>JBBDGP010000313.1:1200000-1800000 GCA_037952835.1 Lithobates septentrionalis | reverse complement strand
AGTCGTTAAAGAGCAACATTGAAAATACATTAATCCTTTAAAGCGGTATTAAACCCAAAACAAAAAATGTAATATATAATGCAAAAAAATTTTGAAAAGAAACAGGAAAGGACAAGTAGTTTAAACAGAGGACCAAACCATGATATTCATATGCCATATAGACTTTAATAAAGCAAAAAATATATAAAGATAGAAAAAATACCCTCTAAGCACCATAAAATAGTGTTTAAAAATATGTTAAAGAGACGTCATCACTCTAAAATATTGGACAACCAAGACAGCTGTAAACACGTAGAAACCACATAATACATGAATCATGTATATTTCCATGTATCAGAGCCACGATGGTCTATAGGTGGATTTTATCCTGAACATAGAGCCATACTTGTCCCTTTTGGGTTGGTTGTATGCTACATGTGTCAAAGATTTCCACAGATGACGACCAATTGAAGGACTAATTGTCCAGGGCTTCCTGATACATGAGGAAATAGTACACCGCTGATTTTGTTCAGTAGCATGAGACTAAAGCTGAATACTAATTAGATATAAATAGGTTTTTAAAAGGAAGTCCTTAGGTATCAGTTCAAATAGCTCAGAAACTATATAGCATGAAATGGGGATCCCGTTTAGAAAAATCCAGTTAAATGTAGTGTCATGGCTGTGAAATCAAGTTGAGAAAAATGTCCTCCTTAAAATTGTGTTAAAATAACCAGAAATAAATAACCCAGATTGAGTGGATCTATTTAGCTCAAGGAAGTCTATCCAGTATAAATCAGGATCCAGTGTATGTCAGATTTCTAACAGAGCAACAGACTTAGATTGAGTCATAGATAATATACAGGAGGAGCCCACATCAACAGAGCCTCGTGTAGGAGATATGGACAGATCAAAGTAATTCAGGGAAATCCCCTGTACATACCATTTCCAGATATCCCAGGCAGATAGATCACCATGTGAAAGGCTGGTCAGTTTAACCACTTCAGCCCCGGAAGAATTTACCCCCTTCCGGACCAGAGCACTTTTTGCGATTCGGCACTGCGCCGCTTTAACTGACAATTGCGCGGTCGTGCGATGTGGCTCCCAAACAAAATCAACGTCCTTTTTTTCCCCACAAATATAGCATTCTTTTGGTGGTATTTGATCACCTCTGCGGTTTTTATTTTTTGCGCTAAAAAAAAAAATAGCAAAAATTTTGAAAAAAATGCATTATTTTTTACTTTTTGCTATAATAAATATCCCCAAAAAATATTTTTTTTTCCTCATTTGAGGCCGATACATATTCTTCTACATATTTTTGGTAAAAAAAAAATCATAAAAAGCGTTTATTGATTGGTTTACGCCAAAGTTATAGCGTCTACAGAATAGGGGATAGTTTTATGGCATTTTTATTGATAATTTTTTTTTACTAGTAATGGCGGTGATCAGCGATTTTTATCGTGAGTGCGACACATCAGACAATTTTGACACATTTTTGGGACCATTGGCATTAATACAGCGATCAGTGCTATAAAATTGCATTGATTACTGTAAAAATGTCACTGGCAGTGAAGGGGTTAACCACTAGGTGGCGCTGTAGGGGTTAAGTGTGTCCTAGGGAGTGATTCTAACTGTGGGGGGGGGGGGGCTGTGTGTGACACGTCACTGATCAGCGCTCCCGATTACAGGGAGCAGAGATCAGTGACAGTGTCACTAGGCAGAACGGGGAGATGCTTGTTTACATTAGCATCTCCCCGTTCTTCTTCACCGTGAGACGATCGCGGGTATCCCGGGTCAGAGGCACCCGCGGTCACAGAGCTCCCGGCGCACACGCGCCTTTTAAAGGGCAACGTACAGGTACATTAATCTGCCTGTACATGCCCTTCTGCCGCAGTATATCTGCGTGAGGCGGTCGGGAAGCGGTTAAACACACTCCACTGCAGAGCTTGAACCTTAGTAGATTACCTCCCTGCAGATGTTTAGTTTCTCCAGCATATAATACACAGGCTTCCGAGAATCTTGTGGAGGTACCCCGTCTATACTAGATGAATTGGTTTCTTTTTTGCCTCCACAAAATCAAAAGTAGTTTGAGATCTATATTTTAAATTTGTTTTCTAATATATAATGCAGCTTATCAGTCATTAGATATGGTGGCTGCATTTTTTTTTTTTTTAAGTTTTTTTCCCTCTGTTTTCACCTTGTGATTCGGCCAATAACACACCGTCTGTATTAGAGCACCTCCACTCTAATAGAGACACCCTTAGACAGCAGCATTGTCAGTCTGGGGGGAGGGGAGTGTTAGATGCACTAGCAGATTTAGATACAGTAAACAAATTTAAACTGAACTCCAGCTAACTCCAGCTAACAGTTTATAAGCAGTTACAGAAACAGTTTTTTTCCTTTTGAGATAAAAGTTTTAAATAAATAATTCATCATCATTCATCATTATACGCACCTGTTAGTGACAAATGTCTTGTCTCTAACTGCTACATTTGCAGGACAGCTTGTTCTGATGAAAAACAACAGACCTACTGGCAGGATCACCAGGTGAAAATAAAAGAAAGCCTAAAACAGAAAACGAATGCAGCCATCACACCTAAAAACTGGTAAGCTGCCTTATTATAAATGTTCGATTTTGGGTTTAATACTGCAGTAAATACCTGAAAGTTGCACATGCTGTTATGGAACAGTATACAGTAGTCCTACCACTTCCATACCGCTGAACGTCATATGACGTCCTGGGCTTTCAGTGGAGATATCTGAATGATGGCTGCAGCTGCAGACGGAGAAGAAATCCGCCGGTGGGGGAAGTTTACCATAGAGCTGACTGAGGACCAGATGGTCCCCAGTCATCTCTATGGCTCTCGGAGGCCGGGCACAACGTTATGACGTCACGTTCAGCCCCGGCAGTTGTAAACACTGCCGTGTGTTTGGCTGGAAAGCCTGAAATTGTTTTGTTTTTTTTTCATCTCAGGCTTTCCTCTCTAGAGGAGAGATGTGGGGTCATATAGATCCCACATCTCTCCATAAAGAGGACCTGTCATGCCATATTCCTACTACAAGGGATGTTTACATTCCTTGTAATAGGAATAAAAGTGATCACAAACAATAAAAAAAACGAAAAAAAATAATAGAAAATTAAAGCGTCCCTGTCCCCTCTTGTTCACACACAAAGGCGAACGCACACACAGTAGGTCACGTCCGCATATGTAAACAACGTTCAAACCACACATGTGAGGTATCAACGCGAATGTTAGAGCAAGAACAATAATTCTAGCACATCTTCTGTAACTCTAAACTGATAATCTGTAAAAAAATGTAAAGCGTAACCTATGGAGATCTTTAAGTACTGAAGTTTGGCGCTATTCCACGAGTGTGCGCAAATTTAAAGCGTGACATGTCAGGTATCTATTTACTCGGCATAACATTATCTTTCACATTATACCAACAAATTGGGCTACGTTTACGTTTTTTTTTTTTTTTTATTCGTATAAGTGTTTTTTCCCCAAAAAATTGCATTTGAAAAATTGCTGCGCAAATACGGTGTGACATAAAAAATTGCAATGACCGCCATTTTATTCCCTAGGGTCTCTGCTAAAAATATATATATAATATTTGGGGGTTCTAAGTAATTTTCTAGCAAAAAAAATACAGATTTTTACATGTAGGAGAGGAATGCCGAAATTCACATGGTATGGAAGTGGTTAAAGTGACAGTACAAGTAGCTGCTTGTTTTGAGCAGGATTGTGCATAGGACTCTATATGCAGCTTCCATTGCTTTGAATTGAAGACAATGTACAGATAGCGGGCGAAAATGAGGGACAGTTTTTTTTTTCATCTAAAAGTGCACTAACAATGAACTAGTCAGGCGTGGAAATCTTTACTCACCTTGTTAGGACAGACAGTTCTGCTCATTGGGCTTACAAGTGATAAAGAAATCTGCCCGCGCTGTACATACAGGGTAATTATGGCAAACATAACTCCCCAGCCCCTTCATAAACAGGCAGCACCAAGTAGGATTGCAGTCTTGGAGTTAAAAGATAATCTAAAAAACATGAGATTTAAAGTTTTTTTTTAATCATGCTATGTGAATAGGAACATGTAAAGGCCCATACACACGATAGGACTTTTTGACAACAAACATGCAAATTAGCTGTTTTAAGGCAACATCCTACCGTGTGTACGCTCCATCGGACAAACTTTTTCGGTTTTCATCGGACAAATGTTGGATGTGCCAAACAGACAAACTTTCCGGCAACAAAAGTCCTATGATGCAAAATCCTATTGTGTGTACACAAGTCCATAGGGCTTTAGTCCAAAGTACAAACACGCATGCTCAGAACCAATGCAAAAGATCAGACAACAATACAGAAGTTGACTAAAGGGTGGCGGTAAAGAGCTGAAAAACCACGTGATTTGGTGAAAGTTGGCTGAAAAAGTCCTGCCGTGTGTATGCTTAATGAGTTTATGGCCGACGCCCTTTGTACAAAAATCCACGGGAAAATTTGTACAAAGTCCGATCGTGTGTATGGGCCTTAACAAATACAAAGTAGGTGTTATTCCAATCTGTCTGAAAAAGTGGAAATTTGAGGACAGGGGCGGAGCCTAGCAGAGCAGACATGCATTGTTAGAGCTCCACACCGCTGAGGAGAGAAGAGAAGGACAAAGCGGAGCCTGCAGGCTCAAAAGGTATCCATTTGAACCTTTTTGCCCCAGGGAACAAACTGTGAAAGTTTGGGCAGGAAATATGGTACTGGGAGGAAACCGTGGCAGAAATAAAAATCACCTCACAAAGAGCTCACAGGCACTCACTGCAACTAAAGCAGCTCCAGTCACCTCACAATATACAGCATCAAGGAGCTCTCACAGACAGAAAATGTCACAGCAAGACTCTCCATTTGAGTCAGATACAGAACAAATCCTCTCACAAACTTCTCCACAAGCCTCCTCAGCATCCCCAGTAATATTATTACAATTTGAAAAGATGCTTCATAAGGCTTTAAAACAAACCTCAGACCAAATAACAAACAGCCTAACCAAAGAAATAAGAGAGCTGGGAAACCGCACCGCAGCCCTAGAAATAAAAATGGATGAAATTGAAATTACAACCCAAGTAAATATAACAGAATTGGAACAATTAAAAGAAGAGAATTTAATACTTCAAACTAAGCTTGAAGATTACGAAAATAGAGCCAGACGTTCAAACTTGCGCATAAGGGGAATACCTGAAACTGTGACAGACCTGCAATCTACTATTACTGCTCTATTACAAGAACTAAAGCCAGATATCCCTATTGAACGTTTAGAACTGGACAGAGTACACAGAGCCCTCACAGCCAAAAAGAAAGATGGACCCCCACGTGATATAATCACAAAATTTCATTATTACAGAACGAAAGAACAAATACTAATTGCTGCAAGAGAAAAAAAGGAACTTAATTTTCAAGGACACAATTATCAAATTTTTGCTGACCTATCCCAACTTACTATTACTAAAGGACGATCCATGAAACCCCAACTAATGGAACTGCAACGCCACAACATTATGTATCAATGGGGCTTCCCCTTTTCAGTCAGATTTAACTACCAAGGTACAATTTACAGAAGCAGATCAGCAGATGAACTACAACAAACCCTTTTAAAATTAAATCTGACAGAACCCACAAGCAGCAACTCTCCCACACGCAGAAGAATGACATCATCTTCACCTTCAGGCAGCACTCAGAAAATTCCAGAACAAAATGGGAATCATCATTCTCACAAAAGAGGCCGTTATGCCACATCATCCATGGACCAAGAAGATTCAATGGACTGACATCCTAATTCCTGATATCTCTTCATTTATTATACTAAGAGATGGTTCTCTATAAAAAACCTGTATTTATAACTGAATGTAACTGCATTCTGATAGTCACACACTGTGTGGGATCATGTTACATTCCACTTATATTTCTTATTACTTCTGATTCATATAGCCTTAGAATATATAAGTGAAATAAGGAAATTCTTGTTCAGTTATATATTATCAGGTAATAACAATAGATTTATTACTTTTTAGGACAAATATGTTCAATAATCCAGAAGTAATGGAAGCTTTTTCTTTCTTTTCTTAAAACAAATATATTATTACCTAACTAGTTCCTAGAATTATGTTTTTGTTTATTCTAATCTGAAGCAATACAACCTCAATTTTATGAGTTAACATATCTAAACAGTTACATATGAATAAAATATGTAATTGTTTACTCTAAAAGGGTTAAAATCCCAAAATAATTCAAACTATCTTCATCAATACCAAAGTTATTAACAGTACCTTTCTAAATGAATTATTTAGCCTAGGGCAAGACTAACCATATACAATCACCCTGGAAAAAATAATTTCAACAAAAACTATATTCTGCACTCCAATTAATGAAACATCATTTTGATGTCTTTTGACATAGCACTTCTCTCCTGTAAGCGGAAGATCCGTGTACCCCCATTAGCCCTCCTCATTCTCCCAACCATATTATGTGGGAGTGTGACGAAGGCACTTATTCCCCTGAGAGAGATATTTATTCTCTTTCACGGGTAAATTGTGATTACTTGCAAAAAATAATTTATACAATGTATCATCTAATCTCATATGTTTTTTGTTTACTCTTTACTCCAGAATTCACTGGTTTCTTTTCTATCTATTCATCTCTTCAGTCCACACAGGTTGATCTGCGCAGTCAGCTCTGCATAACAAAAAGTAAGTCAAAACTATTTGATCTGTTGCCATGGCACCACTGAATATACTTTCCCTGAATGTTCAGGGAATAAATGTCCCTCAAAAAAGGACCAAAGCCTTCCGTACTTTCCATAACAAGAAGGCTCACATAGTATGCCTCCAAGAAACACACTTCACCAAAGATTCTACTCCAAAATATATTTCTCCTTTTTATCAACAAATTTACACGGCTTCTGCCTGTACCAAGCAAAGGGGAACTCTAATTGCATTTCACCGATCCACACCATTCACCTTATCATCAGAAATTAAAGACCCAGAAGGTAGATACCTGATACTCATGGGTTATATAATGGATACAGCAATCACGGTGATTTCCTACTACGCTCCTAACAAACAACCTACACCATTCCTCTCACATATATTACAAGTGATTAATACACACAAAATAGGAACAGTGATAATGTGTGGGGATTCGAACCAGGTCCTCCTCCCATTTCTAGATAAATCACCTTTTACACCATCCAAAATAACCTCTAGATTACCTTTTTCTCAACTTCTTTCCAAATACAATCTGGTAGATTCGTGGAGAGAAAGTAACCCAATGAAAAAGAAATTCACTTATTTCTCGCACCCTCATCAAACCTTCACCAGAATAGATCATATTTTTCTAACAATAGGAATGATACCAGAAATTATTGCATCAGATATAATTCCGATTCCGTGGTCTGACCATAATGCAGTATACACTACTATAGCCTCAGCCATACCAAAAGCGCATGACCCAACGTGGTACTTACCGGACATAATGCTCAAACACCCACTACATCAGATGGCCATTGAACAAGCTTTAAAGGAATACATATCAATTAATAATACAACAGACATTTCCCCAATAACACTGTGGGAAGCTCATAAGCCTGTCTTGCGTGGTACAATACAAAGACAAATGGCACTATTTAAACGGGAACGCAAAAATCTAGCAAAAAAACTAGAGCTCAATTTTAATGCAGCCTACATATCATTCCAAGATAATTCCAAGATAATCCATCTCAGAGTACAAAATCTCATCTGGAAAAATCTAGATTGGAATACGATCTATTTCTCACTGAGTCAGTTGATAAATCCCTCAAACGCTCCAAACACAATTTCTACATGAATACAAACAAACCAGGTACATATTTGGCTCGGGCATTAAATTCAACTAACAAATCTTTCAAACCGATACGTTTGAAATTATCAAAAAATGTTTACACTTGTAATCCAGTTAAAATAGTCCATAAATTTCACTCACATCTCGCAACTTTATACAAGACAAAGGTTTAGAGTTTGAGTGCCGGTTCACACTGATACGAGTTCATAACGAATGTGATGCGTCAAAAACATTCTAAATTCGCATGTCTTCCATAAAGTCATTGTTTTCAATGACCGTCATTCACATACATGCGTTGCGATTCCCCTACAAATGCGATGCAATAAAAGAAAGGGTCTTGTGCGAGTTTACAGCATTGCATTGCGAATTTAGCCTCCATAGACATCAATGTAAATCGTTCTGGAATTGCATTGTTGGGTCAGATATGTGCGAAATCCACCACACTACTCTCCACACAAAACAGAAAATACACAGGAAGTTAACACCTTTTTTTTTTTTCCATTATGATTCCATTGGCTAGAACATCAATTGCAGCTATGACCAACTCCTGAAATTCGCGGTAAAATCGCACCTCACACAGGACAAAAAAACGGAACAATTCACAGCGCAGCCGTGTGAACCGGCACTAAGTGGTTAAACTTTCTTCATTTATACACAAGTCTATTACACTGACAAATTGTTACAATGTTTAGACTTAAGTTCCACTGCTAAAGAATGTTGTGATTCTTGGCAGACTGCCCCCTTTTTTTCTTCCTTTCTTTTGACGGCTGTGGCTTCAGAAGAGCAGAGAGAATTCTTTGCATACACAGAATCGTGAAACACTTTTGTCAAGATCGCAACGGGGAAAAAAATTGCGATAACAATTCTTGACGATTAATCGTGCAGCTCTACTATAAACCCTTGCCTAATATTTGCAGGATAAGGTGCAATAGTCCATGCCAGGATATAAGTAGACCAGCATGTAGATAGTAGGTCCGGCAGTAACACAACTCAAAATAAAATAATGCAGACTTTATTCGTTATCCATCAAGACATAAAAGAATCCATCATATGAAAAGATTGATGCATTTCAGCCTCAACTTTTGGGCCTTAGTCATTTGGGCTGAAACGCATCAGAATTTTCATATGATGGATTATTTTATGTCTTGATGGATAACGAATAAAGTCTGAATTATTTATATTTGAGCTGTGCCAGTGCCGGTTTTCTGCCGAAATCTCCAACTCGCCAAAATCTCCAACCACGTCACTTCCAGTGACTCTGCAGCAGCAATAATTGGCTGTTTTCACAGAACACCCAGCATATACACTATGGTACACGATATAATGCGTGGACATTATTAGTCCGCCTGCTGATAACCAACAACCAACTTTTTTCCTCCTTACCCGGTGTTCTGTCCAAACTGCTAACTCGTCGTGTACCGTACTGTATACAGTGCCGGTGTTCTGTGAAAACAGGCAACTCGTCGAAAACTCTAATTATTGCTGCTGGACAGTCACCGGTCGTGACGTGACACAGAGATTTTGGCAAGTTGGAGTTTTTGGCAGAACACTGAACTTCCTACTTTTAGCACTGGATTGTAGCATTGTGAGTCTTCTGCCAAAGCTACTTTTTTTTGTTTTATAACAAACTGGGGCACTTTTTTGGCTTTAAAAACATGGAGATTAACGTTTGTAAGAAGAAACAAGCCTTTTATGAATAACAATTTCTAGAACAAGACTAGCACGTTCTCTACTCCTGATCATACTTCCATCATTTCACCTTTCCTATCAAACAGGCTGTAATCATTTGTATTTGTTCAGTTTTGTTTTTCCTTCCTTTTCTTCTAGCTCTGCATACCTATTGTATATATCTGCTTTCTCTTCACTTTTCTTTTATTATAAAAATTCTTGAATAAAAATTGATTGTACAAAAAAACAAACCACTTTAAACAAAGAAGAGTTTCTTATAAAATATGTTTTGCTGCCAATAAAAAACAATTTCTAGCAAATTTCCTGGTATAAAATAATTAGACATGTGCACACTGAAATATTTTGTTTCAGAATTTCGTTTTCATCTGAAAAATAAATTTATTTAGTTACTCCCAAAATTCGTTTTTATTTATTTCATTTTTCGTTAAAAATTGCATTCGTCCGAAAATCCAAATTAAGGTCGAATCTGTCATTGAAGGCTTATGGTGTCTGTCGAATGTTCAAAGAAGATTCGACGGAGCAGCTAAACTGTACAATGCCGTATAGTTTACCTGCTCCGTCGAATCTTCTTAGAACTTTCAACAGACACCATAAGCCAAAGTACGTGTGTACTTAGTTCTAGCTATTTTACTGCTCCACCTCTTTGGTTACAATCAGCCAATAACATTCATCATCATCATTATTTTTATTCATCTTTTCTCCCCTACGTCGAATCTTTCCTCCCCTACGTCGAATCTTTCCTCCCCTACGTTGAATCTTTCCTCCCCTACGTCGAATCTTTCCTCCCCTACGTCGAATCTTTCCTCCCCTACGTCGAATCTTTCCTCCCCTACGTCGAATCTTTTCTCTCTACGTCGAATCTTTCCTCTCTATGTAGAATAATCTTGGACTAATAGAGCTAAGGTTAGGCACATTCGACCACAGGTTCGATGGACACAGATTGTTATTGTCATCATCATGTCGAATCTCCTATCTATATCGAACTGTTGTAGCAACGAAAACGAAAATAAAGCATTTGTTTATGTCGGATCTTTCGTTTTTCGGACTCTGCACTTTCGTTATCGTTTGTTAAAACGATAACGAAAATACCTAAAATTCGGACGAAAATGCATTCGGACGAAAACGAATGCACATGTCTAAAAATAATTGCCAATGTGACGGTTTTTTACAAGCAACAGCCAAATGTTTCTTTTATCCATCATTTATATTCTTCTGGGTAGATTTTGCTTCTGAAAAGACTCTATATTTTTGACAATCCTCCTTTGAACTCAGTTCCACCACCTCTGGCTCAGACCCTTTGGTGCCTGCTCACCACAATCACTTGTAAACACAGAAGTCTGGTTTCTGTGTTTACAAGTGATGGCTCTGCACTCAGTGTGTAACCCCCATTAAAACTCTGTATGTAATGCAATCCTGAATTTAATGCCCCTTTAAGACCCTTCTACTGTTTGTGAAATATGACCACACCCACTATTTGTTGTGATTTGGAGGGTGTGTGTAGGGGGAGGGGTTTTGGGGGGTCGTGGTTGAGTTCCAGCACCTATTGTTTGAGAAAAAAAGCCCTGTGTACTATACTCTTTGTTTACTTGCATGATTATGCAAGCGTGTATTGTCAATAAAGTAGGATTGAACTAAAATTGCATTAACATGTTAGGGCTTAAATATAATTACAATACCTTGGTTTAGAACAGCTTTAATTTTCACAGGCCTAAGGCTGGGTATATACATAAAGGTTTTTTTCGTTCAACCCAGCAGGCTAAATGGAAAAAAAGGTGAGAGGTCGCTGTACTAAATATGCAATGTTAGTGTGGCGATCTCCCCTGCTGTGCCTTTGTGTTCTTGTCAGGAACCATGAATCAGACAGAGACAGAAAATGCAGTTAAAGTTACACTTTTTAATATAATGTTAAAAATGGTACAAATAGTAAACGTAGTCAAAACATAGCCATGGTACGGTAGCCAAAGTAGGAAGTCTGAAGAAGCCAGTAAATCAGGAAGCCAGAGAACAGCAGACAGAATCAGGAACCAGAAGGGATGTCAGCCAGGCAAGTCTTCAACAGGAACACAGCAGAGAGCTTCCAGATATGTTGAGCAAGGTGAAGGCCAGACAGGTTTCAAACAGAAACCAGTCTAATGACCAGCTTTTTATGAAGGGACATATTGGAAAACCTGTATCCAATCAGCCATGGCAGCCAATAGCTGCCAGTGCTGATCTGTGTGCTCTGGCGGGGGGTGGCTGCACTGTGGAATGATGAGTGCTGGATATTAACCTACAGCTGAGCAACCTAAGCACTGAGAAGGGAGGGCCGAGAGCCCAGCCCTGACAGTTCTAAAAGTAAAACTGCCCCCCCAACCCCCGGCCAGAGCACACAGATCAGCCCTGGCAGCCATTGGTTGACAGGGCTGATCTGATGCTGGTTTCCCATTATGTCCCTTTGAAAAAAGCCGGTCATTAGACGGGCTTCTGTCAGAAGGACAGCTGTAAACACTGACCGATTATCGCCCGATACCGGCCAATATGTGTCCTGTGTGTACTTTGCTTAATTCTCCCCTGGCCTGCATACAAAAGCAGATTGCTCATACCTACGTAGTTGCTCTTTACCTTTTACAATAACATCAATGCAGTAGATTTTGAATAAAGCTGACCAGAACAAATACTATATAAAGATGGTTATTATTAAAAGCTTTTTTGTAACATTGTTGTAATAAAAACCTAATGACTCTGCAAAGCTCAGAAGTTGTGATACCTCCATTAAAAGGATGAACAAAAGGCCTATGGCCGACAAAGGCTTTCTTACATATCTATTGGTGTAATATCTCATTCAATATTTATAGCTTTATTGATTGTAAAGGAGACAAAAAAATGCTGAGTAAATAATTGGCTAATTATATCTTCTACACAAACATCATTTGTCTATTTGTAAGAGACTGTCCAAGTAACTGTTTGCTGGACCAAAGCTTTATACAAAATAAAATAGATTTAAATCAGTATTGTATACATTTCCCATAATCAGTTGCCTTAATTGGGTGTGTCAGCAAGACAGGGAAAGGGGGAAAACATGTTCTTGTCCTTTGGATGTTCTTGCGTATATTTCATTTCAGATACTTTAATTATTCAGAGTGCACTTGTCACCATTAATTTACTATTTATCATTTACAAATATTAGAAAAAAGTGTATCAAATTGCTACTTCTTTCAAAATCAACATCAGCATAGTAACCTGTCTCTGTCCTTGTCCATCAGCCAGAGGTGAAACAAAGCTTTATGGAGCTATCAGTAATGATATCATCAATGGCTCCACTACTGGTTCAATCGGACCTACCTATGCAATACCTAGAAACTCAGAGCAGGCAGAATTTAATTTTCAAGAATACGATCATTAAAAAAGACATACATTGTATGGGCAAAAACATTCGGGACACCTGACCATCCCACCTACTAGATGTTCAAGATAATGTGGACATCCCATCCCAATCAGGTGTTTCCAGTGAAGGGTACTAGTAACGCTACAGCATTCAAAGAAATTTTAGATAATTTTGCACTGTAGCAAGAATTTGGTGAAGGACCTTTTCTGTCCCAGCATGACTGTGCTCCTGTGTACAAAGCCAGCTCCAAAAAGATATAGTTCCATGAGTTTGGTGTGGAGGAACTCAAGTGGCCTGCACGGAGTACCGACCTCAAACCTACTGAACACCTTTGGGATAAAATGAAACGTAAATTGTGAGCCAGGTCTTCTCAACAATTATCTGTATCTGACCTCACATCAGCTCCGACTGAATGAACACAAATTCCTGCTAACACACTCCAAAATCTTCTGGAAAGCCTTCCCTGAAAAGTGGATGCTATCATTCCACAGAGTGTTTGTAGGTCCCTCCTTTTGGCACAGTATCATTTGATGTGTTTTATTCTATTGATGCAATAAAGTAATTTTATTTTAAATTCATATGTTGTAGTGTTTATGGCAGTACCATAAAAGTCCACATAGCCTCAAACACAATTTTTCCTGTACAACATTTTTTTAAGATTTTTAAGGTTATGGGCATTTTTTGGCACATATTTTTCTTTTTCATATCTACAAAGTGGAGGGGCGACTCTAGATTGATGCCCATGGTTTTTCTGGAATAGAATGTCCAACAAACGTATATAAATGTGATTGCCTGGTGATTACAAATACCGTATTTGCTTTATAGTGCATTGATCATAAACACCTCCACCCTATTCAGATCTTCCCTCAAAAGAATAAAAACTAACCAACTTTTCCAGAGAGAAGGGCTGTTCTGGAACCCTTCCAGTGCTGGTCATGTGAATTGAGATAACAGTTCTTAGGGATACTGACATTCAAACAGAGGCAGTCAGCAGCTCTGTCTACATTGGCCTTCGGTCATAAGATTGGTATCCAGAGGGTCCCAGAGCCTCAAGTGCACAAATCATAATTTAAATATTTTTTTCCTTATTTTTCTATACATTCACATGACTGCAAAGGGAACTGCTTTCCCTGCCGACAACATCTAGAGCAGTGGATGCCTCTCTGTGACGTCACTGCTCTATGGAGTTTACCCCTATTGTTAGGCCCTGCAATCCTTTGCACTGAGGAGCCGGAGTTTTGTGGTCACATGACCACATAGAAAAACAAGGAAAAAAGGCATTTTAATAGCAATTTATGCTAACATGTATTAAGAGCAATGGGGAGGCTCATATTTGAAATGTAAAAATTGTTCTGGCCCATAAGGAATGAGAGCAAACGCCTAACTTAAAAGTGATTCTAAAGATAATTTCTTTAAAATAACAAACATCTTATAGTTCTCGGGTCCCCCATCGGTGCTCCCGACTCCTCCCCCTTCTGAGTGCCCCATTGCAAGCTTCTTGCTATAGGGGCACTGGTGTTTGCTTGATCTTGAGCCGTGCTGTGTGTGTGTGTCCATTGACACACACAGCATGGCTCAGCCCCCGCCCCCTCTTTACAGGCTGTGATTGACAGCAACAGGAGCCAATGGCTCCGACTGCTGCTTTGCCTTCATGGTGAGTGAGGAGAAAGAGAGAGCCGCTGCTCTCAGGCATAGCGCTTGATCAAGATCGGGCTCAGGTAAGTATGTTGGGGGGCTGCACACAGAAGGTTTGTTACAGAACTAAAAGGTTTTTTTTTAAATTGCGAGCAGGAAAGTTTTCTTTTTATTGCACAGGAGACATACAGTGCCTTGAAAAAGTATTCACACTCCTTGAAATTTTCCACATTTCGTCATGTTACAACCAAAAACATATATTTATTTTAATGGGATTTTTTTTGATAGACCAACAGAAAGTGGCACATAATTGTGAAGTGGAAGGAAAATTATAAATGGTTTTCAATTTTTTTACAAATAAATATGTGAAAAGTGTAGTGTGCATTTGTTTCTTTTATTTAAACTTTATTTGATTTTATATTAAAAAAACATTTACCGTATATACAATACATTATTTCAATAGGCACAATTATAAGAAAACCCCTTAACCTCGTATGAATGTTATCCACCCCCCCTCCCTCCCCTATGTCGGTCTCTCTTCCCCCCTACTCGTCTTCCTTTCCGCTGCCTATTGCATCCATTTTTCTGTATACTTCCTAGTTTTCTTAAACTCTATTATTTTTCCCCATACAATATTGAATCTTTCTACCTGGCCTTCCCTCTACTACTTAATTATTCAATTTTATAGATGTAGTTTATTCTCTCGAAGCATTCTTTTATAGTAGGTTTTTCCGGGTCCAGACATTTTTTAGGTACTATTCCCTTTGCTGCATTCAATAAGTATGGGATCATTGTTCTCTTGAATTGTATTTTTGTACTACTTGTTCTAGGAAATAAACATGTCCATGGATCTTTTAAGATCTCCTTCCCTGTGATTTCCCCTATATAGTATTGTATCTCCTGCCAGAATTCCTTTATTTTGTTGCAATCCCACCATATATGGGCCATGTTGCCTATTTGGTTACATCCTCTCCAATAGGGATGAGCCGAACACCCCCCAGGTTCGGTTTGCACCAGAACCTGCGAATGGACCGAAAGTTTGTGCAAACTTTAGAACCCCATTAAAGTCTATGGGACTCAAACGTTCGAAATCAAAAGTGCTAATTTTAATATTCCTCTAAATATTGTACCTGGGGGGTGTCTATAGTATGCCTGTAAAGTGGGGCGTGTTTCCCGTGCTTAGAACAGTCCCTGCACAAAATGACATTTTTAAAGGAATAAAAGTCATTCAAAACTGCTTGCGGCTTTAATGTAGTGTCGGGTCCTGGCAATATGGATGAAAATCAGTGAGACAAACGGCATGGGTACCCCCCCCCCCCCAGTCCATTACCAGGCCCTTTGGGTCTCGTATGGATATTAAGGGGAACCCTGCACCCAAATTAAAAAAAGGAAAGGCGTGGGGCCCTATATACTCTGAACAGCAGTATACAGGCGGTGCAAACAAGACAGGGACTGTAGGTTTGTTGTTAAGTAGAATCTGTTTGTAAATTGGAACTGGTACATTTTTAAAGTGTAGCTCCAGCCAAAAAAATCTACTTTTAAGCTTTTTGGAAAACATAGGGAAGGGTTATCACCCCTGTAACATTTGTTTTGCTGTCTGTGCACCTATTTAGAAGATTTCACATCACTTTCTGTCCCAATGACAAATGTTTTTTGAAAATTTGGGGTTTTTAGTGAAACAAGGATTGGTGATAAAGTATCAGTGAAGAGGAGATTTTTTCCCATATTAACTCTTACAGGAGAGAATTTCCATTCCTAGGGGTAGATTTCATCTCACTTTCTGTTGTCTCCTTCCGTTTGCAAGTAGGAGTCGTTTGTAAGTTGGATGTTTGAAAGTAGGGGCCTGCCCTATATACTCTGCAGAAATTGGGGCCTTAGGTGTTGGTGTTGCCACAACACTGTAAGCCCTCACAGTTACTATTGGTGGGCGCAGGAACGGGCCCTGCTGTGAAATATTAGTTCAAGAATTGTAATTACATGCCATTGTTGAACAGTGGTAGAAAAATTGGGCCTTTGGTGGTGGTGGTGCTGGTGCCACAACACTGCAAGTCCTCACAGTTACTCTTGGTGGGTGTTGGAATGGGCCCTGCTGTGAAATATCAAGAATTGTAATTAGATGCACCTGTTGAACAGGGGCAGAAAAATTGGGCCTTTGGTGGTGGTGGTGTTGCCACAGCACTGTAAGCCCTCACAGTTACTCTTGGTGGTTGCAGGAATGGGCCCTGCTGTGAAATATTAGATCAAGAATTGTAATTACATGTCCCTGTTGAACAGGGGCAGAAAAATTGGGCCTTAGGCACTGGTGCCACAATACTGCAACCCCTCACAGATGCTATAGTTGGAGCGCAGGAATGAGCCCTGCTGTAAAGAATTGCATCAAAAATTGTAATTATATGCCCCTGTTAAACAGGGGCTGAAAATTTGGGCCTTGGGCACTGGTGCCACAACACTGCAATCCCTCACAGATACTCTAGTTGGAGCGCAGGAATGAGCCCTGCTGCAAAGTATTGCATCAAAAATTGAAATTACACGCCCCTGTTAAACAGGGGCAGAAAAATTGGGCCTTGGCCACTGGTGGCGGTGCCCAGAACCAAAAATGTTCTTACAAGCTATCAGCATGAAAATTGAGGAGGAAGAGGATTGTCACTCAGTATCAGCAAAGGCAGTCTTGAAGGGATCTCACATTAAAAGAAAAAATCAATTGGTTACATCAGCATCAGGTGCTTGGTAGCTGGTGATCCAAGACTGATTAATTTTTATGAAGGTCAGCCGATCGACTGATTCGGTGGACAGGCGCACCCTGTGATCGCTTACAAAGCCTCCAGCACCACTAAATGTGCGTTCCAAAAGAACGCTGGATGCAGGACAGGCCAGTAGCTCAATTGCATACTGTGCAAGCTCTGGCCAGTGATCCATCCTCAAGACCCAGTAACCGATCAGACCTTGGGGCTGCGGACTAAAAAATTGTCTGAACGCATCGGTCAGACGGCCACCTTCTCCACCGCTCCTTCTGTGACTGACTCAGCAACACGTTGTCCAGGGGGACCAGGAAATTGTAACCTCCCAGGCTCTGGAAATGCATTGCACAAACCTTTCTGCAAGGCCTCCCAAAGATGTTTCATCCCCTGCTCCCTCTGCGATGGCAAGATAAGGTCTGCAACCTTACCCTTGTAACGTGGATCAAGGAGGGTTGCCAGCCAGTAATCATCCCTCCCCTTGATACCACGAATACGAGGATCCTTCCGCAGGCTTTGCAGGATCAGGGAGGCCATGCAGCGTAGGTTTGCTGAGGCATTCGGTCCAGAGTCCTCTGGGTCACTAAGGACTACATGATCCGCAGCCACCTCCTCCCAGCCACGTACAAGTCCATGGGTTTCTTCGGACTGTAAATGATCCCATGAAGACTGCTGCTGATGCTGAGTGCCAGGCTCCACCTCTATGCCGACACAATCCTCCTCCTCCTTGTCCTCTTCCTGTGTGATCGGCGGGCACGCAGGAACACTGTCTGGATAAATGGGGCCTTGAGAGGTAAGGAAGTCCTCATCTTCCTCCCTCTGTTCTGCCTCAAGTGCCCTGTCTATTATTCCATGCAGCGTGTGCTCCAACAGGTGGACAAGAGGGACAGTGTCACTGATGCATGCACTGTCACTGCTCACCATCCTCGTGGCCTCCTCAAATGGTGACAGGACAGTGCATGCATCCTTGATCATAGCCCACTGGTGTGGGGAAAAAAAAACAAGGTCCCCTGACCCTGTCCTGGTGCCATAGTCGCATAGGTACTCATTCATTCTCTGTTGTTGTGTGCAGCCACTGCAGCATGGCCAACGTTGAGTTCCACCTGGTGGGCATGTCACAGATTAGGCGGTTCTTGGGCAGGTTAAATTCCTTTTGGAGGTCAGCCAGCCGAGCACTGACATTATATGACCTGCGGAAATGCACACAGACTTTCCTGGCCTGCCTCAGGACATCCTGTAAGCCCGGGCACCTGCCCAAGAACCGCTGCACCACCAAGTTAAGGACGTGAGCCAAACAGGGCACATGGGTCAGTTATCCCTGTTGGAGGGCGGAGAGGAGGTTGGTGCCATTGTCGCAAACCACCATACCTGGCTTAAGCTGGCGTGGCATCAACCACCTCTGAACCTGCCCCTGCAGAGCTGACAGAATCTCTGCCCCAGTGTGGCTCCTGTCCCCCAAGCACACCAGCTCAAACACAGCATGGCATCTTTTTGCCTGCATGCTTGCGTAGCCCCTTGAACGCCTACGGAGCACCACTGGTTCTGAGGACAAATCAGCACAGGAAGAGGCCATGGAGGAAGAAGAAGAGGAGGGGGTGGAGTAGAGAGGTGTGGCAGAATCAGCACTAGTAGAATTTTGGAGGCGTGGTAGTGGAACAACCTCCAACACTACTGCACCCTGTCCTGCTTTCTTCCCAGCTGCCAGAAGAGTCACCCAGTGCGCGGTGAAAGATAGGTAACATCCCTGTCCATGCCTGCTGGACCATGAGTCAGTGGTAATATGCACCTTACCGCTGACAGCCCTGTCCAGCAAGGCCAAGACATTGCCTTCCACATGCCGGTAGAGAGCCGGAATCGCCTTCCATGAGAAAAAGTGGCGTTTGGGAACCTGCACATTCCACAAACTCACAGAAGGGGGCAGAGTCTACCAACTGAAAAGGCAGCAGTTGAAGTGCTAGCAATTTAGCCAAGCTAGCATTCAACCGCTGGGCATGTGGATGGCTGGGAGCGAACTTCTTTCGGCGGGGCAGCAGCTGGGGCAGGGAAATTTGCCTGGTACAATCTGATGTCGGTGTACCGATAGCAGATTGCCCGCAAGTACTTGGCTGTGACACACCTAATTCTACACCTTCATTCATCTCAGTGCAGGTTACAGAGAGGACTGAATGTATAGTGGGGTTGAAGATCCCAGCTGATGAGGAGCAAGGAGAGGTTTGGTGTGGGTCTTTTAGGTACTCTTTCCAACGAACTGCATGGCAGGTCGACATATGTCTGGTCAAGCATGTGGTGCCTAAGCGGGTGATGTTTTGGCCACGCGAGATATGCTTGAGACATATGTTGCAAATAGCGGTGGGATCTGATGCACTCATCTCAAAAAAGGTACACACCAAAGAACTTTTGGAATAACACGCAGAGACAGCAGCGCCCTGCACATGCGGAGCTCTGCGGTGTGATGCAATCGGTGTGCTGCCCTTAAGCTGGCCCCTGGAGGGCATCCTTCCTCGTTGGAGATGTGCCTCCTCCTCCTATCAGGCACCCACGTGGAGTCAGTGACCTCATCATCCCCTCCCTCCTCATCACTGGAGCAAAGCTGGTAGTATGCTGCAGCTGGGGGAACATGACTGCCAGATTGGTGTCCTTCTTGGGCACCCCCTCTCTCTGGGCTCACGTTACTGCCTTCCTCTAGCTGGGTACCATCATCGGAGCCTTCAAAACGCTGGGCATCCTCCTGGAGCATGTACCCAACACTGTGGTCAAACAGTTCGGGGGACTCCTCAGGAGGACATGGTGGGGCTAGGGAAGGAGTGACTGATGCCATTAAGCCGAGGGAAGAGGCTGCGTTAGCAGCTGCTTTGCCAGACAAAGTACCCTGAGCGTGGGTGAGAGAGGATGAGGATGGCTTGGTCATCCACTCTACCAAGTCTTCCGCATGTTGCGGCTCAACTTGGAAAAAAAGGACAATTGTGTCTCACGGCCACGTGCTGATGAGGATGCACCGTCTCCACGACCAGCACTGTTGCCTCTAGACACAGAGCCTGCTTGCCCTCTTTTATTGGCTTGTGACTGTCTGCCTCTCCTTGTTGGCCTTCCAGACATACTAATGGCCTGCAGTGAGATGTAGCTGCACAAAGCTAGGATGTATATATATACTGATACTGCAGCTAGCAGAATCAACTGCCTGCCTGTAGTAATATTAGTATGAGAACACCAGCAATTGTCTTCAGGTAGCTTTAGGTGCACACTGTGCAGAGGACACAGTACACTAACTGTAAATACTGCAGCTGCCTGCCTGTGGTACTAATAGGATCAGAAGAACACCACCAATTTTCTTCAGGTAGCTTTGGGTGCACACTGTGCAGAGGACACAGTACACTAACTGTAAATACTGCAGCTGCCTGCCTGTGGTATTAATAGGATCAGAACAACAGCAATTGTCTTCAGGTAGCTTTAGGTGCACACTGTGCAGAGGACAAAGTACACTAACTGTAAATACTGTAGCTGCCTGCCTGTGGTACTAATAGGATCAGAAGAACACAATGTATATACACAACACCTAGGATGCATATATATACAATACACTGTAAGTGCAGCTAACTGACTCGCCTGCCTACTCTATCTAACTTAAATCAAATGACACTGTTTCTCTGTCTATCTCTCTGCCGGCGCAACACGCTACACAAGGCCGCCAAGCAGGCGGCCTTATATAGTGTGAGGCGTGTACTAAACCCCCTGAGCCATAATTGGCCAAAGCCACCCTGGCTTTGGCCAATTACGGCTCTCTGTACAGACGGCGCTGTGATTGGCCAAGCATTCGGGTCATAGTGCATGCTTAGCCAATCATCAGCCAGCAATGCACTGCGATGCCGCAGTGAATTATGGGCCGTGACGCGCCACTCGAATTTGGCGCGAACGGCCCATATAGTTCGGAATTCGATGAACGGTTGAACAGGCGATGTTCGAGTCGAACATGGGTTCGACTCGAACTCAAAGCTCATCCCTACTTTCCAACATAGTGGGGATTTTTCTTGTTGGTATCTATGGACTTTCTTAGGTGTTAGATACCATGTAGCTAAGCACTTGTAATTAATTTGTATTGTTTTTATATCAGTCACATATTGGTGTACCCCACCCATCACTTTGACTACCTGTTGGTCATCCATCTGTGCTCCCAATTCCCCTTCCAATTTTCCAATGAATGGGGGATTTCCCTGTCCCTCTAGGTCCGTGAGCATCTTATTGATTCGAGATATTCCATGTTTCAGTGTTGTCTGTACACTACATAATCGTTCTATTGGGTTCAGGTTCTCCTCTGTTTTAATTGGCTGTGGTATTGTTGTTACCAAATGTTTCAGCAGTTGATACCTCCATTCATTTATCTTTAATAGCTCGCTTTTACTTTTTAATTCCTGAAGGGTTTTTATTTTTCCTTTATTTAATATGTCTTTTAATTGAGCCTTCTTAATCCAAACTCCAAAGTGTGTCCCTTTACCTGGTAAAAAAAAAAAATTGTCCCAGAAAGTGCAATTAGTGGGGAGTCATATTCACATTTTTCATGTCTGTAAAATACATCCCATACTTTGAAAACATTTCTGGTCAAATCGTGCAAGTCCCTATCCAGTGTGTTTTACTCAAGGTGGTTTCCATGCTAACCCATCTTTTTGTGTTTGTTCATTCTATCATCCGTGTTAAATATCACTGCATTGTAATATCTTCTTATGTCTGGTGCTGCCAATCCCCTGGGCATTTTATCTCTACTTACCACTTAAGGACTATCCTCGTTTTGAGATTTTGGTGTTTACAAGTTTAAAACAGTTTTTTTTTGCTAGAAAATTACTTAGAACCCCCAAACATTATATATATATATATATATATATATATATATATATTGTTTATTTTCTAACACCCTAGAGAATAAAATGGTGGTCATTTCAATAATTTTTTTCACACCGTATTTGCGCAGCGGTCTTACAAGCGCACTTTTTTAAAAAAAAAATGCACTTTTTTGAATAAAAAAATAAGACAACAGTAAAGTTAGCTCAATTTTTTTTTATATTGTGAAAGATAATGTTACGCCAAGTAAATTGATATGCAACATGTCACGCTTCAAAATTGAAAATCGTGGAATGGCGTCAAACTTTTACCCTTAAAAATCTCCATAGGCGAAAAATTCTACAGGTTGCATGTTTTGAGTTACAGAGGAGGTCTACGGCTAGAATTATTGCTCTCGCTCTAACGATTGTGGAGATACCTCACATGTGTGGTTTGACCACCGTTTTCATATGCGGGCACTACTCACATATGCGTTCGCTTCTGTGCGCGAGCTCGTCGGGATGGAGTGCTTTGAAAAAATTATTTTTTTCTTATTTATTTTACTTGATTATATTTATTTTTTCACTGTTTTTAAAAAAAAAAAAAAATCAGGTCACTTTTATTCCTATTACAAGGAATGTAAACATCCCTTGTAATAGAAAAAAGCATGACAGGTCCTCTTAAATATGAGATCTGGGGTTAAAAAGTCCTCAGATCTCATATTTGGACTTGTATGTAATAATAAAAAAAAAAATGTTATCATTTGAAAAAATGACTTTGAAAAAATGGCCCTTTAAGACGTTTGGGCGGAAGTGATATCTTTATGACATCGCTTCCGCCCTGCTATAGTATGGAGACGGGTGGGATCCATCTTCCCCTCACTCATCTCCATACCCAGCCACGGACAGGTCCCGATCACCTCCACCACTGCCGACGGCTCCGATAAGCGGCGGAGGGCGCGGGAGAGCGGTGGGTGGCACCTCTCCCGCCGCCAATAACGGTGATCTTACGGCAAATCCGCCACAGAGACCACCATTATCGTAAACACGACTGGCTCCTGAAGAGAAGGATACCCCGGTTGTGGCAACAGCTGCTGCCGTTACCGAGATATCCATCTTTGAAGTGCCGACGTATATGTACAGGAGCCGGTCAGCAAGTGGTTAATACCGCGTACTGTATCTAGCCATATGTATTTTAGGATCATTTTATGCAGAATTCTCAGAAGGTTCTGTGGAAGTGCTATTGGTAACATTTGGAATTTATATACTATTTATGGGAGTATGGCCATTTTTATCATGTTTATCCTTCCCATCCAGGATAGCGGACGTATTGATATTTTGTTTATGTCTGATTTCATCTCATTAAGCAGTGGAATATAGTTTTCTTGGTTCATTTTATCCAGAGAGGCTGTTAGTTTTATTCTGAGATATTTTAGTTCTTTCTCCACCCATGTAAATGGAAATTCATTTTGTAATGTTTTTGCTTCCTTCTTAGTTAGACTCAAGTTTATAATTTCCGATCTTAAAATTTGATAATTCCCCATATTTACCAAGTTCTTTCATTAAATTTGGAAGTGATAGTCTAGGCTTGGATATATAAAATAAAACATCGCCGGCATATGCTGCAACCTTATGTTCTATTTCCCCTATCTTCGCCCCTCTACATCTACGCTGTTCCGAATAGTTGCTAAAAACGGTTCCAGCTTCAATACATAAAGGAGAGGCAACAGTGGACATCCTTGTCTTGTTCCATTGAACATCTCGAATGGTAAGAATATGTCTACATTTATTTTGACTGATGCTGTCACGTGGTTATATAGATTTTTGATCCATTGAATCATTTTGAGCCCTAATCCCAGATTTTCTATTGTTTCCATCATTAATCCCCAGTTTACCCTGTCAAATGCTTTTTCTGCATCTATAGACAGAAGTAGAACTGAGGATTCCTCAATGCTCCCTGTTTGATCCTCATGGATCCACTCCGGCATCAGCTTTTTTAGCTTTGTTGCTATCACTTTGGCAAATAATATGCCAATAATGACTCTCTCCACATCTCTTCCCCCTCACCCAAGCCATTTAAGTATTCACATAGATTTGGAAGTAATTGCTCCATTCATTTTTTATAATATTTAATTGTAACTCCATCTGGCCCTGGACTTTTCCCTGTTGCTGTGCTATTTATTGCAGTTCAAATCTCATCTTGTGTTATTGGGTCTTCCAGCAATGCTCTATCTTTCTTTTTTTTGGCTCCAATGGAGATCAGTATTCCTCCAATATATGCTTTATGTGCTTCCCATACTGTGGCCCTTGAGACCCCAGGGGACCCATTCAACAAAAAGTTTTGCTCTATTTCCTTTTTTTATTTATTTTTCCTACTTCTATGTCTTATATCAAATCTTCATTCAATTTACAAGTTCTTTTACCATTTTGGGGTCTCAACTACACAATTACTGGGACATGATCTGAGAGTGATGTTATTTCAATGAATGATTTTGCTACTACCTCCAGTAGTCAATGTTCCACCATGACATAGTCTAGCCTCGTGTACGTGTTATGCACTGCAGAATGGAATGTTTAATCTCTAGCCTATGGATGTTGGACCCGCCATACATCCACTAGCTGACATTGATGTCATTTTTTCTTTACCATTCACAATGGGAAACTTCCTGTTCTCGGTGCATTCGACGTACTGTCCATTCGAGGATCTAGGCAAAAATTAAAATCTCCTACAAATACTGCACTGCCCCTCTTTAAGTCCGTCAACTTATTCAAGATCTCTTTCAAGTAATTTTCTGGGCTTCTATTAGGACAGTACACATTGACAAGGGTACACTCCATCCCCTGTAAGTTTCCCCTCAGGAATAAGTATCGTCCTTCTAGATCTACCAGCCTGTCCTCCAATGTAAATCTCACATCTCTTGAAAGGCCTATTGCTACTCCTTTCGCTCTACTTGTTGGTGAGTCCCCTTTGATACCATGTTGGGTGAGTTTTTTGAGTATAATTTAGTTTTTGTGTTTTGTTCTATATGTGTCTCTTGCAATAATATGATATTTACCCAATATCTTTGCATTTCTTTTAACACCTTGAGCCTTTTTTTCTGGGGTGTCCAACCTACTAACATTATAGGTCAAGCATTTCAAAGAAGTGATTCTAATTCTCTATCTTCTCACCCCCCCACCCCGCCTGGACCAAATATTGGGAAGGAGGCCGGGGGGATACCAGAAGGTGGACGGGGGGAACCAGACCCTGAGGAGCCAAGGGGGAGAGACAAAAAAAATTTAAACTTACGAACTGAGCTTTCCCGACTTTTCATTTGTATTCAGCCCCCCTGAGTCAATACTTTGTAGAACCACCTTTCACTGCAATTACAGCTGCAAGTCTTTTTGGGTTTGTCTCTACCAGCTTTGCACATCTAGAGAGTGACATTTTTGCCCATTCTTCTTTTCAAAATAGCTCAAGCTCTGTCAGGATGGAGAGTGCCTGTGAACAGCAATTTTCAAGTCTTGCCACAGATTCTCAATTGGATTTAGGTCTTGGCTTTAACTGGGCCATTCTATCAAATGAATATGCTTTGATCTAAACCATTCAATTGTAGCTCTGGCTGTATGTTTAGGGTCCTTGTCCTGTTGGATGGCGAACCTCCACCCCAGTCTCAAGTCTTCTAAGATTGCCCTGTATTTGGCTCCATCCATCTTCCCATCAACTCTGACCAGCTTCCCTGTCCCTGCTGAAGAAAAGCATCCCCACAACATGATGCTGCCACCACTATGTTTCACGGAGGGGATGGTGTGTTCAGGGTGATGTGCAGTGTTAGTTTTCCGCCACACACAGCGTTTTGCTTTTAGGCCAAAAAGGTCAATTTTGGTTTCATCTGACCAGAGCACCTTCTTCCACATGTTTGCTGTGTCCCCCACATGGCTTCTTGCAAACTGCAAATGGGACTTCTTATGGCTTTCTTTCAACAATGGCTTTCTTCTTGCCACTCCTCCATAAAGGCCAGATTTGTGGAATGCACGACTAATAGTTGTCCTTTGGACAGATTCTTCCACCTGAGCTGTGGATCTCTGCAGCTTCTCCAGAGTTACCATGGGCCTCTTGGCTGCTTCTCTGATTAATGCTCCCCTTGCTCGGCCTGCCAGTTTAGGTGGACAGCCAAGTCTTGATACAGTAGGTTTGCATTTGTGCCATACTCTTTCCATTTTTGGATGATGGATTGAACAGTGATCTGTGAGATGTTCAAAGTTTGGGATATTTTTTTTATAACCTAACCCTGCGTTAAACTTCTTCACAACTTTATCCCTGACCTGTCTGGAGTGCTTCTTGGCCTTCATGATGCTGTTTGTTCACTAGGGTTCTCTAACAAACCTCTGAGGGCTTCACAGCACAGCTGTATTTATATTGAGATTAAATTACACACAAGTGGATTCTATTTACTAATTAGGTGACTTCTGAAGGCAATTGGTTCCTCTAGATTTTAGTTAGGGGTATCAGAGTAAAGGGGGCTGAATACAAATGCACACCACACTTTTCACATATTTATCTGTAAAAGAAAATTAAAAACCATTTTCCTTCCACTTCACTTTACAATTGCTAATTTGGCCCAATTTGGACATTTTCACTTAGGGGTGCACTCACTTTTGTTGCCAGCAGTTTAGACATTAATGGTCGTGCGTTGAGTTATTTTGAGGGGACAGCAAATTTACACTGTTATACAAGCTGTACACTCATTACTTTACAGCGTGGCAAAGTGTAATTTCTTCAGTGTTGTCACATGAAAAGATATAATAAAATATTTACAAAAATGTGAGGGGTGTACTTACTTTTGTGAGATACTGTATATATACAGTGGGTATAGAAAAAAAAATCACCCCCCTTTTAAAACAATCAAATTTTGTTGCTTTGCAGCCTGAAATGAAGATAGACACAATTTTTGTTTTATTCAGCGGTATTTACTATATCTATTTATTCTAATTAACTTATAACATCCAAGTGAAAAAAATAACACCAACATGTCAGAAAAATAAAGAAAAATTAAAAACAAAATCACCGAGTTGGAAAAAGGATCACCCCCTTGTGTCAGTATTTTATTGAACCACCTTTTGCTTTAATTACAACCTTCAGTCTGTTGAGATGTGTCTCTACTAACTTTGCACATCTAGACTTTGCAATATTTGCCCACTCTTCTTTGCAGAACTGCTCAAGTTCAGTTAAATTTGATAGTGACCATTTGTGGACTGCAGTCTTCAAGTTGTTCCACAGATTTTCAATGGGGGTTTATTTAAGTCTGGGCTCTGACTAGGCCATGCAAGGACATTCACCCTTTTTTCCTCCAACCACTGTGCGGTAATTTTTTGCTGTGTGCTTTGGGTCATTGTCATGTTGAAGGTTAAACCTTCTTCTCATTGACAACTTTCTGGCAGAGGGCAGCAGATTTTTCTCAAGAATTTGATGGTATTTTGCCCCATCCATTTTTCTTTCTATCCTGACAAGTGCTCCAGTCCCTGCTGCAGAGAAACACCCCCATAACAGGATATTAACACCCCCCGTGCTTTACTGTAGGAATGGTGTTATTTGGATGGTGAGCTGTATTGGATTTCCGCCAGAGATATCGTTTGGTGTTGAGGCCAAATAATTAAATTTAAGTCTCATCTGACCATAACACCCTTTTCAAGTGGACTCGGAATCTTCAAAGTGCATTGTGGCAAAGCTCAGTCGTGACTGCATGTGGCCTTTCTTGAGGAGTGACTTTTTCCTTGCAACCCTCTCATACAAGTCCCATTTGTGGAGAATTGGTAATATTGTTATCACATACACACAATGACCACTCTTTGTCATAAATTCCTGCAACTGCTTCAGAGTTGCTGTAGGCCTCTTGGTAGCCTCTCTGACCAGCTTCCTCCTGGCTCTTCCATCCAGTTTGGAGTGATGTCCTAATCCAGGGAGGGTCTGTGTTGTACCAAATACCTTCTACTTCTTAGTAATAGACTTCACTGAGCTTCTAGGCATTCATAAAGCCTTTGACATTTTTTTGTATCGATCTCCTGACTTGTGCCTGTAAACAACTTTATCCCAGAGATCTTTTGACAGTGCCTTGCCACCCATAGGTGATTGCTTGCTTCAGTTGCACTACCGGGGACTGGAATACTCCAGGAAAGCTCTTTTCATGCTGAGCTAATCAAAAAGGCCACAGCTGAGGACACAGCTGAAGTCAAATAGCTTTGTGAGCCACTGAGAACAGGTGATTAGCTACACCTGGTTGAGTTCACAGGTCATTTGTAGGAGGGGGGTGATCATTGTTTTTTCTGACATGTTGGTGTTATATATTTCACTTGGATGTTATAAGTTGCACTAGTAAAATACAGCTGAACAAAATAAAAGCTGTGTCTGTCTTTAGTTCAGGCTGCAAGGTGACTATTTTAGATAGATTCTTTTCTATACCCGTTGTATATATATATAATGCTGTTTTTTTTTTTTTGGAAAGAGCAGGAAATAGTTAAAACATTTGCCAAGTTATAAACCTTGTCTGTGTCCCCTTGACATTTTTGCTGTCAAGCTTTAAATACTAACTAGTGAGAGAAATAGAATACAAATATACAGTGCCCTGAAAAAGTATTCATATCCCTTAAAATTTTCCACATTTTGTCATGTTACAACCAAAAATGTAAATGTATCTTATTGGGATTTTATGTGATAGACCAACACAAAGTGGCACATAATTGTGAAGTGGAAGGAAAATGATAACTGGTTTTCAAAATGTTTTACAAATAAATATGTGAAAAATGTGGGGTACATTTGTATTCAGCCCCCCTGAGATAATACTTTATAGAACCACTTTTCGCTGCAATTACAGCTGCAAGTCTTTCTGGGGATGTCTCTAAAAGGCTTTACACATCTAGAGAGTGACATTTCTGCCCATTATTCCTTGCAAAATAGCTCAAGCTCTGTCAGATTTGATGGAGAGCGTCTGTGAACAGCAATTTTCAGGTCTTGCCACAGGTTCTCAGTTGGATTTAGGTCTGAACTTTGACTGAGCCATTCTAACACATGAATATGCTTTGATCTAAACTATTCCATTGTAGCTCTGGCTGTATGTTTAGGGTCATTGTCCTGCTGGAAGGTGAACCTCTGCCCCAGTCTCAAACCTTTTGCAGACTCTAACAGGGTTTCTTCTAAGATTGCCATCTATTTGGCTCCATCTATCATCCCATCAACTCTGACCAACTTCCCTGCCCCTGCTGAAGGAAAGCATCTCAACAATATGATGCTGCCACCACCCTGTTTCATGGTGGGGATAGTGTGTTCAGGGTGATGTGCAGTGTTAGTTTTCCGCCAGACACAGCGTTTTGCTTTTAGGTCAAAAAGTTGGATTTTTCTTACTCTCCTCCGCTATGTGCCTTTCGAGTTCTATCTTAGCCGCCCTGATTGCACCCTTACATTTCTTGTTGTATTCTTTGAAAAGTTGGAATGCTGATGATGATCCCTCAGCCCTGTATTTTTTTGAAGGCCTTCTGCTTTGCTTTTATATGCAATTTTACGTTGAAGTTAAGCCACCTAGGACTTTTATTAGCTCTTTTAAATGTATTTCCCATTGGGATGCACTGGCTAATGCCCTTATTTAATATGTTCTTAAAGCATACCAATTTCTCCTCTGTGTTCTTTGTTCCTAAGATTTTATCCCAATCTGTATCTTCTAGCAAGGCTCGTAGTTTAGCGAAGTTGGCTCTTTTGATATCCCGTATCTTTGTATTCCCCTTATGTTTCCTACTAGTTTGATTTATACTGAAACTAATTGACCTGTGATCGCTGTTTCCTAAATCGCCCCGTATTTCTACATCCGTGATCAAGTCTGTATGAGGAGTTATGTTGCAGCCTTATTCCAAAATGGATTAAATTCAATATTTTCCTGAAAATTCTACAAACAATAACCTATAATGACAACGTGAAAGAAGTTTAATTGAAATCTTTGCAAATTTATTAAAAATAAAAAAAAAAATCAACTCGATTGGAGTCCACCTTTGGTAAATTCAGTTGATTGGACATGATTTAGAAAGGCGCGGTCAGGGCTGGGCCCAGCCCTTCCTTCTCTGAGCTGGCCGCTCAGCTGTTGGTTAATTGCCAGCTCCTATGTCTCCACAGTGACTCACCTGTTGATAATACTGCTCGTCAGTCCTGCCTACTTAAGCCATCCAGTCCAGATGAACTCTGCCTTCGCCTTGGTCACATCTCTAAAGACGCTCTCCTGTGTTCCTGTTAAAGACTTACTTGGCTGACATTCCTTCTGGCTCCAGATCCTGCTTGCTGTTCTACTACGCTCATCTCTGCCTCCCGGACGTTTTGGCTTGTCTGACTATCCGTTCCAGTTCCTTAGCTCTGGCTAAGTTTTGACTATGTTTACTCTGTTTACCTTTTTTTTATTATTATTAAACAAGTGTGATTTAACTGTACTTCTGTCTCAGTCTGATTCATGGTTTCTGATAGGCACCTGTCTATATAAGGTCCCACAGTTAACAGTGCATGTCAGAGCACAAACCAAGCCATGAAGTCCAAGGAATTGTCTGTAGACCTCCGAAACAGGAGTGTATCGAGAAACAGATGTGGGGAAGGGTACAGAAAAATGTCTGCAGCATTGAAGGTCCCAATGAGCACAGTGGCTTCCATCATCAGTAAATGGAAGAAGTTTGGAACCACAAGGACTCTTCCTAGAGCGGGCCGCCCCACCAAACTGGGCAATTGGGGGAGAAGGGCCTTAGTGAGGGAGGTAACCAAGAACTCGATGGTCACTCTGACAGAGCTCCAGTGTTTCTCTGTGGAGAGAGGAGAACCTTCCAGAAGAACATCCATCTCTGCAGCACTCCACCAATCAGGTCTGTATAGTAGAGTGGTCAGACGGAGGCCACTCCTCAGTAAAAGGCACATAACAGCCCGCCTAGAGTTTGCCAAGAGGCACCCGAAGGACTCTCAGACCATGAGAAACAAATTTCTCTGGTCTGATGAAACAAAGGTTGAATTCTTTGGCCTGAATGGCAAGCGTCATGTCTGGAGGAAACCAGGTACTGCTTATCACCTGGCCAATACCATCCCTACAGTGAAGCATGGTGGTGGCAGCATCATGCTGTGGGGATGTTTTTCAGTGGCAGAAACTGGGAGACTAGTCAGGATTGAGGGAAAGATGTATGCAGCAATGTACAGAGACATCCTTGATGAAAACCTGCTCCAGAGCGCTCTGAATCTCAGACTGGGGCGAAGGCTCATTTTCCAACAGGACACTGACCATAAGCACACAGCCAAGATAACAAAGGAGTGGCTATGGGACAACTCTGTGAATGTCCTTGAGTGGCCCAGCCAGAGCCCAGACTTGAGCCCGATTGAACATCTCTGGGAGATCTGAAAATGGCTGTGCACTGACGCTCCCCATTCAACTTGATGGAGCTTGAGAGGTCCTGCAAAGAAGACTGGGAGAAACTGCCCAAAAATGGGTGTGCCAAGCTTGTAGCATCGTACTCAAAAAGATTTGAGGCTGTAATTGGTGCCAAAGGTTCTTCAACAAAGTATTGAGTAAAGGCTTTGAATACTTCTGTACATGGGATTTTGTTTTTCATTTTTTATTTTTAATACATTTGCAAAGATTTTAAACACACTTCTTTCAAATTGTCATTATGGGGTATTGCTTGTAGAATTTTGAGGAAAATAATGAATTTATTCCATTTTGGAATAAGGCTGTAACATAAGAAAATATGGAAAAAGTGAAGCGCTGTGAATACTTTCTGTATGAACTGTAAAATGCTACGTATTACTTTTGAAATTACATTAACAAATTAAAGCTAATATGAGACTTGAGTAATGGGATTATACTGTAGTTTCACGGCAAATCATTCAATGTAAATTGGATATATTGCTGGTACCCATCCCGATGGTGCACTCTATCAGAGGTAGCCCAGGCCTATAATAAAACATCACAGCCTATCCTTATCAAATTAGCAGAAGTGGAAAATTAAACCAATGATGAAATCACACTGATGACCCATGCGGAATAAACACATAAATATTGTGGTGTGATTTTATGGAGACAGCTGTTTATTTCTTGCCAGTTCACACGTTACTGTGAAATAATGCAATGTCCACTCGTGCCCCACCTCGATCATATAATGAAAAGAATCAGAAAAAGGAAGAATGAGATATATTCCTGGCATCCTGAACCTCTGCTAAGCACTCCCTCCAGATTTTCCCAAATATAAATCTTTGTTAATACAGTTTTATTGAAGTCTGTGGCACATTAAAAGATGGCGGCTGTAAACCGCTCTAATTAGATAAATGGCTTAGTATAAAATTATAGATTTGGAGGAGATCTCTACTGAGAGAAATAAAAAGGTGCTTTAAGCATTTTTAGTATTGTGTGTGAGAGGACCTTCTCACGTGGGTTGCTCTGTAGCCTAGCATGGTGGTATTTTAGGCATGTGGTGGCCTTTTTTGATAATTGCATTGTAATATTTAAAGCGGAACCTAAAGTGATTGTAAATGATCACCTTGTAAAACAACCCATTGAGTTTAAAATAGAAATGAAAAGCAAAATATTTTTGTACAGATATAAAAAAGCATTATAAATGCCCTTTTCCCTTTTTTTTTAAATAAATGATCACATTCCCTCTCTTCTCAGCTGCATAAGAGCTGGGGGGAGGAGAATCAGCATCACACTGAGCTTCCCAGTGAATGGCTGTGCAGCGGAGGGGGGGGGTGTGTCAGCACAGGTCTGATCATTGGAGGAGAGCAGGCTGTGTTCTTAGCACAGCTAGAGAACTGACCACAGTGTGCTCTTGTGCGGTAGTGTGGTCAGTTTTTAATAGGAAAGATAGGGGAGTAGCAGGAACACCAGGGATTTTACAAAAAGGAAGCAATACAAAGAGAACAGTATACTTTCTCATACAAGTACAGTACATGGTACAGTAGGCACATATTAGGAACATGAAATGTTGGGGAAACAAACGCCTTACCTTAAAAAAGGGAGTTAGTAAAACATTAACACTTCCCTCCCAAAGCAGAATTGCGTAATTTTTTTTCCCCATCAATATTCACATTTTTTTTACATTGGCCCAGGCCAGAATGACATGTACCTGGTCCTGCAGCCTCCTGGGATATTTACATCACATCTCCGAGAAGGCCGCAGGATTGGTACACAGAGCGGCCAAGGGGGTGCTCCAGAGGGTGAGACCGATGCATTATCAGAGCTGACTGCCTGCACCCGGAAGAGGCTCAAGAGAACCAAGATGGCGGCACAGGACCTGCTATGTGGCACCCAAACAGCATATCGCAGCGGGACACTATATGTGCTTTGAAGAGCACTACAGGTAAGTAAGAAAAAACATGGGTGGGGGGGAGTGAGTACTGCATTTAACATTTGTAAAAAAAAATATTCCTCATATCCTATGTAGTGATGCATATTATGTCTACACAGAGTTTTCATACCTAGCTGGGGTAAAGATCAAAAACCTGTATGGATTACCAATTACAAACTTGCAAGGATTAATAGTTTGTATCACTTTTTTTCCACTATACCTGCATTTTGAAAATAAATACATTTTACTTTAAAGCTGAACTCTAGGCAAGTGGCTAAATATACAGTTTGAATATATACTGGGTATATATATATATATATATATACACTACCGTTCAAAAGTTTGGGGTCACCCAAACAATTTTGTGTTTTCCATGAAAAGTCACACTTATTCACCACCATACGTTGTGAAATGAATAGAAAATAGAGTCAAGACATTGACAAGGTTAGAAATAATGATTTGTATTTGAAATAACATTGTTTTTACATCAAACTTTGCTTTCATCAAAGAATCCTCCTTTTGCAGCAATTACAGCATTGCACACCTTTGGCATCCGTCCACAACACTTTTTTCCAGTCTTCCTCTGTCCAATGTCTGTGTTCTTTTGCCCATCTTAATCTTTTTCTTTTATTGGCCAGTCTCAGATATGGCTTTTTCTTTGCCACTCTGCCCTGAAGCCCAAAATCCCGCAGCCACCTCTTCACTGTAGATGTTGACACTGGTGTTTTGCGGGTACTATTTAATGAAGATGCCAGTTGGGGACCTGTGAGGCGTCTGTTTCTCAAACTAGAGACTCTAATGTGCTTATCTTCTTGCTTAGTTGTGCAACGCGGCCTCCCACTTCTTTTTCTACTCTGGTTAGAGCCTGTTTGTGCTGTCCTCTGAAGGGAGTAGTACACACCGTTGTAGGAAATCTTCAATTTCTTTGCAATTTCTCGCATGGAATAGCCTTCATTTCTAAGAACAAGAATAGACTGTCGAGTTTCAGATGAAAGTTCTCTTTTTCTAGCCATTTTGAGCGTTTAATTGACCCCACAAATGTGATGCTCCAGAAACTCAATCTGCTCACAGGAAGGTCAGTTTTGTAGCTTCTGGAAGGAGCTAGACTGTTTTTAGATGTGTGAACATGATTGCACAAGGGTTTGCTAATCATCAATTAGCCTTCTGAGCCAATGAGCAAACACATTGTACCATTAGAACACTGGAGTGATAGTTGCTGGAAATGGGCCTCTATACACCTATGTAGATATTGCACCAAAAACTAGACATTTGCAGTTAGAATAGTCATTTACCACATTAGCAATGTATAGAGTATATTTGTTTAAAGTTAGGACTAGTTTAAAGGAAGCTTCATTTAAAAGTACAGTGCTTTTCCTTCAAAAATAAGGACATTTCAATGTGACCCCAAACTTTTGAACGGTAGTGTATATATACATATATATATATATTGTAACCTGGGGGACAGGTAGCAGGTACAAAGCTCCCTGGGATGAGCAGTCTTTCAGGCACAGATACCAAATCCAGTGGAATAGTGACAAACAGTGCGGTGTTTATTTGTGATATATACAAGTCTATATACAGGTGCTGTACAGTGTTCCAAAGAAAACAAATAGGAACCAAAAATAGCCAAAACAAAACCTAGCCGTGTCTCGGCACTAACTAAACAATATTTACAAATCCTAACTATCAGGCTGAGCAAGCCTACAGCTTGTCAGCTTCCACATACCTTTTTGCTCTCCTACACAGAAGCTTGTCTGAGTATCCCAGGCCAAGAGCAAAGGCTGTCTGCTCAGGTGAGCTTAAATTAGCCTGGGGGAGAGGACCAAGACCTGAACCGGACCATGGATCACAGATCCCTGAACCTGTATGAGAGGAGCCTGGGAGATGTATAAACCCCGAACAGGACTTTTCCTGGCTCTCTCTGGGATGCTCTGCTACATATCCTCCCCCCTTGTTTCAACCCCAGGGTTGGAACACCTGTAGCCCAACAGGAGTGAACACGGGACAGGGCATCTACATTCCCCATCTCAACACCTGGCCTGTGTTTTACAGTGAAGGAGTAATCCTGTAGAGCCAAAAACCACCGGTTCACCCGTCTATTAGTCTCCTTCTTTTGGGCCATCCATTTCAGAGGAGCATGGTCAGTTATTAAGTCAAACTGGCGCCCTAACAAATAGTACCTGAGTGCGTCCACGGCCCACTTTATGGCTAAACACTCCTTTTCAATGACTGCATACCTTTGCTCATGGTCATTGAGCTTTCTGCTTAGGTACACCACAGGGTGTTCTTCCCCATTGTGTACCTGTGATAGTACTGCCCCGATACCAACATCAGACGCATCCGTCTGAACCAAAAAATCTTTGGAGAAATCGGGGGAGTACAGTACTGGCTGTGCACAAAGAGCCTTCTTCAGGACTTGAAAAGATTCCTCTGCTACTGCGGACCATTTCACCATTACAGAGTCTTTCCCTTTCGTAAGGTCTGTCAGTGGGACAGCTATAGTTGCAAAATTTGGGATAAATCTTCTATAATACCCCGCAATGCCAAGAAAGGCCCTGACCTGCTTCTTGTTTGCAGGACGTGGCCATTCCTGGATGGCTTCTATTTTATTCACTTGAGGTTTTATGACCCCACGCCCAATAGTGTAGCCCAAATACTTGGCTTCCTCTAGACCAATGGCACATTTTTTTGGATTTGCTGTAAAACCTTCTTTGAAGAGGGAATCAAGGACAGCCTGGACACGGGGCAAGTGAGACTCCCAGTCAGTGCTATGTACCACTATGTCATCTAGATATGCTGCTGCATATTGTCGGTGGGGTCTTAGAGTCCTGTCCATGGCCCTCTGAAATGTCGCGGGGGCATTTTGTAACCCAAAAGGCATTTTTTTGTATTGAAAGGAACCCTCTGGGGTCACAAATGCGGTCTTCTCTTTGGCGCTACCAGTCAGGGGTATTTGCCAATAACCTTTTGTTAAGTCCAAAGTGGTCAGATAGCGAGCCTTGCCAAGTCGGTCTATAAGTTCGTCCACTCTGGGCATTGGGTACGTGTCAAACTTTGTCACTGCATTAAGCTTCCTGATGTCATTACAGAACCTCCAAGTGCCATCCGGTTTTGGGACTAACACGATGGGGCTAGACCAGTCACTATTGGATTCCTCAATGACATCTAGCTCCAACATTCTTTTAACTTCCTCGCTGATGTCCTTTCTCCTCGCTTCAGGAATTCGGTATGGTTTGAGCTTGACACGGACCCCAGGTTCAGTAACAATATCATGTTGAACTGCTGAAGTCGTGCCAGGTAACTCTGAAAATCTCTCTCTATTTCTTATCAGGAATTCTCTAGTTTCCTGCTTTTGGGAATATGACAGGGTGTCTGGAATCGTGACCTCTGGGATCAGAAGGGACTCAGTACCCTTAGGCGTTACCGGGAGGGACCTCGCAGTTAATGCCAGTCTATCCTTCCAGGGCTTTAACAGGTTTATATGGTAAATCTGTTCGGGCTTCCTTTTCCCTGGTTGATATACCTTGTAATTGACCTCCCCAACTCTTTCAATTACTTCAAAGGGACCCTGCCACTTAGCCAGGAACTTGCTCTCAACAGTGGGAACTAACACCAGGACCCTGTCACCAGGTGAGAAAACACGGAGTTGGGCCCCCCTGTTGTATATCCTCTGTTGAGCTGCTTGGGCCTGCAGTAAGTGTTCTTTTACCATCGGCATGATTGCTGCAATCCTGTCCTGCATTTGAGCGATATGCTCAATGACACTTTTATGGGGTGTCTGCTCCCCCTCCCAAGTTTCTTTGGCTATGTCTAAGAGTCCCCGAGGGTGTCTCCCATAAAGCAACTCAAAGGGAGAGTACCCCGTGGAGGACTGGGGAACCTCCCTGATGGCAAACATCAAGTATGGTATCAGGAAGTCCCAGTTTTTCCCATCCTTGTCAACAACCTTTTTTAACATGCTCTTTAATGTCTTATTGAAGCGTTCCACCAAGCCATCCGTTTGAGGATGGTACACCGAGGTTCGCAATTGCGACACCTTAAATAACTTGCACAGCTCTCTAGTTATTCGTGACATAAATGGGGTGCCCTGGTCTGTAAGGACTTCTTTAGGGATTCCAACTCGACTGAACACCATAAACAGCTCTTTGGCAATGTTTTTAGCAGACGCAGTGCGTAAGGGAATGGCCTCAGGGTAACGAGTAGCATAATCCATGATTACAAGGATATGTTGGTGACCTCGGGCAGACTTGGGGAGTGGACCCACAAGGTCCATGGCAATCCTCTCGAAGGGCACTTCAATAATGGGCAAGGGCACTAAAGGACTTCGGAAGTGTTGTAGTGGGGCTGACATCTGACACACAGGACAGGATTGACAATAATTCGCAATATCCTTCTGTATCCCGGGCCAATAAAACCTGCGCAACACCCTTTCAGTAGTTTTCTCAACCCCTAAATGACCTCCTAGCAAGTGCCCATGGGCAAGTTCCAACACCACCCGTCTGTATGGCTTAGGAACCACCAATTGTTCAACCACTTCATCATTTTTTTTACATACACGATACAGTAAATCCTCATTGCTGCTAAAATAAGGAAAACAGAGCCTGTCCCCTGATTCGACAGGTACATCATTAATCACCATTACATTTTCCCAGGCCCTGGCAAGGGTTGGGTCTTTTCTCTGCTCGGTACCAAAATTTTCCTTGTGTACATTAAGGTCAGCAAACTCCAACGTAGGCTCAGATTCAGCAGATGGCTGTCCAGCTCCACTGGTTGTGGACCCGCTGTGCTCGAACTGCCAAGGTGACACCAAGTCGCGCCAGGATTTCCCGCTTGACCTTTTCATAGTCTCCTGCTTCTGCTGACTCCAAATCATAGTAGGCCTTCTGCGATTCTCCAGACAGCAAGGGGGCGACCAGTCCTGCCCACTGGGTTTTGGGCCAACCTTCCCTCTCAGCGGTACGTTCAAACATTAAGAGAAATGCCTCTGGATCATCATCTGCAGTCATCTTAGAAAGAAAGCGACCCACATGGATGGCTGAGGGCTTGTCTCCAACAACATTAACTTTAGCAGGTGACCACTGTGCTAGCGTCTCCACAACCGCAGCCAGAGTTTTCCTATCCTCTTTTGCATCAGTGGCTAGCTGTTCAAACAGCCTCTGCGATAACTCATTTGTTTGTTGCTGTGTAGCATTTGCTCGTTGCTGTGCAGCATTGGATTGTTGCTGTGCAGCGTTGGATATCACCAATTGTTTTAGGATTTCCTCCATGTTTAGTCACTCTAGGTACTGGCCTTTTAAGTAGTAACTTACTACAGCTGGTCGCAGTCTCCACCATATGTAACCTGGGGGACAGGTAGCAGGTACAAAGCTCCCTGGGATGAGCAGTCTTTCAGGCACAGATACCAAATCCAGTGAAATAGTGACAAACAGTGCGGTGTTTATTTGTGATATATACAAGTCTATATACAGGTGCTGTACAGTGTTCCAAAGAAAACAAATAGGAACCAAAAATAGCCAAAACAAAACCTAGCCGTGTCTCGGCACTAACTAAACAATATTTACAAATCCTAACTATCAGGCTGAGCAAGCCTACAGCTTGTCAGCTTCCACATACCTTTTTGCTCTCCTACACAGAAGCTTGTCTGAGTATCCCAGGCCAAGAGCAAAGGCTGTCTGCTCAGGTGAGCTTAAATTAGCCTGGGGGAGAGGACCAAGACCTGAACCGGACCATGGATCACAGATCCCTGAACCTGTATGAGAGGAGCCTGGGAGATGTATAAACCCCGAACAGGACTTTTCCTGGCTCTCTCTGGGATGCTCTGCTACAATATATATATATATATATATATATATATATATATATATATATATATATAAACTGTCTTACCTGCCAAAAAATTGGTAATTCTGTTCAGCCAGTCTTATGATCCACACCAAGAATGAATTGTCCAGATACAGATTTGTTCGAATATAAATTAGGATAAAAAGATGGAGCCAATGTGTTTCAGGGGACCATAAAATCTCCCCCTTCATCAGGGCTGCACTATGCACAAAAAACGGAAAGATGTCTATAGATGAAGGAGGAAGCGATTTTGAGGCCCCTGAAAAGCACTGATTTTATTCTTTTATCCTAATTATTATAAGACTAAAATTATACCTGCACAATTGAATATCTTGGAGTGGCCCTTTAATCGTGGATCCATTCACTTACAGGGCAAGGAAACTGTTGAAATCCTCTGGCGTAGAGAAGCTGCCAACCCAGAATCCAGACACCCTGTCCAAAAAATCACCATAAATTCCTTCTTTATTAGGATTCCACTAAGGTTACAGCACAAATTGTTCTTTAAGTCTTATGATCCAGGCACTTTTACCAGACAGCATAGGATGTTGACCTCTCCTTTCTTTACTGCAGTACGGTCACTGACACCCCATACATTGGGGACTGAACATTGATGGTACACCACCACACTGATGAGGTCATCAATCTGCTCTCTTCCATTGACAGCACTGTGGCTCACTGCTGGCTTTCCCTCTTCCAGTCTGTGCCATGCTGAGCAGGGGACTACATGAAGCTAACATAAAGACATATTTGGATACTTACATGAGCTTATAGTTTATACAAACTTTTTATTTTCCATAATCACAATTAACAGACATAAGATGCAGAACATATTGTCAGAAGAATACAACATATGTAATGACAGTAAGAAACGATAACAAAAGACTCTAACCCAGAACAATGATGCTGCATGCCGGGATGGTTAAGCACATCTAATACGGAATAAGAAGGCGTGGAAAAGGCATTTCTACATTTTACGACCCATAACAAGGGTAGGGGTAATAAGCTCCAGAATCTGAAGATCGGGCAATAGGGAATAACTATAGGTATGGAGGGAGAAAGAAAAGAGAGTGGAAAGGAAGCATAGGGAGTGACAATGAAGAAAACGGGCACCCTTCTCACCAACACTGTGTGGGTAAAACGCACGTTCACTTTAAGTATCCATTCATACCTATGCATTGCACTAAAACACGTGTTTGTGTGGCCGCTTGTAGTTCACCAGAGTGTGTGACAGGGTGACAGACACAAGAGCACAATTGGGGGGAGTCTCTCACCCCATAACAGGAAGTACCAGAACAAGAACCTACATGGTAGGATCACCAGGAATTATATAGTTGAAAGCTTCAGATTTTAAACAAACTGAAAACAAGTTCTGAAAATAAAAGAACATGTTAAAGTTAATATGAGATTATATTAATTGGGTTTAGATCTACTAATTTTTTTAAACCTGCAAGGTAAAGCTATAATGTGCTAGTATGCATCTAATACTAGCACATTATGTGAAACTTACCTTAAAACTAAGCCCTCCAGCGACGCACTGTAACCGCTGACATGGCTTTCATCTTCACCTGGTCTTCCTTCTGGGTTTGCGTCCATGGGAGCCGCTATTCATGGCACAAGACTCTGAAGGAACGGCACGGGAATGCCGTTTCTTTAGAGCACATGCGCCGGTGACGTCACTGGCCCATTCACAAGTAAATATCTCCTAAACAGCGCACGTTTAGGAGAGATTTACTGTACCGATAAGTAAGCCTTATTATAGGCTTACCTATAGCTAAATGTCAACCATGGGAGTTCACTCCCACTTTAAGCCACACAAAGAGAAAAAGAGAATGAATGCACTTACTTGGTGTAATGACCACAGGAAAAATAATAATGGACAAATCTTTTGTTAAGTTAAGAAAAAAAATTGATCAAAGCTTGGCTCCAACCCCATCCACCACCAAAGCTTCACTATCAGTCAGTGTGATCACTCATCAAAGTAATGGATGAATATTGATGTAAAAGAGCCAGGGCCATATGCTCCACCCAGACATATAAGTCTATCAGAGTGCTCGGGTGCTTAAAGCCTATATAAAAATTTACTTTGAATTTAAATAGTTTGTTTGGGCCAAGTTGGAAGTAGGCTTTAAAGTGGTGTTCCACCCTAAAAAAAAAAAATGCATGAATGTGCCTAAAAAAATAAAAAAAAAAAAAAACATTTGGAAATTTTTTTTTAACTTACCTCTAAATGCCTGTTGCTAGGCGGTTCCTCGTAGTCTGCCTCTTTCAGTGCCTGGGCTGGTGACATCACTTCCCCCTCGGCACAGGAAGGGCTCAGCTCTGCTCCCTCCCTTTTGTCAATCATCTGGGACCCATTACAGGTCCCAGATGACTGAGCGGCCAATCACGGCGCGCAGAGCAGCTCGCGCATGCGCAGTGGGTGCCCGGCTGTGAAGCCACAGCCTGGCGCCCACAGTTGCAATGCCGGCGCCACCGAACGGAGGGGGAGAGGAGCGGGGCTTCGATCCCCCGCATCGCTGGACCCTGGGACAGGTAAGTGTCCAATTAAAAGTCAGCAGCTGCAGTATTTGTAGCTGCTGACTTTTATTTTTATTTTTTTTTTAATGGGAACTCCTTTTTAAATTAAAGGCAGGTGTGCCTGAACTACAAAACCGGCTTCACAGAAATACAAAATCTTTGGTAGGTAGAATAGTTCACATACCATATATGCCTTACAACTATGAATTAAGCTGTTTACCTGGAGGTTAGCTTCGGATACATCAAGGTTGTTTGAATAAGACTGGCATCTATAGCAAGGATGAAGGATTATCCCTAACTGGTAGGATGACATTTCCCAGCAGCGGAAGCCCTGAGTGTCCATGTGTTCAACCCTGTGGTTAAACAGTCTGCAAAACATGCAGAAGAACCAGAGTAGCAGGTGGATTGCCAGGCCGACAGAAACGTTTTCAGTGTAAATATATATATATATGTCACCACTCACCAGACCACCAGGAGAGGAAGCAGTGACGGGTGGAAGTTCTACATATGTTTATCTTCTCATTTAAACAAATTAATTGTGGTTACCCTATGATATGGCAAGTGAATTTACAAAGCATCGCTGACATCAAACACTGCGTCAGCATATCTCTATTGTCTTTTCAGTGATCTGGAAATTTATTAATATAAGGGAAACCAATATTAATCACATACCACAATCTTCTGAAACAGTACATATATTCTTACCAGGCCAGGAAGATCAAACACCAAAGTGGGCAAGGTACTTGGAAATGATACCAATTTAGACAATTGATCACCTTTACAATAACATTCAGTGGCAGTGTCAAGCAGCTCTTATTTTCCAAAGGAAGGATATATAGAGTCATGCTTTTAGACCCCTTTCACACTGGAGGCATTTTTCAGGCGCTCAGGCGCTAAAAATGGTGCCTGTAAAATGCGTGCTTTCACACTGGGGCGCTGCGCTGGCAGGACGTTAAAAAACGTCCTGCAAGTAGCATCTTTGGGGCGATTTAGGAGCGGTGTATTGAAATCAATGTGCAGCGTCGCCGAAGCGCTTCCAGCGGGCGATTTTAACCCTTTATTTGGCCGCTAGCAGGGGTTAAAAGCTCCACCGCTAGCAACCGAAAAGCGCCACTAAAACAACAGTAAAGTGCCGCTAAAACTAAAGCGGCTGCGCTGACAGTGTGAAAGGACTCTTAAAATGCAATAATGAAAGTGTCAATCCTGAAATTTAAAGTGAGTTCAAGTGTATGTAAACCCTAACAACAAACTTATTTGCTTTCTTTCGGTCCGTTAAAGCCCAATTAAAGCTTATTTATTACAGTAAATTTCTTTACTTACTATGAGTTACAGGAGAGAAGAGATAATGGCCGCACAACGCTGACTCGATCAAGGTAAAAATTATTTATTTCTCCAAAATGGGACAAACAGCACAAAAGGACCGACAAGCTGTTAAAGCGTTTTACACAGTTAAGTGCTTAAAGCGGATCTTCACCCATCTAACGTTTTTTTTTTTTAGGAGTTCATTCAGAAACTTTTCTAATCATGATAATTTACTCACATGTTCTGTGAAGTAAGTCCGATTGTGGGCGATTTCGTTGCAAAGAATAACTTTTAAAAATCACAGACAGCGGTTCCCATCTTCGTTGTGGGCATTTGAAACCCACAAGCATGAATTTCCGGGATGCGGTGAATGCTGTCCTCCCAGCATTCACCGCTCGTTCCCGCGCATGCCCAGTGTCATCGCCGTCTGATTCTGGGTTGCCATGACAACGGGCGGCGGCGTCGGAAGTTCCCGCCCCGTTGTGATGGCAACCAAAAAGTCTCACGAGATTTGGCGGAGGTTATCCGCAATGTCTCCTGGGATGAAAGACAATGAGATCCCAGGAGACATTGCGGGGAACGAAGGATATGACGACAATACCCGCAAAGTCCACGCCCACAGCCGCAGGGACAGAAGAAAGGAAAAACATATAACGTAAGGTAGGTAAAAAAAAAAAAAAAAAAAAAAGCTCCATATGGCACTCGGTGCTGCTTTTAGAAGCCACCGAGATGCTGATTAAAAAATGGGTGAAGATCCGCTTTAATCATAACAAGGAGGTTGTCAGGAGCGCTCCAGACAACCTCCTTGTTATGATTAAACACTTAAAGCAATTGTAAAGGATTTTTTTTTAGTTAACAAACATCTCTATACTTGCCTTGCTCTGTGCACAGAGCGGCCTGGAACCTCCGCCGGCGCTCCTGGCTCCTCCTCTCTATCCAGTGCCCCCACAGGAAGGGGGCACTTGTGCACACTCATTCCCCAGCCCCGCTGCTGTGTCCATTGACACAGACAGTGGGACTTGACTCTGCCCCCGACACTGGTGTTAACTGCTCACTGCTCTTGTGCACATTGCTGGATCAGATTGGGCTCAGGTAAGAATAAGAGGGGGGCTGGATCCTGCAGCAGAGAAGGTTTTTTTACCTAAAAGAGAAGTACAACGAAAGCTTGTTTGGCTGTACTTCTCCTGTGGATCACAGGAGTGCAGTTCGTTCGCAACAGCCATGCTCAAAGGGCAAGAGCACCCCTAATAGAGATGGGAATAGTGTGTTAATGGTAGATTTTGAAGAATAATCATTTAGATAATTAATAATGTGTCTTTTGGTGTCAGGGTTTGGTATTAGTTCTTTACACAAACCTACAGATCTATGAAGAGCCAAACATGTGGCTGGGGGCTGTAAAAAAAGGCCACTGAGCTGTGGCTTTTCTGCCTCCCCAGCCACCTACCCAAAGTCTTAAACAGCCAAATAAAGACTAGTCTATTTTCACCAATAAAGCAGTGGGTGTCCATAGAATTTAATTAGATAAAATTGTAGGATTATTGTATATGTATATTGTAGGTTTAGTTTAATCCAAGAACCATTCAGTATATCAGAACAATATGTCCAAGTCTATGCATTTAATTGAAGTAACCAGCACTGCTGACAATCCATTGTATTATCTAATGCCGCGTACACACGGTCGAACTTTTCGGCTACAAAAGTCCGACAGACTTTCGACTGACTTTTTTCGGACTTGCGGCTGACTTTCTAACGAATGGACTTGCCTACATACGATCACACAAAAGTAGGATGGATTTGTATGTGATGACGTACACCGGACTAAAATAAGGAAGTTGATAGCCAGTAGCCAATAGGTGCCCTAGCGTGGGTTTTTGTCCGTCGGACTAGCATACAGACGAGCGGATTTCTGGGTCCGGCGGAGTTACGACGTAAAGATTTGAAGCATGACAAGTCCGTCAGATTTGCGGCTGGAAAAGTCCGCTGAAAGTCCGGGGAAGCCCACACACGATCGGATTGTCAGCCGGCTTTAGTCCGTCGGCGTCCCTCGGACTTTTGTAGACGAAAAGTCCGACCATGTGTACGCGGCATAATAGTAGTCAGTCACATTCTACTGGACTTGCTCTGCAATGCTGAAGATGTTTTGATACTTATACAAACAGCTTCCTCTGCTCTAAGGAATGTAAAGAATATACTTTGCAACTTTTCCTGTTGTCTTCTTATTTTCCCCATACCAGATTCTGGGTATTCACCCCAAGATGATTGCCAATTAAGGTTTTTATTTATCCAGGTCAATACATAGTATAGCTAGTGATAGCTCAACTGGACATTGATGTTTCCCTGCTCCTCCAGCTAACTTCCTCAGTTTTGAGGGTCATGAACCAGTTGAAAGTGGTTAACTCTAATTGATAGATGTTTTATTCATCAACTGGGAAAGCAACAGGGGATCAGGGGATTGGAAACATCTTGTGGCGAGCAGAAACGCCTCAATGCTCCAAGATAGGAACAACACTGGTAAATACAAACGTGAACCCTTATCATCGGAGTATCCAAAAGGTATAAAAAGCCAGCAGGTTACGGAGTCCATAAGACCACACCTATAACTGAAATACAATTTTTGGGATGCTTGTGCCTTTAAACCTGGCAAGGACTCCATGTACTTGTACCTACAAGAATCTTTAGCGGATGATAAAAGCAACCAAGCCTCCTGAAGGATCAATAACAAGCTGTGCAAAGAAATTTTATATTCATGTGGCAAAAGCAGTACAGAGGAATTGTAACCTGACGCAGCTCGACACAAAAAAAAGCCAGTGGGTATGTATCTTAAATCATTTTTCTTGGTTTTAATTATTCAGAACCCATACAGGAAAATAACAGAATCCATACACTACAAATCTAAAATAAAACAATGGTGTACATTAAGTATTATTTAAATACAATATTTAAACATTGTTTTTGCTTAACAGTAGATGTCAGTCCCGGTATTAAATATACAGAAAACGTTGCTTAGCTTTAACCAGTCCTGATTATTCCTAGAGAAAACATTTACTATATCTAAAGCTAAATCTTTTTGGGATGGAGAAGAAAAGCCAAATACCCGCTCCCTTATTTTTCCATCTATGGTCCACTGGAGATATTCCCCTTTACTTCACAATGGGAAGCTGAAGGAAATCTTTCAAAAGTGTGTCACAGCGAAATAATGGAAGATTTCCTCCCTATTTCTGTTACAGTGTCAGCTCAAATCAGTGCCCATCACTTTCACTCCTTCTCGCTTTGGAGTCTGGGACAAATATAGAGGGTATATATCTTCGACGGGGACTCAAGACAGCAATAAAAACAGGACAGGGTTATCAAGCTTTTCCTGCTCTATGTAAAACAAACAAAAAAAAAAGTTTTAGCATTAGAAACACTTTAAGAAAACATCATGGGGGAATTTGCTAAAACTGGAGTACCAAAAATCTGGTGCAGTTGTGCATAGTAGCCAATCAGCTTCTAACTTCAGCTTGTTCAATTAAAGTGGTAGTAATCCCACTTTTTCATCTTTTACTTACAGGTAAGCCTGCAATAAGGCTTACCTGTAGGTACTGTAAATATCTCCTAAACTTCCACTGTTTCAGAGATGTTCAGAGTGCTTGCAACTGGTGACGTCACCGTTGCATGCACTCTGAAGGTCCGGCAAACCATACCGGACCTTCAGAACCTGTGCCGTAAATGGCGACTGATGTCATCAAGCCCCTAGCCATTCATGTAGCCGAAGGCTGTGAACCCTGAAGGAAGACCGGTCGAAGATGGAAGCCCTCTCAGCGGTGACAGCGCGAAGCTGGAGGGCTTCGTTTTAAGGTAAGTCTCCCATAATGTGCTAGTATCAACATTACTTTTCAGAGCTGAGAGATCCTATGTAAATTCTGCACATTGAATTGATATAGGGGAAAGACGGATGTAGATTAACAGGTAAAACTTATGTAGGAGGATTTGTTCCATCTCTGTGTATCATCTTTGGCCAGTTTCTGTAAGGGCTTACTACCACGTTAAGCTTTGACAATAACCCCTGAGGCTGATTGGTTTCCATGCAGAGCTGCACCAGATTTTGTAAGCTCCAGTTTTATTAAATCCTCCCATGTCTGTCATATGGGTATAGCACGTGCCTCTTTAGGCCACACTGCAGAAACCATGACCACCTCCTAAATATGAGAAGACACTTATTAGGATACTTTGATCTAACAGTTCGAATGTTTTTATGGTTCCTGTGTTACAGCTAACAGAAAATGTAGGACCTGTGTCGCCAAAGTATAACCCTAGCTAATGGAAGTTGCTTATTCACTGTTCTGACACAAGATGTCAACAAGCAGCTGCAAAGCTTATGGCTCTTTCCTGGTGAAATTCACGCTTGGACACATATGATATATGTGTTCCTTTAATATCATATCACAAGCAGCTATGGCATTAGGTAGCTTTTGATACTGCAACAGAATTGAGATTTTAGGAGCGTAGCTTGACCAGATGAATGAAAGCTGATTTCTAATTGATTGCTATGGGTTACTGCACATCATTATGCATGTCAATAAAAAAAAAGCCCAGCATATGAATAATTATTTTATCGTGCCTTGATAAAAGATGTAGGCTCATCAGAAGTGGTTTGGTCTTCCTCTGACTGCTGACACGGCATGGTTCCTGAAGAAGAGACAACCACTGTCTTATTTTTGTTGGCCCTTTTCTGCCTCTGTGATATGGCATCACACACTGCCACCACTTCATCACTTTCAAAGTCATAGTCTGGGATTGAATCAATGCAGGCATCTTTGCCATTATTCTGTAGATTCTTTCCTTCTACCTCTCTCTTCTGCTGGAGAAGCTGCTGGGCCCATTTCAGATCTTCTTCCCATAACTCTGTGTTTGAAGGATAAAGGTGAAAAGCAACCTGGAAGCTCCGTATGGCCTACAAAAAAAGATGGACAAAACACTTAATACTGTATGAAAAGAAAGATGCACTTGCTATTAGAAAATGTAATCTGTCAAACATCAAAGCTCTCCAAAGTTTGGCAGAAACTTGACCAACGAGATAATGAGTTGAGACCAGCAGAAATGAAGGAGTGATTCCCTGGACCCTTGCACTAGTGTGTGCTGAGCATAATGGTAAGAACTTTGCTGGGCTATACTAAATACAGTGTGTACATGAGGTCCTGTACTCAATTGGAGAGAATCATAGCAGGAAGGTAAATAAATAACACTCTTATCAAACCACAATGTTTTCCCTTATTCATTCTAAAGCTCATTTCCAGGCTTTTGTGGCCCCAACTCAACCATTAGTTTCAGAACCTATTCTTAAATTATACTTCTACACCTTCTTCTAGTGATTTAAAAACACAATCCGAACTATCAGTTGCATTATCAGTCACTGGCCACAAGTTCACATCTTTGCAGCTTAGCTGAGGTCTGCAGGACACATGTGAATAAGTTATTGGAATGTTTGAAGAGTGGTGGACAGCTGAGGAGAAAGCTAAAGGGAGTTGGAAATAGGTGGAACAGGGAGAGCCTCTGACACTCTACAATGCTGGCCCATCGACTTCAGAGCTGCCGGAACGGAAACTATGTTTTGGTGGGAATTTCATAGAATGGTCACCCAGTGCACACAGGGAAGACAGGGATGGTACGTCTCCTCAACAGGTAGCGCTAGGATCCCACTGGCAGAAGGCTGGCTATTAATAAGGATAGCAGAAGTTGTAAGCAGAGAATAATCCAAAAACATTGATTGTTTACTTAAAGTGGGGTTCCACCCAAAAAAACAAAAATACCTGAAAAATTCTAAAAAAAAACCCAAAAAAACATTTGGACATATATATATTTTTTTTACTTACCTCTAAATGCCTGTTGCTAGGTGGTCCCTCGTAGTCTGCCTCTTCCTTTGCCTGGGCTGGTGACATCACTTCCCCCTCGGCACAGGAAGGGCTCGGCTCTGCTCCCTCCCTCCTGTCAATCATCTGGGACCCATTACAAGTCCCAGGTGATTGAGAGGCCAATCACGGCGCGCGGAGGGGGGGACGAGCGGGGCTTCGATCCCCCGCATCGCTGGACCCAGGGACAGGTAAGTGTCCAATTAAAAGTCAGCAGCTGCAGTATTTGTAGCTGCTGACTTTTAAGTTTTTTTTTTTTAATGGACCCCCTGGGTGGAACTTCTCTTTAAGAGAGATTTATTTTTGCTTCCTGTTCTACTGGCATTTTATCAGAGAGGAAGTGAGGGGATTTTTAATTCTGTATATCTTGCTGACAGCAGGACAGGAAGTGAGGGTAAATCTCTCACTTCCAGATAGCAATTAAAAATAGATAGGGTTCTAATCCTTCCCCATTTTTTCCAAAAAACTAGAAAAAAGTTTTTGGCTTGACATGCAGTTTAAAACAGAGTAGCAGTGCTCATCTTTTGTACCTACTTCCTTTGCCAATATTTTTGTTTCTCTATTAATGCAGGCATTCTTTAACCATGTTTGGCCCGTTGGACATCATATGATCCCAGTTTGATCAGATGTTTTGGAGGCCAGAGGAGAGATACGGGGTCTAATATCTCTCTAAGATCTCTCTATAAAGAGGACCTGTCAATGCCCATGCTATCAGAGGGGATGATAAATAGCAATAAAGTTAATAAAAAAAAAAAAAATGAAAGGAATAGTGAAAAATTTTTTTTTTTAAAGTGCCCCCCCCCCCCCCGTATTTGACTTCAAAGGCAAACACGCACGTTGGTCCCACAAGCATATCGTGCCACACATGTGAGGTATCGCTGCAAACGTTAGTGCAAGAACAATAATTCTAGCACCAGACCTCCTGTGTAACTCTAATCTGGTAACCTGTAAAGGCCTTTAAAGCGTTGCCTATGGATAACTTAATATACCGTAGTTTTATTGCCATTCCACGGGTGTGCACAATTTTAAAGCAAGACAGGTTTGGTATCTATTTACTTGGCGTAACATCATATTTTGTATTTTACCAAAAAGTTGGGTATTGTATTTCTTTTTTGTTCCCTAGAATTATTGGGGGTTCCTTCCTCTCCCAACCAACGCAACAGGGCGTATGGGCTCCCAGCCGAACCCACCAATCTCTCAGAACCTGGCAAGGGATAAGGACAGAGAATAACCGCCACTAACGCCATTGGTCCCATGTCTAAACCGGATCCAGCATGGGGGAAAATATATCTTTTTGCCAGTGCCCCTAAAAAGAAAAAAGGGGCCATGATCGCGATCAGCTCCTCTGTCTCTTTCAAATTACACCATTGTGAGTCTGATGTGGATGGCAGATACTTGATCCTCTCTGCGACAATTGAAAATCAACGCCTTACTTTAGTAAATCTTTATGCACCCAACACGGCTCAAAAATCTTTTTTTCACAAAACTGATTTCTAAACTAGCTCCTTACAGATCTAACCCAGTAATACTATGTGGAGACTTTAATGAAGTTATTGACACATCTCTTGACACCTCCAATCCAATCAAAAGAAGGTCTTCTGCACTAACCTCCTTACTGAACAAAGATGACTTGTATGATCCCTGGAAGTGCTTACACGGTGAGGGGCGACACTACACTTTTTATTCCCACTCTCAACACTCTTATTCTCGGATTGATCTGTTTCTTACAGATAAATACCTACTCCCATCAGTTACAGAAGTAAGTATAGGTGTAATTACCTGGCCTGACTATGCACCAATATCAATTAAACTATTCACCCATAACCAATCCCCAAGACATACTTTTTGGAGACTAAATTCCTCCCTTCTCACCAGCCCAGCACATGAAAATAAAATCAGATGTGAGATTGAGAGCTACTTTGAAAAGAAAAAACATTCAGCTGATGATCATTCTATTATTTAGCATGCACACAAAGCTTCTCTACGAGGCCTGTTCATAAAAATGGGGGCTCAGGAAAACAAAAACCATTCAGCCACCACAGAGAATTTATTAAAACAAGTCTGCAACCTTGATAACGTAAACAAACAATGCCCATCCCCCAAGATATCCCTAGAGCTAAAAAACCTCAGGTACCAACTTAGTGAAAACCTTCATAGAAAATTTGACTACTATATTAAATGACTGAAACGACAAATCTATGCCTCAGCCAACAAACCGGGAGCATTTATGGCCAAACAAATGAAGAGACAACTAGCTAACAAGAAAATCCAGTTCCTCACAAATTCCTAGGGCAAACGCTTAACCAACCCACTAGATATAGCGAACAAATTTAGTGCCTTTTATGTCAAATTGTATAACCTTAAAGACTCAGAAATGGTAGCCCACCCTAAAAAGGAAGATATTGAAGCCCTTCTCTCATCCGTTCACATTCCCTCTATATCTCCCATCCAACTAGAATCGTTATTGACGCCTTTCTCCTCCACCGAAATAAGTAAAGCCATAAAGCAACTGCCCTTACATAAGGCCCCTGGCCAAGACGGATTCCCAAATGAATATTATAAACAGTTCTCTGACCTGATCACCCCACACCTATGTAATACCTTTAATCAATATGCAAATACCAGTAAGATTCCCAGAGAATTTTTGGAAGCCTTGGTAGTTACCTTACCAAAACTGGGCAAAGCCCCTGACAACCCAGCTAATTACCGCCCGATCTCACTCCTGAACACAGATACCAAACTATATGCCAAACTCTTAGCGCAACGCCTTTCATTGATTATCCCCAAATAATCCACCCCAATCAGGTGGGATTTGTGCCTGGCAGACAAGCTTCTGATGGCACTAGGCGCCTCATTGATCTAATACAGTGGGTGGAACACAATCAAATGCCTTCTCTCTTCTTGTCACTTGATGCAGAGAAGGCGTTTGACAGGCTACACTGGGCCTACACGGAAGCAGTACTTCACAAATTTGGTTCATCAGGGACGTTCCTTTCAGCCATCCTGAATCACTACTCTTCCCCCAGTGCAAGAGTATGGATGTTAGGCATTAAATCAGACCCCTTTGTAATTACCAATGGCACAAGACAAGGCTGTCCTCTCTCCCCCTTGATCTTTGCCATGAAACCTCTCGCACAAACCATTAGGTCGGCATCGTCAGTAACGGGTATCAAGATTGGAGACGTAGAACACAAACTGGGCCTCTATGCCGACGATGTCATCATCACCTTAACCTACCCCAAATCATCCCTCCTAGCTGTACAACAGATCCTAGAACATTTTAGTTCAGTCTCTCTCTATAAAATCAATCACAGTAAATCCACTATGCTAAACCTAGGTATGGACCCACAAACCAAACTAAATATTTCAGAAGGAACCCCCTTCATGTGGTCCTCTAGTTCCTCAGTCCCATACCTGGGAATTCGCCTGACCTTCACAAGCAGGACATTATTAAGAGTAAATTATGATGACCTTCAAGAAAAGCTTATGTGCATATCCAAAGACTTGAACAAGGAAGAGGGGCGCCACTGAATATATATCAAGTTAAATTTATTATTAAAAACAATATCCACTCACATGTAAAACTGAAGTGTAGATCTCAGATACATCTCGTGACACAAAACGGAGCGGAGGACTACAAGTGGCAGCAAGTCCAAATGCACTGACATCACCTCTCATGGGCTGAAGATGAGCTGCACTGAGCCAATGTTGTAGTCTGTGAGCACACCACAAACAGGAGAGCAGAAGAGCCGTCTGGGGTGGTGTGGGTTCCAAGGAGAGAGGGCGTGAGGGCGTCTAGGCTGGTGCTCTAGTGTGAAGCGGAATGTCCCAGCGTCTCGTCCGGCATCCGTGATGGAGGTAAGAGCACGGCCGTGTGATCGGAGCCAGAACGAGGCTTGGATCGCAAACACTATGGCGCCGAGCTGTGACGTCACTCCTGTGCGACGCGTTTCCGAGATAGCTCGCTATCGATGGAGGAGATAGCAGCACTCCTTTATCAAGCATAGGGCAGTGATGTTGAACAAGGATATTATATAGTCCATCAGGGGGAGGGGCCTTGATGTGGAGCATTCAATACACATTATAAAAAATAAACATCAAACGGACATATAGTAAGTTGAAAGATGATGATAATAAGAAATGATATTAAAAAACGAACTGCATGATACTATAAGGCTATAAAACAATGAATATTACAGGTACTAATCATAAGAAAGGAGGGGAAAAAAGGAGGAAAAAAAAATGATATTAAAAAACGAACTGCATGATACTATAAGGCTATAAAACAATGAATATTACAGGTACTAATCATAAGAAAGGAGGGGGAAAAAGGAGGGAAAAAAAGGCAGAAGTTTCTGCATGCGTATTAAATTAGACTCAGGGACACATAGGCCCTGGAAAAGAAAAATATGTGATATCAAATAGGGGATGTAGGATGAGAAGGCTACAGTTCATAAAATGGAAATATATTGGAAGGAACCTCCCTAATTAGAGAGTAAATGAACATAAACAATGTTATGAAGTGGTCTGAAATAATAATGTACCACCATTTTTGTCTTCCAATGAACCCACACGGAGCCATACTCAGTCACTCCCTCACTCCACGACACTACCTTATCCCCCTCCCCTTATGAGTCTGTCCATTCCATACAACAATGGACATTGCTCTCAGCCCCATGTCAAAACTCATAAATCACTTCCCAAAAAAAATACTAATTCTAAAACTCTGCATTTATTGGCCGATCTCAATAGATTCTATAATAGACCTTCCTAAATTGGTAGGAATAGTACTACCGCCACCCTGGCTCCCAAGTCCGTGTCCAGTCTTGCCCCTGATACTGGTCCTACAGTCACATTTCATGAGACTCAGCCTAGTGTTTTGGCTGCTCCATCCCGCATGTCCATGCGGACGATGGCCCAGGTAGAGAAAATGGATACTCGACCAACAAATACTGAGGATCCATCGAGTGCTAAGCACCCTACTGGATCTGACTCCAATGATACTTCTCATCTCTCTATTGCTCACTCTTCTGTTCTCCCCCATACGTCTCCCCCTCCCCTACAGATCAATCCTAGTTAACATCTCAAGCTCTTCCCCATCTACTGATCGTCCTTTTTTTAGTTCACAGCCCCCCTCGGACAAACCCGGGAAAAAGAAAGTTCACCGGAGAGGTTGCAGAGGGGGACGAAACAAGTCCAGAAAGTTACCAACTGAAGTTCCGGAAACTATAACGATTTTTAATTTATCCTCTCGAGTACTTTCTACTGCAGACATCAGTCTCCTTAGTAGAGGATTAAATTTTGCCCCCATTAACAAACCAAACCCCTTTCTGTTGTTTAAAGATCTCAATAGGTACATTCGAAACCTTACCCTTAAGAGATTCTTCCAAGCCAAATCCCTTAAACCCACCACAGCTAATGCTGATCTTAATTCTAGTGTCCAGCCTAATTCTTCTTCAGATGTGTTTGAGTATGATGGCGACATCATAGACATGTTGGAGTCTCATACAGAGGAAGATGATATGCTTATGCTGCTTACACAGCATTTGGCTACTTCTCCTCCTATAGCACATTCATCGTTAAAACCTAAATCTGTTTTTTACCCTGCCCAGTCCAAAGGACCCTATCTTGAGAGTTTCTACAGGTTCGTCTATGCCGACTTTGTGAAACTCTGTCAGTCTTCCTCCACCATCCCCGCTCATGTTCACAATCTTACTGTTGCAGAAACAAAAGCACTAGACACTTTGATTCATGCCACTGATATTGTGGTTAAATCAGCAGACAAGGGAGGGGGTATAGTTGTCCAAAATAGGGACGACTATATTGCAGAGGCATACAGACTTCTCTCAGATAAGACCACGTATACTAAACTATCTAAAGACCCTACCAACAAATTTGCCCTCGAAGCCAGTCGTGTGGTACAATCTGCCCTTACTAGTGGAGTCATTACTAAAATGGAAGCTTCATTTTTTCTAAAAAACTTTTATCAGGTACCGTATTTCTACCATCTGCCAAAGGTCCATAAAAATTCCACATCCCCCCCTGGCAGGCCGATTGTGGCTGCTATGGACAGTGTAACTACTGGCCTCAGCCAATACATTGATTTGTATCTACAGCCCATAGTACAGCAACTACCATCTTTTATTAGAGATGGACTGCATTTGTTGGAGCTTTTGGCACCTTATAGGTGGGAATCTACCTATACGTGGCTTTCTCTGGACGTCACGTCCTTATATACCTCAATTCCACACCAATTTGGGCTTCAAGCACTGGAATTCTTTTTAGCTCAAGACCCTATGCTAAATTTGGAAGCCACGGATTTCTGCCTGTGTCACAATTATTTTGATTTTAATGGCGATTTTTTCTTACAGCTGCAGGGAACCGCCATGGGAGCTAATTTCGCCCCTTCCTACGCCAATTTGGCCATGGGCTATTGGGAGAAGAATCACATCTGGTACAACAATCCTTATTCAGCTAACATTGTATTCTTTGGGCGATACATCGACGATATTATCGTGATCTGGGATGGCCCTGTTGACTTAATTTCCCTTTTTATAGAACATTGTAATCGTAATCCATATGGACTTGCGTTTACCCATGTTTTTGACCCAATTACTTTGATTTTTTTGGACCTGGAATTAAGCCATAGAGAGGGAAATATTATTGCCCGAAATTATACTAAACCCACGGCTGGCAATTCTTATTTGCACTTTCATAGTTGCCATTATCCCAAGTGGATTAGAAATATACCGAAAGGGCAGTTCTGTCGCCTTAGACAGAACTGCACCCGTGATATTGATTATGCCGCATCTAGTGCTTCCTTAAAGAAAAAATTTGCAGATAAATCATATCCTAATGATTTGGTAGATGAAGCATGCACCTACTACTCTAAAGGCAAACCTGCGAGACCCAAAAAAAGTGAAATTGACCACTCCATGCGATTCATCACCACCTTCCATTTTCAATATAGGAAAATGGAAAAAATAATGAGTAAACATTGGGATATCCTATTACAGGACCCGCTTTTGAATACCATTCTTCCCACCAAACCCAGAGTTACATACCGTAAAGCCCCTAATTTAAAGAATAAAATTGCTCCCAGCAAACTACCAACTTCTCCATCCAGTCAGTCCATAAACCATTCCATCACTTTAATACCCCTAGTTGGCATGTTTCAATGCAAAAAGGTGCTGTGCAAAACTTGTCCCTATATTACACATGGACAAAAATCCTTTTCTTGTAAGGGCAAAATGTATCAGCTGGACCATTTTTACAACTGTTCCTCTAATTTTGTGGTGTATGCCCTTACCTGCCCTTGCGGTCTCATTTATGTGGGCCGAACCATCTGCCCTTTGAGACAGCGATTCGGACAACATCGCCGACTTATAGAGGGAGGGAAGGACATGCATAGTGTCCCGCGACATTATGCAGAATTCCATAAAAAATCCACCACTGGTCTCCGTGTGTGGGTTATTGAACAAATTCCAGAATGTTTTACTGTAGCAGAACGTTTCAAAAAGCTTTGTGCCAGGGAGACTTTTTGGATCTATACTCTCGACGTTCTTTCGCCTGGTGGCCTTAACGAGAGTATAGAAATTTCCACTGTTTTATAAAAATCTGCTAAATATCTTATAATAAGTGTTTTAAAGACCAGATATCCCTTTACACACCATTTTTATATAGATGTGAGTGTGTTTTACACACATACACTAATTTTAATTTTACTTTATTATTATTTTTTCTGGAGACCATATATTCATATTCTGCTCTTCAGATTGTGCTATTTTTAGATGTTGATATTGTGTGTGGTTCTATTATTATTTTTGAGCCACTACTAATATCAACCTACTTTTTAGATATGAACAACCAAAAAAATATAGATATATTCTACATTAGTCTTTCCACCCAACATGTCCAACAAACATTTATGTTTATTGTTGTTATTATTATTTTTATTTCCATAGTCCTGATATGCTTGGATTTCAGAATACACATTTTCCACTTTTCATTCTTTATTTAATTTAATTTATCACCATTGTCTTTATATTATTATTGATTATTCACTATACATTATTATTTCAGACCACTTCATAACATTGTTTATGTTCATTTACTCTCTAGTTAGGGAGGTTCCTTCCAATATATTTCCATTTTATGAACTGTAGCCTTCTCATCCTACATCCCCTATTTGATATCACATATTTTTCTTTTCCAGGGCCTATGTTTTCCTGAGTCTAATTTAATACGCATGCAGAAACTTCTGCCTTTTTTTCCTCCTTTTTTCCCCTCCTTTCTTATGATTAGTACCTGTAATATTCATTGTTTTATAGCCTTATAGTATCATGCAGTTCGTTTTTTAATATCATTTTTTTTTTCCTCCTTTTTTCCCCTCCTTTCTTATGATTAGTACCTGTAATATTCATTGTTTTATAGCCTTATAGTATCATGCAGTTCGTTTTTTAATATCATTTTTTAATATCATTTCTTATTATCATCATCTTTCATCTTACTATATGTCCGTTTGATGTTTATTTTTTATAATGTGTATTGAATGCTCCACATCAAGGCCCCTCCCCCTGATGGACTATATAATATCCTTGTTCAACATCACTGCCCTATGCTTGATAAAGGAGTGCCGCTATCTCCTCCATCGATAGCGAGCTATCTCGGAAACGCGTCGCACAGGAGTAACGTCACAGCTCGGCGCAATAGTGTTTGCGATCCAAGCCTCGTTCTGGCTCCGATCACACGGCCGTGCTCTTACCTCCATCACGGATGCCAGACGAGACACTGGGACATTCCGCTTCACACTAGAGCACCAGCCTAGACGCCCTCTCTCCTTGGAACCCACACCACCCCAGACGGCTCTTCTGCTCTCCTGTTTGTGGTGTGCTCACAGACTACAACATTGGCTCAGTGCAGCTCATCTTCAGCCCATGAGAGGTGATGTCAGTGCATTTGGACTTGCTGCCACTTGTAGTCCTCCGCTCCGTTTTGTGTCACGAGATGTATCTGAGATCTACACTTCAGTTTTACATGTGAGTGGATATTGTTTTTAATAATAAATTTAACTTGATATATATTCAGTGGCGCCCCTCTTCCTTGTTTTTCTCTAGCACATTGGACCTGGCTTTTTGGTTCCTTCCGGTGGCTGCCTTGAATGACTCTTACTGCACCCATATATATATTTTATATATGTTTGTATGGACCCTGCCCTTGTGTGCATAGGCAATGGTATATAAGGTATATTGTATTGCGCCTTCTTTTACTTGTTTTACTATATCCAAAGACTTGAGCCATTTTCCTGTCTCATGGGCAGGTTGAATTGCTCAAACTAAATGTATCTGCTCCCTCATAAATTATATATGTTTCGCACAATCCCTCTACCCTTTCTGCCCATGCATTTAAAGAAATTACAAGGAATAATCAACACATTTATATGGCAACATAAAAAACCCAGGCTCAAGAAAGACATTCTCCTCACCCCTGTACTCCACGGGGGAATGGGAGCCCCAAACATCCAGGCATACTATAGGGCAGTGATCCTGGACCAACTCAGAGAATGGTGGTCACCTAACTCCGACAAAACATGGACCCAAATTGAAGCCACAGCTCTCAACATGGACACTTACTGCTGCTCTGCTTAACTTCAAACCACAACACGAATACTTAAATTCAGCAACGGCAGTACTACGGGTACGGTCAGCCTCCACACAATATATCAAGGGCCTACCTAAGTCCATTCTCTATCGACTACCCATTAAAGCGATTGAACTGCTATCACCAGATATGTCCCTTACAGCCTGGATACTCAAAGGGCTCAACAACCTAGGGCTACTGTTCTTTACATCAGGGATGCACTCATTCTCACACTTGCAACAGACACATGGCATTTCCTCTAAGACCTTCTTCTTATAGCTTATTCTTCTTATACCTCAGAATTAGATCAATACTCTCTAAAGTCAACCTGATGGATAAAGACTCTACCAGTTACTCTTTTAAAATTCTATGAGATCACTATCCCTTCAGTCAATGGAATCTCCTTGGCATACAACCTGTTAACTACACCTCCTATGGATCAGCCATCCTCCTCAATCATTTTTTGGTCCTCACTCACAGATAATCCACCCTCGCCTAAACTATGGCACCGGGCCATAAGCTTGCCCCTTCACATGTCACACTGTACTTCCCATTGAGAATCCATTAAAAAACTATTTCACAAATGGTATTTTACCCTGACAAGGTTTGCTGCACTTTACCCCAAGACCTCACCTCAATGCTGGAGGGGATGCAACCAATTGGGCACCCTACGCCATATTTGGTGGGACTGCCCTAAAACCAAAACATACTGGCAGGAAGTATCTATCTTCATTTCTAATATTTGCAATGTCTCCTTCCCACTAACCCTACTGGATCTTCTCTTAGGACTCTCGATTCCCACTTGGCCTGGTCAACTCAAAATATAGGCAACTCATATACTAATAGCTGCACGCCTAGCACTTGCAAAGGAATGGAAATCACCACAACCACCCACAATCTCAGACCTTATCAGACTATTAAATACACACTTTCAACTGGAGCTCTCCTTCGCTAAAGCCAAATTGACCACCTCTTCCTTTTACAAGAACTGGGCACCTTGGATTGCTGATCAAAGAAGCACAGCACTCTGATTTTAAGGAACTGATCAGTAACCACCCCCTAAGCTCCTATTCTCCCCCCAGGTCCATACCAATCCCGGTGGTACGTGAAGGTTCATGATCTTGTCAAACTTCACAATCTCTCATTTCTAATCAAAATATAAACCCCACAGCATAGGACAATTTGCTTACACGTCCATATATTCCACTGTTACTGACTTTGCTTCGTTATAATTATCTTTGTTATCAACCAACGATACGTTCAGCGATGTCTCCGTTAATTCTCCAAATAGTTTACGCAAGTCTACATACACATTGTTATTGTGATATACGAGCATGTATTGCCTTTCATCTGTTCTTTAAGAAGTAAAGAACAACTACCACCAAAATAGTGGTCGGCCATACTGCCTCCAAAACTACGACACAGTTAGTTCCCAAAATGGGGTGTCTGGGTGCGGAGACAGTGCCACAACCATACAAATGGTACTAACACTACATTTACTGTTCGAGTTTCAGCACGACTTCTGTTATGTCAATGTAACTTAGCAAATGATCTACTGTACATTTATATGAATAACAAAAAATGCCATTGATTTCTATTGATACGATGTGAAAATCTTAATAAAAACTTTGGTTAAAAAAAAAAAATCCTTTTTTTCTTATTGGTCTTATGTAATATTCTAATTTCCTGAGATACTGAATTTTGGGTTTTCACTAACTGTTAGCCATAATCATCAAAATTAAAAGAAATGCTTGAAATGTATCACTTTGTGTGTAACGCATCTATATAAAATATATGAGTTTCACTTTTTGAATTGAATTACTGAAATAAATTAACTTTTTGATGATATTTTTCTGAGATGCACCTGTATATAATTTTGGATTATCCATCACTTTCTGTCTTGGTGATAATGGGAAGAGTGTGAATCTACCTAGAGGGGACACAGACCACAATAAAAAATAGAGAATGGGCCCAACCCTTCCCTAATCTATCTATCTATCTAGAACAAACATCCCTGACATTTTCCATAGAAAGAACCTGCTGCGGATTTATAAGTTGTTCTGCTTTCAGGGCGTGTATTAATTTTATACAATAGGTCACTGAACTTAATTTCAGCCTAAGAAATGACCCCATTTTTCAGATTCATTCCCAGGTTATGTAAACATCAACACACCTGCAAAGTAAATCCTGCTAGAAAAATCAAAGTTAAATGTGCATTAGATGCCATGACCTCAGTAAACAATTGCTTGCAGCAGTCGCACCCCTCTAGAAGTACCTAAGGTAAGCGTGCCAGTGAATTAGGGCTGCTGAAATTAATCGCAGCATCGATGCATCGCGATTCGGGTGTCCCCGATGCGGCATCGATGCATGCGACCCGAATAATCGATTTCTGGCCCCGCCCCCTCCCGGGAGAGCGCTCCGTCCGTAAAGCTGTTATTAGTGTGTATATTGCGGTCATGTGACACTCGGCCGCGCCTCCCTCCTCTCAGTCTCTCCTGATGTCAGCTCCGCCCACTGACTGGAGCTATCAGGTCAGAAGAGAGGCGGGCGGGGCTGACATCAGGAGAGACGTGAGAGGAGGGAGGCGCGGCCGAGTGTCACATGACCGCAATATACACACTAATAACAGCTTTACGCACAGAGCGCTCTCCCGGGAGAATTCACTGCCCACCTCAGATGTGACAACTGGCGGAACACCGGCCGCACAAATGGAGATCGGGGGGAGATGGTGAGCAGGCAGATCGCCCTGCTCATTACAGGCTGCCACCGGCAGAGCAGCATGTGAGTACAGAGGGAGAGGGGGAGGGGGAGGGGGCGCTGTGACACAAGTCCATATCATAAATTGTCTTCTATGTGCCTTCATCACACCACAACTCTGCATTATTGTCCGCAGTCTGTGCCCATCTCCTGTACCATGTCCGCCGCAGTCTGTGCCCATCTCCTGTGCCATGTCCGCCGCAGTCTGTGCCCATCTCCTGTGCCATGTCCGCCGCAGTCTGTGCCCATCTCCTGTGCCATGTCCGCCGCAGTCTGTGCCCATCTCCTGTGCCATGTCCGCCGCAGTCTGTGCCCATCTCCTGTGCCATGTCCGCCGCAGTCTGTGCCCATCTCCTGTGCCATGTCCGCCGCAGTCTGTGCCCATCTCCTGTGCCATGTCCGCCACAGTCTGTGCCCATCTCCTGTGCCATGTCCGCCGCAGTCTGTGCCCATCTCCTGTGCCATGTCCGCCGCAGTCTGTGCCCATCTCCTGTGCCATGTCCGCCGCAGTCTGTGCCCATCTCCTGTGCCATGTCCGCCGCAGTCTGTGCCCATCTCCTGTGCCATGTCCGCCGCAGTCTGTGCCCATCTCCTGTGCCATGTCCGCCGCAGTCTGTGCCCATCTCCTGTGCCATGTCCGCCGCAGTCTGTGCCCATCTCCTGTGCCATGTCCGCCGCAGTCTGTGCCCATCTCCTGTGCCATGTCCGCTGCAGTCTGTGCCCATCTCCTGTGCCATGTCCGCCGCAGTCTGTGCTCATCTCCTGTAGCATGTCTGCAGTCTCTGACCATCTCCTGTAGCATGTCTGCAGTCTCTGACCATCTCCTGTAGCATGTCTGCAGTCTCTGACCATCTCCTGTAGCATGTCTGCAGTCTCTGACCATCTCCTGTAGTATGTCTGCAGTCTCTGACCATCTCCTGTAGCATGTCTGCAGTCTCTGACCATCTCCTGTAGCATGTCTGCAGTCTCTGACCATCTCCTGTAGCATGTCTGCAGTCTCTGACCATCTCCTGTAGCATGTCTGCAGTCTCTGACCATCTCCTGTAGCATGTCTGCAGTCTCTGATCATCTCCTGTAGCATGTCTGCTGTCTCTGACCATCTCCTGTAGCATGTCCGCTGTCTCTGACCATCTCCTGTAGCATGTCCGCAGTCTCTGACCATCTCCTGTAGCATGTCCGCAGTCTCTGACCATCTCCTGTAGCATGTCCGCAGTCTCTGACCATCTCCTGTAGCATGTCCGCAGTCTCTTACCATCTCCTGTAGCATGTCCGCAGTCTCTGATCATCTCCTGTAGCATGTCTGCAGTCTCTGATCATCTCCTGTAGCATGTCCGCAGTCTCTGATCATCTCCTGTAGCATGTCTGCAGTCTCTGATCATCTCCTGTAGCATGTCTGCAGTCTCTGATCATCTCCTGTAGCATGTCTGCAGTCTCTGATCATCTCCTGTAGCATGTCTGCAGTCTCTGATCATCTCCTGTAGCATGTCTGCAGTCTCTGATCATCTCCTGTAGCATGTCTGCAGTCTCTGATCATCTCCTGTAGCATGTCTGCAGTCTCTGATCATCTCCTGTAGCATGTCTGCAGTCTCTGATCATCTCCTGTAGCATGTCTGCAGTCTCTGATCATCTCCTGTAGCATGTCTGCAGTCTCTGATCATCTCCTGTAGCATGTCTGCAGTCTCTGATCATCTCCTGTAGCATGTCTGCAGTCTCTGATCATCTCCTGTAGCATGTCTGCAATCTCTGATCATCTCCTGTAGCATGTCTGCAGTCTCTGATCATCTCCTGTAGCATGTCTGCAGTCTCTGATCATCTCCTGTAGCATGTCTGCAGTCTCTGATCATCTCCTGTAGCATGTCTGCAGTCTCTGATCATCTCCTGTAGCATGTCTGCAGTCTCTGATCATCTCCTGTAGCATGTCTGCAGTCTCTGATCATCTCCTGTAGCATGTCTGCAGTCTCTGATCATCTCCTGTAGCATGTCTGCAGTCTCTGATCATCTCCTGTAGTATGTCTGCAGTCTCTGATCATCTCCTGTAGCATGTCCGCAGGCTCTGACCATCTCCTTTAGTATTGTGGAAGAGAGCCTGGAGCTCCTCTGCTGTCTCTTTTTTTCTTAAGAACAGATAGAATAAAAAAAATGGAGTCCTCCTGACTACTTGAATTTTTTTTTGATGAAAACCATGAGAACTTGCGGACTTGCGCTGTAATCGTGATGCATCGTGATGCATCGCGGAATCGAATCGAATCGAATCGTTGACTTGATAATCGTAATCGAATCGAATCGTGAGGCCAGTGAAGATGCGCAGCCCTACAGTGAATGCTGTCATTCCGCTCAGCACAGACATATTCTCAGTCAACTGTCATTAGCAGAACAATGCTTGGCCGCAGTCACTTATTGTTAGAGCAGTCTAGGCATGCACAGACCTAGGACATGTCACAGAGCTACAATGCAGACATCATCTTATTACCGTAAACTATTGTTTGGAATCCCTTTTCTTTACGCGCTTAGGAGTAGAAATAACACAGAACACAGAGGGTTCAGAGGAGAGGCTGTATGTTTTGGAACATACAATGCAATGTGACCAAGTTGTGTAACCATAAAATGTAACCGTAAAATGTCCATCCACAAATGGAAGCCTCCACAAGGGGATTAGAAGCAAAATCCAGCAGGGGCTACCGAGTATAAAAGAGAAGAGAGGAGCCTCTAAGTGTAGCAATATGGTTACAGTTAATGAATGTACAACATTTAGCAACTCACACGGTTGATGATTAAAAGAGGCACATTTAAGTATACAGGCATCCGGGGTAAAGCTGTCCACATAGACCATTCTACGCACCACTGGCTCTCACCGCTGTTAGTTTGCAATGGTGACCGGGAAGACTACTCTGCAGTAGAACGATCTGAAGGTGAGGCTTGAAGCACTCATGGAGCGCAGCGTGGAAGGGATGACGTCGATGGCGGTGAGGAGGGTGGTCTATGTGGACAGCTCTACCCCAGATGCCTGCATACTTACATGTGCCTCTTTTAATCATCAACCATGTGAGTTGCTAAATGTTATATCTTCATTAAATGTAACCCATATTGGCGCCTCTCTTCTGTTTTATACTCAGTTGTGACATGACGCTATGCAGGCATCTGGGGTTAAGCTGTCCACATAGACCATCCTCCTCACCGCCATCGATGTCGTCCCTTCCAACACAAGAAGGTGTCATTCTATATAAGAAAGAGTCCCAAATTAACCCTTTCCTTAGGGAAATATGTCACCATCAGGTTTCTAATGATAGTGTTAGATTAGTAGAGCAGCCAGCAACCATGAAAAACTGAAACATCTGCTTTGTGTGGAAATGGCATTTAAATTCTGCCTATTTTGCCATTTCTAATATAAGAAATAGAAGATCAGTAGACTGTAGACTCCAAGCCCCTCCAAGATGGGTGGCATAGGAGAACATCACTGACAATGTAGTTTCTCAATTCTGAACCTCCCTAAAATCATGTGTGCTATTTATTAATACTATTTCTACAACAAATTGTCCATTAGGCAGTATATACCTGCCAATCAAACAGTGCTGCTCCCTTAACATCGTCTGAGTCACAACCAAGAATTTACAATTCTGATTACTATTTCCTCCTGTCGTCTTTCTAAAACTGAAGCCTGACCTTGATTTTTTTTTATCTTGTGGTTGGGTTTGACTAAATTCCTCTACATACAGTTAGTATAACTACTTCCTTGTGGGATCACTTAATTACTTCTGATTATTGCACTCACATCTTGCTTAATTTTAATGATCCTATTACAGAAGTGAACTACAAACATTTTTTTAGAGTAAGTTAATGTCTGGTTTTCTCTCTTTATTTTTTTTTACAAATGAATAGTCTACTGTATTTTTTTTTTTTATTGTTCCCTATATTAGAGGAAGCGGGTCATTACAGACACATTGGATTGTCCTAAGATAGCTTCAATAAATGGGTTGGGGTTATGTAGTGATTGGTGCATGCATGCCACAGACTCCCTTCTTCTTAACAGCCCCCATAGTGCCACATGCAGCTTCCTGTTATTCCTCCCAGGATAAAGGGTAAGCGAGAATTCTTTCTGAACTGAGCAACATTCATGTATTGAAGGGTGAGCACTGCTCATACCTGAGTGATGATACGCCCCCTAGAGGACATGTAAATGTCAGGCTGGACCCAGAAAAAATGGTCAGAATTACATGACTGTTGTTCAGCCTGAAGAGAACTACCAGCACTGGACAGAAAAGGAATCTGTAGTAGCACTGGAGCATGGAGAGCAAAAGTAATTTTTTTCCCCCAACACTGTAGGGGGGGCGCTGAATTTTATTTATTTTTTAACTGGAGCCGATTTACTGCTACATGGCGGCTGTTCTGTGCAGAAATATGTTTATATATATCTATATATCTATATATATGTGTGTGATTCTGCACTTCTGGGCAGGGGGCGCCAGTGCACTGCTTCTGCTGTGATTAGTCACAGCACAAGCCGATCAGCAGGTGTCGGCCAATGGATGTCCGCCGGCACCCACTATCATCAAGGAGAGAGGCTTGATGGAGCTCTGCCTATGTAAAAAAGGCAGAGCTCCTTCCTAACGGGGGAAAGTGCCAGGGGATAAAATCCAGCACATCCCTTAGTAAAAGCAGCACATACAGTACACACAAACACTGGTTAGGCATACATTTAACCCTTTGATCCCCCTAGATGTTTAACCCCTTCCCCCATCATTAGTACAGGGACAGTGCATATTTTTCAGCACTGATCACTGTATTAGTATTACTGGTTCCCACAAAGTGTCAGAATGTCCGCCACAATATTGCAGTCCAGCTATAAGTTGCTGATCACCGCCATTACTAGTATAAAAAAAGAAAAATTCCAGTATATATCCCATAGATTGTAGACACTATAACTTTTGCGCAAACCAATCAATATATGCTTATTGGGATTTTTTACCAAAAATATGTAGTAGAATACATATTGGCCTCAATTTATGAAGAAATTCAATTAAAAAAAAATATTGGATATGTTTTATAGCAGATGGTAAAAAATATATATTTTTTTTCTTTTTTCAAAATTTTCCGACTTTTTTTGTTATAGCGCAAAAAATAAAAACGCAGTGGTGAGCAAATACCATCAAAAGAACGCTCTATTTGTGGGATAAAAATTGCATAAATTTTATTTGGGTACAGCGTTGCGTGACCGCACAATTGTTAAAGTAATGCAGTGCTGTATCGTAAATAATGGCCTGGTCATGAAGGGCGTGGTAAATCTTCTGGAGGTCAAATGGTTAAAGTTGAATGCCAAATGTGACTGGCTCTTTTAAGAACATGTACATAAAGTACTTAGATGTTCTAGGGAAGATGGTGCCTAATCTATCACTACAACTGACCACAGCAATAAATGTAGATGAAAGGTTAGTAATGAGAAGACTTCCATTTACAGTGCAGTGTGTAAATATCCCCAGAAAATAAAATAAATGCAGTTGACATTACTAAGTAACTTAGAGGCATAAATGTGGCTCTAAGGACTTATTATGAGTCTCTTCATATTATAATCTTCATCTCATTCCCAAGGGCTCGTCCACACCAAAGCACGTGTTGATGCGTGTTTCTTTCATATTCAGGGCTAGATGTCTATTACTGGAATCTGTAGGGGCACATCTTTTGGTGTCTCGACAGACAACTTCTACATTAGTCACCTTTTTCTTTTTTTCTTTTTTTGCGGTCCAAACCTAGTTTAGTTTATTGTGAAAATGTGTAAATAAGTGTTTATAAGATAGCAATTCTCACTAATGAAGAGAAAAAAACGGTGTGCCTAATAATTACACAGGGAAAAGCCACCTGTATCACCTACAGGTATATGCCCACTGTACTCAATGCTACAGTATCTCACAAAACTGAGTACACCCCTCACATTTTTGTAAATATTTTATTTTATCTTTTCTTGTGACAACACTGAAGAAATGACACTTAGTAGTGAGTGTACAGCTTATATAACAGTGTAAATTTGCTGTCCCTTCAAAATAACTCAACACACAGCCATTAATGTATAAACCGCTGGCAACAAAAGTGAGTACACCCCTAAGTGAAAATGTCCAAATTGGGCCCAAAGTGTCAATATTTTGTGTGACCACTATTATTTTCCAGCACTGCCTTAACCCTCTTAGACATAGAGTTCACCAGAGCTTCACAGGATGCCACTGGAGTCCTCTTCCACTTCTCCATGATGACATCACAGAGCTGGTGGAGGTTAACCACTTCAATACCAGGCACTTAGACACCCTCCTGCCCAGGCCAATTTTCAGCTTTCAGCGCTGTCGCAATTTGAATGACAATTGCGCGGTCATGCAACACTGTACCCAAACAAATTTTTTATCATTTTGTTCCCACAAATAGAGATTTCTTTTGGTGGTATTTGATCACCTCTGCGGTTTTCATTTTTTGCGCAACAAATAAAAAAAGACCGAAAATTTTGAAAAAAAAACACGTTTTTCTTTGTTTCTGTTAAAATTTTTTGTAAATAAGTACGTTTTCTTCTTCAATGACGGGCACTGATATGGCTGCACTGACGGGCACTGATACGGCGGCACTGATGGGCACAGATGAGGTGGCACTGATGAGGTGGCACTGACGGGCACTGATGATGGGCACTGATAGGCGGCACTGATGGGCACTAATAGGTGGCACTGATATGCGGCACTGATGGGCACTCATAGGTGGCACCGATGGGCACTCATAGGCGGCACTGATGGGCACTCATAGGTGGTATTGATGGGCACTCGTAGGTGGCATTGATGGGTACTTATGGGTGCCACTGATAGTTGGCACAGATGGGCACTGATAGGTGGGCACAGATGGGCACTGACAGGTGGCACCGATGGACACTGATGGGTGTCACTGATGACACTGATTGTTTGCACTGATGCCCCTAAGGGTGGCATTGCTGGGCATCACTGCAACATAATGGTGCCAATCAGTGCCCATTCGTGGGCACTGATTGGCACAGATTGGGCACACTGGGCACATGTGGATGGCCATGGGGTACATACCTGGCCATCCACATGTTGCCCCTTCCCTGGTGGTCCTAGTGGCGATCCCTGGTGGTCCAGTGTGGTAATCTGAGGGGGGGCTGCGCTGATAAACAATCAGCGCAGACCCCCCTTGCCAGGAGAGCCGCCGATCGGCTCTCCTCTACTCGCGTCTGTCAGACGCGAGTGAGGAAAAGCCAATCAACGGCTCTTCCTATTGACATTGTGATCAGCCGTGATTGGACACGGCTGATCACGTGGTAAAGAGCCTCCACCGGAGGCTCTTTACCAAGATTGGTGTAGCGGTGTGTCAGACTGACACACCGCTCCACCGATCGCCGCGATGCGCGCCCCCGCGGGCGCGCGGCGCCATGTTATCCTGCTGGACGTCATATAACGCCCAGTCAGGATAACTGAACCACCGCCCGGCCGTCATCTGCTATGGGCTGGGCGAGAAGTGGTTAACCTGGTTTGCTTGCCTTTACCTGGATCCATTTTTTTAGACTCCAAATCTCTCCTCTGTCCTTCAATGCAGCCGATCAGACATGGATCAGTCTAATCGGCTGCTTTCCTTGCCGCTAGCAACCAGGTAAACAAAGATGCGGAACCAGAAGTGACAACATATTCGTTGCTTCCTGTTTCCGGGGTCTTAGAGAGAGAGGAACAACTAATGTTGTTCCTCTCTCTCTGTTCAGCCGATACCGCCGGTCGCATCGCTTCCGGGATCCGTAATGGGGCGGTAGAGCCCAGGAGAGGCGGCAGCGGGAGGGGGGTGGGAACCCCTTCCACCACTGGCAGAAGTGTCTGAATGGCTATGTAGCCACTCAAATCACTTCTGCTACACAGGGAATTGCCAGCTTGTATAATTCATTATCTGGATAATGCCTGTAGGAGCAGGCATCATCCCGGTATAACTACTGCAATCCGAGGACTTCCATGGATGCCCTACAGGGGGCAAGTAGTTAAACATGCTAATGTATAACTGAAGGCAATTTTTTTTTTTTTGCATTTAGATATGGTGGTGAGGGTTTAGAACCACAGGTTTTCATTGCTGTCTGTGTCTCTGTTGAGAATTAAACTCAAATTGCCTTGATCACCAATGTCACCAGGAATGAACATGAAGATAAAATGAAATATTTTGAGTTGCCACCAGAACATAAAGAAAGGATGAATTTTTTATGGCGGACACTTGTTCTTGTGACAGCTTTCAAAGAGCTTTCAAAGATATCCACTAACCTCCTGTTGAGCCTACATGACAGAAAGTAAAAGGAAATCTCCCAAATAATATACAGATGGCAAAGCAAACTGGCATCCTTGCTTCCTGCTCACAATTAAAAGCCTATTTATACTTTAGCCCAAAAAATCCAGTCAAACACAAAAAAATGGCGGCTCTGGGGGTGAAGCATCGTCTGATTCAGGTGTGGGGGGGTATCCATGTGGGAGAAAGCCTGTCATTTCTCTCTTGTACCTTACATTCTCCTTCTCCTGTTCCTATATATTCCCTACTTCAACCCATCTCTTCCTGACATGTCACCTTGGTCTTATGTCTCCCAAGTCCCCATCTTCCGCCTCTTCTTCCCCTCTACCTTTCCCTCCCCTCTATAGTTCTCTTTCAGATCAATTTCCAAGGCTAGGAGAAGAGAAACAATTCCTGATACAGCCCAGGTCCCAAGAATGACCTGCCCCCTTAGCAGCTTAAGGCGCAGGAACTACACTTGGGTTCCAAATGCTCTAGCTCGGTTTGCCCCTCCCAACTACACATGGATTTGCCCACACATCTAACATTTTTTCATCCTTAAAACCACATGTGGGCAGGGTCATACCATACACAACACAGGATCGTGCCCACACCTACAGAACTCCCTACTGCAATAGAAGGATCCCTACCTCTCCTCTATGGTCTTATTGTATTTTGATGTTATTATACTGATATATTTATCTGCATTATTAACCTGTAACATACATCTCATGTATTGGTCTGAAGAAGAATTCTGACAGTTTTAGGCTTCCCTTTATTCAAATTAAACAAGCTTTGACATGTGTAACTGTCACAGTTGCTTGTACTCTCAACCGAAGGTCAAGCCATCAAATGGGCTGGTCTCATAACTGATCACATGTGCAGCACTATGGCAATTGAAGATAAAAAGAGGCCGAGATGGCAGTGTCCTCTGCTTTAAAGGATTGTGTGTAGATCCGCTTTAGGTTTCTACTAAAACATCTTTTTTCCAAATTGATCATTTATTGTTTCTCTGTAATATTTTTTTTCCATTCCTTTTATTATGTAATTGCCATGAGTTTCCATGCCTTTTATTATTTAATTGGCCACCTCCAAAACGACTATGTCCTTATGGACCCCATATGCTAGATGTGAAGCATATAGATCTATTTCTCCCCAAAACGACAAGTTCATCACAATATAAATGCAGTGTAACCTTAGATTCTAAAATTGAGAAGAGCTCAACCATGTTTGCCTTTAGTTATGTCCTTCTAACATTCTAATCTGCTGGGGAGATGGTCAGGTTACAGTAGCAAAGGTAATTAACACAACCAAGATGATACCTAACAGCAGAGAGGTTCTGTACAAAGCATTAGCACTTTATGAAATCTCAGCAATCTGTCCTCTAATTGCACTCATTAACATGCACACACCTTCAATACATTCAAGTGATAATCCTCAATCAGCAAATAATCCGGACTGGACTGACCACATAATAACCTCTAATTTGCCTCTTCTGCTCAGGTGTCAGTTTTGTACTCTGATGATAACATTGTGCTAATTGACCGTTGACCATATACATCTATGTAATTACTGATGTTTTAAGGATGCCACACATGTATACAGAAAGTGCTGCATTCCACCTATAATAGAAAAAAAACAACTAAAGAAAAAGATTAGAAAACATAATTATCTTCAACCCGGCTTCTGCAATGTAGAGGGTGACGCCCTGATCTTTGTCGCAAGATCCTGGAAACGCTGAGTATTCTAAATCTGCACTTCAAGTCACTCTTGCTTATGCAACGGGGGCCGAAGCCGGGTGCAAGATTAGTATATTTTCTAACCTTCTATACAGGGTTTTTTTTGGGGGGAATAGGGGGAAAGATTGTAATAAGTGGCCCTTGCATTTGGCACCTTTTAGTCCACTAAATATGCCATTGAATGCATATTTAGCACACCGACAAGTGCAAAAGAAAATTGACTATCCTGCCAGAAATCTTGTGAACTGAAAACTTGCATATTTAGTAAGGTTGAAAAAAAGACACAAGTTTGTAAATAAATAAATAGAACACCTCCATAAACACAATCCTATACCCAAAATGGATCCAGGGAAAGCAAGCAAACCTCTATAAAGCATGGCCCAATTTGCTCCTGCAGAGAAAAAAACGTTCCTGTGATCCCACAGGAGGCACTTGTACGTGAAGCACCCTATCAGATCGATCTCCGTCTGATCGGCTGCATTGGAAGCCAGAGGAGAGATCTGGGGCCTATTAGACCCCAGATCTCTCCATAAAGAGGACCTGTCACAGTGCATGCTATCTCAAGGGACGTTGTTCATCCCTTGTGATAGCAATAAAAGTTGATCAAAAGAAAAAAAAATAAAGGGACAGTGTAAATTTTTTTTAATAATAAATTAAAATTCATTTCAAGTGTAAACATATCATATATATATATATAAGCATTTAGCAGCAGAGGGTTAATTTTTGCAGTGGATGTGTACAGTCCCGAGGGGCTGCATGTCATTCTTTAGGTGGCAGCTGGGTGGGGGTTAAAACTGTGGCTTGACCACCTATTTTTACCACCTCCTGGCTGCCCATGTGGATGAGCCCCTATTTATTCCAGTGTATTTGTAAACAGGGGCATTGCTACCACGAGGCAAACAAGGCTTTTGCCTCGGGCGGCATTTTTCAGGGGGGTGGTGCTGCCCCCAGGCAGAAGGGCAGAGGTGGCTCTTTCACCACTTCCCATCTTTTCGGTGGTTGTACAGGGATGATGCCTGTAGCTGCAGGCATCACCTTGGTATCATTTTATTGAGCCGGCTCTCTTATAACAGCAATCGGAGTGGCCTTACTAGCTGCTTGATTGCTATTACAAGCAGCAGGAGGGGACAAGGGGATGTCCCCCGCCTTTCACAGCTCTGTCGAGCTCTCCTGTCCCACTGGGAGACCCAAGCGACCAGCTGATGTGTCTGCCGGCTGGCCGGACGCCGGGATCAGCTTTGATCGGCTGTTCGTAACAGTAAAACGGAAGCCATGACATGTTATTACTCATGGTTGACCCCAGTATAGTGGGGAAATCTTCCAATAGGGACACTGGTCCTTTTTTATTAGTGAAAGAAGGGGATTTATATATGTGTGTGATTTTTGATACTATTTTCATTCAACATTTGACATTTATAGAGATATTTTGCATTTAATTACTTTAACTTAGTTGTTTTTGATACGCCACATGTGCCCTGTAAAAGCAGCTTCCCTTTAAGGCCCCTTTCACACTGGGGCGGTAGGGGGCGTCGGCGGTAAAACAGCGCTATTATTAGCGCTGTTTTACCGTGGTATTCGGCCGCTAGCGGTGCGGTTTTAACCCCCCGCTGGCGGCCGAAAAAGGGTTAAAACCCCTCGTATAGCGCGGCTATAGCCGCGGTATTACCGCGGTATAGCCGCGCTGTCCCATTGATTTCAATGGGCAGGAGCGGTTCACCGCTCCAAAGATGCGGCTTGCAGGAGATTTTTTCTTCTCCTGCCAGCGCACTGCTTCAGTGTGAAAGCCCTCGGGCTTTCACACTGAACAGACAGCGGAGGCTGTTTAGGGGCGGTTTGCAGGCGCAATTTTTAGCGCAATAACGCCTGCAAACCGCCCCAGTGTGAAAGGGGCCTAACTGGTATTCTAGTCACCTTTTTTCTTTTGTATTAATACATATACTGCAGGGACCACACTGACCTAGTGAGTTGGTACATTTCTACCGTTTAATCCATTTGACCTTTTTATTATCAATAAAATCTGACAGGGATTCTAATTCTTCTCCACTGTATCCATCCCACTGCATAGCCGGGGACGCATGCGCGGAAGTGACGTTATTGCGCCCCCGACCACTCAACGCGAACTCGGAAGGACGACTGGGGAAGATGGAAGCCCTTTCAGTAGTGACAGCGTGGCACTGGAGGGCTTCATTTTGACATTGTCTTGCAGGGGATTTTTTTTCTCCCCCGTTAACTGCAGTTTACTACCACTTCAAGGCTAACACAGATATTCCCCTGTATGGAGACCAGACTCTGCTGCCCAGACTGCTGACGGATACATCAGACTTTTTTGTTTTATGGTCAGATCACAGAGACCTGGCTGTTCAATCGAAGGAACTGAAAATGCTTCTAGGAAACAAAACTTGACTGCGGCATTGTGCTGATGATGAGTAGCTGTCAGCTGACAATAAGTATACTAAAGGAACCTACTGGGAGCAATGCCAAAAAGCTTTACTAGGTCAAACAGTACAGCATGTAAATAGTAATTACCCATAGAGTCCCAGCTGCTTATTGTGGGTAGAATCTTCAGGTGTGACGCCCCGGACTGGTGCCAAGGTTGCCCTCTCATTATCATCACTTATTTCTTCTTTGTACAGATTGGACTGTGGTTTAACCTATTACACTGTGCCGTCCATAATAGGCATGGCATGGGGTGACTATCTGCATACGTATTGTCACATATGTAAACAACCATAAAACTTGTACACTGTGCCACTCAAAACTGGCACATCGTGAATACACTATTTGCACATATTTGCATTTGTCACTTACTTGGATAAGTGCTGCACTTTTTTTGTATTTACATGTTGTAGGTTTGCCTATTTTAACCTGTGCTAGCAGCTGTTATCTTCTTTGGTTATCACTGATCTAGCGTGGATTTATTATAATTTTTTTTTTTTTTGTCCACTCATCATTGCAGGTTTTGTATATCTCCAAAAGGCGAGTATAACTTGGGGGTAAAAGTGAAACAAAAACAGGTCACGCTGAATAGTGCAGATAAAACACACCGTAATGAAAATAATTTGCACTTACAAAGTTGCATGCTTCTCCATGCTGACCACTTTAGCCTTGCAATCCCTTGATCACTTGTTATTACACTATTAGTGTCCATGCACGCTATTTTAGTCTAGAAGCTTTTTGAAGCTTCAGCTTCTAGGAGCTTCTAGGAGCAGAAAAAAAAAACATTTTTGTTTGCATTTTGGAAACGATTTCTCAACAGAAAAAAAAAAGCAGAATGCTCCTAATTGCTGCTAAAACACTGCTAAAAGCTGGCACAAAAACACAATTATGATTTTTTTTTCATCCAGGAGCCTTAATGCATGGGGCCTTAAGCTGGATACACACTAATGCCCTGTACACACGATAGAAGGTTCTGACAACAAAATCCATGTTTTTTTTTTTTTCCGACGGATGTTGGCTCAAACTTGTCTTGCATACACACGGTCACACAAAGTTGGTCGGAAATTCCGAACGTCAAGAACGCGGTGACGTACAACATGTACAAGGAGCCGAGGTAAATGAAATTCAATAGCCAGTGCGGCTCTTCTGCTTGATTTTGAGCATGCGTGGAACTTTGTGCGTCTGAATTGTGTACACACGATCGGAATTTCCGACAACGAATTTTGTTGTCGGAAAATTTGAGAACCAGCGCTCAAATTTTGTGACGGAAATTCCGATGGAAAATATCCGATGGAGCCTACACACGGTCAGAATTTCCGACAACAAGCTCCTATCAAACATTTTTCGTCAGAAAATCCTATCGTGTGTACAGGGCATAACAGTTTTTTTGTTGCACGAAAAAAAATCCCAGACAGCTTAGAGACGCTGTACTAACTATGGCTGGCCCCCCACCAGAACACTCCGATCAGCAGTCTCTGCCATTGGCTGAGAGCGCTGAAGGGGGAGTCGGTCGGCTGTTGGTTTTCCAGTAGAATGTCCGACATACACACGGGTCGAATGCCGTTTTTTTTTTTTTGGAACCAGACGCTGTCTCCCAACATTCGGCCTGTATATACAGGGCTTTAGGGCCCTTTCACATGGGCAGACTGATCAGGTCCGTCTGTCAGTTTTTCATTGTCCTCTATGAAGTGGTCTGCTGACACCTGCCGCCATCCTATACGGTTTAGGAGATATTTGCCATTTATGCTTGGGCCGACGTCATCGGCTAATGCTCACTGAAGAAAGGCCATTTCTTCAGCAGCGCGCCGTGACCGTCGGCTCCCGTGTGCATGCATGGGAGTGATGTCACACAACTCTGGCCAGTCACAGAGCCGGAGTCCACGGCCCCGGAAGGAAGAGGGGTGAAGATGGACGCGGCTGACATTGGGGGCATCGTTTGCAGTTAAGTGGCACATAATGGGCTAGTATGCAATGTATACTAGCCCATTATGCTTTTACTTTGCAGGGAACAAAAGAGGAAGTAAAACCCATCAGGATTTACTTCCTCTTTAAGTGGAGGCAAAGGGGGCCTTAAAGTGTAATCAAGCAGCTGATCAGCAGATTGCACAGCTAAAGTCTGCAGCAGGGAGGAGCATACAGGTCTAAGGGATGCCAGGGACGTGCTCTTTCATATAACGCATATATAAGGTTGCTATGATATTTACAGGAGCCTACTGGCCCCTCCCCTAAGATCCCTACTAGATATCAAAAATATTTATTTGAAAAACTGTACTTGCATGCTTATTGGGGGAAGGGAGTGGGGGTGAGAAAATAAAAAGATATTATATGCATACATTTCACTTTCAGATTTAATTTGATGATCGGTGTAGATTTCCCTTTAACAAAAGCTGGTTATCGGCTCTCATGTCCCTTCCTTACGCTGTCAGTGTGAGGAAAGGAAAGCTGATAACCGGCTTGTGTTTACATCCATGATCAGCTGTCATTGAACACAGCTGATCATGTGCTAAAGGGCCGCTGTGATTGGCCCTTTACCCCGATCTGTGATCAGAAGAACTCAGCGATCACAGAGCCCCTTGTAGTCTGATTATACCCAAATTGGTCCATTGATCGGCTTGGGTATAACCAGCCTGTCTGGACTTTTTACATTCAATTGCTGTCAAGGGCTATAGCCACTAGCAGTAATCATTGTGTTCTGCAGACCGGGAAGGCTCCGGCAGAACACAATAGCGATGTGGGAGACATTCCCCCCATCAACACTCAATGTGTTGATGAGGAATTGAGTGATTTTCTTTCCTTCCACCCGTGGTGGAAGGAAAGTAAATGGAACCATCTATGGACTGCCTAATGCTGGGTACACACAAGAATTATTTCTTTTTTTTTTCATTCAACCCAGCGGGCTGAACGAAAAAAAAACACGTACAGATCACTGTACTAACACGATCAATGTTAGTGTGGCGATCTCCCAGCTGAGCTATTATGTTCTGACAGGGAGACTGCACTCCCCTCTGAGAACACAAAGATCAGCGCTTGCAGTCATTGGCTGTGAGCGCTGATCAGATGCTGGTTTTCCAGCATGCTTATAGGACGAAAGCTGGTCGTGAGACTGGTTTCTGTTGGACAAGGAGCTGTACACCAGGGGCGAAAGTCGACCGGTAACTGCTGAACCGACTGTTTCTGGCCTGTGTGTACCTAGCCCCCCTTCATGTCCAAATTTTTGTGATACGGCACTGTATTACTTTAACTGACAATCGCGCGATCGTGCAACTTTGTACCCAAATAAAATTGATGTCCTTTTTTCCCACAAATAGTTCTTCATTTTGTAGTATTTGATCATCTCTGCGGTTTTTATTTTTTGTGCTATAATTAAAAACAGACCACCAATTTTGAAAAAACTAAATATTATTTTTCACTTTCTGCTATAAAACATATCCAATAAAAAAATGTAAAAAATCTAATTTCTTCATCAATTAAGGCCAATATGTATTCTGCTACATATTTTTGGTAAAAAAATCCCAATAGGCGAATATGGAGTTATAGCGTCTACAAACAAGGGATATTTTTATTTATTTATTTTACTAGTAATGGCGGCAATCAGCGATTTATATCGGGACTGGGATATTGCGGCAAATAGTCGGACACTAACTGACACTTTTTTGGGGACCAGAGACACCAATATAGTGATCAGTGCTAAAAAATATGCACTGCCAATGTACTGACACTGGCCGGGAAGGGGTTAACATCAGGGGCGATCAAATGGTTTTACTACTGTGTGGGAGACGCTTATATTAAGAGAAGGCATGGATTGGTGCCCCTGCTTAGCAGAGATCCATGTCTTCTGTAGTGACAGAACGGCAATTTGTCTTGTTTACATAGACCGCCATTCTGCCTCTGTACCGAAGCTTCGGTGGGTATCGAGTCTGCCGTACCCACCAATCAGCTCCCACTCCTAATCACAGGGGTAGCGGGCCGCTGCCAGCGTGTACTCCAGACTTGGAAGTGCAGGATCACGTACTAGGTATGTGATCCTGCGCAGGAGAGCCGGCTTGCTGCCATATATATATATACAGTTTATGGTCGGCAAGCTGTTATGGCTACCCTGTCCACAGATTGACAACACTGCTGGACAATTTAATCGCTTTGCCACCTTGTAAAAGTAAGTGGAAAGATAATGGGCCTACAGGCAGGATCAACAGGTTACGGGTTGAGTCAGAAAAACAAAAACTACTAAAATTCCTAAGAAAATGAATAATTCTTTGTTTCAATCATAACTTGGCTTTGCAAGTTTTTAATCAAAGAAAAATATGGTTTTTGTAAAACAAGCAAACAAGGCATGTTCCAGATACAGCAAAAGCTTACATATCATAAGCATACAGATGGTCACACCTCTCCAGAAATAACTCTGCAGGCTGATTCAACGCTGATAGTGAAGAAATTCCCGGAGTTTGCTCAATATCAGTGAGTTCATGACACCAAACTCACACGCCAAAAACAAAAACAGAGGTGCACCATGTGACCTTCTCACACTGTATTGTAGACAAAGAGTTAAAGATCGGGATAATAGAGTCTTAGATAAATGCCTTAAAGTCCACCCAATATCCACCCAGCAGTGTTAAGCTGGCCATACACCATACAATTTTCCTGTTCAATTTTCTTTAGATTTACCTTCAACTATGTAGTACAAGGGCCTGCCTGATTGCATCCAAATTGAAAGTGTTTAGGTTTGACCTCCTATTATATGGTTTTGGTAAATCTAAAGGAAAGTTGAACAGGAAAATTGAATAGTGTATGGCCAGCCTTAGTATTGGTTATATACTTCACTGCCAGGGGTTAGCTTTCATCCACAGGGTTTAACCCTTTCATGACTAAGCCTATTTTTGACATTTGGTGTTCACAAGTTAAAATCAGTATTTTTTGCTGGAAAATTACTTAGAGCCCCCAAAAATTATATATATATATATTTTTAGCAAAGAATCTAGAGAATAAAATGGCGATTGTTGCAATATTTTATATAAAACAGTATTTGTGCAGCGGTGTTTTAAACGCAACTCATGGCTTCGTTCCAGACTGTCACTAGCCGCCGGAGGCGGCGGATTGGTCATCGGGCCTCCCAATGGAACGGGAGGCGGTGGGAGGGGGGACGTCCCCTCCCGCTCCTCCGGTAGAACAGCCGAGCGGCTCTTAGCCGCATCGGTTGTTATACCTGGAAAGCCGATCGCCGGCTCTAAATAACAGTACTGGGATGATGCCTGCAGCTGCGGGCATCATCCCGGTATAACCCCCGAAAACCGAGTACGCACATCTGCATACGCTCGGCGGGAAGGGGTTAAATATTCTTTTAACAACAACAAAAATTGCTGCACCATGGACATTGTTAGTTTGTTTTTCCCAAGAAGCTTGGGAAAAAATATAAAATATGACATCATTTTTCATTAAGTTTTTTTTGTGTGTGTGTGTACTGTGTTTCTATTTAACTTTGTGGTTTCCTGAAGAAGTACAGTAAATGAGTGAAACATTTCAAAACCACAAATGACAAGGTCAATTTTTGTGTCTGCTTATGATGGATAAGTGAAGTCTTTCTTTGGTACCTTTAGTCTACCTATGAATTAATTAGATGACCTCTGTTCAGTGTCCATCATCACCGTTTTTAAAATTGCACATATGATTGTTATAAGAGTTTTTTTGTAATAAAAAATGTATGTTATTATAATCATTGTATGTGTAAACTGGCCACTGTATATATACGTCATTAGTTTGAAGGTGGATATCTCGGTAACGGCAGCAGCTGCTGCCACAACCGAGGTATCCATCTTTAGGGCCGGAGGTTCTGTTTACGATAATGGTGGTCTCTGCGGCGGATTCGCCGCGAGATCACCGTTATCGGCGGCGGGAGAGGTGCCACCCCCCCTCCCGCCGCTCTCCCGCGCCCTCCGCTGCTTACCGGAGCCGTCAGTAGCGGCGGAGGCGATCGGGACCTGTCACGTCCGTGGTATGGAGACGAGTGAGGGGAAGATGGCCCCCACCCGTCTCCATACCATGGGAGGGCGGAAGCAACGTCATAATGTCAGCTCCGCCCATACATCTTAAAGGCATATTTTTTTGTTGTCATTTTTTCAAATGACAATTTTTTTTTTTTTTTTTATTTGCATTTAAGTCCAAATATAAGATCTGAGGACTTTTTGACCCCAGATCTCAAGTTTAAGAGGACCTGTCATGCTTTTTTCTATTACAAGGGATGTTTACAGATCCAGATTTTTTTTAAAAAAAACAGTGAAAAAATAAATAAAATAAGGTAAAATAAATAAGAAAAATTTATTTATTTATTTATTTTAAAGCGCCCCGTCCCGATGAGCTCACACGCAGAAGCGAACATGCTAGCCGAGTCGTTTGATCAACACCCATAGAACGTAAGACACTGCTCGGTCTCTGCTTCCCTTCTCAGCTGCAGCTTAGTTTGCTCTTCTTTCATCCTGTACCTGCACATTGTTTGGGAGTTTTAGCTTGTTGAATAAAGACATTTTTACACTATCCAAGTTTTCTGTGGCTTTATGGGGAGCCACTTTTTACAGATTTTGGCGGAGGCATTGAAATATTGTGATTCAGAGATAGAAGTCACATACAATATCTGCTGATTGGTGAATGGAGTTTTATCTGCCAAGATTTGGGAAAGATTCCTTGTTGAAGACACATGGTTAATATGCCTGAGGGTCACTCTGTGGCCACTACCATCTGGTGAGTGCTTAGTTATACCACTTCGGGTGAAGCACGAAACAGAATGCATGTGCACTTTATTAAGTGGTGATTGGATTACAAAGAAGAATTTTTGTGTTTTTTAATATTTGAGGACATTTCATTTGTTGCACTGGATTCACTTTAATACAATGTAGCATAATTATCGGTTATACATCATAGCACCTTTTCTGCATTATATGGGTTCACATTATAATATATGGTATAACATATTGGATTCACTTTATTGCTAAGTAGCATATCTATTGTTCATGCACTATAGCACTTTTTTTGCAGCATTTATAGGTTTACATTGGAATATATTGCACATTGATGCGCCCTATATTGTTCTGTTTATTGTGTATTAGTAAATGACTAATTTAGGAGCAGCATCAGTTGGTTTAGTACACGTTGCACATACATTTTTTTTGGCGCCGGTCCCATTAATTATTCATTAAGTCTTTTGTAGACTCTAATGCCCTGTACACACGATAGGATTTTCCGACAACAAAATCCATGGGATTTTTTCCGACGGATGTTGACTCAAACTAGGGCAGCACAGTGGTGTAGTGGTTAGCACTCTCGCCTAGCAGTAAAAAGGATTGCTGGTTCGAATCCCAACCACGACACTACCTGCCTGGAGTTTGCATGTTCTCCCTGTGCCTGCGTGGGTTTCCTCCGCATACTCCGGTTTCCTCCCACACTCCAATGAAATGCTGGTAGGTTAATTGGCTTCTGTCCATAATAATAAATTGGCCCCAGTGTGTGGGTTGGGGACCTTGGATTGTGGGCTCCTTGGGGGTGGGGACCGATGTGTGTGTGGAGCACTGTGTAAAAATTGACGGCACTATATGAGTACCTTAAATAAATAATAAGAATAGATGGGCATCTTGATGGGTCACAATGTATAGGGATGGGCACAACTGTGGACATGCACCAACACTCACTCAGGATGGACTGGTGTCTTTATTCAGTGTTAGTTACTATGTAACTACGTAAACCTGCCTTACATACACACGGTCACACAAAGTCGGTCGGAAATTCCGAACGTCAAGAACGCGGTGATGTACAACACATACGACAAGCCGAGAAAAATGAAATTCAATAGCCAGTGCGGCTCTTCTGCTTGATTCCGAGCATGAGTGGCACATTGTGCGTTGGAATTGTGTACACACGATCGGAATTTCCAACAACGGATTTTGTTGTTGGAAAGTTTGAGAACCAGATCTCAAATTTTGTGTGACGGAAATTCCTATTGAAAATGTGTGATGGAGCCTACACACGGTCGGAATTTCTGACAACAAGGTCCTATCACACATTTTCCATCAGAAAATCCTATCGTGTGTACAGGGCATTACAGGTTTTCTTCTAAGATTGCCTTGTATTTGGCTCCATCCATCTTCCCATCAACTCTGACCAGCTTCCCTGTCCCTGCTGAAAAAGCACCCAAAAGTGGAACTTCCGCTCATTGTACTCCTTCCCCCCTCCGGTGCCACATTTGGTCACAGGTATGCTGTCCCCACTTCCGGGAGCCTCAGCCACGGGTACTGACGTCACCGCGGGGGCTCCCTCCTCCTACCCCGGCCACCGACATCGCTGCACTCCAAGGCAGGTAAGTGCAGCTGCTGGCTTTTAATTTTTGCAGCGGTGCCCGGCCTGTCAGTTTAGGTGGACGGCCATGTCTTGGAAGGTTTGCTGTTGTGCCATACTCTTTCCATTATCGGATGATGGATTGAACAGTGCTCCATGAGATGTTCAAAGCTCGGGATATTTTTTTATAACCTAACCCTGCATTAAACTTCTCCACAACTTTATCCCTGACCTGTCTGGTGTGTTCCTTGCCCTTCATGATGCTGTTTGTTCAAGAAGGTTCTCTAACAAACCTCTGAGGGCTTCACAGAACAGCTGTATTTATACTGAGATTAAATTACACACAGGTGGACTCTATATACTAATTAGGTGACTTCTGAAGGCAATTGGTTCCACTAGATTTTAGTTAGGGGTATCAGAGTAAAGGGGGGCTGAATACAAATGCACGCCACACTTTTCAGATATTTATTTGTAAAAAGTGTTGAAAACCATTTATCATTTTCCTCCCACTTCACAATTATGTGCCACTTTGTGTTGGTCTATCACATAAAATCCCAATAAAATTGGGGGCGCTCGTGAGCAGCGAACGAAGATGGCCGCATCCTAGCCTCGCTCCTCACCGCCAGGACACATCGGCCCCATAAAAAGCCAAGTAAGAGGGAATCCCCGTCCCCCACTACCTCCCGCTGACTCCCGCAGCTGCCGTGCATCCAGCGACACGAACGGCGATGCTCACGCGAGCATCCAGCTCACGATCTGCGGACCGCACACTGCCTGGGGCCTCCCCGCCGGACGCCATGTTTGAAGCCCCGGCCTCAAGTCCGGACCCCTTCTCCCAGCTTACAGCCGAGGATTTGGATCGGTCTCCCGCTGTCGGCGGGGACCCGCTCCAGCTGCCGTCACTGCGGGATGCTGATCTGCTCTCCCGCTTCAAGACTATGTTGCAGGCAGAACTATCAGCCGCAACCACCAAGCTGGCCACCCACCTCACTAAAGAAATCAGGGAGCTCGGCTCCCGCACCAATGACCTAGAAGACAAGATGGATGCCGCTGCTACTGTCCTAGAAAACCACGAGCAGGACATTTCTGACATTAAGAAAGAACTGGATGTAGCCCTATTACGCTTGGAGGATTTTGAGAACAGGGCCCGCAGAGGTAATCTGCGCCTGCGGGGCATCCCCGAAACGGTCATGGACCTCACCTCCACTGCCACGGCCCTGTTCCAGGAGCTTGTCCCAGCCATCCCCATTGACAGGCTGGAATTTGACCGCATCCATCGGTCACTCGGCCCCAAGAAATCAGAGGGACCACCCCGCGACATCATCATAAAGTTCACTTATTACCGCACTAAGGAAACCCTCCTTCGCGCGGCCCGGGACAAGCCCAACCTCACGTTCCAGGGATACCACTACCAACTTTTTACAGATCTCTCCCAGTCCACGATTGTGAAAAGGAGACAGATGAAGCCTTACACCTCAGCTCTTCAATCGCACCAAATTCGGTACAGCTGGGGCTTCCTCTTCAAGCTATCCTTCTCATACAATGGTCGCAGTCACACGCTGACCTCGCCAGACGAAGCACAGTCCGTCCTGGACTCTCTCCATCTGCTACCGTCTGGTAAAAACACCCGAAGCCCAACTGGATCAACCCCCCCTCAGCTTTCCACTAACCTCCCGGGTCGCACATGGGAAAAGGTCAAAGGGCCGAGACGCCCTCCCCCTCCCGCTCCATCTATGGCTGGCTCTCAACGATCTGATCCAGATTGACCCTTGAAACCGTGAGTCCTGTTTTCCCCTTTGGTCCTCAGGACCCTTCTGTATTTCACCAACCATCTCCCGTAGATGATGGTTGGATTGGATCCCCCCTCGATGACTTTCCCTATTCCCCAATGATGGCCGTGCTTGGATTGGGTCATATGCCTTCCTCCCCACCCCCAACCCGCCTTGACCCGACCGGTTGGTGCATGTTGTGATGTCGCCCCCTCACCACCCTTCTATATGACTGCCCTATGTCTCTCCCACATACCCTGACTGGAAGTCTCTAAACCATTTCACCTGCTTTGGCACCCTGTCAGACTCAATTGTGCTGCTCCAGGATTTTCCGAGCGTATTGGTATATTCCAAACCATGCAACACCTGACTCTTACTACTTCTCACCACCTCCTCAAGAGCTCCACTCTGGACTTCCATGTTGCATTAACATCATAGGCTCCATCGCATCCAGAACCCCACTGTCTTATTTGAACTTATAAATTATTATTTTTTTTTTTTTTTCTCCATCCCTGCCCTTTTCTCCTCCCTCCCCCGCTCCTTTTACCCCTCCCTCTCCCCCCCTCTCCCTCCCCTCTCCCCTCACCCTCCCTCTTCCCTTCCCTTTCCTTCCCCTGCCCTTCATGTTCCTGACCCTCCCTCCCCTACCTCTTGTACGCTCCTGTCCGATCTTTAACCAATGATGCCTAGGTCCCTATTTATCCTATCGGAGGTCTCCGGGGGCCCTCCCTCCGCTAGCGATAGCGGTTGGTGACCGGCCCTGGGAGGCTTTCTGGTGGACCCTATAACTGAGCCCCCTGGCCAGGAGGCTGGGGGTTAGCCAGTCTGTATGATATGCACCGCTAATGTTATTTGCAAGTTATGTTTAATACTGTTTTCGAGTAATACTGAATTATATGCTTAAGTACTGCTAAATTGCTGTGACTCATCTCCAGGTTGCTAATTAATGTCCAGCCTCTTTTATTAGTTTACTTGGACCCTTTGGGGCCCGCTTCCTGGTGGTGCTTGCGCCTGGTGGCGGCATTCAGGGGACCCCTTGACGGACTTTGTACCTGATGGTCCGGGCTGGCTGGCTGGAGTTCGGTCTAGCTAGATGGTCCGGACGTCGGAAGTTGCACGTCCCATTTGTGTTCTTTATTGTTATATAATAATTCTGTGTTTAAAGCTCTCTTGGCAACCCCTCATTGCAATTTATTCTTAGGTTGGTTGTTAGCACCAGTAATCTTGCCCTAACCCTTAGTTACACCCCCCCCACCCCCTTTCCTTTTTAAGGGAAAAATTTTTTTTTTTTTTTCCCCCCTTCCTGAGGCTGACTCGGCCAGTGATCCCCCCCCCCCCTCTTCCCGGCACCCCCCTCTTCTTGCTAAACTTTGAGCTGCTGAGACTTAAAATGGCCATGTGTCCGGCGGTCGAGCCCCCCGCCTTACACGTCTCGCCGAAGACGTGGTTTACGCCCAACGTGGCGCATCTAGTACGTTTGTACTGTTTTTGTATTTTTGTTTTTATGTTTCTTTTTTCCTTCCCCCATCCTACCCTTTGTCTCTTGTCTTGCACCTTTCTCTTTCTTTCTCTTCTCTTCTTCCCCCAGGCTGGAAATCCGCAAATGTCGTTGGCAGGGATCCCTACCGACCTGATCTGCAGCTGCTGGACACCACCACGTAAGCTAACCTTCATCTCCTCACAATGACCCAATCTCCGTTGAAGTTTTATTCACATAATATCCATGGTTTTAATTCTCCAATAAAACGATCCAAGGTGTTTCACCACCTAAAATCTAGTGGCATTGACGTAGTATGCTTGCAAGAGACCAGGTTTTCCTCCTCTTCTGCCCCGAAATTTATCTCCTCTCACTTCCCTACATTCTATCTGGCTTCTGCCCCCGAAAAGCAGAGGGGGGTTCTCATTGCCTTCAGACGCAATCTCCTATTCTCATGCTCCAAGGAAATTGCGGACCCAACTGGTAGATACCTATTACTCCAGGGCACGTTAAATGGCCAAAATGTAACCTTGGTTGGGTACTATGCCCCGAACCGATTCCAACATAAATTTTTCTCCCACCTTCTCAAGGTCGTGTCCCAGCACAGCTCCGGGACCCTCATCTTGATGGGTGACACGAACGTAACCCTGGACTCCTCGATGGACAGGAAATACCCATCAGGATCCCCCCCCTCTCATGATTTAGTTGTAGAGGAGCAGATGAGATCTCTTATACAATCCCATGGCTTGATAGATGCATGGCGGGAGCTCCATCCCCGTGACCGCGATTTCACTTACTACTCTAGCCCGCACGACAGCTTTTGTAGGATCGACCACGTCTTCGTTCCTCTACACCACATCTCCAATGTCCATAAAATTACGATCCCCCCTTCTGTGTGGTCGGATCATGACCCTATCGTTTTTTTGTTCACTTTCTCAGGCCTGACACGCCCTACCTTCCAATGGCGATTAAACGACTCACTCCTTACATCACAAGACGCCCTTCTTGAAATCCATACGCGACTCCAAACTTTCTTCAAAGAAAATGTTGGCTCTGTGTCTTCGCCCATCTCTCTTTGGGAGGCCCACAAGGCTACCATGAGAGGCCATTGTATACAACTGGCATCCTCCCGCAAACGCCATAGGGAAAAGCGGACCCGGGAACTTACAGTTCTTTTGGCCTCCGCTGATGCAGAGTGGAAATCCCACCCCACGCTAGCAAATAAGAAAGCTAGGGACACCCTTGCAACCGAATTAGACTTGTTGGCCTCCGACCAAACCGAGAAGGCCCTACGGTGGGCTAAACATAAATTTTATTCTTGCGCGAATAAACCGGGCGCAATGCTGGCGAAGAAACTCAATGCTACATCTCGCAGCCATAAACCTATCCGCCTCCGTACTGCTAACGGAGACCTCACTTCAGATCCGAGCAAAGTCACTGCAGCCCTGGCAGATTTCCTAGCCTCACTTTATAGCAAACCCTCCCCCTTTCCTCTTAACCTCGCAGACGATTTCTTCCGCGATCTTCATCTTCCGCCTCTCTCCTCAGAGGCCTGTGCGACTCTTAATGCTGACATTACCGAACTGGAGGTGGCTCAGGCCATCAAGGGTATTCGTGTTTCGAAGGCCCCGGGCCCAGATGGCTTCACCGGACTATACTACCGTAAGCTTTCTCCCCTCTTGCTCCCCCATCTGACGGCCTATTTCAACTGCATGAAGCAAGGAGCGCTGCCCTCCCCGGACACATTACGAGCTCACATTTCCATGATTCCTAAGACCGCAGAGGAGGCGCACGAACCCCAGGCGTTTCGCCCAATCTCTCTATTGAATGAGGATGTGAAGCTCTTGGGGAAAATCCTAAGCTTTCGCATTAACAAATACTTGCGCTCCTTGGTTCATAGAGACCAAGTGGGCTTTGTACCTGGCCGCCAGGCGGGGGACAATGTCCGGAAAGTTGTTCACCTGATCACCTTATTGCAGCAACGCAAAATCCCGGGCTTTCTCCTCTCTCTTGACGTTTATAAAGCTTTCGATACCCTCTCATGGGACTATCTCCGTTACGTGCTACAACGTTTGGGCTTTGGTGACTCAATCCTATCGTGGCTGACGGCCCTTTACTCAACCCCCTCTGCCTCGGTCCGCTACGCTGGTTGCCTCTCGCCCTCTTTTCCTATCTCTAGAGGAACGAGGCAGGGCTGCCCTCTATCTCCGGTCCTTTTTGTCCTTGCCCTTGAGCCGCTAGCTATTGCCCTTAGGGCAGACCCTAATATCACGGGCATCCCTTATGCAGGTGACAATTATAAACTGAATATGTTCGCTGACGATGCCCTCCTAACTCTCACCAACCCCATCGTCACCCTACCAAATCTCCAGGCCCTTCTAACCCGATTTTCATCTATCTCTGGCCTCCGTATTAACCCACACAAAACTACCGCCCTGAACGTCACTCTCCCAGGCCCCCTAGTCTTACATCTCCAATCTACCTTCCCTTACCGATGGGCAAGTTCCTCCCTGGACTACTTGGGCGTTAAGTTGACCCCTTCTTACGACTCCCTTTTCTCCGCCAACTATTACCCACTCTTGCGTACCATCACGGCCCTCATGGCTTCGTGGCGATTTCCCACCTTATCCTGGATCGGTCGTATCCATGCGGTCAAGATGACCATTCTCCCAAAGATTCTTTACTTCTTTCGAACCCTTCCTGTCCGAGTCCCTGCCTTCTATCTGCGGCTACTTCAGAACAGACTTCTCTCCTTTATCTGGGCACACAAACTCCCCAGAGTTTCCCGCTCCACTCTCTATGCTCATAGGTTACGGGGTGGACTAGGCGTCCCGGACGTTGCAAAGTACTACCAAGCAGCCCAAATTTCCCAACTCACCATGCTCCACGCGACCTCTGATATCCCCCTATGGGTTCTCCTGGAGGTACCCAATTGCGCGCCTGTCCCTATCTCGGCCTTATTGTGGCTACCCCCTAAAATGCGACCGCCTTCTGCTAGCCCTCTCATGACCCACAGTCTGAAATTGTGGGACTCGATTCGATACTCAGGCAAACTTATGTCCCCATTCGTACCGCTGCTCCCCCTCTTGAATAACCCTATGTTCCCACCGGGCCTAGAACAACCCTATATTTTTTCGTGGTGGCCTGCACATGGGTTCTCCCTGGTTCGTCACTTTCTTCGTACCCGCGCCTTCCCTGCGTGGTCCTCGTTTCAAGAGACCCATGATGCTCCACCTGCTGAACTTTTCCGCTACATCCAACTGCGACACTGGATAACTTCCCTCCGGCGCCTAGGCTCCTTCCCATATCAAATGACTGCCTTTGAGCAATTCTGCCAACAATGCCCGGGTGCTCGCGGCACCATTTCCATGATATACTCCTTACTAACTGCTGGCAACACTTCCGCTACCCTTTCCTATGTGCTTAAATGGGAACGCGATTTATCCCCCATAGATCTAGCAGATTGGAGTAAAGCCTGGTCCAGTATAGCAAAATGCTCATTTAACACTGCCACGTTGGAGGCGGCCTATAAGGTCCTCCTGCGCTGGTACTGGGTTCCAGCCCGCAAGTCGGTGAAGACTTCACTGACGACCCTCATGATTCACGAGAAAATGTCCAGCATCCTTCACGACTCCCATGCAAAATTTATTAAGGTATGGGCCCCGTGGTGGTCCTACTCACTCCCCAACCTAAATCCAACTAGCCTAGGTTTGTAAATTCATTTTGAACTAACCTCCAGCCTGGGGGACCCCCTTCCCTCCTCCTCCCATTTCCTCTCTTCCTGGGCCCTTCGCCCGACGTTCTACCCTACACTTACCCCCCCCCCCCTGTAATAGTATATGTGTTCTTCCCTTCCTCTCTTTCCCCCTTCTTTCCCCCTTCTCTTTTCTCCCCTTTTTTTTTTTTTTTTTTTCTTTTTATTTTATTTATTTATTTTTTTTTTTTTCTCTTCTCTTCTCGTGTTTGTCTGTCACCCTCTTCCCTGTTTTGCGGACAACTCTGCTCACCCTTGTCTGCCTCAGCCCCTGGGCCCTATGGCCTGGACAGAGTGCACTGACCTCCGGCCCTGACTGGTAGGTCAACGTCAGTTGATGTAATACACCCTTAAAATATGTTTCATTATGTACCGTTATGTAAACCTCTTCTTATGTTTTTGTACATATCCCCTGCGTGGGAATTCGTTATCTGGGGTTTTTCCCTTCTTTTTTTTTCAATAAAAACATTGTACCAGAAAATCCCAATAAAATTAATTTACGTTTTTGGTTGTAACATGACAAAATGTGGAAACTTTCAAGGGGTTTGAATACTTTTTCAAGGCACTGTATCTATGATGAGGGCACTCCGGTTTGGTCACATAACTTGCTCCCAGCACCAGCTTCAGTGTAGAGGAGGGACAGCTGACAACCTATGCCCCATAGTAAGCCTATGGGTGACGTAATCGCTCAGGCTCTGCAGCCGTTGTTGACGATCTCTCCTCTTCACTGAAGCTGGCACTGGGACCCGATCATGTGACCGGACCAGAGCACTCTCACCATGGGTAAGTACAGTTGTGCTCATAAGTTTACAAACCCTGGAAGAATTTATGATTTCTTGGTCATTTTTCTGAGAATATGAATGATAACACAAAAACTTTTCTTTCTATCATGGTTAGTGTTTGGCTGAAGCCATTTATTATCAATCAACTGTGTTTACTCTTTTTAAATCATAATGGCAACATAAACTACCCAAATGACCCTGATCAAAAGTTTACGTACCCTGGTAATTTGGCCTGATAACATGCACACAAGTTGACACAAATGGGTTTGAATGGCAATTAAAGGTAACCATCCTAACCTGTGATCTGTTTGCTTGTAATTAGTGTGTGTGTGTATAAAAGGTCAATGAGTTTCTGGACACCTGACAGACCCTTGCATCTTTCATCCAGTGCTGCACTGACGTTTCTGGATTCTGAGTCATGGGGAAAGTATTGAAATACCGGAAAGCTCTGGATGTAACTGTGATGTGATGGGATGGGAGGTGGGTTAGAGGATTCTGCAGCTGACATGGTGGATCTGTAGGTAATGAGGTTTTGGAAGGGTGTTGGAGGCACTGTGGGACTCTGTTGGAAGTTGCAGGCACTATGGAGGGCTGGGGCTGGACAGCACTGTGGAAAGTTGGGAGGTACTGTGGAGGCTAAGGGCTCTTAGGGGGTCTGGGGTCACTGTGAGATACTTTGGAAGGTCGGGGGCACTATGGGAGCTGAGAGGCACTGTGAGAGATTAAGGGGTCTGCAGTTGGCTAGTGGCCCAGGAGAGGGGAGGCAGCAGACCAGCAGTGAGTTACAGCCTGATGATTGAGAACCACTGCTTTAGGTAACCCATTCATTTTGAAATAAAACGAAACAATTAAAAAAAAAATAAACAGAGAGAGTATAACTATACAGGTTATGATGAAAAAGGGACTAGCGCAATCAAAAAGCCCTCAACTCTAATCAGTGCAGAGCCTTCTTAAAAACAAAAGGTATTCTCATGTCTCAATATATCACATATCCCAAAAATAAATATTTCTCATTTCAGGTCAGTGCAAATTACTGCTTTACATCATATTGGCCACATGCACATCCACCTGCCGGTAGCTATCACTGCAAGCATATCCTTGGTTCTGGGTAAGCATTTAGTCAATGGGGCTTAAAGCAATGATTGGCATGGCATTACCCACTGTCCTGAAATGAGAAATAATTCTCCTATTTCTGGGGTATGTGATGGAATGAGATGCAAATAGATTCTGTCTTAGGCCCCTTTTACACTCGGGCGGTGGGTGCGTCGGAGGTCAAGTGCCGCTATTTTTAGCGGCGCTTTACAGTCAATTTTGCACGCTATTGGGCCGCTAGCGGGACACTTTTACCTCCCCGCTAAAAACCAGCCGCGAAAGGGTTAAAACTACCGGAAAGCGCTGCTGCTGCAGCGCTATACCGGCAGTATAGCCGTGCTGCCCCATTGATTTCACCGCTCCAAAGATGCTGATGGAAGGACTTTTTTTGGCGTCCTGCCAGCGCACCACTCCAGTGTGAAAGCCCTCGGGGCTTTCACATTGGAGAGACAGCAGCAGCTCTTTCAGGGCGCTTTGCAGGCGCTATTTTTAGCGCTGTAGCGCCTGCAAAGCGCCCAGTGTGAAAGGGGCCTTAGGAAGGCTTCACTGTACTATGCACTGAAAGTGGTTCTAAAGGCAAAAAGTTTTTTATCCTAATGCAATCTATGCATTAACATAAAAAACCTTTAGTGTACAGTAGCCTCAATAATACTTACCTGAGCCCCATTTCGATCCAACAATGTTGCATGAGAGACTCGGCTGTCCGTGACTCTTCCTCCTGACTGGCTGAAACACAACAGCGGGTGCCATTGGCAGGTAAGTATAACATGTTTGTTATTTTTAAACAAAAAAACAAGACTTTAATATCACTTTAAGAGAGCTGAGGGTTTTTAATTGTTTTAGTCCATTCTTACCATAACCTGTATGGTTATACTGTCTTGTTGGGTCCCAAACGATACTCCATAGAATTTATGGTTTCCATACACTTTACTGATGATGACCAAAAAGTCTGAAACAGCTGTTTCAGTTGCAGTTTGGAATCAATGACTATATAATGTTAGGCTACATTTGCACTATACACCAGTGGTTCTAAATGTGCATACGGCCAATTGGGTATAAAGAATTTATTTGCATGGCTCCACCCACTGTCCTAAAATCTGGCAAAAATTGGGACAGATGGATCTGGGTATGAAGAAAAACTGACCTAACAGCAGGAACTTGTAGATATAATTTCTAGAATCCAGAAGATGAACGTTATACGTGAGCTGTTTTAACAAAATTTGGAGAATACAGACCTTAGTCTACAATAACGAACACAGAGAAAGAAATATAGAACAGAGAAGCTGATGAGGATCCAACTCAAACCTTTACTGTAGATGGGAATCGCTCTGGTCACAAATCCCTCCAGCCATCACTGGTTTAAAAAAAAAACCAACCCAATCTCCAAAAATGTAATATAAAAACAATGTGATACTTACTACATAAAACAGCAAAACCTCTTCTATTATATTAAAAGAAAACAAATACATTCTGATCACGCTAGTAATATAAAACATCTGATATTTTAACTTATCACCATTGTGCAGAAATTTGCTAAATAATTGGAAGTGGAATGTAGACATTGCAGTCTCCACATGCAGTTTATTTACTTTGGTCGGGAAGATTATTCTGGTGAAGTGTTCTTGAGAATAAAACATTCATAAAGGAATAGTAATGAGATCACTCTTCTCAGTAGGTGCATAACATGAAGACAGAAATAATGATTTGTACTGTGCTATGAGACATTTTATGTGAGTAGGTCAAACATACTGTACTATCTAAAAATCTTTAAGTTTACTATAGGTTATGTTTAGGGTTGCACCAATACTAGTATTGGTGCCGATACCGAGTATTTGCACAAGTATCGGTACTCATGCAAATGCACCGATACCTGAAACCGTTACTTTCAGGCTCGGCTCTTTGAGCTGTCAGTGGGTCTCCCCAGTGTTAAAGAAGTCCGGTAATTGGAGCTGTCAAAAAAAAAAAAAAGCAGCCAATGTTTATTACTGACATTGCTCAGCCCTGAAACACTAAAATAAAAAGAAACATTGTTTCTTTTTGTATATTTCTGTTTCTTCATCTGCAGATCAAAGAGATCTGCAGCCTTAAATTACTCCCTATTCTCCTCCATTTAATTATTATTTTCCTGCTTTTTTTCTTTTGTTCACGTCTATTTTATAAACGATAACCAATTAAAAGTTTTTTTTGTTTGCTTTGTTAGTGTATATCTTTACACATATATATTAGCATATATTTACACATTTCACATTGAAAAAGCACTAAATGAAAAAAAATCTATTTATTTTATTTGTAAATAACTTATCAATGCTGTGTACCATTGCTGACAGCTGAAGTTAAAACAAAACAGTTGCGGTAGGTATCGGTAATTGGTATCGGCGAGTACTAAAAAAAAAAGTATTGGTACTTGTACTGATTGTAAAAAAAATGGTATCGGTGCATCCCTAGTTATGTTATTGAAAAAATCATGTGACAAGTTAAAGCGAAGATTTAATATATTACATCCTACCAGTCCTTAGATGTGCTGGCTGCATTTGTTTCTTTTATTTTCACCATACAATCCTGCCTTTTTGTTCTAGGGTGACAACGCTCAGTCATGGTACCTATGGAGGAGTAGGGTTGTCACCTAGGGCTGATTGGACCACAACCCCTCTGTTCTCATCTCCATTATATAGGGAATAGGTGTCCCGTAGGTTACAAAATCTAGAATAGCTGATAACATTGTTTGAGGATACACAGGAAGTCCATGCATATACAAAAAGAGGGTACACAAGCAGACAGAATTTGATTTGAAGAAGAAATCCAAGTATGGCATTTTTTACATAGTTACATTGGTCCAGCTTGGGCCAATGTAACTATGGATATACCACACCTGTGGGATCCCTCTAGAGTAGGGGTTTCAAACTGGTGGCCCTCCAGCTGTTGCAAAACTACAAGTCCCATCATGCCTCTGCCTGTAGGAGTCATGCTAGTAACTGTCAGCCTTGCAATGCCTCATGGGACTTGTCGTTTCGCAAACAGCTGGAGATCCGCCAGTTTGAGACTCCTGCTCTAGAATCTGGAAATGACTGTAGCAGACACAGCTACCGCAATGATTGGACGAGATAGAGAGGCGGGGCAGTAACATCACAATCTCCACCTCGTCCAATCAGAGAATGCTTTGAATTCATTGAGAAATGTGAAGCATTCTTTGAATGGCACCTGTGCCAAGCAGCCAACCTCCTGTGTTTAGAATGCATCACGGCAATCACAGTGTATGGGATCAGAAGTGGAGATAACTGGAGTAGTGGTGTCTACTACAAATGATTTTCAGCTTCCAGAGGGAACGGTCGGGTATGGTATATGCATATTTACTTTGATCTAAGTTTAATCAATGTTAACTATGTAAAAAGTTCCATAATGTGAATTCTTCTTTAACCGGTTCAATACAGGGCATTTTCACCCCCTTCCTTCCCAGACCAATTTTTAGTTTTCAGCGCTGTCGCACTTTAAACGACAATTGCGCGGTTGTGCGACGTTGTACCCAAACAAAATTGACGTCCTTTTTTTCCCACAAATAGAGCTTTCTTTTGGTGGTATTTGATCACCTCTGCGGTTTTTATTTTCTGTGCTATAAACAAAAGAAGAGCGACAATTTTGAAAAAAACACAATATTTTTTACTTTGTGCTATAATAAATATCCCAATTTTTTTTTTAAAAAACTATTTTTTTCCTCAGTTTCGGCCGATACGTATTCTTCTACATATTTTTGGTAAAAAAAATTGCAATAAGCGTATATTGATTGGTTTGCGCAAAAGTTATAGCGTCTACAAAATACGGGATAGATTTATGGCATTTTTTAAAAAAAATTATTTATTTATTTATTTTACTAGTAATAGCGGCGATCGTGATTTTTTTTTCGTGACTGGGACATTATGGCGGACACATCGGACACTTTTGACACATTTTTGGGACCATTCACATTTATACAGCGATCAATGCTATAAAATTGCATTGATTACTGTGTAAATGTGACAGGCAGTGAGGGGGTTAACCACTAGGGGGAGAGGAGGGGTTAAATGTGTTTCCTAGGGAATGCTTCTAACTGTAGGGGACATACAAGGGGAGGAGACAGATCAGTGTTCCGCTGTACTGGGAACGCAGATCGCTCTCCTCTCACCTGACAGGACGTGGATCTGTGTGTTTACGGTCCAGCCCGGTTAACGGGCAATCGCGGGTGCCCGGCGGACATCGCGGCCGCCGGGCACACGCACCGGGTCCCGAGCAACGCGGCGGGCGCGCGCCCCCTAGACGGCCGGGAACCCGAGGCCGTCATATGACGTCCACCCAGGATGGGAGATCCCATCTGTGGACATCATATTACAATAGGCCGGTATTGAAGTGGTTAAATCAGCACATTATCGCAGTAAAAAACCTTGACGTGTTTTGCATTTCAATGCTTAGCCAACAGGCTATGACTAAGTGCTATAGCATCTAAATCTTGGTATCCTGGCCTTATGGAATCACCGTTAGCTGGTCTTCAGCATTCCTAACCCATCTCTAATTGGTAGGGAGCTATTTTTTAAAGCAATGTTGGTCAACTCATTTTATACAGGGGCTACAATTGCGGCCCTTTACATCACACCAAAGTTGAATTCTACGAAAAGTTGTCAGAGACAGCAGATATGCTATAGGAGTTGTTGAAGACTGAAGACATGCTTCAAGGGACATTCATAGACTAGAGGCATGAGACTGTTAGATATCACTACACTTATAGCACCTTTACAAATTGATGCTTCCTCATGTGTGCTCCAACCTTAAAATACCATGATACGTACTGTCTGCAGGGTCTATAATGTCTGCACAGTGAGTGCCAAAGGGCAGCATGTGGGAGACCAGGGCCTTATAGTCCCCAACATGCAGCTCAAGGGCTGCATGTGGCCCTTTGGCACTTATCGTGCCACCACTGGAGCCCCCTGCAGGCGGTATGTATATGGTTATGTATCATCCAAGTTGCATTCAAGATGGACTAGCAGTTGAGAAATGAAATAAAACTTTGGGGTAATACCACAATGCCGCAACACTCAGGTCAATCAATCGAGATGTGAATGTGCAGAACTGGACTTTGGCTGTAATTGCCCTGCTACTCTCTCATCCCCTCTCTGTGTAGATCCAAGGAAGAGAGGTATCTTCCTTCAAGACAGCAAGCAAAGCCAAAGAAGGTATGCTAATCAGGAAAGAAGAGCCAAAGACAGAATATAAAGGTAGCAGCTTGAGAGATAAAAAATGAAAGATAACTACTAGGGTTGAAGCGATACCGATACTAGTATCAGTGCTGATAGCGAGCTTTTGCTATCGGTACTCAGGCAAATGCTCTGATGCTTAATCCGACACCTGGGCAGTCAGGGGTAATTGGTGTGGCAGTGGGGGGAGTTACAATCATCGATCTCCCTGTATACATTTCAATAAAGCAGCTGACGGCTGCTTCTCCTCCTCTCCCCCCCCCCCCCCCCTGGCTTTCAGCTGCTTTATTGAAATTTATACAGGGAGATCAGTGATTGTAACTCCCCCCCAGCGCCACACCGATCACCCCTGACTGTCCCCTATATCATTTTCTGGCCCCCCCTCCATGCTCCGGTCCCCCTCCATGTTCCAGTCCCCCTCCGTGCTCCAAGCCCCCTCCGTGTTCCTCGGTCTCCCTCTGTCCTTGATCTGTCAAAATGGAAAACGCAGGAAGGATCCGGTAAATATGTAATTTACTGGCTCCTTCCTTTTCCGAATGGACAGAATCAGTGATCAGTGTTCATTCATAAATGTGACTGAGCATCGTAAACTGTGTTTACAATGATTCAGTTTATGAATGGAAAGGAGCCGCATGGTCCGCAGAGAGCTTCCAAAGTATCAGAGGGATCTCATTGCTAAAAGGTATCAGTCAGGAGAAGGATACAAAAGAATTTCCAAGGCATTATATATACCATTGAACACAGTGAAGACAGTCATCATCAAGTGGAGAAAGTATGGCACAACAGTGACATTACCAAGAACTGGACGTCCCTCCAAAATTGATGAAAAGATGAGAAGAAAACTGGTCAGGGAGGCTGCCAAGAGGTCTACAGCAACAATAAAGGAGCTGCAGGAATATCTGGCCAGTATTGGCTGTGTGGTACATGTGACAACAATCTCCCGTATTCTTCATGTATGGGCTATGGGGTAGAGTTGCAAGATGGAAGCCTTTTCTTACAAAGAAAAATATCCAAGCCTGGCTAAATTTTGCAAAAAATGGGATGTGGTGACTAGTCCGTAAACTGAATTAAAGTTGCCTTGACGACGCGTTTCATGTGCATGCGTATTGTCACAGTCAGGATTCCACCATCCACCATCGCAAGGGACTTCTATCTCCAGCTAACATTGGCAGTCCACACAGCCATCCCAGCTTGTGAGCTTAGATTTCCCAGCAGTGAGTTACACATTCCCACAGTAGTAACCAAGCAGTGGATCGTACTGCGGGTCAAGGTGCGACCATACAGCAGATCCAGTTCAGCTACGCTGGGTTTTCCCCCTCTCTGAGTCAGTGTCTTAGCTGGACTGATGTCACTGACCCACACAGGACGGAGCTCCCTTCCATCTTCCCACTGACTGCTGCTATGGTGTTCACCTCTCCACATGCTGGATTGCTATCTGCATGTCAGTGTGCTCGTCCAACCGTGAGTGCTTGTCCATCCGTGAGTGCACCTCTATGTAGCAGGGGTTCAGGCGGCCGCCTCTTCCTTCAATCCATCATCCCCCCATCTTTCTCCCCCCCGGGTTACTAGAGCACGGCTCTCACTGGGACACTGTCTAACTCCTCGTTGCACAGTGGATAGGAAATTACTATGTAAGCTGTTCTTTTTCCGTTTTTTTCCTTTGATGTTATGGTGATTGAACAGGACTGTGTTTCTATTTGGCTGCAAGCTGGAATAAAATTATTCAGTACATAAAGATCTTTCACTTGCTGCAGACTGCTACCTTAACCCATTGAGCGCTGGAACTCTGTGTTTTTAGTGTCTGATCAACAAGTAATTGTTCTCTCCAGTATAAAAGACACAACTGAGCATGTGCAGGTCGGCTACCCTGCCTGTGTTAGCTGGCCTTCCCCAGATAGACATTGCAGGAGGGGGAGGACTTGTGCATACAGGATAAAACAGCCTTTTTACACAATGCAGAGGATTAACCCCTTAAGTTCCACGGTGAGTATAACAAGCATGATATGCTGCATATACAGACTGATTTTTCTGTTGTGGGTTTAGTAACAGTTTAAACGACATGTTCTTTCTTCCTTTGCGTGTTATCTTTGACGTTTTTGTTCCTTCTCTTGAATACTTTGATCAGCGATCAGAATAAAATGTTCTAATGCTATCTTTGCCTTTGTGTGTTTCTTAAGTTTCAATGAGAGGAACGAGCCATCTGACATTTAGAACTCTTTCTTCCAGTCTAAATAATTTCATCTCCAAACCATTGTGTAATCCCTGGAAGATGACTATCGCTCTCAGCGTTGAAATTGAGGCACAGCAACACTTTCTGGTGATTAAAATCTTTTTGAAGCTTATCATTAATATCAGCGGTAGTGAACATGTATCTTAATGGGCTTTCACCGAAGAAGCATGTCCTTCCTGGTGCACCAAGGGAAATAGTTTGGCTCTTTTAACTATTTTGTTTGCTCTTTTTTTGAGTTTTGTTTGACCACAGTCTCCAAGGATCAGACAGAAAACGTCTTATTCTTTTGATGACTATTTGCCTTAATTACTTATCAACTGAAAAAGCTAATTGCAGACACAGGTGCAACACAAAGCCTGATAATAGCAAGTAATGCTACTGGTTTAAAGATGGCTTATAATGGAGAGCAAGAGAGGTGACCGGATCTAACAACAGTGAGATAAAAGTGCTTAAAACTATTGATTACCCAACATGCTGTAAAATTCTGGTGAAGGTGAAGATTGATTGATTTTCCAGGTAAAAGGGAAACAAAACTTCCCCTTTTTGTGCAACACTTCTACTTGATGGGCAGGTTGGGATAAAGATTGTAACAGGTCCCAACACTTACATGATAAAAGTAAGTGGTATAAAAACGCTTACTGTATATACTCGAGTATAAGTCGAGTTTTTCAGCACATTTTTTTGTGCTGAAAGTGCCCCCTCGACTTATACTTGAGTCAAGCACTTTCCTGCAGCAAAAAATTTGCCACTTGGTGCTAGGAACCCCACATTTGGTGCAAACCCAGTGGAACTTGTACCACAACATATCCAAAGCTGGAGTTCCTAGCACTAAGTGGCCCTGAGATACGGCGCCCCAAAATCGGTTCGGAAAATGTCATTCTCTGCTGCAGAAAAGTGCTTGACATTTTCTGAACTGACTTTGGGGCCCTGTATCTCAGGGCCACTTGGTGCTAGGAACCCCAAATTTGGTGTACAAACCCAGTGGAACGGGTACCATAACATATCCAAAGCTGGGGTTCTTAGCGCTAAGTGACCCAGAGATACGGGGCCCCAAACCCGGTTCGGAAAATGTCATTCTCTGCTGCAGAAAAGTTCTTGACATTTTCTGAACCGATATTTGGGGCCCTCTATCTCGGGGAAAAGTGCTTGACATTTTCTGAACTGACTTTGGGGCCCTGTATCTCAGGGCCACTTGGTGCTAGAAACCCCAGCTTTGGATATTCTATGGTGCTAGTTCCACTGGGTGCACACCAAATTTGGGGTTCCTAGCACCAAGTGGCCCCGAGATATGGGGCCCCAAAGTCGATCAACTGTGTCCATCTGCAGCAATGTCATTTCGGGACCCTTTGGGTTCAGAGACCTCACATTTTGGCTGCAGCTAGGGGGCATCTAGGAACCCTTAACTACTGAGTTTGAAGTTCAGGGGACCTATGGCTGCAAATGGGCACAGTGAGGCTGCAAATGGGCATTGTTGACCCTCTTTTCCACTTACAGTAGCTGCGCATTTCTCATCCACGTCTTATACTCAGGTCAATAAGTTTTTCCCATTTTTTGTGGTAAATTAGGGCCTCAACTTATACTCGGATCGACTTATACTCGAGTATATACGGTACCTTACTATGTCTAGGAGAAGATAAATGATACTATGCACAACAAAATTTGTAGTCAGGTGAGGACTCACATTTCTCAAGAAATAGATTTATCTGTAGATGATAGAGATACAATTCTACCACAATCAAACTCACACTGAATTACAAATTTCATGACAAAGTATCACAATTAGGATTCCTTTACCTACCCTTGACTTTTAATTTACTAGGTCAACACATTGGAATCTTCTCAGGATTTGAAAGTGATACTAAATACACACTGTTTAAAAAATAAGTATGGGATTCCTTTCTATTTTAGAATCATACTTACCTAGGTGGATGCAGCATCGTTCTGACGCTGCATCTGTCCCCCACGGCTCAAAGGCTGAGAACCGCGTAATCAAACACCGCCTATCGTTCGGTTCTCAGAGCTCTCTGAGCAGAGAGCTGGTGACGCTCAGTCACCGCTGTCTGCTCTGCCCCTTCAGTGCTCACTGGAGCGCTGAGCTGTGGAGGGTGCGGGGAGCTCAGGTTCTCAGCGTCTCGCTGAGAGGCTGAGCCGGGTGTCGGTCCAGGCATGTGGGTGGATCCTGAGAATATGGTCACGATTCTTCCTGAGCCTGGACTGTCTCTGTGACGTCAGCCGATAGCAGGACTTCAGCCCGTTGTCTGCTAAAAACGGATCACTGGAGTGCAGAATGAACTGCACTCCTGTGATCTACAGAAGTACAGTCAAACGAGCTTTGGCTGTACTTCTCCTTTAATTTACATTGTCCCTTCTATTTCTGTATGTCGATGATGGCACTGTAATTATTTTAATTTAAAAAAATAACATCTAAATACTGTTTTCCTCATCAATATATAGCTGCCACATGATACAGATCTTTTCCAGCCTGTCTGCAGGGTAACAAAAGCAGGAGCAGCTTCTAGTCCTCTGCTGCTGGTCACATATTCAAAATAAAAATAATAAAAAAAAACTGCCTTTGGAATATAGAGTAAAAACAAATAATATCAATAAACTGTTTTAAAATTGGCATACAAATATATATTTGAAATCAAATCTTTATTTTTTGGGCGATAACATGGTGTGGGCGGATTTCTGCCAGTCACAGGCTGTGCCATGTCTCTCCAGCCTATGTCTTAGAATAAGAGGGAGGTGAAGCCTCCATCAATCTACATGTAATATCCAGCCCCCAATGTGTTTAGCTGGTTAGTGGGCATGGAGGAGAAAGGAGGGAGTGGGCTATCATTTACCACTGTGTATACACCCACATGTGTTACTCTATAGTCACATAGGCTGCTCAAATGTGCAAGAGAGGAATGCTCAACATAGAAACTCACTGAAAACTGAGCATGTGCAGAGTTGCCACCACAGCTGCAAAATCCCTAGCTGAATTGGGGACATGTGCAGAAGGTGGAAATCAAGAGCAGCAGGATCAACCAGGTTTTTTGCAGAATACAAAAAAAACGAATCTCAGAGTGAGTATGAACAGCATGTAATACACCATTTGCTGATTTGTTTTTTTATGATGTGGGTTTAGTGACACTTTAAGACTATGTTCACACTTGTGTGTTGTGGAAACGCTCAGGGATATCTGACTGCTGGAGAGGAAGTAAGTATTGTGACTTTATTTCCGCTTTAAAAAGAAATAGGCTGCCTCCTGCCATACCTGCCCTTATTTCTATCCATGTATGCTCCCATATGAAGGCTCTCATAGACAAGATTCAAGGACTACAATATACACAGGGGCAGCCAAAATTTGGGGTCTCTGAACCCAAATGGTCCCGAAATGACATTGCTGCAGATGGACACAGTTGACCGCCTTTGGGGCCCCGTATCTCGGGGCCACTTAGTGCTAGGAACCCCAAATTTGGTGTGCAACTCAGTGGAACTAGCACCATAAAATATCCAAAGCTGGGGTTTCTAGCACCAAGTTTCCCTTAACTACCGAGGAACCCTTAACTACCTAGGAACCCTTAACTACCGAGTTTGAAGTTCGGGGGACCTATGGCTGCAAATGGGCACAGTGAGGCATGCAAATGGGCACAGTGAGGCTGCAAATGGGCATTGTTGACCCTCTTTTCCACTTACAGTAGCTGTGCATTTCTCACCCTCGTCTTATACTCGGGTCACTAAGTTTTTCCCATTTTTTTGTGGTAAATTAGGGCCTCGACTTATACTCGAAACGACTTATACTCGAGTATATACGGTACTTATTTTTTGGTAAACATAAAATCAAACTTTTCAGGAATATTCACCTCCTGCCTCTAGACTCCAAGCTGTCATGGACACCCCCTTGAGGGTGCTTCACCGTGTTGACCTGGGTTAACAGTACAATACTGCTGAGAACAGTACTGTATGGAGCATTGAAGACCACAAACTAGAACCTCCACATCAGGCAGGTTTTTTTTTTTTTTTAATTTACTGGAGATGTAATGGAAGATTTTCTCAGTTTTTTCTTTAAAAGGAGATGGCTAGGTCTAAGTGAATTATTATTAAATGAATATACTGTACATACAAGAGGTACGAGAGATACGTACATACGAGAGAGGTTTACATTCTACTTTGATTCATTTATATATTTTTAAAACAAACCTATTTTTTTTTTTAATCTTGTCATAAAAAATTTGGTTTACAAAATAAATACGTAATACTTACGCACACCATTGTTTTACTCCGTGAATAACATTTGCTTTGTTATCCCGCCATTAATAAGATGTGTTCACACCTTCAGAATTTGTGTTGTTGTGCTACCCTCGGTTGCTCAGCAACTCATTCTCGCTAGACAGTGGTGACGTTTAGGATTCATAACTTCGATCGAGTCCAGGTCTACTTACACGATTTATGTGCATGTACAGTATTGCCTGTGCGTATAGGTATTCTGCATTGTATCTCTGATAAATGTCAAGAACGAGCATCTAAATTCTTTGCATTTTTTGGTGGCAGTGTGCAGTATACTGAGCACTGTGTACTACTGCTAACATAATCAGAACAGCAAAAATGTGGCACATAATTCTGTGAAAATGCCCAGTTTCCTGCACGTTAAAAGTGCACAAAAGACATACACCATGTAGACCTGATAGATGCACATTACAGCCTCATTATTTCTTAACTACTTAAAGGGAATCTTTTAGGATAGAAATATCAAAGCTCACTTGTATTTAAAGTGGCAGGCATTTGGGTCCTACCCTTAACCTAGTAAGTCACAGACCTGAAAAAAGCATGCAGGAGGAATAGTAGTAGTAGTTGGTCACATTCAACTGGACTTGTCCTGTATTTTATGTTTTGCTTTTAATATGTTTGAAATATGTCACAGTACCGTGCTTGAATTTGTATTATGTGTGGTATTCCAAATAAATGGTGACTTTGCAATAGGATCATTTTCTTATATTGAAATAATCCATAATAGCTTACTAGTATATCTCAGCAGCTTGGTCTCCATTAAGATAGTGGCCATATATTTTTGTTTGCTTTGTATTCATAGAAACAACTGGCTGTAGTATATAAGACACCCTGTGTGTACTGGCCCCCATGTCCCCTGAGGAAGTCATGTGATTTGATGATGCAAAGAGTTGGGAAGAGCCGGTGACGTCACGCCGCAAACTGGAAGTGCACGGTTGCCCATTTTGTTGAAGGTTTACATATCTATATGCCTATATAGTGCTGTGCCCAGGAAAAGTGCACAATATAAGTTGAGTATATTTGTTTATTATCAAAATATCACATATTATATGGAGAGCACTATATATTCTCTTCTTTTTTCAGTGATTAACACACATTCACCAAAGGATTGGGGAGGATGGAGATGGATTAAAGAACATCTGTAGGCACAACAATTGAGGCATAGGAGACCCCACTTAAAGGGATGAAACCTATTACTGGGTCAAAATATAAGGTGAGAGCATATTTATGTTGGTGAAGGGATATACACACGTGGTGAAAAAAACTATCTGAAGGACTATAAATGCAGTGGAGAGTTGGAATACATTTGTCACAGTTGGAAATAAACACAGCACCACAAATGAATATGTTTGCAAGGATATATGGACCAATGGGACTAGTCTGTTAATATGTGTTTTTCAATATAATATTCAATATATATTTTTTTTATATTGATCTAGCAGATATGAGTTTAGTTCTAATTTACAGCTCACATTATTTGTAAAGTACTGCACGGCACGAATTGTATATATTTATGAATTGTTCTGTAATGAGTAGGACATTTCGTAGCTTCTTCAAGCCACTTCTTCAGTTCTATTGAGTGTGCGGAAGATACCCCATAATATATATCCATACTGGTGGCAGAGACACCAGAATGTATAAATGTTGATTATTGGTTAAATCACCATTGAATGTGTAGATAGTGATAGTCCAAGATTAGTCCAAACACAATGAAATGTGTAGTGGTTGGTTGTCCAAGAACATGATGGGAGGTGTGGACCATCAACATCTACACAATCCATAATGATTATACTAAGCTTGCACAACCAACGTATATGCATTTAGGGTGATATTGATTAAGGTGTCTGTTTTATATGTGTGGATATAAATGCTGGAGTATCTTACGGACGCTCGATGGAACTAAAGAAGTGACTTGGAGAAGCTATAGGATGTCTTTGACATTACAGAACAAGTCCATTTGAATGTGAACAATTACTATTTCAGACCAAATGGTTGAAATACATGAATGGTTTTGTAGCATGCAATATTGCAGATACCATATAAATTATTGATCTGCCATGGTCACAGTTAGGAATCTGCAAGCTATGCATTAACATGCTTGGGATATACATAGATCTATATCAGACTTTTTCTGCCATCACACTTTTTTCTATCAGCTTCGATTGATGGTTAATGTCACTCTATAATGCTTAATTTATCATAAAAATCTTTCTCCCTTTGCCTATTCTTATCACTTTCAAGGGCCAGAAAAAAGAAAGTAAAAAAAGAAAGGCAAAATATAACCTTACCGCTCCAAGCATGGCACTAAATCCATTCCTGAAACATGGTAAAAAGCTGCTCCAGGCAACAACTGACAATTAACTACTGTATTTATTGGCGTATAACACTCACTTTTTCACTATGAAAATCGGGTGCAAATAGCGTGTGCGTGTTATACGCCAATACTTCAATTTTAGCTGCCTCGGAGGGGACAAGGAGGGGGCGGGATGAGTGCCGTCAGATTAAATACAGTGAGAATCTCCTGTTTACTTGGCGGCCTCTGTAATAGAAAGTCCCGTCTCCTGGGCCGCCATTGGACCACTGTTCTGTCTATCATAGGAGATTCTCACTGTATGTAATCTGTTGGCGCTTGTCCCGCCCCCCTCCCTGTCCCCTCTAGGCTGCAGATGGGCATCGATCAGGCTGCATTGATGGCAGCGGTGAGGCTGCTGCATTGATGGCAATGGCAAGGCTGCTACATTGATGGCAATGGTGAGGCTGCATTGATGTAGACTAATGAGGCTGCATTGATGGCACTTGTGAGGCTGCAGATGGGCATTGATCAGGCTGCATTGATGGCAATGGTGAGGCTGCAGATGGGCACTGACCCTTATTTTGCTTCAAAGTTCCTTATTAAAAATTTTAGTTTTTTTTCCTGAAACCTCCTTCTTAAAATGAATGTGCGTGTTATACGCCGATAAATACGGTAATTACATTTATAATCAGGGGTGTCCAAACTTTTTTCAAAGAGGGCCAGATTTGATGAAGTGAACATGCATAAGGGCCGACCATTTTGCCTGACATTCTCTGAACCATTAAAATTAAATGCCGCCTCACCATTGCCATGAATGCAGCCTCTGAATGCAGCCTCATCATTGCCATGAATGCAGCCTCTGAATGCAGCCTCACCATTGCCGCCTCACCATTGCCATCACTGCAGCTTGATCGATGCCCATCTGCAGCCTCAGAGGGGACAGGGAGGGGGCGGGACGAGCACCAACAGATTACATACAGGAGAATCTCCTGTTCACTCGGCGGCTTCTTTAATACAAAGTCCCGCTTCCTAGGATAGACAGAACAGTCGTCCAATGCCAGCCCGGGAGACGAGACTTCCTATTACAGCGGCCGCTGAGTAAACAGGAGATTCTCCTGTATGTAATCTGACGGCACTCTTTCTGTCCCCTCCGAGGAACGATTAATACGGTATATATCTTTGGGGGCCACAAAGGCCCCAAAGGCCTCTGACGAAATCCTGTTGGATGAAACATGTCAGGTGGGCTGACACTAGCATGCTGAGAGCTGCAGCTGTTTGATTGATAGATGCATCTGTTTCTGTACTGATATGAAAGTTACTACAATAAATTTTTATATTTAACGCTACGGGCTTCACTATTGGCTGCATTTTCTCTTCATTGGGCACTGCTGACCATATTGGTGATTGACATATGCCCTGTATGAGAGTCCCAAGAAGCTGTGACAAGTGTGGAAAGGTCTGATTAATCACAACCATGGTTTGAAGTTTGTTCTGAAGATGAGGAACGGAGCTGTTATTGTGGTTTATCCACTACATGCATGCTTGATTTAGCTATCTGGTAAGCAGATTGAACTCCCACGTGGTGTGGTGTGCCTTTCTACACATACTGAAACTGGTAACGGGCTTATCTACTCTTTTCCCTTGGATTTTTACATTTTAGCGCTGCATGTGGACTCCTCTATATAGAAGTCGTTTTGCAAGCCGCGCTGAAGTCGCGCTGTACGGGGCGGCTTCAGAGTCGGACGATTTTGAAACTGCCCCAGTGTGAACCGGCACTTGGGGGTAAGTAAAAAGAGGAAAAAAGACATAACCTGGTGACCACAATGACACCTTCTTTATTTCCGCCACTTATTCTGAGTTTACAGCTTCCCATATCACATTCATGGGATTAAACATTATTAGCAGATACATTTTGTATTTTTGTTCTTATGAGACGACTTAATCAACCGTGCATAATGCTAAAATATGTATTATGCATATTGTATAAAAGCACCGCATATCATTTATACTCGAGCGCGTAAAATTATATTTTCCCCTAGTTTAAAAGATACTTACCTTATGAGGAGGATGCTTTGCATCCACAGCGTGATCTTTAATTTAGAAAAAAAGCCAATACAGTTTTTTCCTTGCTGCAGGGGGACTGTGATGTTTTATGATGTGTATAAAATTCGATCTGATCCTCACAATAGGCAAACACAATGTGCTTTAGCTGATAACACACAAACAATTCTAATTTCTCATGTCCTTATTGAGCGCACCCATTAAACATTCACAATGCTGGAGGAAAAATTAAGTGAACCTTTGGAGTTAACAGCTGATTGAACCTTCTTTTGCCAGCAATGACTTCAAGCAAGTGCTTTCGGTAGCTCTGGATCATACCTGCACAATGTCCAGGAGGAATTTTTCACTGTTATTTTTTACAAAAACTGCTTCAGCTCAGACACATTTGTAGGATGTCTAGTGTGAATGGCTCTCTTTAGGTCATTTCACAGCATCTCTATAGAGATAAGGTCTGGGCTCTTACTGGGCCACTCCAAAAGATGCATTTTCCTTTTTTGAAGCCAGTCTATGGTGGATTTACTTCAGTGCTTAGAGTCATTGTCCTGCTGCATCACCCAACTTCTACTACGATTCAGCTTGCGGACAGACGTTCCAACATTATCATGTAGGATATTTTGGTAAACTTGGGGATTCATTTTCCCCTCGATGATGGCAAGTGGCCCAAGCCCTAAGACAGCAATACTTCATCCATACTTTATTGTTGGGATGATGTTGGTAAGCTGTGTAATTTTTGTGTCATGCATAATGTCGGGTATTCTTGCCAGGCAATTCAACTTTTGTTTCATCAGTCTACAAAACATTTTCCCAGCAGCGTTGCAGTTTGCAAAGGTGCTCTTTAGCAAACTTCAGGCATGCAGCAATGTTTTTTTCAGAGCAGCAGCTTCTTCTGTGGTGTTCTGCCATGGACATCCTGCCTGCTCAAAGCCTTAAGTACGGTAGATTCATAAACAGGGATGTGTGCCAGTTCCAGTGATTCCAGTCTTCAAACTTTTTGCTGTTACTTGTGGGTTCTCTTTACCTCATTGAGGATTCTGTGTTGTGCCTTGGGAGTCATCTTGGTTTGGGTGCCAACTTATAGGAATAGTTGCCACAGTTCTAAACGGTTTTCATCTATAGACAATTTGTCTGTTCACGGATGGATGCCTAAAAATATGAGACTACTAACTCCAATTAGCTTCCCTTGAAGTACTGTATTTATCAGGGTATAACACACACAGCCGTATAACACGCACAGGCATATAACGCACACTCCAATTTTAAGAGGGAAGTTTAAGGAAAAAATGTTTCACAGCCCCCTTTACAGTACACAGTCCCCCTCCCCAGTACACAGCCCCCCATCCAGTACACAGCCCCCCTCCACCTGCACTCTCAGGAGACCCCCAGTCTCCTGGGACAGCACTGCCAGCATTCTCCAAAATTAAGAAAAAATCACTGCCAGCCCCTTCCACATTGCTCCTCCTGTGTTACTCCTATTGTAAAATGAAGCTTCCATATACCTCAATAGCTCAATTTTTTGCACGTGACTGTTCTCCTCCTCCAATCTAAAGCTGAAGCTCGGAGGAGGAGGAGTGGGAGGAGGAGAGCAACCTGAAAAAACGTAGCTATTGAGATATTTACAAGCTTCGTTTTATAATGACACTGACACAGGAGGAGCAGTGTATGAGAAGGGGCTGGCAAGTGATTTTTTCATCAATTTTAGACTATGCAGGCAGCGCTGTCCCAAGGCCAGGAGAGGCAGGGCGGCCAGCCTGACACCCCCCAATGGGTAGCTCCCAGGGCTGTCCAGCTGGGACTGCTCCCCCCCGCCGGGAGAACGCAATATCTTGGCAGGAGGGATTCCACTATCAGCACTGGTTTCAGAAGGGTAATTTGCACCATCTTTGGACTGCCTTCGTTTTTTCTCCGTCACTGTGAACGTTTAATGGGTTTGTTCAATAAAGACACTAGAAATTTGAATTGTTTGTGTGTTATCAGCTTAAGCACATTGTGTTTGTCTATTGTTTTGACTTAGATGAGGATCAGATCAGATTTTATGGCAAATAACTGCAGAAAACCAATTCCCTGGGGTGCACATACTTTTTCTTGTTGCTGTATTGTGTTTTAGAACACACACATACATGTGGTTTAGCGTAAAAAGTGTCAGCGGTCTCATTCCTCTCTGTATGCATAGATATGTTATAATAAAGAAGTGGTTTTATCGGATTTCAGTCATCCATCTGATTTTTATAGTCTCTTTTTGTATGTTGTATGGGCAACACTGGGAAAGGTTAAACATAAACAGATGAAGGGAGTAAAGCTGGACATAGACAGAATCAAATCAGCAGTAACCGGCTGAGATTCGAACCATGTATGGGTAGGCTGAATGGACCTAAGTTAATCGGTCAACTTGGGTACAACCAGCCTGCTGGATTATACATGGGATTATTGCAAGAGGATGTTATAGCTGATAGCAATAATCACTGTCTTCTCCCAGCGGGGATGGCTTCCCCGCAAGAATACACAATGGCTTGGACGGAGAGATTCCTCCATCAACGTGGACTTTGTTGACGATGCCATTCAGTTAATTGTATCCCAATGCGCGTTTACATTGCGCTACAACACAACTCCATTATAGCACACCGGAACACAGAGATGCATATGCCCTGTGCTTTGTGTTGTGTTGAAAATAAGATCATGCAGGACCTAATTTTTTTTTGTGTGTTGACAGTTAAAGTGGATGCAAACCCTCACATATACCAAGTGAAGTGAACAGCCTCAGATGATACACAAGGATGAAACAAATCTCCCTACATACATTTTACATGTATATCTGCTGTCTTTAGCTTTACAGTATATACTGTTTAGAAAGTTCAGATTGTGTTAGATTTTCTCTTCCTGTTTAACACGGAGTGTGAAGACTGGGCATAGAGTCAAGACAGCTGATTGGAGGAAAGGCACACACCCCCTTCTCCTCATAGGTAGAGACTCTCAGAGGTGTTCTGTGACATGGAAAGCTGCCTGTTAATCTATTTATAGCAGCCTCCCCGACACAAAATTCAGCCTGCTTTTATCTCATCTGTCAGAGAATTTGTCAGAAGTTATCAGGCTGATAAAAGAAGAACAGAGCAGGAGAAAGCCATGGGACACAGTGCTTTAAAGAGAGATAAGAAAACACTGCAGATATATGTGCCCAGCTCAAATTTCATGAATCGGGTTTACATCCACTTACATCCACTTTAATAAGAACTCCAATCTTCCTGATTTTAACTAACTTTATATTGTTATTAGTGCAAGAGGAATAGAGGAAACACCTGTGTTGTGGCAAAAGGTTTGGGACTCCAAGTCGCCAAGAGGGTTAAGAAATTTTGCAAATGACACGGACAGCGGTTTTATCACGGCTACGTGATAGTTTACGTTTTTGGGGTTTTATTTTAGATGTACAAAGAGAGATCACACAAACACTTGTAGGTATAACATTTAATTAAGTAATGATTGATACAAATCTAATAATATTAGAAAAATGCCTTTTCACTAAGGAGTCCTGCCTGCTTTCCCGGCTTGGTACAGATGATCGAAATCAGATGCGTGCATGGAGCTCTGAGACGAGACTGATTATTACGTTTTGGCTGTACTATATACATGGCTAGTGTGTAAAGAAATTACCAACCCCCCTTGATAGCAACGTGACCTTTTAAGGACTTGGTCAGTTTTTAATGACATTCATTTGGTATCAAGTCAGCTAAAGTAAGCAGGCTATGAAATTTCCCCATCAACGACCTGTTTCCAGATTCAGTTTAATATACTAATGGGGCGTACACACGGTCGGACTTTTCAGCTACAAAAGTCCAACGGACGCTGACGGACTAAAGCTGGCTGGAAATCCGATCGTGTGTGGGCTTCTCCGGACTTTCAACTGACTTTTTCAGCCTCAAATCCGACGGACTTGAACATGCTTCAAATCTTTCCGTCAAACTCGAGTCCGGTCGAAAAATCCGCTCGTCTGTATGCTAGTCCGACGGACAAAAACCCACGCTAGGGCAGCTACTGGCTATGAACTTCCTTATTTTAGTCCGGTGTACGTCATCACGTAAGAATTCGACGGACTTTTGTGTGATCGTGTGTAGGCAAGTCTGTTCGTTAGAAAGTCCGCCGCAAGTTCGTCGAAAGTCCGCCAAAAGTCCGTCGAAAGTCTGTCGGACAGGCTGTCGGACTTTTGTAGCTGAAAAGTCCGACCGTGTGTACGCCCCATAAGGCTCCATTCACACTAGCGCGTTTTTTGATGCATTTTGCATTTTGCAGAAATGCATGGGAATTTTTTAACATGGGTTAATATGGAACATGTTCACATCAATGCCTTTTTGTACCTCTGCATTTTTGGAAAGGGTCAGGGACTTTTTTTCATGCAAAATGCAGCGTTTTGCATGTAATAGAATTCAATGGACCAGCATCAAAAACGCAAGTGCAGCGTTTTTGCAGCGTTTTTAAATTTTTTTTTTAGACTGTATACAGTCTAAAAAAAACAAAAAAAAAAAACACAAAACGCGGCAAAAACGCTGTAAAAGCGCTGCTCAAAAACGTGGCAAGCATCACAAAAAAAACCTCCAAAAACGCTCAAAAGCAACATGCATAGATGTGAATCGAGCTTTAGACTTGACCAGAGTTTACGTTTAAGTCATGTGCTTATAATATATTTAAGAACCTTATGACAAATATTACCAGAGACCAGGGATGGAAGCAGAAAGTGACAACAGGTGCAATGTGGACCAGGGCATTTCCAAATTGCTCTGGGAGATCCATAGTTTTCAGTCAACAAATATAAAAACCACGCCAAGGTTCTGTGCACATGCTAGGCACATATTGACACATTAAATATTAATAGTCTCAGAACGCGTGTAATTCCCAGAGTGCATGAACTCAATACTAGGTTAATCGATAACCAAACTCTATATCGTTCATGGAACAGAGGAATGCACCTTAGCACAGTATACCTGATCTATAAATACAGGGTGCAGCTTTGTCCAGTAAAGTTTAGCACAACTAAAGCAAACATATCTCCATGGTAAAAAGTTTTACATACAATATCAAACCATCTGCTGCTGTAATGGAATCACTGTTCAAAGGTAGATGGCTATAAAAAGGTTCTCTGAGTATTTGTTTTTAAATGTAGCTCTAATCAAGAGGTAGCAGGTTAATCAGCATAACTGGCAGTTCATCGGCCAGCAAAGACTCTCCTTGCCTCTATTACTGGGGGCTACTCCATTTTTGATGACTGCTGAACTAAAAGGTGGAGTTGGTTCACAAGGACCTAGGTGCCTGAACATCAGCATCAACACAGCTAAGGCAAGATATAGATAGACTAGATAAGATATCAGAGGCATCTGGTTAGATAAATCATCCGATGGCAACCAGTTGTATACTTCTAACATATAAGGTCCAGGTTGTGATGGGATTCAACTGTGTAGCATTCCCAACGTAGCAAAAGGCACTGTGCCATAGGTACCACTCTAGGCTCCTGTTTTATAGGGGAACCAACCCTGAAAGTTCAGGATTTCCAAGATTTGTCTCACATTGAAAGACAACACACAAAAAAAAAAAAAAATAGATAAAATAAACCACACCACTACTAAATTCCAAAGATTACAATAGGTATACCTCTGAGGCTAAGCCCAGTTAAGGGCAAAATGTATTGGGGCGGACCATCTGATTTCTTCAACCTCATCCCTTCAGGGAAGCCTATCCTTCCTCCACCTAAAAGCTGTACTTTTACTTTTTCCATTAGCTTATCCCTCACAGTTATTACCTATCGATCAATCAACTTGGGTACAACACACCTGCCAGATTTTATATGCAATAAAAAGGAGTGCACCCCGCGCTGCCTAAACTGGTAGAGCAGCTCACACAACAAATATATAATTTGTTCAAATAACAAAGATATATAAGTGTAGCGCTAAACTGATTAAATTGGTAAATATCAACTAACAACCTTGTAAGGTGAATCGTGAAATATCAGTAGACTTTGTCTGGGGACGAAACGCGTCGGAAAGGACACTGCCACCAATATTTCTTTTTAAGCACTTGAATATCACTTTCCAAATGTGAGCTTTTTACTTATTAAAATTTTAACAGTTTATGCAGAATTACGCTATGTGGTTCCCTTTTTCCCATGTTCCACATACATATTTGATGTCGGGACGCCCTGGGTTTTAACCGCAGAGGATCCTCAAGATTTCATCCTGGTTGCCAGTTTAATATACAAGCCTGTTTGACTCATAGAACATATGTTCTTTTGAGTTCAAACCATCTGGTAAGCTCATATTTGCTTTGGTGGGGGCTTTACTGCACTGATGCTTCCAGTATTATCCCTTGCACTTTGATACCATTGTGGTGAATTGGATCCTTTCTTTCTTCACTACATACTGTGGACTATACAGAATTTTCACTGACTTTTTCAAATACATGGTTTTTTATTTCAGTTTATTAGACACATGTCATATGTGATACACCATTGTGGTGAATTGGATCTTCTAGTTCCTCACCATATACTGTGGACTTTATAGAATTTACACAGACTTTTTTTTACACATGATTGTTTATTTTTTATTCAGTTTATCAGGCACATGTCATATGTGATATTTATGTGTTCTTTTGTTTAGGCTATTAGTTTTTATGGTCTGTACATTCGGATTGATTTACTGATATTTCACGATTCACCTTACAAGGTTGTTAGTTGATATTTACCAATTTAATCAGTTTAGCGCTACACTTATATATCCTTCAGATTTTATATGTGATTATTGCTAGTGGCTGTTATAGCTGCTAGCAATAATCACTGTGTTCTCCTGGTGGGGATGGCTTCTCCTGCTCGCCCCCACCCTGCCAGGAGAACACAATGGTTTGGCAGGAGGGATTGCTCTGTCAACACTGTCTGTGTTGATGAGGGAAACCCGTGGTTGCAGGAAAGAAATTCGCTGTCTATGGCCGACCTTAGACAGGAAGTGAATTACTAGCAGGAACACCAGGTTAACCACTAGCCGACTAGGGCACGATGATGTACGTCGGCACAATGGCATGGCTGGGCAAATGTTGGTACAAGTATGTCCCCTTTAAATAGCGGCAATGTGGGTGCGCGCCCACCATGTGCTCCATGACCGTGGGTCCCGCGGACTCGATGTCCGCTGGGGGCCCATGATCGTGTCACAGAGTGGAAGAACAGGGAGATGCCTTTGTAAACAAGGCATTTCCCCATTCTGCCTAGTGACATGACAGGGATCTACTGCTCCCTGTCATCGGGAGTAGTGATAGCTGTCATGTCATGGAAGCCCATCCCCCCACAGTTAGAACACCTCCCTAGGACACACTTAACCCCTTGATTGCCCCCTAGTGTTTAACCCCTTCCCTGCCATTGTCATTTAAATAGTAATCAGTGCATTTTTATAGCACTGGTCGCTGTATGACAATGACAATGGTGTCAAAAGTGTCCGATGTGTCTGCCATAATGTCGCAGTCATGATAAAAATCGCAGATCGCCGCCATTACTAATAAAAAAAAAATTATAATAAAAATGCCATAAATCTATCACCCATTTTGTAGACGCTATAACTTTTGCGCAAACCAATCAATATACGCTTATTGCGATTTTTTTTACCAAAAATATGTAGAAGAATACATATTGGCCTAAACTGAGAAAACATTTTTTTTATATATATTTTTTGGGATATTTATTATAGCAAAAAGTAAAAAATATTGCTTTTTTTCCAAAATTGTCGCTCTTTTTTTATTTATAGCGCAAAAAATAAAAACCGCAGAGGTGATCAAATACCACCAAAAGAAAGCTCTATTTGTCAGAAAAAAGGACATCAATTTTGTTTTGGGTGCAACGTCGCTCGACCGTGCAATTGTCAGTTACAGCGACGCAGTGCCGTATCGCAAAAAGTGCTCTGGTCAGGAAGGGGGTAAATCCTTCCAGGGCTGAAGTGGTTAAATAAAGGGAGACAAGCCTGAAAAAAAATCCAACTATATGCAGCCATCACATTTAGGCTAGGTTGACACTAGAGCTGTCCCTGAAAAGCGAACTGCGATGAATTGCTTTGCAAAAGGTGGCTGATCAGTGGCTTCCAGGCATTCAAAAGGTTATCCTGCTGCCTCCTGAATGCCTGTTGTTTTTTCTGTTCTTGAATGGAACTAGCGCGGTGCAACCAGGAGCCAAGCACAAGCACTTGACTTGCAGTTGGTTCCACGGTCCCATTGACCGGAATGGGCAAGTCTGACAGGTGCTGCCACCTGTCAACACAACCTGCCTTGTTAAATTGGCTGCATGTCTACAGTGCCATCCCACTGCTTTATTACTTGTGTGAAAGAGGCCTTAAAGAGAGGTAAGCTGCAATAAATAACATTTTAATTCTCGAGTTCAGATACGCTTTATTTGATTAAATGCTAAAGTGTGGAAGTCTCAACACCAGCTTTAGGTTCAGAAATATAAGCACTTCATAACCACACTGCCACAAACAGCTTCCCTTTTCCTAGCACTGGACTTTCCCTTGCCACCAGTCTGCCTTCTTCACATAATATTTACTAAGTTAGGCACCGCTGCTCCTCTTTTTTTCCTTCAGCTTGCAGCCTGAAGCAGAGGCGTAACTAGAATCTTCAGGGCCCCGATGCAAGAAACCATGAAGGGCCCCCCTGACTCCCGGACAGGGCTCTTTTCTCTGAGCCCAATGGCGGAACACCAGGGCCCGGTTGCAAGTGGGTGGCTGCATGTAAAGGAATCGATTCTCCCCCCCCCCCCCCCTTTCTCCTCCTCTCCACCCCACAGGCATTCAGGAGCTGCAGGAGGAAAATGGAGAGATGGGTTCCTCTATGTCAGTGTTTCTCAATCTTTTTTAAAGTCAGGGCACCCTTGAAGTGGCTGCTCTGCAACCACCCTGCAACTGTGTGCATTCCATGCAGTTGCAGCATAGTGATGATGCATTTAAGGGGTTAAAACAGGCGGTCAGGAGGCAACATATTGCCTCTTTACCGGCTGTCAAATGCATCTGAAAAGCGATCTGAGCATGGATCACTTTTCAGAGGAACAGCATTTTTTTTTTGCTGGTACTATGAACAAGCAAAAAAAAAAAAAATCGGTTCTAATGGGACACATATAGGGGGTCAGGATTAAAAGCGCATACATAAAATGTGCATATATACATGTAAACACACATACATACACACACACACACATATATATATATATATATATATATATATAAATGCACATATGCACACACACATAAACCAGTGGCAGATGGTGTTTAAAATTTTTTGGGGGGTGCAAGCAAACTGAAAAATTCTTTTAAAAAAAACGCATCAATTGCAGCCTCACTGTGCTCATCAAACGCAGCCACTGTGCCCTCAAACGCAGCCACTGTGCCCATCAATTGCCACCACTGTGCACATCAATCACCACCACTGTGCCCATCAATCGCCACCACTGTGCCCTCAAACGCAGCCACTGTGCCCATCAATCGCCACCACTGTGCCCTCAAACGCAGCCACTGTGCCCATCAATTGCCACCACTGTGCCCTCAAAAGCAGTCACTGTGCCTATCAAATGCAGCCACTGTGCCCATCAATTGCCACCACTGTGCCCTCAAAAGCAGTCACTGTGCCTATCAAACGCAGCCACTGTGCCCATCAATTGCCACCACTGTGCCCTCAAACGCAGCCACTGTGCCCATCAAACGCAGCCACTGTGCCCATCAATTGCCATCCCTGTGCCCTCAAACGCAGTCACTGTGCCCATCAATTGCCACCACTGTGCCCTCAAACGCAGCCACTGTGCCCATCAAACGCAGCCACTGTGCCCATCAATTGCCATCCCTGTGCCCTCAAACGCAGTCACTGTGCCCATCAAACGCAGCCACTGTGCCCATCAATTGTCACCCCTGTGCCCTCAAACGCAGTCACTCTGCCCATCAAACGCAGCAACTGTGCCCATCAATTGCCACCACTGTGCCCTCAAACGCAGCCACTGTGCCCATCAATCGCCACCACTGTGCCCTCAAACGCAGCCACTGTGCCCATCAATCGCCACCACTGTGCCCTCAAACGCAGCCACTGTGCCCATCAATTGCCACCACTGTGCCCTCAAAAGCAGTCACTGTGCCTATCAAACGCAGCCACTGTGCCCATCAATTGTCACCCCTGTGCCCTCAAACGCAGTCACTCTGCCCATCAAACGCAGCCACTGTGCCCATCAATCGCCACCACTGTGCCCTCAAACGCAGCCACTGTGCCCATCAATTGCCACCACTGTGCCCTCAAAAGCAGTCACTGTGCCTATCAAACGCAGCCACTGTGCCCATCAATTGCCACCACTGTGCCCTCAAACGCAGCCACTGTGCCCAAACGCAGCCACTGTGCCCATCGATTGCCATCCCTGTGCCCTCAAACGCAGTCACTGTGCCCATCAAACGCAGCCACTGTGCCCATCAATTGTCACCCCTGTGCCCTCAAACGCAGTCACTCTGCCCATCAAACGCAGCCACTGTGCCCATCAATTGCCACCACTGTGCCCTCAAACGCAGTCACTGTGCCCATCAAACACAGCCACTGTGCCCATCAATTGCCACCACTGTGCCTATAAAACGCAGCCACTGTGCCCTGAAACGCAGCCACTGTGCCCATCAAACGCAGCCACTGTGCCCTGAAACGCAGCCACTGTGCCCTGAAACGCAGCCACTGTGCCATCAAATGCTGCCACTGTGACCCCCCTGCCCGCTCGCAGTCTGCCTGGCACTTACCCTGTCTCGGTGGGGCAGCGGGTGACGTCGACGAGCGGGGTCCTCCATGCGTCTCCTCCCATCCTCTCCTCCTGATAGGCATCCAATCAGGTGACGGGTAACAGACCCGAGCACCTGATTGGTGGAGAGGTGGTTCAGTGTTAGGAAAGCGAATATTTATTCGCTTTTCTAACACACCTGGGTGGACTTTGAGCACCAAGCATGGCACTCGCAGTTCACCTATTTTGAAGCCTATTAGTGCTTTAAAAACACCCCCGCCGGTGTAAATCAGGCGCCCGGCGTCCAAAAAGGGGCCAGGTGTCTGAATAGGGGGGCAGTGACGGCCATAGATAGATTCACGCTATGCATGAATCTATCTATTTGTTATAGAGGGGTGCCTGGAGAGAGGGGGCGGCGCCCATATGGACACACCACCACTGAACACATACACATACATGCACACACACATGCACATATACATACATGCTCACACACACACATATACATACATGCTCTAGCCTCTCACACACACATATACATACATGCTCTCACACACACACACATATACATACATGCTCTCACACACACACACACACATATACATACATGCTCTAGCCTCTCACACACACACACACACACACACATATACATACATGCTCTCACACACACACACATATACATACATGCTCTCACACACACACACACACACATATACATACATGCTCTCACACACACACACATATACATACATGCTCTCACACACACACACACACACACACATATACATACATGCTCTCACACACACACACACACATATACATACATGCTCTCACACACACACACACACATATACATACATGCTCTAGCCTCTCACACACACACACACACACACACATATACATACATGCTCTCACACACACACACACACATATACATACATGCTCTCACACACACACACACATATACATACATGCTCTCACACACACACACATATATACATACATGCTCACACACGCACATGCATATAAACACACATACAGTAGATAAAAAAACGGCAGACCTTTACCTTAGCTCTTCCTGCCGGGTACTGTACTGTAGGGGGAGACAAAGAGCACAGCACTGTGCTTTCACTTTGTAATCAATGTGACCAGCTCCCTTCACAGTGCCGAATACAGTTCGGCTTAGGATCAGGGAGCTATCAAAGTACTGTATACAGGGGGCCCTCAAGGGCCCCCTGCAGTAAGGGGCCCGGTCGCCATGGCAACCTCAGCGACCCCTATAATTCCGCCACTGGCCTGAAGAGTACCTCTGTTTATTTAACGACAGTTATCTGTTTAGTAGAGAAGCTGGCAAGCAGTAGAGAATACAAAGTAAAGTATGAGTAAAGTTACACATGGCTCACAGTGGTATGAGAGCGGAGACCGTGGTGCCCACTATCCATAGAGATGGACATACATAAATATAAATCGGGTGTCAATCTGTCCAATATAACACTCATTCAGATGGTCTTCACATTTATGTTGCATGTTCCTAATTAGGCCAAGCCCTGGCAGATAAGTGTTCAGGAAAGTGCCTGAATGTGTTAAACTGTGTTAATAATGACAAGAACATTCAGGCTGGGTTCACGCTATTGCGAATTGGAAGTGGGTTTTTCTCCGCACCTAATTTGCATAGCAGGAGATTGTAACCGACTCTCTATGGAGCCGGTTCACACATCTCCAGAGCAGCTCTGGTGCGAATTGCACAGGAGTCCTGTGTGTCTTCTGGTCCATTTCAGAACAAAAAGAGACTTTCACCATGTCAAATGTAGAGTATGGTGGTCCCATCCCTAATCTCTAGAACAAAGAAGTGTAACCCCCTAAGTGAGACTTTGACAGACCACCAACTCAGTAATAAAAAATGTAGGGCTGAAACAACTAATCGATTAATCGACAACTAATCGATTATGAAATTAATCGATTACTATTTTCATAATCGATTAATCGGCCAGTAACATAAATGTGGTTAAAAAAAAAAAATGAGCCCTTTATAGTACAAAAAGAGCAAATAATCTCTACTGTAACTATTTCTTTCACAGTTCTACAGTAAAAAAATGAACCCCTTACAGTAGTGATTATTTGCTTTTTTTGTACTATAAAGGGCTAAAATTCGTTTTTTTTAACCCCGTTATGTTACTAAACGTCTTACACCTGGTTCACATCTATGTGTTTTTTGGTGCTTTTTGCAGAAACGGACTACAGTTCATTTACATGGTTTCCTATGGGACACGTTCACATCTATGATTTTTCAGCTGCTGCGTATTTGGAAAGCGTCAGTGACTTTTTTTTAATGCAAAACAGTGCTTTTTTGGTTCAACATACTTCAATGGAGAAGCTGCAGAAAAGCAATTTGTGTTTTTTAATCTGCCCAACAACAAATTGGCCAAAAATGCAAAAACGCAAATCGCAGCAAAATCACGTGCGCAAAAATCAAAACGCACAGCAAAGAGCACTGCAGAAACAGATCAAAAGCAAACTGCATAGGTGTGTACCGAGCCTTATGCTGGCCACAACCATAAATTTTCAGACGAGAATATTCAGACGAAAAATCTTTGTACATTCGATGAATGAAAGAATGTTTGAAATTTTCACTTGTTTTTAACATTCTGTTTTTAAAATAATTGTAATTTCTGAACGAAAACCACATACACTGTCTGATAATTCCCTTCACAAAGAAGTTTTTTATTATTTCCAAATTTTCCCATTACGGTGGTTGAAAACGAACGTCGATTTGACCCCACTAACGATTAGAAAATTGAACGAACGTTCTTATCTCTCCTCTAATAGTATATAGAGTATATCTCCTCTTATAGTATATACAGTATATCTCGTTTGTCTGTTATTCTCAGAGTGGATTAGATATTTTGCTCCCTAACCATATAGTTTGTTTATTTATATATACCACTGCATAGAGATATTTAAGAATAAATTGCCTTTTTTTAAAACTTTACATATTAACTAAATTATACACCACACTTTTTTTTTTAAAGGTTATTAACCGATTAATCGATTAATCGAAACAATAATTGGCCAACTAATCGATTATGAAAATAATCATTAGTTGCAGCCCTAAAAAAATGATCTTTTAATACTATAGGTTAAAAGACGTGTGTCGTCTACACATAGCAAAAATATATATTGTACATCACATGAAAAACAAAACAAAACAAGCACAAATACAAATCATCCTGTTTGCTCTCCGAGGGATGAGGTGCCCTGATGCCCGTCACGTTTCTAGTATTCAGTATTCAGATACCTTCATCAAGGGCTGAGATTTGGATAAATTTACATAGATATTGATTCCAATGGAATGATTCCATTTAAAAGAGGCACCAAAGGCAATTAGGTCCGATCAACTGTTGCATGGGCACCAGACTATAAAGGGCAAATTTTTTAAGTACACTGCACTTGCGACATTGTTGAATGTTGGTCAGAGGTATGTGGGACAGGCAGTCGTTAGGGCCTAATATGTAGGCTAGGTGACCGACAGATGAATATCCAAGGGGATATTCATCCCACTACTGATGGTGGGTCTTCCTCTCTTGAAACACACTGCTGTTTTCTTGCTTTTACCAACATAGTTGTGTTTTAGGAGGTCATTCTTATTTTAAGAATTAGCAATAGAAACTGCTCTATCAAGAATGTATCTAGGGTACCCCCTCTCCAAGAAACGAGTACAGGGGGTCCCCGGGTTACAAACAAGATCGGGTCTGTAGGTTTGTTCTTAAGCTGAATCTATTTGTAAGTCGGAACAGGTACATTTTTTAAGTGTAGCTTCAGCCAAAAAAAATATTTTTAAGCTTTTTGGATAACATAGGGAAGGGTACACACCCCTGTAACATTTGTTTTGCTGTCTGTGCCCCTGTTCAGAAGATTTCACCTCACTTTCTGTCCCAATGACAATTGGATTTAGAACATTTTGGGTTGTTGTGGAAACAAGGATTTGTGATAAAGTATCAGTGGAGACACCTTTTTTCCCATAATAACTCTTATGCCCTGTACACACGATCTGATTTTCCGACAACAAATGTTCGATGGGAGCTTGTTGTCGGAAATTCCGACCGTGTGTAGGCTCCATCGGACATTTTCCGTTGGAATTTCTGACAAACAAAATTTGAGATCTGGACCTCAAATTTTCCGACAACAAAATCCGTTGTCGGAAATTCCGATCGTGTGTACACAATTCCAACACACAAAATTCCACACATGCTCGGAATCAAGCAGAAGAGCCGCACTATTGAACTTCATTTTTCTCGGCTCGTCGGACGTGTTGTACGTCACCGCGTTTTTGACATTCAGAAATTCTGACAACATTTGTGTGACCGTGTGTATGCAAGACAAGTTTGAGCCAACATCCGTCGGAAATAAATTCATTTTTGTTGTCGGAAAATCCTATCGTGTGTACAGGGCATTACGGGAGTGAATTTCCCTTCCTAGGAGTAGATTTCCTCTCACTTCCTGTTGTCTCCCTCCGTTTGTAAATAGGAGTTGTTTGTAAGTCGGATGTTTGTAACTAGGGGACCGCCTGTATATAGGGCGGCGCTTCTGTTTCATATGTCACAGGATCATTACAGATTCTGCGAATCCTGAGAAACTGGCCTACAGGAATACCTCTGATGGTGTGTCGAGGATGGCCAGATCTGGCCATCAGCAAACTATTTCCTGAAAGAGGTTTCTTGTAGAGTCCAGTATGTATTGAAGTACCTCAACCACACAAAGAACATCAAGGAAGTTAATTTCATATTTATCACAGAGCCCTGAGCATTTTAGGTATATATTGTTGTGATTGAGATACTTCAAAAATTCATCCAAAGAACCAAAAGTTGTGTCCATAATGAAAATGAAATTGTCTATGTAGCGAAAAAAAATTTCTATCAAAAGTCTGTATGGATTAGAAGAACCATATATATGGAGATGCTTCCACCATCCCATATATAAATTGGCCAATGATGGCGAAAATTTAGCGCCCATCGCTGCACCACACTTTTGAAGGAAATATTCACCATTGAAAAAAAGAAATTACATTTTAAAAAGTATTCCAAATCATCCAGAATAAACATTTTTCTTTCCAGGCTGCAGGAAACATCACGTGTGAGAAAAAAACTAACAGCTTCTAAAGCTTGGGCATGTGGAATACTAGAAAAGAGGCTAGAAACATAGCAGGTGACCCAGAGTGAACGATCGTCTCATCTGGTGTCACCTGCAATGTTTAACAAATGATTGGTATCTTTTAGATAACTGGGGAGATTGACCACTAGAGGTTGTAGCACACAATCAAGCTATTGACCCAATCTTTCATTAAGAGAATTAATACCAGAAATAATAGGCCTCCCATGCACGTTTTTGTTTTTGCGTGAAACGCATCAACTGATCATCGTTGCAATTTTGTCTGACTCATGACAATAAAGGAAATTCTACAGCGACTTTTGGATTCAAGTTTAATCTTTTCTTCTTGATATTGCCTACGGTGATGAGCCGGGATTAGCACCTTGGATCAGGTGTGTCCATTTTTTGCTTGAAGCGGTGTGTGCACCCTTGTTCTGTTTCTTCTCTCCCGCTCTAATGCTGGGTGCGCGGTGTGCCACTACTTATATTGGCATGGGGTGGGGGTCACTGTGTAACGTCATCCGGAGGCCACGTCCCTGATGACGTCACCACCCAGGGCATGATGGGTGGTGATGTCATAATGGGCTGGTCTTCAGTGACCCCGCCCCATGCCTATATATATATATATATATATATATATATATATATATATATATATATATATATATAGTGGCACACCGCGCACTCGTTATTAGAGCGGGAGAGAGCATCGAGTCAACATTGGAAGAAGAACAGAGGGAGAAGACCCAGCAAAAGAGCGAGAAGATAGCAGAGAAGACCCAGCAGAGGCAGAAGACAGCGGACAGAGGGAGAAGAACCGGAGAGGGCTAGAAGACATCAGCGTAGAAGAACTGGCAGAGGCAGAAGACATCAGTGGAGGAGGCAGAAGAGCCGGAGAGGGGAGAAGAGATCGGAAGAGACGACAAAGCTGCCTTATTAAATTACTTTAAAAACATGAGTAATGTGTTTTATTTTTGACACTTTTTTAGGTGAATGGGTAGGGATACAATGTACCCCATACTCATTCATGTAGGGTTGGGGGCCGAGATCTGGGGGCTTCCAGATTCCGATAAGCCCTCGCCCGCAGACCCCGACAACCAACGGCCAGGGTTGTCGGGAAGAGGCCCTTGTCCTTATCAACATGGGGACAGGGTGCTTTGGGGCCCCCATGTTGGGGGTTCCCCTTAAAATCCATACCAGACCGAAGGGCCTGGTATGCTCTTGGAGGGAGAACCTATCATTTGGCGTGGAGTTCCCCAAGATCATCACAAGCCGCATGCCAATGTCGGGTCAGTCAAAACAGCTATCCGACTTTGATCCGACTTCAGTGATATTCAATGGGCTGAAGTAGGATCAAAGTCGGACCAAAGTAGTGCAGGGAGCATTTTCAAAGTCGGACCAGTTAAGACAGCTCCCATTGGGAAACATTGATTTTCACACATCATGCGACATGAGCTCCCAATGTCGGAGCGTTTGTCGTACCAGTGTGAACCTGGCCTCAAAAATGTTCCTGTCCGACTTTGGTCCTACTTCAGCCCATTGAATATCATATCATTGAAGTCGGATCAAAGTCGGATCCTTGCCCTAACCATCCGACTTGTGGCATCCGACATGGTGATTACAGCAGCAGGAAAATGAATTTATGTCACACTGGGATTGTTTTGATTGGTCAAAAGACAAGTCAGACTATCTCAAAGCTGGAGCAAAATCTTATCTTGTTCACTCAAGTCTGATGGAAGTAGGACTGAAGTAGGGGCGATGTCGCAGGTCAAAGTAGGATGACAGTCCTACAACAGTGGTGTTGTACCAGTGTGAACCCAGCATTACTCTTTAAAACTTGCTGTAATAGTAACATACATAAAGCTCAGAACCAACAGAATAAAACGGTGAGTTTCCCTTTAGATGCCTGCAGTTGACATTCAAATAGCATTTTATAGTAAAGTCAATCTCTGAGTAATCACTAAATAGGTTGAGGTCGTGAAGAGAATAACAGCCGCAGGTGAAAATTGCGGTGCAATATCTGACACTCGAAATGTGGCTTTCTACATTAACTATACATTAAATTCTAGTACAAAAGGCTGGGAAGTTACAAACTGTTCTGTATGCCATTAAAATAAGTCAACACAATCATATTTTCTCTATAGCTGCATTAAATAATATAACGTTTATGTTCTATTTATGGCATTTCTAATAAATGAGAACATTACTACTGTATTAATGGTAATGTGTATAATCCTGCAGCCCTCTTATGTTATTTCACTCTAAAGCAGCCATGATCTCCATTACCAGATAAAGCTTTAACACTAAATTAAGCTAATTTTATTGATCTGCGGTTGGCGGATACTCTCTCCTAATACATCTGTAATAATGTCATCTCTCAGCCAAGGAAAACTAACATATAACATTAGTTTTATTACAAGCCATTATCGCTTTTTAGCCTTTAGTAAAACTTGTTATCAGAAGCACTGGAGAATACCAACAAGAGAGTATACCTCAATGCTTTCTTCAAGTCTTTGTACCATTTGTGTTGGCTTCTGTTTTCTAAAAAGTAAACGTGGTCCATTCAGCTACTCTGGGACACATCAGTTTCCAGCCCTAAACTCTTCATAGACCTATACCTCCTAACCTTCTGAGATGAGAAATAGGGACAACTTTTAGCACAAAATTATGTAGGCAAAAGACATAACCATGACATGCCCCCAGTTAAATGGGCCAAGAAGAACAAACCAAAATTGTTTGGTTAAATCTATAAGGGCTTTTTCACCACTACAGCCATGGCCACATTTTTTGAGAATGACACAAATATTAATTTTCACAAAGTCTGCTGCTTCAGTGTTTTTAGATCTTTTTGTCAGATGTTACTATGGTATACTGAAGTATAATTACAAGCATTTCATAAGTGTCAAAAGTTTTTTTTTGACAATTACATTAAGCTTATGGAAAGAGTCAATATTTGCAGTGTTGACCCTTTTTTTTTCAAGACCTTTGCAATTTGCCCTGGCATGCTGTCAATCAACTTCTGGGCCACATCCTGACTGATGGAAGCCCATTCTTGCATAATCAATGCTTGGAGTTTGTCAGAATTTGTGGGGTTTTTTTGTTCACCTGTCTCTTGAGGATTGACCCCAAGTTCTCAATGGGATTAAGGTCTGGGGTGTTTCCTGGCCATGGACCCAAAATTTCTATGTTTTGTTCGCCAAGCCACTTAATTATCACTTTTGCCTTATGGCAAGGTGCTCCATAATGCTGGAAAGGGCATTGTTTGTCACCAAACTGTTATTGTATGGTTGGGAGAAGTTGCCCTCGGAGGATGTACCATTCTTTATTCATGGCTGTGTTCTTAGGCAAAATTGTGAGTGAGCCTACCACCTTGGCTGAGAAGCAACTCCACACATGGACTCAGAATGCTTTACTGTTGGCATGACACATGACTGATGGTAGCGCTCATCTTTTCTTCTCCGGAGGTTTTTTTCCGGATGCCCCAAACAATCGGAAAGGGGATTCATCAGAGAAAATAACTTTACCCCAGTCCTCAGCAGTCCAATCCCTGTACCTTTTGCAGACTGTCAGTCTGTCCCTGATGTTTTTCCTGGAGAGAAGCGGCTTCTTTGCTGTCCTTCTTGACACCAGGCCATCCTTCCAAAAATCTTCACCTCACTGTGCGTGCCAATGCACTCACACCTGCCTGCTGCCATTTCTCAGCAAGCTGTGCACTAGTGATGCCCCGATTCCGCAGCTGAATCAACTGTAGGAGACGGTCCTGGCACTTGCTGGACTTTCTTGGGCGCCCTGGAGCCTTCTTCACAAATGCAGTGGAAATGTTTTTTTTTATGGGATTAAAGCGGAGCGCCGCCGAAAATTTTTTTTTTAAAAGTCAGCAGCTACAAATACTGCAGCTGCTGACTTTTAAAACATGGACACTTACCTGTCCAGGGCGCCCGCGATGTCGGCACCCGAGGCCGAAGCGTCTCTCCGTCCTTGGGTGCTGCCGCCTCCATCTTCGGTAAGGGAATCAGGAAGTGAAGCCGTGCGGCTTCACTTCCCGGTTCCCTACTGCGCATGCGCGAGTCGCGCCACGCAATAAGGATGCTCCCTGCTGCCTCTGGGACCCGTGTGTTTCCCAGCAGGCAGCGGGGAGGGAGCAGGAAGTGGCGTAAATAACCGCAGATTCTGCGGCTATCTATGCCGGAAGTGGGTACAGATACCTGTAATATACAGGTATCTGTACCCCCCTCCCCCCTGAAAGGTGCCAACTGTGTCACCGGAGGGGGGGAGGAATCTGATGAGTGGAAGTTCCACTTTTGGGTGGAACTCCACTTTAAGTTCATTTTCATGGCAAAGAGGGACTTTGCAGTTAATTGCAATTCATTTGATCACTCTTCATAACAGTCTGGACCATATGCGAATTGCCATCATAAAAAAGGAGGCAGCAGACTTTGTGAAAATTAATACTTGTGTCATTCTCAAAACAATTGGCCACAGCTGTACATTTCCATTACACTGGCTTTTCAAAAGAACAAATAATAATAATAATAATAATTCAGAGGTAGGATGAAAGGTTTAGTGCAGTATAACACTTTGGTGATTAAATAGCGTATCTTTCATAGGAGTCAATATATCAGACCAAGACAGAGGACAACTGAAAAGGAAAGAAGGTCAGAGGGATATGGTTCCAAACATAGGACAGTTGGGAGCTTTGAAAAACACGTCTTCTAAAGGGTGTGACTACCCACCACTGGGATCACTGGACCTCTTGTTGAATTATTTTATCACTCTGTGATTCTGGCACACAATATTTATTACACACACAAGGCATTTATTTACGAAAGGAAAAGAGACTGTGCACTTGCACAGTGCAGTTGCTCCAGAGTTTAGTAAGTGTGTGGAAGCTCTGCTGGCTTCCAAAATCTGATCATGTGCAGGCAAAAATGCAGTTTTTTTTTTTTTTGTTATATCCTTGCATGTTAATGGGTAATATTTGCAAAGTAAAGCTTCGCCTTATTTACTAAGCTCTGGAGAAACTGCAATCACAAATTGCCTTTAGTAAATCTACCCCAATGTGTGCTTTCAGCTTATTATTGCTCTTGATGTGCAGCTTGGAATCAACAGAGGCCCTAATGGTAAAAATTGTAAATGTATTTTTTAAAGATGTTTTTGGCTAAACTTTGTTATAGAGATGACAGTGTCTCTTTAAGTGAGACTGGCTTCTCAAAAAAGTTGCCTTGTAAGTGTCCTTGTAATATTCAGTAAGAAGACTTTTCTTTCCATGCTATTAACAACTTGATATTTTCTTCTAATCTGTTTACTCACCATGGCTATTTCGCCCAGTTCCAGCTGTGCTCGGCCCAGAGTCTGCCAGGCCTCCACAAAGCGCGGGTTCCTCTTCACTGCTGTCTCAGCAGCTTGCACCGCTGGGAAGATTTCATGAAGACACAGAAGAGACTACAAGAAAAAACATAAAATGTGCTGGTGAGGCCATGAACATCTCAACCTCTTAGAGAAAAATAAGCTGTTTTCATTATTTTCCAATTAAGACATGTATAAAGTTGTGGTTCGCCTATGTAGATGAGTCACCCACCCTATGCTATGTTATTGAACTTCAGGGAATTGGTAGGAACAATATGTTACATTCGTTTCTGAAAAGTCATGGACATGCAGCCTCTAGTTGGTTATTTGTGACAAAAAACTAAATTATTTTAGAAGTTTGTGGAGAAAAGGTTCAAGGTCAATTTTTGGCATGTCACTGCACATTCACATAGAAAAAGGGATGCAATGTGGCACGTGCTCAGGATTAGGCTATCCATACATACAGATATTCCTGGGTCTCACACAAATTTAGAATTTGAGCTTGCGGGAAATTAGAAAAAGTCCTGCAAGCAGCATCTTTGGGGTGGTGGGCAGCGCTTCCAAAGCGTCTGAAAAGCGTTTCCAAAGTGCCATAACACAGGCATTTTTAACCCCATCTTTGAGGTTAAAAGCACCCCACTAGCGGACGAAAAGCGCCACTTAAACAACGGTAAAGTGCCGCTAAAATGAGCGGCGCTTTACCGCGGGCGACCCCAGTGTGAAAGAGGCCTAAGTGTACTGATCTTTAATAGGTTTGTGCATAGACACTTGGGCAATTAATACCGGTAGTATCTTACCACAAACCACCATCTGTATTGAGACTAGAGGGTGAGTGGGACCTTGAAATCTAGTAAAGCTCTTCCAGAGCTCTTATCATTTCCCCTACCTTGGCCCCTGGAGACCACTCATTTAATCTTCCTTTAACCAAATGATAGGTAAAAAGATGAGGACAGTGGTCTAGCAGCAGGATCAGCAGAGAGAACTGCTAGCAGACCAAAATTGTAACGTGAAACCCAGCAGTGAACCTTATTTAGGAATGCCTGCCCTTTTCCCCTAACAAAACACCAGTAGCAGAAAAGATATGGTATATTTACTAGCTAGAGGAAACTCTAGAAGAGAGGTACTTGTGTGCATGACAGATGTTATTATCCATGAAAAAATGCCGTAGAGACATTTGGGGGATTTAATTAAGCGGGCACCAGTAGCAAGCGCCACATTAAAGTGGGAGTCCGGCGACCAATCTTTTTTTTTTTTTTTTTTAGGTCATTGAGACACTTTGCTAATCCCAAAATAATACTCACAGTTTGGGTGTAATATTTCCGCCTCTGTCTGTTTTCGTACTGAAGAATAACTTTAAAAATGTGATGCTGGCTGTTTCCATCTTGCTTGTGGGCATGTGAAGCCCACAAGCATTGATTTCCTGGATGCGGTGAATGCTGTTCATTCACAGCTTGTTCACACGCATGATCATTGTTTCCGCACTGAATCTTGGGAAGCCTGACACTAAGCACCCAGGAGACAGCGCGGCGCCGGGGAAAGGCAATAAACACGCCTACTCCCATGGGAGGAGAGACAGGAAGTGCCACAATAAAGTACAATATAAAGGTAATTACAGCGATAAAAAAAATTTGGTGCGGCATTTGAACATCTATGCAATTAACTGAAGGGGGTAAGATTAAGTTAAAAATTTGAGTGGAACCCCGCTTTAACAAAGCAAACTGACTATTTCAGGTCTATCTGCGCAACCCGCTCCAGTTTCTATTTCAAGCTGAAACAGAAACTGGCGCAGGCTCTGCACCTAAACAACAAATATCAATATAGAAAACTGCCCAGATCACTGCCAGATCGGACCTGGTATACTGGATGTGATTAGTCTGAGCATGTGTCTGTAAGGGCATTGTTGTCACCAGCTTCCCATCCCATTGTTTACTTGTGCTGTGGGTGGAGAATGACCAGGCTAGCAGCTGATTACTTGGATTACTAAAGGGCGCAAAGTGGAATTTCAGGTAGAGATGAGTTCACAGAATGTCCACTCTCATCTCTCATTGTCGGTAACAGGAAGTTCGCCCCCCTCCTCTGCCGCGCCAGTTAGAAAGCGCAGTGCGCTTCGTGCATGGGCAGCAGGGAACTGGCTGTGAAGCCGAAAGGCTTCACTGACTTTTTTCCTTACCACGAATGGCAGCGACAGTACTCGAGAGCCGATCGGAAAATTGACTGGGGTGCCGACATTGCGGGATCCCTGGACAGGTAAGTGTCCTAATATTAAAAGCCAGCAGCTACAGTATTTGTAGCTGCTGCCTTTTAATTTTTCGGTTGGGGAGCGGTGGACCGCCTCTTTAGGTACTATTCTTTCTTTATTCTAGTCAGAACAAAACAAAAAAGTTTTTTTTCTTTTACTTTACCCAGGTAAATAATAGATATTTAAATTAAATTAATTTGTATTTCCATCTTCATATCCCAGCCTGCTGTTTATAGAGCTCAATAGCTTAATCTACAATTTGGACACATAAGTGAATGAGTCAGGCCAGTGACTCCTCCCCGCCTGTTTTGCTCTCACTTTAGAAAGCCTACAATGCTCTGTGAACCCTGAATCATATGGGGCACCCTGTTTTAATATTTTATATAACTAACCTTAGACAGGGCTGGTTCAAGGATTTTTGCCACCCCAGGCGAAACCTCACATTGCTGCCCCGCCCCTGAATCCACCCTCTTTGCCCGAGCATCAGTGTGACAGAAGCTGGCGCTAGAGGAAGCATGCAGCTGCAGTAGAGAGCACTGATCATAGAGGCATGGAGGGGATGTCTGCTTCCGTTCCATCAGGACATGTCCCCCATTGCTGCGCCTCTATAATGACACTACAGAGCCTGAGTAACACGCAGCAGAGGCATCCCCTGCATCCCCCTAGATGTGCACGCTTTATCTCAGCAGCGCCCACTAGAGGTTATAACATTTATTACAGAGGTATTTATAATACAGTACCGACAACTTACATAGCACGGAGACAGAGAGTAGGGAAACCAGCGGCCGTGCGCCCTAGGCGGCCACCTAGTTTGCCTAGTGATAGCACCGGCCCTGACCTTAGAAATGTTAGGTACTATAACGCTTTCAAGAAAAGCTTTTTTTTTTTTCCTAATTTGGGCAGGCTTTAATAGTGGTGTATGGAATATTAAGTAACTGGTCACACAACTTAGCTGAGGAGTCACTGCTGGGAGAACGCCTCTGTGCTTCTGCTGTGAACTTTGAGGATACACTGCTCCACAATATCTGTAGCTACAGGGGTCAGTGAGGGCTTTTTTTACATCTGCTTTACATCTTTTTGTTTAAAATATAAATACTTGAAAGTCCATAGCCTGGCCACAGGTTCACTATAAGGTTATTCCATTCTTATTATTAAGGAATTATATAGCGCCAACAGTTTGCACAACACTTTACAATATAAAGGGAGACAGTATACAGTAACAATAAAATTAAATTTAAGAGGGTTAGGAGTGTCCTTCACCTGGGAGCTTACAATCTAATAGGGAGGGGCAGTTGGAACAAAGGGTAATAACTGTTAGGGATGAGCTGATGAGAGAAGTAAAAAGATTCAGTTGTTAGCTCAAGGCAGGACAGGTTGTCCTGAAAGTGGACAGGGTGGGAGAGAGCTGGACAGATTAGGGTACAGAATTCCAGAGAGGCTCTAGGGAAGTTCTGAAGATGAGAATGGAATGAGGAGACAAGGAAACTAGGGAACAGGAGGTCTTTGAAGAAGTGGAGAGAATGGTTTGGGTGATATATTGAGACAAGTTTGATGATGTAGCTTGTGAAAGAGTTTTTAATGGCTTTGTGTTGTTGTTAGTAATTTGAATGTTTTTGCTGAGCAATCAAAAGCCGTTGATGGGATTGGCTGAGAGGGGTGGTGGACACTGAGCGGGTGATAAGGTAGCAGCATTCATGATAGACTGAAGGGGGGTAAGTCTGAGTAGAGGAAGGTCTATGAGGAGGAAGCTGCAATAGTCAAGGCAAGAGATAACAAGTGAGTGAACGAGTTGCTTACTGGTTTCATGGGTTAAAAAGGGATTCATTGGTAAAAAGTCCATGAACCCCATTTATGGTGCCAGGTTAACCTTGTTCACTGAACACAAAGTTACACTCACACAGAAGAACTCATGCTCCAAATTCTAAGGTGTGCCCTTGATTAAAACAATTACTCAAAGCAGAGAGCTGCCAAGAGCATTGTACCAAAACAACAACATTTTTCTTCTACTAAAGTGGTTATGGACGCAAGGAGAAAATAAGGTGAAGATGGAACAGTCACATCTGGTTTTCAATGTCATAAAGTGGGTACAGGTGAACAATAATGCTACACAAAAGCACCTTAAATGAATTATATTGTGTTCTACATGTCAAGAGCCTTTTCAAACAGCAAGAAAAGCACAAGTGAATTAACGAGAACAGATCTCAAACAAGAAGCCATAGCGGTATAAAGCACAGCAATAACAACTAGCTAGATCCATATCAAAATTAATCACGCTTGTGGATTATGAGATTTGGAAATTTTGAAAGGCGAGAGTCGGCGTCTCTTGCAATAACACAACAACTAACAATGCTAGCATCTCCGGATTGGTATTATAATAAATCAAATCACTTCCAATGCACACAGCTTTAATCGAAAAAAAATTAGAGCACGCTTCTCTGCTCAAAAACACCTGCCGGGTCGCGGGGTTTTTATACTAGGGAGGCAAAAGTTCAATTATTGGCAAAATAAATCTATTAAGAGTCGGCTACCAAAACATTGTTTAAATCAAAAGTGGCATCGTAATCATTTTCTAATAAGATTTCTTGTACTATGTCGCAGGGACAGAAAATAAGGGAAAATTTAAGCCATGGGGCCACAGACAGAAATAAAACTTTGGGCAGTAGAAGAAAGGTAGAGTGGGGAATCTCTTAAAGCAGTAGGTGTTCTCAGTCAGGTCTTAAAGTGATACTAAGGGCAAGCCAGGTGCTAAGGAGGCATTTGTGTGTGCATGCTACCGAAAAGGGCTGTGTGCGTCCCTGATCCCTCATTACAGGAGCAGCAGCAGAAGGAGCCTATGATCCCACTGCCCTCAGTTTCTCCTGTAAAAGCAGGTAGTGAAGGGAGCAGTGCTGGAGCTGGAGACAACACAGTAGCAGTGACATGGAATCAGGTAAATGTTTGGGAATGGGGGGTGACAGGTAGTGGGGCATTTTTACAACTAATGAAGAGAATGCATTAATGTAAAAAAACATTGAGGGTCTATGCACACTGGCTTAACCACTTGCCATCTGGGCTAATTCTGACACTTCGCTCCTTTTTTTTTTTTGCTAGAAAATTACCTAAAACCCTAAAAAAACTTTCATGAATTAAAACCAAAACACTAAGAGCCCTTGCACACTGGGGCGGTTTGCAGGCGCTATTGCGCTAATAATAGCGCCTGCAAACCTCCCCGAAAGTGCAGCTGCTTTCATTCCAGTGTGAAAGCCCCGAGGGCTTGCACACTGGAGCGATGCGCTGGCAGGACAGTAAAAAAAGTCCTGCCAGCAGCATCTTCGGAGCGGTGAAGGAGCGGTGTGTATACCGCTCCTTTACCGCTCCTGCCCATTGAAATCAATGGGACGGCGCGGCTATACCGCCGGCAAAGCGCCTCTGCTGAGGCGCTTTGCGGTGGTATTTAACCCTTTCCCGCTAGCGGCCGCATACCGACGGTAAAACGCCGCTAATAATAGCGGCGTTTTACCGCCGACGCCGCCCCCCGCCCCAGTGTGCAAGGGCTCTTAAGATAGCCCAATATGTTGTATAATGTCTTCCCGTGGAATGCCGGTGCTTAAAATTCTCCATAGGCGATGCTTTAAACGCCCTTACAGGTTACCAGTTGTTGCACAGGAGGTCTGGTGCTAGAATTATTGCCCTCACTCTGACGTTCGCAACAATACCTCACATGTGTGGTGCGAGCACCATTTACATATGCATGCGGGAGTAACGTATGTGTTCGCATTATCGTGTAAGCACAGTGGGACGATATATATTTTGATATATATTTTATTATTTATTTTATACAATTTTTTAGTTTTTTACACTTTTTTTTTGGATGAACTTTATTGCTATCACAATGGATGAACAACATCCCTTGTGACAGCATGGGCCGTGACAGGTTCTCTTTATGGAGAGATCTGGGGTCTATTAGACCCCAAATCTCTCCTCTAGCCTCCCATGCAGCCATTCAGACAGAGATCGGTCTGATCGGCTGCTTTCCTGGCTGCTGGTGGCCAGGTAAACAAAGAGCCAAACCTTTAACATAACTCGTCGCTCCCGGTTTCCGGGGTTATAGAGAGAGGGGAACAAAGTCAGTTCCTCTCTCTCTATACAGGGCAGCAGGAGTTCTCGCCTTTTTACGGTAGAGCTCAGGAGAGGCGGCGGGGGTAGGGATCCACTTCTGCCACCTAATTAGCCACTCGGATCACTTCTGCAAGAAAGAGAATCGCTGGCCGAAAATGTACATACCAAAATGATGCCTGTAGGTGCAGGCATCATTCTGGTATAACCACTGAAACCGGGGGATGTCCATGGATGTCCTCCCAATGGGAAGTGGTTAAAAATTGCTGCTTCTACAGGAGTTTTGTGTTTTGCCTGTAGAAGCAGCTCAATGTTATCCTATGTACATTAGGACAATTACAGGCATATTTTAAGCTCGGCGTTTAGAGGCAGGGAAAAAAAACCTTCTGCTTGGATTTCTGATTGGCGGTTTCTGGCAGAAAAAAAAACGCTAAACTCTTCTAAACTCGCCTAAACTGTGTACAAAATCGCTCTATATGAGTGTTTTTTTCTGCCAGGGGAACCCCTTGACGCCGACGCAACGCAAATATGCAGCCTTTGGCTTCAAGGGGTTGTACTGGGGTGATGCCTACAGCTGCATGCATCACCCTGGTACCGTTTTTTAGAGCGGACGGTTGGCTTTCTTGTAATAACCACCGATGAGGCTAAACAGCTGCTCGGCTGTTATTACAAACAGCGAGAGGGAACGTTCTCTCCCCTCCTTCCTCCTTCTGCGGCTCGCCCGGGCTCTCCTGAGCAAGCATGCACATCTGCCAGGTGGTCAGAGACCTAAACAAAGCCGGAATCGGCTTCGATCGGGTCTCGGATCTAGTAACCCGGAAGCGATGTCATGACATTACTTCTGGTTTACTGAAGACTTTATTGAAGGCGCCAGATTTAAAAAAAATACAGTATTCAAAACAGCCAAACTTGGCGTTTTGAATGCTTTTAAGTGCAAAGGAGGGATTTGGGGTCTTATAGACCATAGATCCCTCCATAAAGAGTACTTGTCACTGCCTATTACTGTTACAAGAGATGTTTACATTCCTTGTGACAGTAATAAAAGTGATCAAAAAAATAATATTTAAAGGGACAGTGTAAAAAAAAAAAATTTAAAGCGTTATTACGCGCAGAAGCGAACGCATACGTAAGTCGCGCCCACAAATGTAAACAGTGTTCAAACCACACATGTGAGGTATTGCTGCGATCGTTAGAGCAAGAGCTATAATTCGAGTGCAAGTTTTGTAACTCTAAACAGGTAACCTGTAGAAATTTTTAAAGCGTTGCCTATGGAGATTTTTAAGTATCGTAGTTTGTCGCCATTCCACGAGTGTGAGCAATTTTAAAGCATGACATGTTAGGTATCTATTTACTCCGCATAACATCTTCTTTCACATTATACAAAAGAATTGTGCTAATTTTACGGTTTTGTTTTTTTTTTAATTCATGAAAGTGTATTTCTTCCCAAAAAATTGCATTTGAAAGGCCGCTGCGCAAATACAGGATGACATAAAATATAGCAATGATTGCCATTTTATTCTCTAGAGTCTCTGCTAAAAAAATGTATATAATGTTTGGGGTTTTCAGTAATTTTCTAGCGAAAAATACTGATTTTAACTACTAAGCAACAAGTGCCAGAAAAAGGCTTATGCCCTGTACACACGACCGGTTTTGCCGTTAGAATAAACTCTGAAGGTTTTTCACGGAATTCCGCTCAAGCTGTCTTGCATACACACGGTCACACCAAATTCCGACCGTCCAGAATGCGGTGACATACAACACGTACGACGGGACTAGAAAACGGAAGTTCAATAGCCAGTAGCCAATAGCTTCCGTCTCGTACTTGCTTCAGAGCATGTGTCGTTCTTGGTGTGTCAGAAAAGCATACAGACGAGCGGTTTTTCCGATAGTAATTTGTTCCGTCGGAAAAATATAGAACATGTTCTCTATCTAAGTTCATCTGAATTTTCAACAGAAAAAGTCAGATGGGGCGTACACACAGTCGGAATATACGATGAAAAGCTCCCATGGGACTCTTTCTGTCGGAAATTCCGCTCGTGTGTACGCGGCATTGGGCATGAAGGGGGTAAGCTCTTATATCATGATAAAGCCAGCCTTGGGGGTTTAAAAGGTCCCCTTTTATGAAGGTTTGAAACTGGCCTGGACTGATAAAACTGGAGTAATCCTGAGGGGTAATTAGTGTTATCGCTGCAGATGCTGGTTGGGCCTGACTAGCATGCACCCAATGAAGGGAGGCCCTTTGAACCCCTCAATGAGGTGGCTTTTTAATGAAAGAATCGCATAACAAGTCCCTACTGTTATTTTTTATCCCCCCCCCCATATTTTAAAAGCAAAAACAAAATTCTGGTTGGTTAGCTTCAAAGTTGAACTTAAATTATTACTATATTTCTCCCACTGCCCCCTATTCCTCCACCTTACTTAAACACATAACGAAAAGCACACCTTGACCATCCTTGTGTCATTCTCCCCATTTCAACCTAAACTCGCAATCTCATTGCTGCCAGCCTGTCAATAAGTAGCTGGACTCCATAGACTATAAAGGACTGCCTTTAGTTCCATACATCTAATGATGTAAGCAGTTATGGGTTTTCAAAAGAGAAAAATGTATAAAGTACTCATGTACCCATAACTGCTTACATCAATGCATCATCATTACATCAGTACCAAACATTTTTTCTTTTACATTTTGGATAGAATGGTGGAGGATTAAAACTGCTGCCATTGCAAAGATCCCTTCACTTTTTTTTTCACTAACCTTTAAGGTTAAAGCAGAACTTTACCCATAACAACTTGATAAAAAATAATGTTCTTTAGTAAGGTACATACATTCCATATTAATAATTATGCTACCAAAACTAGAGTGTGCTGTAAACTGCCTCCAGCATTGCTCCGGTTTCTTTTTGCTGGCGGCTCCCATTCTGCTAAAGCCCAGAGCCCCTGAACAGCAGTAAATCATTAAAGTGGAACTAAACCCATTGATTTAACGGTTTCAGGCTTCGTTCACACAGAGATGCCGGTTTTTCTGCACGCGTTCTGCAAGGGGACAAAAAAAACTGTTGTTCTCTATGAGCCCTGTTTATACCACAACACATGCAGATTTTTTTCTGCACAGGAATCCGCAACATTTAAGGAAATGTATAGTTTTTCAGTGCTTACCAAATGTATTTATTTTGTTTAGGCCAGTTTCACACAGGCTTCAGCTTGTATAAGAGCAGTGTAAACAGCAAGCTTTACAAAGCATTTGAGGAGCCTTTCAGCAACCTTTGTTGAAGCTTTTAAAGTACCATTCAGCTCCAGTTTGTAAATGTTGAACATAGAGCCTAATAGGAGTGCTGGTTGCCACTTTAAACAAGCTGATAGCAGGCTTCAGCACAATCTGAAGCTTGTTGAAAGCCTCCAGAAGCAAGCTAGCAGCTTGTTTAAAGTGACAATCAGCAATATCATTAGGATTTGTGTATATTGTAACATTCCCAAACAGGAGCTAAAGGGCTCTTTAACCACTTGCTTACAGGGCACTTAAACCCCCCTCCTATCCAGACCAATTTTCAGCTTTCAGCGCTGACGCACTTTGAATGACAATTGCGCGGTCATACAACACTGTACCCAAATGAAATTTTTATAATTTTTTCACCACAAATAGAGCTTTCTTTTGGTGGTATTTGATCACCTCTGCGGTTTTTACTTTTTATTAAAAAAATGTAAAAAACTGAATTTTTTAAAAAAAAATTTTTATTTTTTTATATTTTGTTATAAAAAATTTTAAACGGGTAATTTTTCTCCTTCATTGATGTACGCTGATGAGGCGGCAGTGATGGGCACTGATAGGCGGCAGTGATGGGCACTGATGGGTGGCAGTGATGGGCACTGATGGGTGGCAGTGATGGGCAGCACTGGCAGGTGGCACTGATTGGCACTACAGGTGGGCATTGATAGGTGGTACTTGTGGGCATTGATAGGTGGCACTTGTGGGCACTGTTAGGTGGTACTGTGGGCACTATTAGGTGGCACTGTGGGCACTATTAGGTGGCACTTTTAGTGGGCACTGATGAGGCAGATGTGCCTCTTCTACTTGGGGACCGATGTCCCTCACATCTGATGATCGGTTTTTTTTTCTACTCGCGCTGTCAGCGTGAGTAAAAAAAAAAAAACGATTACCGATCTTTTGTTTACATCATGTGAATAGCTGTCATTGGCTGACAGCTGATCACATGGTAAGGGGCTGGGACCGGCCCCTTACACAGATCGGTGATCAGCCGAGTCTCAGTGACTCGGTGTTCACAACGCGCCCGGCGCACGCCCTCCAGGGCGCGCAAGGGAGCGTGCACAGGGGAGGCCGTCATATGACGGCCTCCCGGGAATGTAGGTCCGCGCTGTGGCCGTCATTCGGCCATAGCGCGGATGTCTAGAGGTTAAAGGCTTATGCCGCGTACACACGACCGGTTTTCCCGTCGGAATAAACTCTGAAGGTTTTTCCGACGGAGTTCTGACGGAATTCCGCTGAAACTGTCTTGCGTACACACGGTCACACCAAAGTCCGATCATCAAGAATGTGGTGACGTACAGCACGTACGACGGGACTAGAAAAAGGAAGTTCAATAGCCAGTAGTCAATAGCTTCCCCTTGCCTGTGGAACTATAGAGCCCAGCAGAACTTTAAAACACACAAAAATTAAAGGAAATGACACACTTACAGGAGTGGAGACAGAATTTGTAGAACCCTGCGCCTAGCCCTAGCCAGGGGTCACATCTCCACATAGAGTGGTAATTGGAAGAACAGCGTGCTTAATCCAAGCCAAAGTGGCGTGCCTCTCCCTGATGGTTTCACCCTGAAAGGCCCCGACCGGGTTAAGGTCGCAAGCTCTTCCAAGCTTGCCATTTGGTAAGCGCGCATTTTTACTATCACAGTGGTGTGGTGAAGGACTCATTGATTTTCAATTATTCACGCTTCTTCTATTTACCATCCAAGATTGGTTTTTGAATAGGACGGTCCAGCTGTTTATGTAATTTATGAACTTGGAGCCTATCCCAAATTTTTTTGGGCTTAATATTTTCACAATTTTTGTTCTGGTTTTATCATATAGAACTTTTTTATCACAGCGCTGCTCCTCTTGTATCTATTTAGTCAATAGCTTCCGTCTCGTACTTGTTTCAGAGCATGCGTCGTTTTTGGTCTGTCGGAACAGCATACAGATGACCGGTTTTCCCGATAGGAATTGGTTCTGATGGAAATATTTAGATCATGTTCCATTTCTAGGTCCGTCAGAATTAAAAAAAAAAAAGTCTGATGAGGCATACACACGATCGGAATAGACGATGAAAAGCTTCTGTCTGACTTTTTCTGTCGGACATTCCGCTCGTGTGTATGCGGCATTAGAGAAAGCTACTTGAAGCTTACCGAACGTTTCATAAAAGTTAAATATGAAATTTTACAGTTTGTGTTTCAGATTGACCGTGTGCAGCTTGCAGGTGGGGAGGGCTCTATGCAAATGTTTTCTACCCTCTACAATTCTAGTGGACTTTTACTATACTTGGCTGCCTGCATGCACAGCTCAGTGTCCAATCTGGGTGTGCCTCGGAGGTGGGATGAATTAACTACTTTAGTTAACTAAAAGTGAACTTATATGTCTCTTTCTTAAAAACAGGCAGCTGAATGACTAAAGGGGGTAAACGTGTTCCCCTTTATCCTAGCAGAAATCGGGCTATCTTTATTACACAAAATTAAAAAAATGAGCATGATCTTGTTTAAATTTCTTCAGCTTCTGCATTCATTTTTATGGGGTGTTCTATACAGTAAATGTGCTACAAGTGGTACAACACCCATAACATACAAATTAAATATCTGTAATGCCCTGTACACGCGGTCGGACTTTCCGACGGAATATGTGCGATCGGAGCTTGTTGTCGGAAATTCCGACTGTGTGTGGGCTCCATCGGACTTTTTCTGTCGGAATTTCCGACACACAAAGTTTGAGAGCAGGCTATAAAATTTTCCGACAACATAATCTGTTTGCGTAAATTTCGACCGTGTGTGGACAATTCCGACGCAAAAAGTGCCACGCATGCTCAGAATAAATTAAGAGAGGAAAGCTATTGGCTACTGCCCCGTTTATAGTCCCGACGTACATGTTTTACGTCACGGCGTTCAGACCGATCGGATTTTCCGACAACTTTGTGCGACTGTGTGTATGCAAGACAAGTTTGAGCCAACATCCGTTGGAAAAAATCCATGGATTTTGTTGTTGAAATATCCGATCAATGTCCGACCGTGTGTACGGGGCATTAGAGTTACAGATTTACTGCATGAGGAGTAATAAAAAACTGTAGAGCATCAATCCAAGATAATTTGAATTTATTAAAGAGAAATTATAATTGTTTTTGGTCGTTTTATCACTTTTTACTTTTTTTTGGAAACTAAAAAATAATAAAACAGCCAAAAACCATTATGATTTCTCTTTAATAAAATCAAATTATCTTGGATTGATGCTCTACAGTTTTTCATTACTCCTCGTGCAGTAAATCTGTAACTCTTACAGATATTTCATTTGTATTTTATGGGTGTTGTACCACTTGTAGCACATTTACTATATAAAACACCCCATAAAAATGAATGCAGAAGCTTAAGAAATTTAAACAAGATCAATATATATGTCACACTAAGCCCTAGTGCAAAAATGTGAACAACTGAAATGAAAAACACAAATTACATTTTAATGTTAGATATTCTGTAGATACAGTATATTGTTTAGACCTCGAGCTGACAGTGGTTTTCTTAATATCCCTTCCCTTGACATAAATTTGAAAGTAGGAGATAGATTATTACCACAAATGGGAAATTAGAAGAACATCCATTGGCCTCTCTCCTGCCTGAAAGGATGAACACCAGGTTGCAGACAAGTAGACTCAGTGAATGGACAGTACAAATTAATAAACAAAATACCATTTTTAGGATTAGGCGCTACTGAAATTGCTCAATATAATGAGTTAACACATATATACATCCCTTATAACGGCAGAGCAGGAAATATACTATACAGTAACGATCCCATTAAACTTCCTCTCTCTGCACCCTTCCACTCCACTATGGCATGCTGACCAGCACACCAGTGGAAGGCCCTCTTGACGTTTTGATATAGGCCCGTTTCACACGATCGGCCCGCTCGGATTCCGCCTGTCCATTTTTCAGGCGGATCTGAGCAGGCCACCTATTGACTTCTATGGGCAGGCGGATGTCTGGAGATGTGTCTGCTGACACCCGCCTGCCATCCGATAAGATCCACTCAAAACAGACGGATGGCGATATGGTCACCATCCGTCCAGTAGATTGGATTGCATGAAAACGAACAAGCTGCCCGTTTTCATATGATCTCCCCATAGAGAACAGCGGGGCTCTGACAGGTCCTGGCATCCGCCTGCTCAGCGGGGATCAAAGGAACGATCTCCCACTGAGCTAGCGGAGTTTGTCCATTGGATCTGCCCTGTGTGAAAGGGGCCTTAGAGCTTAAAGTGATTGTAAAGGTAAAATTAAAAAGAAATAAAATAACAAACAGGTCTATACTTACCTGCTCTGTGCAACGGAATTGCACAGAGCAGCTGAAATCCTCCTCTTCTTGGGTCCCCCACCGGCGCTCCTGGCCACTCCTGTCTGTCCAGTGCCCCCATTGGAAGCCACTTACCATTGGGAATAATAAGGCTTACCTGTAAGTAAAATGAATATCTCCTAAACGTGCGCCATTTAGGAGATATTCACCATGCATTCAGCCGCTGACTTCAGAGGCGCATGCGCTCTGAAGGTCTGGCATACAGTGTTGGACTTTCAGAGCTTCTTGCCGGAACGAAGGAGAGATGTCATCGTGACTCCGGCCACTCACAGCGCCAGAGCCCGCAAACCCGGGAAGAAAGGCTGGGGGAAGGGCTTTCATTCTAAGGTAAGTATTTCATAATGTACTAGTATGAGATGCATACTACCACATTATGCCATTGTCAAACAGGTGTGTTTTTCTTTTTTTTTTTTTTTTTTATTCTGCAGCTGTTTACAACCGCTTTAAGGTAAAAAAAAATAAAAAAATTTAGGTTTCAGAACCACCTTAAGTAAAGAAACAGGTTTGCTTTAAATTGACCCTATCAGGGTAAAAAAAATATTCTATAGTAAGTTCCCTGCAACAGAACAGCTCTTATACTCTGCTCTCCAGTGGCCCATGATTATCTATCAGACTGTAACCTCCATTAGGCTCTTCAGCATTTAACAGTTCCAGGGAATATCATATGCTTGTGTACCCCAGCGCATGCCATGGCAAGTATAGGAAACAGCAGTAACATAGGGCTCAGAAGAGTGGCCTACAGCATGCGACAGGTAGGGGGACCCACATACTCTCCCTCTATTCCAGTGCTGCAGCCTCCATCAATCTCTTCAGCATCCAACACTGCTGCAAATGTTGAAAGGTGAAGACACTGATGGCCAACACAGGCCACCAAAGAGATGAGTAAAAAAAAAAATCCTGACTGGCTCGTCTTTCCATCCATTCAGCTCTGGGAACCTAAAAGATATACAGCATTGCCAAGTATGGAGAAGCATATGAATAACTCCATGAGTCAATGCTGGGCCAATGAGTGCTACCACAGGGAAATCCATAGCTCTAAGTGGGCTACAACTCAGACAATTTGGGACACATGGGACTTTTCTCCAGACAACTGGGGACACATGGGACTTTTCTCCAGACAACTTGGGACACATGGGACTTTTCTCCATTCTTGGCAGCTGAGCAAAGTGGAGGGGTAGTGAAATGAAGGTACAGTATGTGCATCTGTGTTGGTCAGCAATAAGGTGAACCTGTTGCTTTGTCCTAAATGGCCAGACACATGTTCACTTTAAATTGCACTTAAAGTGGAATTAAAACCTAGCACTGACTTCCCCTAAAAATCTTCCCTCCCCATCCTTCTACTTATCTTGTCTACCCTGTGTAAAAAGATTTGTATATTTACCTTTTTCTGGTATGGTCCGGATATGTGGTCCTGCAGCTCTGGTACCCTTAACCTCCCTGGCGGTATGATTATTTCGGATTTTAGGTGCTGAAAGCGGTACAATTATTTTGCATGGAAATTTGGCGTTTTATATTGTAGGCCTGTAATTCTTAACAATAACACACGTAAATCTGTCCAAACAAGAGTTTAGTAAATATCCCGGGTATGATGACGTTTGAAACACAAAAACATAAATTATAATGTAATAAATAAATATAAATAATTAAAAAAAATAATAATATAATAATAATAAAATAAATTTCCCCACGATTCACTATCGCTCAATTGTGCAAGTGTTCTAATTTACTATCGCTGTTTTCTAGCTGATCTAAAGCCACTTTTCACATAAAGGGACACTTTTTGGTTGCTATGGACAATCTCCAGTTTCTAGGCAGAAAGAACAGTATATATAATATAAAACTGCATGCAGGGCATGGGCCAAAGCACTGGGGACAAAAGGGATGTAAAATGATTTCATACAGTACTGTAATCTGTAAGATTACAGTACTGTATGTGTTATGATTTATACATTTTTTTGAATTTGCCGCCAGGCTTCGCCCCCGTGCGTTGCGCCGCTCGCAGGGAACCGAGCCTGGCATGGAGAGGCTTCGGAGGAGACAGAGCCCACGGACACTGCGGGGGACACCGCAGGATCCTGGGGACAAGGTAAGTAACACAGCACCAGGATCCTGCAATGTAATCCCGAGTGTGGCTCGGGGGTTACCGCTAATGGGACTGAAATTTAACCCCGAGCCACACTCAGGAATACCGTCAGGGAGGTTAAACAGCTGGGAATTCTGTTGTCACCTATTTGCTTTCATGGCCATGGTTCTTGGAGCTACCTTCTCTCCCCTGAAGCTGCTGCTCACTTGGTAGCTGGAGCTGCAGGATCTCATGACCACCAGGGTAGACTGGATAGGTAAGAGGAGGAAGGAATCTTTTTAAGTATAGGTAGTTTTAGTCTTTAATTCTATTTTAAATGAGAATGTATCTCCCCAAAGATGGTGGGCAATGAGATATGTTCCCATCCTTGTAGGATTGCAGGAGGTGAGAACATGCGGGGATTTGTTTTATATAACAAACAACTTTATTTGATGATCACTTTAACTCTGAGCGGCCAATCAGTACCTGGGGCTTCCTTCAAGAAAACATTTTTTGCTGAGAAACTTTTTTCAGCTCATTTGTTTTAATCTATTGAGATATACACTCACCAGCCACTTTATCAGGTACACCTGTACAATTGCTTGGTAACACAAATTGCTAATCAGCCAATCACATGGCAGCAACTCAGTGCATTTAGGCATCTAGACGTGGTGAAGGCGACTTACTGATTTTCCTACTGAGTATCAGAATGGGGAAGAAAGGGGATTTAAGTGACTTTAAACATGGCATGGTTGTTGGTGCCAGGCAGGCTGGTGTGAGCATTTCAAAAACTGCTGATCTACTGGGATTTCCACTCACAACCATCTCTTATGCCCTGTACACACGAGCGGACTTTCCGACCGGACTGGTCTGACGGACTGAGTCCGGCGGACAATCCGATCGTGCGTGGGCTTCATCGGACCTTCAGCGGACTTTTTCTGTCGAAATTCTGCCAGACTTTAGATTTGGAACATGCTTCAAATCTTTACGTCGTAACTCCGCCTGACCCAGAAATCCGCTCATCTGTATGCTAGTCTGAAGGACAAAAAATGACGCTAAGGCAGCCATTGGCTACTGGCTATCAACTTCCTTATTTTAGTCCGTTGTACGCCATCACGTACGAATCCGTCGGACTTTGGTGTGATCGTGTATAGGCAAGTCCGTTCGTTAAAAAGTCAGTCGGCAGTCCGTTGAAAGTCCGTCGGAAAGTCCGGTCGAAAAGTCCGCCTGTGTGTTCGCGGCCTAAGGTTTACTGAGAATGGCCCGAAAAAGAGAAAATATCCAGTGAGCCGCAGTTGTGTGGAAGAAAATGCCTTGTTGATGTCAGAGGAGAATGGGCAGACTGGTTCGAGATAATAGAAAAGCAACAGTAACTCAAATAACCACTCGTTACAAGCAAGGTATTCAGAATACCATCTCTGAAAGCACAACACATTAAACCTTGAAGCAGATGGGCTACAGCAGCAGAAGACCACACCTGGTGCCACTCCTGTCAGATAAGAACAGGAGACTGAGGCTACAATTCGCACAGGCTCACCAAAATTTTTTTTTTTTTTTTTTACTTTAAAATTTTTTTATTTTGCAGAGAGATGGTATACAGATACAGTAAAAAAGGTAGCACAAATGATGACATAGATCAATTAGTGCAATACAGTAAATCAACATCAACTAAATGTAAATTGACAATGTAGAGCGCGTTAACAAGAGGCTTATAAACTCAGCCTATCAAAACATTTTGAAGATCTAGATGTTATCATGAAGTGTAACTTCTAACTTCGATGGAGCGGAATGCAGAAAACCCTATTCCTAATAGGAAGAGGCCAATGGGGTTCAATCAGCCGGTGGCGCTCCACCCCTGTGGGATCAATCTGTGGAGGCGCCTACCGGTCTGATTGGAACTCCCTCCTGTAGAGGCGTAAAGGCCTCTTTTATACAGCCAAGAAAAGAAAACTGCCCCTCCATAAACCTGCCGAAACCTGATACCCAGGGTTCGATATTCCTGTAATAGGGTTTGTAGCGATAATCATGACCCAACCTAGTCCCGAAAAATAACAGAGAGATGAAACATTAAACCTGTACCTCTTGCATCAGTAGGCAGCATGGTACTACCTGGTTATTACCAGCAAACATGGGGGACAAGAGGGTCCCCGACAGAAAAAGAGAAAAAGGTGAGAAAAAGAGGAAAGGAGAGGGGGGGGGGAGAGCATTTTCACAGTGTAGTCTCTCTAGTTCATGGCTCTATAGACATGCCTGGGAACAAAGGGATCCCGCAGTATCTGGCCCAAGGTTCCCATATATCCACAAAGAGGCTATTTTTGTCATTCAATTTGGCAACAATTTGTTCCTGCGTCATAATCCAAGATACCTTCCTCTTAAATCCGATTATCGAAACTCTAGATTTTTTCCAACATTTGGCGATAGTTACTTTAGCCCCTAAGAGGATGAAGAATATCAGTTTCTGTGTTAGTTTAGAGATATCCTTAATCTTCCCGTGAAGTAGTGCAGTAATGGGATCTGGGGTAATTACTTTTTTTGATACAGTGCTAATGATCAGGAACACTTTCTGCCAGAATGATCTAATTCGCGGACATGACCACCATGTATGAATCATTGTGCCCTGAAGCTCGCATCCCCTGAAGCATAGAGGGGAAGTCCCTGGGAAGATGACTGACAGGCGAGCAGGAACATAGTACCAACGGGTTATAACTTTGACACTCGCTTCTATCAGGGATATGTTTAGAATACCTTTATAAGATCTGAGGAATCCGGACGACCATTCCTTTTGAGAGCGGACGCAGTCTGTGTCCTCCTCCCAGGCTCGAGCATAAGCAGGTTTTACGTCATTGGATTTCAGCGCTGTGTAGATAAGGGATATACCTCCCCTCTGGATTATTGTGTTAGCACACCAGTGTTCATACGGAGTTAAAGAGGTGCAGTCAGAATTACGTGACCAAATGAGTTGTAGGTAGTGGGATATTTGAGTGAATCTGAAACTCTCCGAGTCTGGCATTTCTAATTCTTTTCTACAATGCGACAAAATAATCGGGCCCTTATGTGAAAGAAAGTGTCCTATTCTATAGAGGCCTTTGTCCGTCCACCATTTGAACGCCTTAATGACCATACCTGGAGGAAAGTCTGCATTGTGGAACAGATGTGAAAGCGGTCTCATGGGAGATATCAGATTGTTATTTTTAAAGAGGCCTGTGCCAAGGGCAATAGAATGTGATAGGGTCGGGGACATAACGGCTGGTCTGATTCTAGGGTCACACCAAAGCAGGAAGTCTATAGTATTGAACGGGGTGGCCTGACGTTCCATGGACACCCAGCTAGGTTTTGGACCTTTGGTAAAGACTACCGATATTTGCGAAAGTTGAGCTGCTTGATAGTAGCCCCATAAGTCCGGAAGACCCAACCCCCCTTGACCCTTCAAGCGGTAGAGAATGCTGGATGGACATCTATAACCTTTATTGCCCCAAACAAATCGGAGAATCTCAGATTGAAATCTGAGGAGGGTTTGTTTCCTAATCGGAATAGGGAGGGAACGAAAAAGGTAAAGGAGGCGCGGGAGAAGAGTCATCTTTATCGCGTGAATCCTACCCAGCCAGGACAGACCACATCTAGCCCATTTTTCCAGATCTCCTCTGCATTTTTGGAACAGAGGGGGGTAATTAGCGCAGTAAAGGTTGGATATATCTGATGTTATCTTAATGCCTAGGTACAGAATCTCTGTTTGAGCCCAAGCAAAAGTAAAGTTGGCGGAAAGTTGAGTTATTATGTCTTGTGGAACAGAAATATTTATGGCTATGGATTTAGATAAATTGACCTTTAGGCCAGAAATCATTCCAAAATTCTGTAGTATTTTGTAGATCACAGGGGTGGAGGTAAGGGGTGAAGTGATATAGAGGAGTAGGTCATCTGCGTAAAGCGCACACTTATGCTCCTGATCTCCACATCGCACTCCTCTAACATCTGGATTTGTCCTTATCGCGATCGCCAATGTCTCAATGGCAATCGCGAACAGGAGAGGAGATAGAGGACAGCCTTGTCTAGTCCCCCTCCCAATTGCAAATTTCTCTGAGTGTCTCCCTAAGAGCCTGATCTGGGCTGAGGGGGTAGAGTACAGGGATTGAAACATGTTCAGAAAATAGGGTCCAAACCCCCATCTGCGAAGTAAGTCAGTGATGTAGGTCCAGTGAACTGAGTCAAATGCTTTATGCAGATCGATGGAAAGGAGGAAACCCTTTTGATGGGGACCTCCATCCCACCCAGACTTGAGAAGGGAGATAACGTCTATTGTTCTACGGATTTGGTCTGGTCCCTGTCTCCCTGGGATGAAGCCCACCTGGTCCTTATGAATATATGTTGGGATAAAGCTTGCTATCCTGTTTGCTAAGATCTTCGTAAAGATTTTAATATCATTATTAATAAGTGATATAGGCCTGTAGTTGACTACTTCACTAGGATCTTTGCCAGGTTTCGGTATTACCGTTATAAATGCTGTATTAAGTTCCTGTTCCAAGGTGGCTCCGTCCCTAAGGGAATTAAAAAATTTAGAAAGATGGGGGGCTAGTGATGTGGCAATTTTTTTATAATAGCCTGTAGAAAAGCCGTCTGGTCCCGGGGCTGAGCCCTTCTTTAAGGATCTGATCGTATCTAGTACTTCCTTCACTGAAAAAGGGTCTTCCATCAGTTCCCTATGCTCTGTAGATAGTTTAGGTAGTGGGAGATTGTCTAAAATGCTGTCACGTTGAGGATGTGGGGTGTGGTCAGATGCTTTGTACAGTTTGGTGTAAAATTGAGAAAAGGCCTCCATAATCTTTGTCGGGTTTTGAGTTAAGTCTCCTGCTAGAGTTTTAATTTTAGGGAAGGCTAACGTGCGTGGTTTAGGGGTAAGTTTGATTGCTAGCTTAGCCCCTATTCGATCCGATTGTTGGTAAAATCTAGCACCCGTCCATCTTAGGTGTTTTTCTGCCGCTGAAGTCAGCGCAAGATTGAGGAGGGTACGGGATTGGTCTAGTTTGGTCAGGGATTCCGCCGTAAGAAGGTGCTTGTGTTCCCTTGCTGCAGTACGGTAGTCAGCTGTTAGTTTGAGGACGTCTGCTTTGTGAGCTGCTTTTAGGTGGGAAGATAAACTAATGAAGTGTCCACGAATGACTGCTTTGTGTGCTGCCCATAAGCTTGTCGGGGAGACTTCCCCCGTTTGGTTTATGCTGAAATAGTCTTTAATGGCTTTTTCAGTTTCTGCGTGAACTATAGTATCACTGAGGAGGGATTCCTGGAGTCGCCATTGAGGAGATCCCTGTGTGGGTCCCATTCTCTGTGTTACTACTGATACTATCGCGTGGTCAGACAGAGGAGAATCCAATATTTTAGAGTTCATGATAAGAGGGATCGTACGGGAGCCGGAAAAGATGTGGTCTATCCTGGCGTATGAGTTGTGGGGGGCGGAAAAGTGAGTATAGTCTTTTTTGTGCGGGTTAGCTTCCCTCCATACATCTATCAAACCCTCCTCAAACAATAGCGCTGCAATCCTCATGCTTTGTTTAGTAGGGCGTTTGGGTCTAGAATGTCCATTTGTAAATCTGTCAAGGCCAGAGTCAAAGGCTATATTTGAGTCCCCTCCCATAAACACAGTACCTTTCAGGTGGATATGAAGTTTTTTGAGCATCAAATCAAAGAACTGTCTTTGGCCCTTATTGGGTGCATAATAGGAGACGAAAGTGTAGAGTTCGCCATCTATGTTGCCCGAAACTAGCAGGAAGCGACCCTGTGGATCAACTACCGTTTCTGGTTGTGAAACATTTATATGTTTAGCGAAGCATACCGCTACCCCCTTGGTTTTATTTTCAGTGGAGGCTAGGAAAAATTGGGGGTAATGTTGGTGTAAGAATGAGGGTTTATAACTAGCCGGGAAATGTGTTTCTTGGAGCAGAAGGACATCTGCATGCATGGATTTATATGACTGGAAAATCTTTCTGCGTTTAACCTGAGAGTTAAGTCCTTGCGTGTTGTGTGAGAAAATTCTGAGGGGATGCTTTTGCTTTGAGGTGTCAGCCATAATCCAGAGGGGAGAGTACTATTTGGAGTATCTGAGCCTTACCGTCTCCTGAAGATTCCATATGAATGCGTGGGTCTGCTGCAGTAACATCTGGAATGCTCAAACCTGGGAAGACGAGCCAGAGGTTTCCTATAAGTCCTGAAGAGCCTACAGTCGAGAATGGACAAGGAGAGGGAGAAGGGTGGGAAAAAGAGATGAAATGGCAGAGAGAAAGAAGGAAAAGAAGAACAAATTGTGAACATTTCAATGTAAACAACCATGAGATCATACCTATCACAGTGGATTGCAGAAAAGTGGGTTGGGGTCTCATACCCCTAACGACCCTAAGGGAGGGAGTGAAAGGTCAGTCCCTCCCTTGTATCCAGTCGAACTGGAACACACCAAGACAAGGGGTGCAACTAAGATCCCAAGGGACTCAAAAGTTCTCTTGGGATCTAGGAGCAGCGCACTGGGTCCACCGCAGCCCCAGCCCCTCTGACTCTATTGATTGAGGACTGTCTCGAGTCCATCAAAAACCTATGACAGAGTGCTCAAAAAGATTATCTAACTTTTATAAACAGAATGAAAAAAAAAAAAAAACCCCTCCCCAAAAAAAAAAAAAAAACAAAAAAAAAAAAATAAATAAAAACAAAAGGGGGATTACAAGCGATGAGTTGCTAAGGAAGTTGGCGAAACAGGCTCCCCCTCACAAGTGACGGGAGCCTAGTTCGCGATAGCCCGTCTGGGCTGGATCGTGGGTATTTCTTTCCGGGGTGCTCCCCTAGGTCATTCTCACCCCCCGGGCCTTTACAAGAATCAAATATGCCAGTAAGAAGAGAGAAAAAAAAAAAAAAAAGGGGGAAAACATTATACCAAAGGAAAGGAAAAATCTATGAACTTTGCCCTGGGAGGCCGGAATGGTAAAAACGGTCAAAAACCAAAAAGAGAAGTGTTAGGCTTCCTTAAGCGTTAGCCTTGCTAACAGTCTTCAGAGGCAACCAAAAGAATTTCTTGAGAGGTCCAGCTAGAAAAAAAGAGAAAAAAAAAAAAAAAGAACCGGGATGAATTATCGCCGGTATCCGACAGGCTGGAATCGTCCTCAAACCAACATCTGTTGAGATTCAAACCACCATCAAGGGGAGTTGCTTCACGTCGGGAGATTGTCCTTTGATCTCTTGGGGCCTTGTTTCATCCAGGAAGATTGAAGGGGACTTGCCGGTGGGGGTCTCTTGGCGGAGGTCGGGGTTCCTTTGCTTGTCTGAGACGAGGAGGGATTTTGATTAATTAGTCCCAGTTGTAGAAAGAGATGTTCACCCTCAGGAAAAGTGGAAAAGGCGCAATTTCTGCCCTGATATGTGAAGTTAAGTCTCAGTGGGAATGACCACCTGTAGGGAATTTCTCTCTCTTGCAGCAATAGAAGCAATGGCTTAAGAGATCTCCTCTTTTGGACCGTGTAGGGGGACAGGTCAGCAAAGAGTTGAATTTTATTTCCATGAATAGTTAATTCCTTCATGTTTCTGGCTTTCCGCATAACCTCCTCCTTCACGGTGTAAAAATGTGGTTTAACAATTATGTCTCTTGGGAGGCCATCTTTGCGTGGGGGTTGTAGTGCTCTATGAGCCCTATCCAGCTCCAGGCGGTGTTCCGGTATTCCCGGGATGAGATCTCTGATAAGGTCTTTGACCGCAGACTGTACCTCTAGTTCGGCTTCCGGGAGACCCCGAACCCTGAAGTTGTAACGTCTCGATCTGTTTTCGAGATCGTCTATTTTCGCAAAAGCCGTCTCGAGTTGATCCTGCATTTCTTGAATACGCGCCGTATTTTGGTTAATGCGCGCGCCTGCTTGATCTGCTTTTTGTTCAATGTAGTCTAATCTGAGGCCAAACTGCTGCATGTCAGCGTGTATAGATGATGTGATTTGAGCTGCATTCTGAGCAAGGCTTTTTGAAAGCATGAGAGCAAAAGCTTCCATCATGGAGGGGAAATCTGTGGGGGTGGGGGCTGCCTCCTGAGCTTCACTGACCGACAGTAGGAGGCCTGTCTGAGGGTCCATCATAGGGGTGGATGGTAATCCTGCTTGCAGGCTTAGCAGAAGCGATTCTGTGGAGGCTGGTGAGTGATTCAGGTGTTGCGGGCTGTGCACAGTACCTGGAGTATGTGGGGAGAGGAGATCCTGGTCTGCTATTGATTCATCAGCAGCAACAGCCCTGCTGCGGTTCGGAGGTGCGGCGGCCATCTTGGCATAGCTGAGGGGTCCGTTCGCGGCTGTCATCTGGCCAGTGAGATTCCTCCTGACGGAGCCTGATGACATAGGGGGCTTCCCCTACCCTATCGTGCCGTTGGTGTCTGCGGGTGAGCGCTCTGTCAGCTCACGGGGAGCGGAGAAGGCTGTGGTGGCGCGGAGCTTCAGATGCTGGTGGCCATCTTAGAAGCTGCCGCGCATGCGCTGGCTCACCAAAATTTAACTACAGAAGAATGGACCATGTCCATCCCTTTATGACTACAATGTACCCATCTTCTGATGGCTCCTTCCAGTAGGAAAATGCACCATGTCACAAAACGCAAGTCATCTCAAACTGGTTTCCTGAACATGACAATGAGGTCACTGTACTCCAATGGCCTCCACAGTCACCAGATCTCAATCCGATAGAGCACCTTTGGGATGTGGTGCAACGGCAAATTTGTATCATGGATGTGCAACCGACAAATCTGCAGCAACTGTGTGATGCTATCATGTCACTATGGACCAAAATCTCTGAGGAATGTTTCCAACACCTTGTTAAATCTATGCATCAAAAAATTAAAGCAGCTCTGAAGGCAAAAGGGGGTCCAACCCGGTACTAGCAAGGTGTACCTAATAAAGTGGCCAGTGAGTGTATATATATATCTATATAGATAGATAGATCTATATAAATAGATCTCTCTCTGTCTCTCTCTATCTATATATATATATATATATATATATATATATATATATATATATATATATATATATATATATATATATATATATATATATATATACACACACACAGTCAGATCCATAAATATTGGGACATCGACACAATTCTAATCTTTTTGTCTCTATGCACCACAATGGATTTGAAATTAAACGAAGATGTGCTTTTACTGCAGACTTTCAGCTTTAATTTGAGGGTATTTACATCCAAATCAGGTGAACGGTGTAGGAATTACAACAGTTTGTATATGTGCCTCCCACTTTTTAAGGGACCAAAAGTAATGGGACAGATTAACAATCATCTATCAAACTTTCACTTTTTAATACTTGGTTGCAAATCCTTTGCAGTCAATTACAGCCTGAAGTCTGGAATGCATAGACATCACCAGACGCTGGGTTTCATCCCTGGTGATGCTCTGCCAGGCCTCTACTGCAACTGTCTTCAGTTCCTGCTTGTTCTTGGGGCATTTTCCCTTAATTTTTGTCTTCAGCAAGTGAAATGCATGCTTAATCGGATTCAGGTCAGGTGATTGACTTGGCCATTGCATAACATTCCACTTCTTTCCCTTAAACACTTTGGTTGCTTTCGCAGTATGCTTCGGGTCATTGTCCATCTGCACTGTGGAGCGCCGTCCAATGAGTTCTGAAGCATTTTGCTGAATATGAGCAGATAATATTGCCCGAAACACTTCAGAATTCATCCTGCTGCTTTTGTCAGCAGTCACATCATCAATAAATACAAGAGAACCAGTTCCATTGGCAGCAATACATGCCCACGCCATGACACTACCACCACCATGCTTCACTGATGAGGTGGTATGCTTTGGATCATGAGCAGTTCCTTTCCTTCTCCATACTCTTCTCTTCCCATCACTCTGGTACAAGTTGATCTTGGTCTCATCTGTCCATAGGATGTTGTTCCAGAACTGTGAAGGCTTTTTTAGTTGTTGTATGGCAAACTCTAATCTGGCCTTCCTGTTTTTGAGGCTCACCAATGGTTTACATCTTGTGTTGAACCCTCTGTATTCACTCTGGTGAAGTCTTCTCTTGATTGTTGACTTTGACACACATACACCTACCTCCTGGAGAGTGTTCTTGATCTGGCCAACTGTTGTGAAGGGTGTTTTCTTCACCAGGGAAAGAATTCTTCGGTCATCCACCACAGTTGTTTTCCGTGGTCTTTTGGTGTTGCTGAGCCCACCGGTGCGTTCTTTCTTTTTAAGGATGTTCCAAACAGTTGATTTGGCCACACCTAATGTTTTTGTTTTCTCTCTGATGGGTTTGATTTGTTTTTTTCAGCCTAATGATGGCTTGCTTCACTGATAGTGACAGCTCTTTGGATCTCATATTGAGAGTTGACAGCAACAGATTCCAAATGCAAATAGCACACTTGAAATGAACTCTGGACCTTTTATCTGCTCCTTGTAAATGGGATAATGAGGGAATAACACACACCTGGCCATGGAACAGCTGAGCAGCCAATTATCCCATTACTTTTGGTCCCTTAAAAAGTGGGAGGCACATATACAAACTGTTGTAATTCCTACACCGTTCACCTGATTTGGATGTAAATACCCTCAAATTAAAGCTGAAAGTCTGCAGTTAAAGCACATATTGTTCATTTAATTTCAAATCCATTGTGGTGGTGTATAGAACCAAAAAGATTAGAATCGTGTTGTTGTCCCAATATTTATGGACCTGACTATATATATATATATATATATACAAAACTGGGTGGAGATGAATATGCTGGCGATGAGGAGGACTGTGGCTGTCACATCCCTGGGGAGGGCATTTACATGGTAAACATGCCAAAATGTGCAAATATGCAAACTATTGCAAAAGCTCCTAGGGCCCCAACATTCCAAAACATTTTATTGTCACTTTAACCAAGCTAGATGGATCTATTTTTAAGATTGTCACTTTCTGGCATATTTCTAATACAGAAACAATGGAAAGGCTAAATGCCACTAGACAACAGGGATATAACATGCTTTGAATACTTTTGGAAAATAATAAATAGATATTCTGTCATCATAAAGGGGCAAGGAGCAAAATCTTTTTTTTAATGCTGTGGGTGACAACTGATTACTATACAGTAAGGTTTGCGGCAAGTTCTCTTTTCATTTCACAAAATGCCCCTAAAGTTCTAATATTAGAACTACAGTATATAGGATTTGATCACATGAACAAACAGAGCGTCTCATCTGCACGGATTCTTCCAATGCTCGTCTTTTTCCCTGAGCATTATTTTAATAAAAGACTTATTCTGTTACACATTCCAAATACATTTCAGCAATTTTCGGACTTGGTCTTATATAATGAATGCCCTTCACTCATTATTTTGAACAGCACACATAATAAACTGATATTCCTCTGTATTGCCTTCTTCCATTTCCTAAACTAATTTCCAATGTTTTTGGAGACTGGGAACTTTATGGTTTGATTGGAGCCTTGGGAACGATTGCAGTGACTGACTATACTTAAATGCTTTATAGTCATAGAAAGGTCACATTATGATGACACATCAGCTGAATGCTTGCACAGAAATATTGCATATTCTCAGTGAATATCAAAATGCAGAATAAATCATAAATATTTCATTGGACCGAATATTAGCTATCATTGGTTCTAAACCATAACTGTATGGCAATTTAGTTTGCACTGTAAATAATAAACTGGCATTGTTATGCTGTTTTTACCTTTCTGCATCTCCTCCAGCCTTGTTCAGCTATGTCCTGTCTACATGTGCTTGCCCTAGCGTTAGCCGCCCGTTGTTTCTGACAGTGACAACGGTGTACCGAGCCTGCGTAATCTGTGTCAGCGCAGTCACTTGTAGTTTCCACCATGGGTGCAAACGTGTTTAGGTGAGTCGGGTATTTGGACGTTCGTTCATTTCATTGGCCAGAATAACTCGCTTGGGCATGTTTAACGTTTTTTTTCCTGCTGAAACGCTCTCTTCCTGAACGGGCAAGTGATGTTTTTTTTTCTGCCTCTTAACACCCGTAAACGCCTATGTGTGCATGGCCACATAGGCAAACATGTAGGGGCGTTTAGAGGGATTAAAAAAAAACAAAAGAAAGTCAAACACCCTTAAAAGTGGCGTTTTTCAAGCCCAGTGTGCATGAGACCATATAATACAGTAGTCTTTTGTCTTTTTTGCACTATAAACAAAAAAAGACCGACAATTTTGAAAAATAATTAAACAATATTTTTTACTATAAAACATATCCATTTTTTTCGTCCTGAAAGGCACACCCATTGCTAAAGTGCAACAGCCCCTAGTACTAAACGAAGATAATTTTTTTGTTTCAAATCCAACAACATTAAAGTTAGAGTAGATCAATAAACCCGAAAGGAGATAACAACAGTATTTTATCTCCTTCTGGGTTTATTGATCTGCTCTAAATTTAATGTTGTTAGACTTGAAACCAAAAAATTATTTTCGTTTAGTATTAGGGGCTGTTGCAATCTAGCAATGGGTATGCCTTTCAGGATGATTTATTCCCTTTACGATAAGTCAGATATTCTCTGATGCTGTAACCTAGAATTTGGAAAAACGGGCTTTACATTTATTTATCCCGTTTCCTTTAGAAGTTTAATGCCATCAAGTTGGGAATCATTGTCCGATTCCGAAAGTGATTGGAGACGTTTAATTTTAAAGATTCAGCCTCAGTTGCTCAGCTTACTGGGCTATCAATTTGCCGATATTATCTTTTGCCTAATTAGGCATTATACATTTAGTTGGGAGAAATTCAACCTTCATCCTTAATTTTGGTTTTGTCTTGCTTTTAAATTTTGTCACGTATACTGTGGGCATTTGCCCATCCTTAAAATGGCGGATTTAGATACATGTCTTCCAAAGCCCAGAACAAGGTGTGGCCTTCTATTGGATTGATATATAAAGCGGTAAATCAGCACGCCGCCCGTGCCCCAGGACGACATCAGGTGTGACGAAACGCGTAGGGAGGAGCGACGTGCTGACGTTACTACGACACAGGAACCATGGGTTGCTATCAAGAGCCGGTCGGCCGGCTCGGTGTTTAATATTGTATGTGATGCTTTTTACAAATATAAGTGCAATACTTTTTAACTTTTAATGAATTAAATATACGATGGTTTTACGCTATGGAAGCCTTTTATTACTCTCTTTTGGGAAACACCTGGTAAAAGATACCTGTATGAGTTGCAACTCCTGTGAGGACGCTCGGATCTTGGCTGTGTGCAATTTAAGGCCCGGGCTGGGTATCAAGCCACAGGCGTGTGTGATCTCCTATAACTTATGCCCCGTACACACGGTTGGACTTTGTTCGGACATTCCGACAACAAAATCCTAGGATTTTTTCCGACGGATGTTGGCTCAAACTTGTCTTGCATACACACGGTCACACAAAGTTGTCGGAAAATCCGATCATTCTGAACGCAGTGACATAAAACACGTACGTTGGGACTATAAACGGGGCAGTGGCCAATAGCTTTCATCTCTTTATTTATTCTGAGCACGCGTGGCACTTTGTCTGTCGGATTTGTGTTCACACGATCGGAATTTCCGACAATGGATTTTGTTGACGGAAAATTTTATAGCCTGCTCTCAAACTTTGTGTGTCAGAAAATCCGATGGAAAATGTGTGATGGAGCCTACACACGGTCGGATTTTCCGACAACAAGGTCCTATTACACATTTTCCGTCGGAAAATTCGACCGTGTGTACGGGGGATTAGAGTTTCTTATGATGCACTCTCTGTTTCATGTACTTTTGTGAAGCACTTTATGGTTTGCTTATGGTTTCTCAAGGGTTCCTTCCATTTTAAGAATGTTCTTAAAATGAAAAAATTCTCATAAAATTCTACTAGTGTATGGACAACTTTAGTTGCATGGTATCCTAACAGGAGACATGTGGAGACGCTTGCATTTTTTTTCCTCTATCCAGGAGTTGCTTTTCGGCAAGTCACAGACAAGGAGGTCTACTGTAAACCAAAAAATTAATTTGGCTCCCATGATTCAGTGCAAGGTTTTGGTTCTTAGCTAGGTGGAACCTGTTATATACAGAAGATGCAACATTTACAAAGGTGTCAGGTACTGGGCTACAAAGTTCCAGTTCCCCAAAAGCAAGGCAAATATCAATAGCATTATTTGTACTTGGGGGTTTTAACAGCCCCTCAATTTAAAACATCTCCTGATTTTCCATGACAAGGAGCTCTTCCTCAAAGCCAAGAGTTCTCTTACTCAAAATAATCAGTTTTGCTTTTAATATAAAATCTGCTGTAATGTATTATTTTCTTTGTAGACCTTGCAATGGTCTTTTAAAAAGGTCACTAGCGTACATTCATTAATTCATCACCATGATGAGTTGTAAGCTCTCATTACTTCCTATCAAGTGATCTGCATGGCTGCAGCTAATAATTTCACTTTATTTCCAGGTGTTAAAATTATTTTAGGGGGATAGACATGAAGGCGAGCGCTTGTACTTTTCCATGGCTCAAACACCACTGAACACATTATTTGTACTTCCCTTATAAAGGGTATACTGGCCATGTAATCATATTGGGGGGGGGGGGGGGGGGGAGAGCTGTGCCCATAAACCTTTGAGTTACAGCATGTATGTGGAAAATGGAAGTCATGGCACTGCAACCATTGAGTAATCCTAAAGTGTATTTCCACTTTTTCAGCCAAATTGGGATAACACTTACTTTTTATTTATTATATGTCCCCATTCACATACATTACCAACAACGACAATAATAAAAAACTGCAGCTTACCTTTTTTGGAGACGCTCATTTCTGGACCCTGCTAAAGAAATAGCATACAGAGAGTGCTTCTCCCTCACTGCCTCTGGCGGAGGTGCCGAAACATGCAAAGCCCTGGCTGTTACTATACTGTAAGTTAACACATTGGTTTGGGGGCCTGGGCACTTCAGGACGCCTGGGCCCCCTACATGTGTATGGGCTGTCCCCCCTGATGGCGGCCCTGCTCTCATTTGCAAATGCACCCTGCCCGAGATTACTTGCAAGAACCTCAGTGGGGGTTCTCGGAAATTAGCTGCAAGTAGGTAGCCCTATTGAAAGCAATAGGAGGCTGCTGGTTCTCGCAGCTAGTCGTGTAATCACTCATGCTACAATCACATGTGAGTAATCGACCCTGGACGCAGACTGCCTATGGCCAGGACTAATCACTCGCATTTAATCACTGCCTGAGAGATTAAATGCGAGTAGGCGCGATAAGCTGCAGGAGCCAGCAGCCTCCAATTGCTTTCAATGGGGCTGTATGTTTGCAGCTAATTGCGGGCACTCCAACTGGGGTTCCCGCAGGTAACTGTGGGCAGAGTGCATTTGCAAGTGTGAATGCACCCTTTAACTTTTGATGATAACGGTAAACAAGACAAATAGAGAGGGGGCACAGACAGCAATAAAAACTAACAGGAGTTCTAATCCATCTCCACTATATTCAAAAAAATAAAAAATAATAAAGTTTTGCCTTTAGTTAATTTTTTTCTTTTTTGGGGTGGTAGCAAGGAAGTCAAAGCTCTTTTGAAGTATTTCTAAAATGTGGGTTACATACAGTGCCTTGTAAAAGTATTCACCCCCTTGGCATTTTTCGTATTTTGTTGCCTTACAACCTGGAATTAACATGGATTGTTTGGGGATTTGCATCATTTAATTTACAGAACATGCTCGCAACTTTGAAGATGTTTTTTTTTTATTGTGAAGCAAACAACAAATAGGACAAAATAACAGAAAAAGTCAATGTGCATAACTATTCACCCCCCAATACTTTGTAGAGCCACCTTTTGCGGCTATCACAGCTCCAAGTCACTTTGGATAAGTCTCTATGAGCTTGCCACATCTTACCACTGGGATTTTTGCCCATTTCTCCTTGCAAAACTGCTCCAGCTCCTTCAAGTTGGATGGTTTGCATTTGTGAACAGAAATCTTTAGGTCTGATCACAGATTTTCTATTGGATTGAGGTCTGGGCTTTGACTAGGCCATTCCAACACATTTACGTTTCCTTTTAAACCACTCAAGTGTTGCTTTAGCAGTGTGTTTGGGGTCATTGTCCTGATATAAGGTGAACCTCCGTCCTAGCCTCTAATCACACACAGAGTGGTACAGGTTTTGCTCAAGAATATCCCTGTGTTTAGCACCATCCATCTTTCCCTCAACTCTGACCAATTTCCCAATCCCGACCATGTTTCACTGTGTGGGATGGTGTTCTTTGGGTCATGTGGTGGGTTGGGTTTGCCCCAGACATAGTGTTTTTTCTTTGATGGCCAAAATGTTCAATTTTAGTCTCATCAGACCAGAGCACCTTCCTCCATACATTTTGGGAGTCACCTACATGCCTTTTCGCAAACTCAAAATGTGCCATTTTGTTTTCTGCTGAAAGTAATGGCTTTCTTCTGGCCACTCTGCGATAAAGCCCAACTACGGCTTATTGTCGTCCTATGTACAGATACTCCAGTCTCTGTGTGGAACTCTGCAGCTACCCCAGGGTGACCTTAGGTCTCTGTGCTGCTTCTCTGATTAATGCCCTCCTTGCCCGGTCCGTGAGTTTTGGTGTGCGGCCGTCTCTTGGAAGGTTTTCTGTTGTGCCATGTTCTTTCCATTTGGTTATGATAGATTTGATGGTACTCTTAGGGATCATCAAAGATTTGGATATTTTTTTGTAACCTAACCCTGACTGGTACTTCTCAACAACATTGTCCCTTACTTGTTTGGAGAGTTCCTTGGTCTTCATGGCAGTGTTTGGTTAGTGGTGCCTAGGGCTGAAACGATTAATCGATATTATCGATAATAATCGATAATGAAAATCGTTGTCAACGATTTTCATTATCTATTAGTTGGTCCGCACCTTTCTTCTGTCTGTCCGTCCGTTTAAATCCTCCCTCCTGTGTCCTCGGCGCTGCCATTTGTGACCAGGCACGTCTGCGCCGCCGCACGTCCATGGCGTGCCTCTCCTCCTCCTCGCTGACGTCACCCCCCCTGATCTTCTCAGCCCCGCCCGCTGCCTCGAGGGAACAGAGAAAGAAAACCTCCCTCATGTGTCCTCGGCGCCGCCGTTTGTGACCAGGCACGTCGGCGGCGCCGCACGTCCGTGGCGCGCCTCTCCTCCTCCTCTTTGCAGACGTCATCCCCACTGATCTTCTCAGCCCTGCCCGCTGCCTCGAGGGAACTGACAGGCGAGGGCAAGAAGCGAGGAGAGCCGAGCTGCACATTCATAGTGAAAGGTAGCAGCTAATAATAACACAGTAAAAACAGCACATTTTTATGACCGGGCACCATCCTAACAGTATTACTGGGGAGGGAGGGGGGGAGTGCCCCATCATTGGTGTTCCGTGGGGTGGCTGCCTGGAATAGTAGTGCCCCATCATTGGTTTTCCTGGGAGGGAGGGGAATAGACATAGTGCCCCATTGGTGTTCCTGGGAGGGGGGGGGATAGTGCCCCATTGGTGTTCCTGGGAAGGGGGGGGGGGAATAGTGCCCCATTGGTGCTCCTGGGAAGGGGGGGAATAGTGCCCCATTGGTGTACCTGGGAAGGGGGGGAATAGTGCCCCATTGGTGTTCCTGGGAAGGGGGGGAATAGTGCCCCATTGGTGTTCCTGGGAAGGGGGGGGGAATAGTGCCCCATTGGTGTTCCTGGGAAGGGGGGGAATAGTGCCTCATTGGTGTTCCTGGGAAGGGGGGGAATAGTACCTCATTGGTGTTCCTGGGAAGGGGGGGAATAGTACCTCATTGGTGTTCCTGGGAGGGGCGGGGGGATAATGCCCCATCATTGGTGTTCCTGGGAGGGGCGGGGGGATAATGCCCCATCATTGGTGTTCCGGGGGGTGGCTGCCTGGAATAGTAGTGCTCCATCATTGGTTTTCCTGGGTGGGAGGAGAATAGACATAGTGCCCCATTGGTGTTCCTGGGAGGGGGGGGGATAGTGCCCCATTGGTGTTCCTGGGAAGGGGGGGGAATAGTGCCCCATTGGTGCTCCTGGGAAGGGGGGGAATAGTGCCCCATTGGTGTACCTGGGAAGGGGGGGAATAGTGCCCCATTGGTGTTCCTGGGAAGGGGGGGAATAGTGCCCCATTGGTGTTCCTGGGAAGGGGGGGGAATAGTGCCCCATTGGTGTTCCTGGGAAGGGGGGGAATAGTGCCTCATTGGTGTTCCTGGGAAGGGGGGGAATAGTACCTCATTGGTGTTCCTGGGAAGGGGGGGAATAGTACCTCATTGGTGTTCCTGGGAGGGGCGGGGGGATAATGCCCCATCATTGGTGTTCCTGGGAGGGGCGGGGGGATAATGCCCCATCATTGGTGTTCCGAGGGGTGGCTGCCTGGAATAGTAGTGCTCCATCATTGGTTTTCCTGGGTGGGAGGAGAATAGACATAGTGCCCCATTGGTGTTCCTGGCAGGGGGGGGATAGTGCCCCATTGGTGTTCCTGCGAGGGGTGGGGGGGATAGTGCCCCATCATTGGTGTTCCTGGGAGGAATAGTGCCCCGTCATTGGTGTCCCCGGGAGGAATAGCACCCCGTCATTGGTGTCCCCGGGAGGAATAGCGCCCCGTCATTGGTGTCCCCGGGAGGAATAGCGCCCCGTCATTGGTGTCCCCGGGAGGAATAGCGCCCCGTCATTGGTGTCCCCGGGAGGAATAGCGCCCCGTCATTGGTGTCCCCGGGAGGAATAGTGCCCAGTCATTGGTGTCCCCGGGAGGAATAGTGCCCAGTCATTGGTGTCCCCGGGAGGAATAGTGCCCAGTCATTGGTGTCCCCGGGAGGAATAGTGCCCAGTCATTGGTGTCCCCGGGAGGAATAGTGCCCAGTCATTGGTGTCCCCGGGAGGAATAGCGCCCCGTCATTGGTGTCCCCGGGAGGAATAGCGCCCTGTCATTGGTGTCCCCGGGAGGAATAGCGCCCCGTCATTGGTGTCCCCGGGAGGAAAAGAAAAAATGGCACATTATGATTTTTTTAATGATTTTATCCGATTAATCGATTAATCGAAAAAATAATCGGCCGATTAATCGATTATGAAAATAATCGTTAGTTGCAGCCCTAGTGGTGCCTCTCGCTTAGGTGTGTGAGCCTCTGGGGCCTTTCAAAAAGGTGTGTATATGTAATGACAGATCATGTGACACTTAGATTGCACACGGGTGGACATCATTTCACTAATTATGTGACTTCTGAAGGTAATTGGTTGCACCAGAGCTTTTTATGGGCTTCATAATAGAGCTGCACGATTAATCGCGGAATCGTTATCGCGATTCTCCGCCTGCCACAATCGCAACTCCGGATTTTGCCGATTCTGACCTATCAAGCAATGTGTTATGTGCTAACAATAAAAGCATGCACTGCGCACCGAACGATGGTGTCCCCGGGATGTTTCCTGTTTCCCTGTTGCGGACGGGAGGGGAAGCCGTCGGAGCCGGCATGAAACGTCTGACGTCACTCAACTTTTCTTTCTAAAGCCACCAAAGCTTAGGGAGAACTCACTGTGTCATTATTGGCAGCTTGCCCTTGAAGTGGGTTGGCTAACCTCTTTGTCACACAACGTGAGCCGACCCCGGATTGGCCCCCCAGACCGTCGGTCACAATGTGGGAGGAAGCGCGTTCGGTCCTCCCCTGGCTGCACCGTTGCTGAGGGGAGGAGGAGGGGTCTCCATCTTTATTTCAAATCCTGTAAACTTGCCGCTTGGCCGTTCATTCCATGTGTGTGTCGGTGGCTTTCTGGGTGGACTGCCCCTGGAGCGGGTGTGAGCACTGTCTCTGTGGACGGGGAAGGCCTCAGGTGGCGGTGGTGGGAGGAGGAGGAGAAGGAGGTCGGGAGAATGAAGCGTCAGAATGTGGACTGCAGTAAACTCCGGCGCCCGTTAAAACGGAACCGAATTACAGATGGCATCTACAGCAGGTGAGTGAGAGAGCCGAGTGCCCGCAGAGCACAGAGGGAGGAGCAGGCCTAGAGGGAAGCCTCAGCCTTTCCTGTGTGCTGGCGGCAAGGCCTGTGTGTCAGTACTGGGAGCTGGGCCTCCACAGTGCACATGTTATACACAACCTTTGTCTGCTATGGTGTGTGCACTGACAGCTCCATACACCCACATGGTCACTGACAGCTCTATGGAGCTCACTCCATTACTCCTTCCATCAGGTCCTGATAGTAGCTTCAAAATACCCTCTCTCTCTCCTAAAAAAAAAATTACGTTGCGAGAATCGTGATCTTTTTATTCTAAGCAAAAAAATTGTGATTCTCATTTTGGCCAGAATCGTGCAGCTCTACTTTATAACAAAGGGGTGAATACATACGCACATGCCAATTATCAGTTTTTTATTTCTGTTTTATGTATATATTTTTCTAATTTTACTTCACCAATTTCGACTATTATGTTCTGATCCATCACATATAATTCAGATTAAAAAAACATGAGTGAGGAAGTTAGGGTTAAGTTTGGATTAAAGAGACTTCTAGCAGTGTTAGTAGGTGCAGGCAGGATGTGTGTCAGGCTGGTTCATAGTGAATACCCAACCCAGCATGGACCCTGACCCCTATGTTCCTGCCCCTGCTGACTCTGGAAGGAGTGCCAGAGCAAGTAAACACGTCTTTACACAGGTACACAGACATTTATATTTTCATAGCATATTGGCTTCCTGCTTTAGACATTTTTTTTACCTACTTTTGCTTTTTTGCAGTCATGCCTTCATATTCAAAGATGTTACTTTGCCTATTTGTCTTTGAAAGAAATAAAAATACGCGCCCATAGTCATATGAGCTGCTTGAACTTGCACTTCTCTAATATTCTTCTACTCTAGAAAACTAGGGCTACCCTCTGAAAATTCCCCAAATACCATGATCTGATATTAGAGCAGTATAGATCTGAATTCTGCAAAGCAGCAGTGCAAATTAGTGAGAGCAGAAGATGCTGTTTTTTCTCCTAGTTCCTAGGACTGAGGTAGAATTACCAGTTGATGCAGACATGAATTACAGACAGACACAAACCAGATAGGTATAAAGTATACTCGGCTGTTTATAACAATGGTCCAACTTGGACACATAATACACAAAACATTCGGTCATGGCAGCACATGAAAACATTTCCTAATTACGCTCCACCACTATTGACATTTCTGATTAAAATATATATATATATATATATATATATATATATATATATATATATATATATATATATAATCAAAAAGATTCTGTCACTAATTACACATTTAGTAATTATTCATTGCGGTGTTGTTGTTTTACCAGGAACATGATTATACTAGCAAAAAAAGATCTGCAGATTTGAGGGGACATATGAAGGAAAGGAATTATGAAATAATAGACAGGAGGCATCAGAAAGTATACAGGGGATAGCTAAGCAACTGGTGGTCATAGCTGGCCTATTAATGCAATAATATGGCCAATTTAGCATCTGTCAATAGTGCCTGTCTATCTGGGAGTATCAATGAACTGGTGTGGGCTTAATCAGCTTTCTTCTTGGTCTCCTGCACGTGGCACACCAAACTTGCCAGACTTGGCCTTGGTGTGTTTTACTTGCAGCAAATCTAGGCCTGTCCACTCCATCGATCTAGGAGGGAAGATACAGATCTAGTTGTCAAGCAATGACAGTGATAGTTACATAGTAGGCAAGGTTGAAAAAAGACACCAGTCCATCAAGTCCAACCTATGTGTGATTATGTGTCATTATTACATTGTATATCCCTGTATGTTGCGTTCATTTAGGTGCCTATCTAATAGTTTCTTGAAACTATCGATGCTCCCCGCTGAGACCACCGCCTGTGGAAGGGAATTCCACATCCTTGCCGCTCTTACAGTAAAGAACCCTCTACGTAGTTTAAGGTTAAACCTCTTTTCTTCTAATTTTAATGAGTGGCTACGAGTCTTGTTAAACTCTTCTGCGAAAAAGTTTTATTTCTATTGTAGGGTCACCAGTATGGTATTTGTATATTGAATTCATATCCCCTCTCAAGCGTCTCTTCTCCAGAGAGAATAAGTTCAGTGCTCGCAACCTTTCCCCATAACTAAGATCCTCCAGACCCTTTATTAGCTTTGTTGCACTTCTTTGTACTCGCTCCATTTCCAGTACATCCTTCCTGAGGACTGGTGCCCAGAACTGGACAGCATACTCCAGGTGCGGCCGGACCAGAGTCTTGTAGAGTGGGAGAATTATCGTTTTATCTCTGGAGTTGATCCCCTTTTTAATGCATGCCAACATTTTGTTTGCTTTGTTAGCAGCAGATTGGCATTGCATGCCATTTCTGAGCCTATCATCTACTAGGACCCCCAGGTCTTTTCCCATCCGAGATTCCCCCAGAGGTTCTCTCCCCAGCGTATAGATTGCATTCATATTTTTGCCACCCAAATGCATTAATTTACATTTTTCTACATTGAACCTCATCTGCCATGTAGTTGCCCACCCCATTAATTTGTTCAGATCTTTTTGCAAGGTTTCCACATACTGGGGAGAAGTTATTGCCCTGCTTAGCTTAGTATCATCTGCAAATACAGAGATTGAACTGTTTATCCCATCCTCCAAATCGTTTATGAACAAATTAAATAGGATTGGTCCCAGCACAGAACCCTGGGGAACCCCACTACCCACCCCTGACCATTCTGAGTACTCCCCATTTATCACCACCCTCTGAACTCGCCCTTGTAGCCAGTTTTCAATCCATGTACTCACCCTATGGTCCATGCCAACGGACCTTATTTTGTACAGTAAACGTTTATGGGGAACTGTGTCAAATGCTTTTGCAAAATCCAGATACACCACGTCTACGGGCCTTCCTTTATCTAGATGGCAACTCACCTCCTCATAGAAGGTAAGTAGATTGGTTTGGCAAGAACGATTCTTCATGAATCCATGCTGATTACTGCTGATGATACTGTTCTTATTACTAAAATCTTGCATATAGTCCCTTATCATCCCCTCCAAGAGTTTACATACTATTGATGTTAGGCTAACTGGTCTGTAATTCCCAGGGATGTATTTTGGGCCCTTTTTAAATATGCTACATTGGCTTTTTTCCAATCAGCTGGTACCATTTCAGTCAGTAGACTGTCTGTAAAAATTAGGAACAACGGTCTGGCAATCACTTGACTGAGTTCCCTAAGTACCCTCGAATGCAAGCCATCAGGTCCCGGTGATTTATTATTGTTAGGTTTCTCAAGTCTTATTTTAATTCTTTCCTCTGTTAACCATGGAGGTGCTTCCTGTGTTGTGTCATGAGGATAAACACTGCAGTTTTGGTTACTGAAGCCCCCCGATTCACTCGTGAAGACTGAGGAGAAGAATAAATTCAATACCTTCGCCATCTCCCCATCCTTTGTAACCAGATGTCCTTCCTCATTCTTTATGGGGCCAATATGGTCAGTCCTCCCTTTTTTACTGTTTAAATACTTAAAGAATTTCTTGGGGTTTTTTTTGCTCTCCTCCGCTATGTGTCTTTCATGTTCTGTCTTAGCCCGTCCTAATTGCACCCTTACATTTCTTGTTGCATTCTTTATAAAGTCTGAATGCTGAGGATGATCCCTCAACCTTGTATTTTTTGAAGGCCTTCTCCTTTGCTTTTATATGCATTTTTACAGTTAAGCCATCCAGGACTTTTGTTCGCCCTTTTAAATTTATTACCCAATGGGATACATTGGCTAATGCCCTTATTTAATATACTCTTAAAGCAAACCCATCTCTCCTCCGTATTCTTTGTTCCTAATATTTTATCCCAGTTTATGCATTTTAGCAAGGTTTGTAGTTTAGGGAAGTTGGCTCTTTTGAAATTCAGTGTCTTTGTATTCCCTTTATGTTTCCTATCTGTGTGATTTATACTGAAACTAATTGACCTGTGATCGCTGTTACCTAAATTGCCGCGTATTTCCACATCCGTGATCAGGTCTGTATTGTTGGTAATCAGTAGATCCAATAATGTTTTATTTCTAGTTGGTGCGTCTACCATTTGACCCATAAAATTGTCCTGCAAGACATTAAGGAACTAGCGAGCCTTAAATGAATGCGCGGTTCCCTCCGCCCAGTCTATGTCTGGATAGTTAAAATCCCCCATTATGATAACACTTCCCATCCTTGCTGCTAATCCAAATTGTGATAGGAGATCTGTCTCCACTTCTTCCCTCAGGTTAGGGGGCCTATAGCATACTCCCAGTATTATTTTCCCCTTAGCTTCATCCCTTTGGAGCTCTACCCATAAGGATTCCACCTCCTCCCTAGCTCCCTCAGTGATGTCATCTCTCACATTCACTTGTACATTATTCTTGATATATAGGCATACCCCTCCTTTGCTTAGTTATACTGAAGGCAAGCAGGAGAAATGGCCTTCAACATTGTAATAGGAGATGTAAGGACATTTGTGCTGCACATTGAGTTAGATTACCACCAACCATCCAACTGCCAGTCTATGCAAACATTATCCACAAGAAAGGAAAGAAATTGGAATGGTCAATAGTCTTTATGTTACTATGAATTATGACAGGAAAGGGTATTTTTAGTTAGCTGTAGAATAGCAGTAGAACATGTATAAATGGCACCACAGTACCATATTTAAAAATATCTTTTTGTAAGCAAGATTTTTTAGAATGGACACTTCAACTTTCCTCTTGTGGTGCAACCCAGAATTCTATTGCGGAAAGTGAATAGAATTTTGTGGTGCATCACTAAAGCCCCATACACACTATCAGATTTTCTGCTGATTTTTTCCTTCAGATTTACCAAAACCATATAATATTAGGTCAAACCTTAGGAGTTTCAATTTGTATGCAATCAGGAAACCCCTTGCACTACATGGTTTTGGTAAATCTGAAGACAAAAATCAGCAGAAAATCTGATAGTGTGTATGGGGCTTTAGGTTAAGTTCACTCTGGCTTCAAAAGCAGGCGTTTGAGATGCGTTAAAAACGTCCCTCAAATCCCTACGCAAATTATACAATGGACAGCACACAGTGCTACTCACACTACCAAAACATGAAGCGTTAGCGTCGCGTCACTTCAAGATTGAAGCCTCATGTCGAGTCAGGAGGCGTTTGAAGCCTTTCAACGCCTTCCATTCAAGTCTACGGTAATGCTTCACAAATGCTCTGGCAGGCAGTTGCAGGATGTTAAGATTTGTTTATTTCCTGTAATGGAATAGGCATTTGTGGAGTGGTTTTAACGTGCCTTAATGCTAATCAAATGCTTCAAATCTGCCCATAGGGCATTTGGGGAACATTTTTAACTTGGCATGAACACTTGTAAAAAATTTTTTAAAAGCCAGTCTAATGCCTATGATAAAGCTCCTTAACGCGAGTCTAACACCCATACTAAAGCTGGCCATACACCATACAATTTTCTTATTCAATTTTCTTTAGATTTACCTTCAACTATGTAGTAGAAGGGCCTGCCTGATTGCATACAAATTGAAAGTGTTTAGGTTTGACCTCCTATTATATGGTTTTGGTAAATCTAAACCAAAGTTGCACAAGAAAATTGTATAATGTATGGCTAGCCTAACGCTATAGGAGCATTTGTTAACTGTTAGAAATTTAGTCAAGTGTGAACAAGCCCTAAAGTGGCCACCAGCAGGAGAAAGGATGTCCAAATTCTATAATATTTATCTTTAGTTAGACTTCATTTAGAATACTGCGCCCAGCACTGAAGACTTCACTTACAAAAGGATATTACAGTGGATATAAAAAGTCTACACACCCCTGTTAAAATGACAGGTTTCTGTAATGTAAAAAAATGAGACAAAGATAAATAATTTCAGAGCTTTGTCCACCTTTAACATGCACAATAAACTGTATAACTCAATTGAAAAACAAGCTGAAATCTTTTTTTTTTTGGGGGGGGGGGGGGGGAATAAAAAAAACAAAATAATGTGGGTGCATAAGTGTGCACACCATTTAGCTAATACTTTGTTGAAACACCTTTTGATTTTATTACAGCACTCAGTCTTTATGGATATGAGTCTATCAGCATGGCACATCTTGGCCTGGCAATATTTGCCCACTCTTCTTTGCAAAAACACTCCAAATCTGTCAGATTGCGAGGGCATCTCCTGTGCAGAGCCCTCTTCCGATCACCCACAGATTTTCAATCAGATTCAGGTCTGGGCTCTGGCTGGCCATTCCAAAACTCTAATTATCTTCCGGTGAAAAAAGTCCCATACCATTGGAGTTTGGTAGAAAGAGTGTCCCTATACATTGGTGGTAAGTGGGAAGAACATCCCTTACCATAGGTGCTCAGTGAGAAGAATGCCCCTTACATAGATGGCCAGTGGGAAGTCTGTCCCTTACCATTGGTGGTTAGTGGGAAGAATGTCCTCTTACAGAAAGCTAAAAAGATCATTGGTGTTAATGGTAGTTTAGTTGATGGTCTGAAATTGCTAATTTTTCAAGGAACCCCAAACAACCTTAAGATGAACTTTAGACTTCCATAAAACTCTGGTTAAGAAAGGGTGTTATAGAACAATGTTTCTCAACTCCAGTCCTCACAGGTCATGTTTTCAGGATGAAACGGCTGTGGCAAGTACTAAGGCAGTGAAACTGATCAAATCACCTGTGCAAAATAATGGAAGGCCCGAAAACATGACCTGTTGGGGGTACTTGAGGACTGGAGTTTTAGAGTAGGAAATCATCTCAATGGTAAGGAAACAGCTGAATGCAAAGTTATTGATGTTTGATTCCTGTCATCTGTGTCAATGTCCTTTCATTCCACCCATTCCTCCTCTTGTTAATGTAATCACAACACCATGGCTACAAATCAGATAAATGACTTTTAATTGTAAGCAGGTGTGATTATACTGCTCCTGACACACTTAGCAAGTATAAATATAGCTGATCCTTATTACATAAATCACCACCACTCATATTTATCACTGCAGCTGTCTTTGTATTGCACATTATCCAAAATTAGACCCTGGGTAATGTCAAGAAAAGCCACAAATCTTGCTCCATTCTATGAGATTAGCCATGTTACACGTAAGCAGAACCACATTTAGCTTGTTAGGTAGTGCATTTTACTTTTTTTATGTTAATACCATCATACACCACATGTACCATCAAACAACACCTGCCACCAGTGCAATACTTTCCAAAAAGATGAACTAGACACATTCTAGGAATGTGCCTAGCTTTCTACTGCTAAGAAATGTCTGTGACTTATTCATTGAACTTTCATGTGTATGCAAAGTGATGACAGGTCCCCTTACTAGCATGTGCAGAGGTCAGTTCTTTGAGGGCTTCACTTCTTTTCCTTCTATGCTATGTTTTCCCAATATTTGGCTAATGGTAAAATCTGTCAAATCTGTAATTTCAGTTGGGTTGGTGAACATCCTTAGTCAAGGTTCCTAAATGGTTCAATTGTTTGCTTAAGCCTAGTACACATAGACCGAATGTTGGGCTGCATCAACCGGTTCTTTAGAAACTGGCTGACATTCGGCCCGTGTGTATGGCAGCCTGTCCGACACGAAGCTGGCCGAACTTTCTTCGAAAGGTCATGACCAAAAGAGATCTGCTTACCGGCTCCCTATCAACACTCTCACCCAATGACTGAGAGTGCTAAGTGGAGTGTTCTGATGAGGGGGCCATCCCCCTGTCAGAACACAATAGCACAGCAGGGGAGATGGTTGTACTAACAAGCGGTCGTTTTTTTTTTTCATTCAACCCACTGGGTTGAATGAAAAAAAAAACTAGTAGTGTGTATGAGGCTTTATTCTACATCATCTAGTAATTGAAAATGTAGGTAACAGTAACCAAAACACCAATGTTACCTCTAAAAAGTGCTGGTCAGTACTTGTAGCATTTGGATTCACTGCATGAACCCAAACTGGCCAGACTGCTGGTTGGAAGCTAAACAGTGGGGACCTTGAGTGGAGAGTGTGAACAAGTTTTGCTTTTGACTGCTGGTGATTGCTGGGTTGCATTTTTAGGTTCTTTTGGGGGCTTTTCCTTGTAGCTTTTTAACACCTTTTTCTGTCACTTTTTAAACAGCTTTTTTTTCTTTGCTTCCTTCAGCCTACTAATTAAGGGGAGTGGTTAACAGGTGCTTGAGGCCTCTATAACTTTCTGTAGAACTCATTGTGAGCCTGCTCATCTTTGAGCTTGCTGGAACTTAGACCAAGTGGAACTGGACTAAATGGTGAGTTAAGAAACCAGAGTTAGTGGAACTGGACTAAATGGTGAGTTAAAAAAAAGAGTAATGCCCTGTACACACGGTCAGATTTCCCAATGGAGAATGTGTGATAGGACCTTGTTGTCAGAAATTCCGACCGTGTGTAGGCTCCATCACACATTTTCCATAGGAATTTCCGACACACAAAGTTTGAGAGATTGCTATAAAATTTTCCGACAACAAAATCCGTTGTCGGAAATTCCGCTCGTGTGTACACAAATCTGCATGCTCAGAATAAATTAAGAGACGAAAGCTATTGGCTACTGCCCCGTTTATAGTCCCGACGTACGTGTTATACATCACCGCGTTCAGAACGATCGGATTTTCCGACAACTTTGTGTGACCGTGTGTATGCAAGACAAGTTTGAGCCAACATCCGTCAGACAAAATCCATGGATGTTGTTGTCGGAATGTCCGATCAATGTCCGACCGTGTGTACAGGGCATTAGTGGAACTGGACTAAGTGGTGAGTTAAAAAAAAGAGTTGTAAAAAGGAGGTTAAAACAGGGGTCAAGTACCTGTGTAGGGTGAGTGTGTACCTGTGTATTGAGTGCTGTGAGTGCACGTGGGCTGTTTTGAGTATTAGTGTTAGGAAGTACAAGTGTATTGTGAGTATCTGAGTGTTGTCTGAGTAGTGTGTGTGTGTGCACGTGGGTCTGTGAGTGCACGTGGGTCGGCGAGTGCACGCTGGTCAGCAAATGCACGTTGGTCAGCGAGTGCACGTTGGTCAGCGAGTACCTGTGTACTGTCTTGTTAAGTATTAGTGTCAGGAAGCTAGTTGTTAGGTAATTTAGACAGGGTATAATCCCCAATCCTCATTAAATTAGTAGGTACGATGCCCGGTGGGTGTGGAGGTGTACATCTTGTGGCATGTATGCATTCCTTGATCATCCGGTCGAGGGCAAATACTTGGGACTTGGGAACTAAATTGAGGAAAAGAACCTCCGAGGTAGTATTCTCAGGAATACTACCGGTACATCGAGCCACACCAGAAAGGCAGGGGGAGATTAAGGAAATAAACAAGTGGCTGAGGAGCTGGTGTAGTAAGAAGGGGTTTGGGTTCCTGGAGGACTGGGCCGGCTTCTCAGTCGATCACCAGTACTATAGAAGGGACGGACTGCACCTAAATGAGGAGCGTGCAGATCAGCTGGGAGTAAAGATGGGCAAGGAGTTAGAGGGGTTTTTAAACTAGGCGACGTGGGGAGGGCCCAGAGGTAGAGATAGTCAGCGCGGAACATATTCCAGAGGGTAGTATTGGGGGCATTAGTGGTAGGTTGACTAAAGCACATAAACCCAACGTAAGTATAGTAACAAGTCCTAGTTGCAATCTCGCAAACACCCAATAAGAGGATACTATGCGACCAGTCTAAACTACGTGGCATGTTCACCAATGCCAGGAGCCTCGCAGACAAAATGGGTGAACTAGAGATACTGTTGTACGAGGAGGATTTGGATTTTGTGGGAATTTCAGAGACCTGGTTTAACAGCTCTCATGATTGGCTGGCAACCATTCAAGGGTATACCCCTTATCGCAGGGTTAGAGGAGGGTAAAAAAGGGGGAGGGGCATGCCTATCTATCAAGAATAATGTACAAGTGAATGTGAGAGATGACATCATTAAGGGAGCTAGGGAGGAGGCGGAATCCTTATGGGTAGAGTTCCAAAGGGATGAAGCTAAGGGGAAAATAATACTGGGGGTAAGCTATAGGCCCCCTAACCTGAGGGAGGAGGGGGAGACGGATCTCCTATCACAAGTTGGATTAGCAGCAAGAATGGGAAGTGTTATCATAATGGGTGATTTTAATTATCCAGACATAGAATGGGCGGAGGGAACCACGCATTCGTCTAAGGCTCGCCAGTTCCTAAATGTCTTGCAGGACAATTTCATGGTTCAGATGGTAGGCGCACCAACTAGAAATAACGTTACTGGATCTATGGATTACCAACAATGCAGACCTGATCAAGGATGTGGAAATACAGGGCAATTTAGGAAACAACGATCACAGGTCAATTGGCTTCAGTATAAATCACACAAATAGGAAACATAAGGGGAATACAAAGACACTGGGGTTGATTTACTAACGGCAAAAAGACGGTGCACCTTGGAAAGTGCAGTTGCACACGGCAAGAGCAGTTGCTCCAGAGTTTAGTAAATGAGCAGAAGCTCTGCTGACTTTCATCAACCAATCATGTGCAAGCAAAAATGCTGTTTTTTTTATTTTCCTTGCATGTGATTGGGTATTCTTTGCAAAGTAAAGGTTTATCTCATTTACTAGGCTCTGGAGCAACTGCACTTGCAGAGTGCAATTGCACTTTTCAAGGTGCACAGTATTTTTGCCTTTAGTAAATCAACCCCACTGAATTTCAAAAGAGCCAACTTCCCTAAACTACGAACCTTGCCAGAAGGCATGAATTGGCATAAAATCTTAGGAACAAAAAACACGGAGGAGAGATGATTTGTTTTAAGAGCATATTAAATAAGGGCATTAGCCAATGCATGCCATTGGGTAATAAATTTAAAAGCGCAAACAAAAATCCTGGATGGCTGAAATGCATATAAAAGCAAAGGAGAAGGCCTTCAAAAAAATACAAAGTTGAGGGATCAGCATTCAGACTTTATAAAGCATGCAACAAGAAATGTAAGGGTGCAATTAGGGCAGCTATGATAGAACAAGAAAGACACATAGCGGAGGAGAGCAAAAAAAATCCCAAGAAATTCTGTAAGTATGTATCTCCTCAGTCTTCACGAGGGAATCGGGGGGCTTCAGTAACCAAAACTGCAATGTTTATCCTTTTGACACATCACAGGAAGCACCTCCATGGTTAACAGAGGACAGAATTAAAATTTGACTTGGGAAACTTAACATTAATAAATCACCGGGACCAGATGGCTTTCATCCGAGGGTACTTAGGGAACTCAGTCAAGTAATTGCCAGACCATTGTTCCTAATTTTTACTGACAGTCTATTGAGTGGAATGGTACCAGCTGATTGGACAAAACCCAATGTAGCACCAATATTTAAAAAGGGCCCAAAATACATCCCTGGGAATTACAGACCAGTTAGCCTAGCATCAATAGTATGCAAGCTCTTTGAGGGGATGATAAGGGACTATATATAAGATTTTAGTAATGATGGTATCATTAGCAGTAATCAGCATGGATTTATGAAGATTCGTTCTTGCCAAACCAATCTATTGACCTTCTATGAGGAAGACGTGGTGTATCTGGATTTTGCAAAAGCACTTGACACAGTTCCCCATAAACATTTACTGTACAAAATAAGGTCTGTTGGCATGAACCATAGGGTGAGTACATGGATTGAAAACTGGCTACAAGGGCGAGTTCAGAGGGTGGTGATAAATGGGGAGTACTCAGAATGGTCAGGGGTGGGTTGTGGGGTCCTCCAGGGTTCTGTGCTGGGACCAATCCTATTTATTTTGTTCATAAACGACCTGGAGGAAGGGGTAAAGAGTTCAATCTTTGTCATTGCGGATGATACTAAGCTAAGCAGGGCAATAACTTCTCCGCAGGATGTGGAAACCTTGCAAAAAGATGAACAATTAACTGAACAAATTAATTGGGTAGGCAACTACATGGCAAATGAGGTTCAATGTAGAAAAATTTAAAATATTGCATTTGGGTGGCAAAAATATGAATGCAATCTATACAGTCGGGGGGGGGGGACCTCTGGGGGAATCTAGGATGGAAAAGGACCTGGGGGTCCTAGAAGATGATAGGCTCAGCAATGCCAAGCAATGCCAAGCTGCTGCTAACAAAGCAAACAGAATATTGGCATGGATAAGAGAAAACTGCGCTATTGATAAAATAAATAACAAGTTGCAACTTAAAGTGATATACAACACAACACCAACAGAACATGTAAAGGGAATGAAGCTGTGCTAGATAAAAAGTGAATAAACATATAAGTGCGTGTATCACAAACACAGTGAAAAGTGCAACAAATATTGTCCACCTATAATCAATCAAATAATAAGGTGATACCCAAAAAAATAAATAAATCCAGAGTTAACTAAATAATAAAATATATGAATGAATAAATGAATGTAGAAACAGACTATATCATTGATGTTGAGGATGCTGGAACATTGCAACACCTAGTGACAGGTCTTCAGAGGACACAGACTGTGAATCCACCACTGCACAGAGTCAAGGCTTACCAGTTATACAAGCTAGATTAGCTTGGCACCCAACCCTGGGTAATACGATCCCCCACTGTTGAGGGGGGCTTGTGAGTAGGGCGTTCACCAAATCCCAGCTCAGACGAGATGCCGATCTGCGCGTGTCAGTGTTAACCAACACTCTGCACTTGGGAGGCTTGCTGCTGTGCCCGGGACTGGAATGATCTCAGTAAGGGTATGTAGCCACTTAGACCAGTTTAACTTGGGACTGGAACGATCTCAGTAAGGGTATGTAGCCACTTAGACCAGTTCAACTTGGACAGAGTTCCAGCAGATTCAAAGATGAGCCTGCTCATCTTTGAGTCTGCTGGAACTCTGTCCAAGTGAAGCTGCTCATCTTTGAGTCTGCTGGAACTCTGTCCAAGTGGCCTGCTCATCTTTGAGTCTGCTGGGACTCTGTCCAAGTGAACCTGGTCATCTTTGAGTCTGCTGGAACTCTGTCCAATGGCATGAATTAAAAAGGGGATCAACTCTAGAGATAAAACTATAATTCTCCTGCTCTACAAGACTCTTGTCCGGCCACACCTAGAGTATGCTGTCCAGTTCTGGGCACCAGTCCTCAGGAAGGATGTACTGGAAATGGAACGAGTACAAAAAAAGGGGAACAAAGCTAATAAAGGTTCTGGAAGATATTAGTTGCACTGAACTTATTCTCTCTGGAGAAGAGATGCTTGATAGGGGATATGATTTCAATTTTTAAATACCGTACTGGTGACCCCACAATAGGGATGAAACTTTTTCACAGAAGGGAGTTTAACAAGACACGTGGCCACTCATTAAAATTAGTTCCTCCTCTCCGTGGCTACCTTACCCTCCCCTACCCTACCCTTCCTCTCTTTGCTCTGTCTATACTTTTCTCTGTTACTCAATGCTTTTTATATAACTGGATCCTCATAGGGTCTGGTCCCCCTGGTCACAGGACACCAGAATACGGACCCCTATTTGCTCACATTTAAGCCAACCAGATACCTTACACAGAATCAGGTGAGGTGCTCAAAACCCACTATATGAACAATGGCTGCCTATATTTATGAACATGTATCATTTACATATTATGTGATCTCCCATTACTAATAAAGTAATAGGGAAGTGATCTGTATTTAGTGTTTTAAAGTGTATTTTAACCCCAAAACATTTTTATTTTGTTTTGGATAGAGTAGGGGATATGATTTCAATTTTTAAATACCGTACTGGTGACCCCACAATAGGGATAAAACTTTTTCACGGAAGGGAGTTTAACAAGACACGTGGCCACACATTAAAATTAGAAGAAATGAGGTTTAACCTTAAGCTATGCAGTGGGTTCTTTAATGTAAGAGCGGCAAGGATATGGAATTCCCTTCCACAGGCGGGGGTCTCAGCGGGGAGCATCGATAGTTTCAAAAAACTATTAGATAAGCACCTGAACGACCACAACATACAGGGATATACAATGTAATACTGACATATAATCACACACATAGGTTGGACTTGATGGACTTGTGTCTTTTTTCAACCTCACCTACTATGTAACTATGTACACGAGTACTGGCGACTTTAGACATAATCTATGACATCATGGACCATCAATGCATGGACTAACTGAAAGTTCCTCCTCTCAGTGGCTACCTTACCCTCCCCTACCTTACCCTTCCTCTCTTTGCTCTGTCTATACTTTTCTCTGTTACTCAATGCTTTTTATTCAACTGGATCCTCATAGGGTCTGTTCCCCCTGGTCACAGGACACCAGAATACAGACCCCTATTTGCTCACATTTAAGCCAACCAGATACCTTACACAGAATCAGGTGAGGTGCTCAAAACCCACTATATGAACAATGGCTGCCTATATTTATGAACATGTATCATTTACATATTATGTGATCTCCCATTACTAATAAAGTAATGGGGAAGTGATCTGTATTTAGTGTTTTAAAGTATATTTTAACCCCAAAACATTTTTATTTAGTTTTGGGTAGAGTAGAGAATAGCTCTGTTAGTTGAGTTTTTTCCTGTGAATTACTCTTGATGTTATTTACCTCGCTTTCTGTCCTACAGATGCAACAGGTTATGAGAAAAGATCTCTACAAGATAAGAGAACTTGGACTTTTAGATAGTTGTCAAAGGAAGAGGTATCTCCATTGGAAAATGTTCCCTCACCTCTTGTTCTAGTGTTCTAGTGACAACTTTATTTTAGGATATCTATCACTTTTTGCATCTGTGACAAAGGTCATCAGGATAACTAAAAAGGGTAAATCTCATCATGAAGGACACAGACCGCATTATGAAACAGACAGAGGTTTAACCCATTCACACAATACTCAAAACTAAAAAAAAAAAAAGTGGGCTAAGACAAGCAGGAGGAATTATGCCAGAAATCAGACACTATGGTGACACTGAACTAATCTGATGACAGTATATAAAAAAAGAAATACATGTAATGCTGTACTGCAGTGGTGGCAGTATGAAAAGAAAAATTTGAAAAAAAAAATATTTTATTGTATTTCTTCATTTTCCAACAAAATGTGACAAAATCTTACAACTTAAAAAATCTTGCCATGCCTCTTACTAAATACCTTAAACTGTCTACATTCCAAAAAGGGGTAATTTGGGGGGTATTTGTACTGTCCTGGCATTTTAGGGCCATAAGAAATTAGATCAGGATTGATCAATTTTTAAACATATATACCATAGTTATAAACAAATAATATACACTGATTTGGGTTATTTTACCAAAGGAATGTAGCAGACTACATTTTGTCCTAAGTTTATAAAGAAAGATTATTTATTTGCAAAAAAACAAAAAAAATTTAAAACAGAAACAAAGAAACTTTTTTTTTTCAAAATGTTTGACATTTTTTCATTTATATATCAAAAAAAATAAAGAACTCAGTGGTGAATAAATAACAGCAAACAAACGCTCTATTTGTATAGAAAAAAAAATATATAATTTAATTTGGGTACAGCGTTGCATGATCGAGCAATTGCCAGTTAAAGCAGCATAGTGCAGAATAGCAAAATGTGCCCCCCTCTTGAAGAAGGTAAAAGTGTTTAATGGGCTATTTGCTTTTTGTCTTATTATTGTTGGCTGGTGTTCCGCTTAAAAAAATAATTTAACCAAGTAATGAAACAATACAAATTTAATAGGAGCCTTAGGAAAAATGCAAATATAGCACCAAACATAAAAAAAGTGGATACATATTTGCCTTTGTCTGTTTTTGGATTTTGGATGATGTATTTTAAAGAAAAAAAGTAACGCTCCTCAACATGTTAAGATTTTAGTTGAAAACTAAACCAACATCTGAAAGCTTCTGATAGCATCTCCATGTTTGGAACAAGCCATTAAAATCAATGTTATTTGACTTAACTGTGACCTTTCAGTACAGGAATACTGCAGCAATTGAACAAAAAAATAAAAATAATTAAAGTGCACAGAACCTCATAATAATGTTTTTGGAACAGCGGGAGAATGGCATGCATAGCTCATAAACCAGGAGAAAAATATCTGGGACTTCACTTGACTTTTTACCGTCCAAATGGCAAAAGTCCAGACACAGATTAATCCGACAAGAGTAGATTCCGAATATATTTATGCACTTTCCTCTTGTGACTTCTCCCTCCTTCTAGACAGCATCATATTTTCATAGCACTCAGTCTCTTGGGAGCGCTAGTATTTTATAGCTATGTTCAGTGATTTTCCTCTTCTTGGCAGCTCAGTTAAAAAAAAAAACTATTTCCCAAGAGTCTACTTTGCATGCGGCATCAAAAGTCACAGTACCATCTGCTCCCCTAGATCAAGCCTATCTACTTTCCTCACTTTAGATAGACCCAGACTGGTGCCGTGACACACTATGTGGATTTTTACAGACAACTGTCACCGTTTCCCCGAGTCCTGACTTTTATCTTATGGGAAAGTGATACATACAGACAGAATGTCCAAGACAACCATCTGGATGAAAAAGCAGTCATGCCTAAGTGGTGGCTTTTTGTAGCATCTGGCACCACTATAATACAAAGTGACGGAACATAGAGGAACATGTTTTGCGCCAAAATCTGCCCTCTCTCCATGGGGAGTCCTATGCCTACCATTACTTAATAATCTTCTACGTACATAGATGTGGTAATTGAATACTAAGCAGTTACTCTATGGAAAGTCCTAGTACAAGCTGAGTCAGAAGGAATAGGCATAGCAGAAAGAGGAAAATAGGAGGACAAAAGAAGACCCAAACATAAAGCAGGTGGCAGGAAAGTATATATATACAGGGCTTTTTTCTCAGAGAATGGGTGCAGGAACTCCTACCTTCCGAGTCACCCCTTGACTCCGCCCTCTACCCACCTCCGAGCACAATTCCTTTGTTCCACACCTTCCAGTACCACCCCTTTTAGAGAATAGAGAACCAAGTTATCATTTTGTGGTTCTAAGTATTTTGTATGGAATGTGTTAATGATAACAAGAATGACAGTAAAAAAGTAATCTAGCAACAATGGATACCCTAGCGACAATGGATCCACCCCAGCAGCAATGGACTCCCAACAGCCAGCAACAATAGACCCTCCAACAGCCAGCAACATTAGACCCCTACCTCAACAGTAGATCCCTCCTAGCAATGATTGACTCCCTGCAACATAATACCCACCCTGAGCAACAATAGATTCTTCACCAGCAACAATAGACACCCCTGCAAAAATAGATTCCCTCCAGAAACTTTAGATTCCCCAGCAGCCAGCATCAGTAGACCTTCCCTCAACATAAGATCCACCCCAGCCACAATAGATCTCCCCTTCCTCTGCAAAAACAGATCCTCTCAGCATCAATAGACCCTCCAGCACACCCTAGCACCCCTTGCCATTATATACATTCATTGTGTTCCCCCATGCTCCTGCTGAAAAAAAGCCCTGTATATATATATATATATATATATATATATATATATATATAACTGTGGGGGTTTAGCTCAATGGGGGGTCACCTTCCCTGGGAAAAAGGGTAGTCCAAACGGCAGGTTTTCTTAAAATCCGACTTATAGCCAGTTTTATTTTTAAAAGGTTACATGAAAATCAATTAAACAAAACATAAAGTAAATCCTCGCCATCCAGGCACTAACTAAACAATTCAGGATCCTAACTCACAGGTGAAGGGCTTCTCCCCGTCACCCACACAACAAAGATAATGCAAACCTATTCCTGTCTCTCACAAAGCAGACAGTACCATCAGCAGCTCTTTCCCAGGTATGGCTTCCTGAGTCCCAGGCCAAATGCAATTCTTTGCTCCAGTCCTGCCTTACTTATACAACCTATTGGTGGACATAAGTGGATCACAAAATCTGGTCCGGAACCAACCCTGCCAAGGTTGCTGGTAAAACTCGGGCCGGATTCCACCTTAGTTCTCTGCAAATGAACGCATGCGAGGTGAAACATAACATCCATCAATCACCTCACCTTTCATAATGTTACTATATATTTATGTATATTTGTATATATATATATATATATATATATATATATATATATATATATATATATATATATAAAAATATATATATACAGTTGTGCTCATAAGTTTACATACCCTGGCAGAATTTATGATTTCTTGGCCATTTTTCAGAGAATATGTTTTCAATCTTCTTTTAATATTTTTTTAAATAGTTATTCAAATACATACATTATAAATATCTTTCATCACCAAATTGAACATTATATTATTGAATAACATCCTTTCCTTAAAATATCATCATAATTTGTAATAACCTATTCTATGCTAAACCATCTGACATATATTTATTTCTTTACAATGTCCATACTCCATTCATCCACACCATTCATCCGTGTCTTACTTTTCATTACTTTTCATACATACACTCTGTAAAAAAATATTGCATATGCATATCCATTCATCCCTAACATTCATCACTGTCTTGTTTTCCAACAATACATACACTAAAAAAAATAAATAAAAAAAATAAAAACGTTAAAGGATTTCTCCCATCTCCTCTACGAGGTGTTTTGTTCCAATTTCACAAAAATTGATTCATTTTTATCGAAGTCCGAAACTTTTCCCATTGATGCCACATTATGGGCTTTTGGTCCTCTACCATCCCCTCTCTCTTAAATTTGCTCTTCCATATATTGTATTTCGTTCATTTCACATATCCATTCCGTTATTGTAGGACCATTTATTTTTCTCCATTTTCGAGCTATTATCGTCCTAGCTGCATTTATCATATGGTGAAGAATATTTGTCTTTATAAATTTCAATGATCCAGGTATTATAAACATTATCGAAACCTTAACGCTTGGTTGCATCTCGTTTCCAGACACCAATTTGTACATTTCAAAAATTTTATACAAGAATTTCTTCACCACATGACATTCGTACCAAATATGTGTCATTGTTCCTTTATCCCTTAGGCATCTCCAACATTTCTCTGTATTATCTTTATTTATTTTATTCAGATCTACTGGACTTCGGTACCATCTCATCATAATTTTATAGTTGCATTCTTGATGCTTAACTGCTATAGATAGTTTATGTGTTAGTAAAATTGCTTTATCCCTTTCTAATAGTGAAATCGGACTCTCTAATTCACTTTCCCATTTTTTTAATACTAGCTATTTCGTTAAGGGGTCCCGCAGGAAGTAGAAGTTTAGAGATTTTAGATGGGTCGGTTTTCGTTCTTCTTTTAACAATTGTTTGAATTTAGTTAAAATTCAATATATGTATTTAATTGATAGTATTGTATCCATTTATTATTATGTTCCGGCCCCATTTTAGGCAATTTTTGAAGTTTACCTTCTTTTAGGGTCTGGACTAATCTTTTGTTCTCCAACCTATTCCATTTAATAAAATTTAATGCTGCTACTATACTGGTGGAAATTCCGGGTTGGAGAACAATGAAGTCATTGGCCCATTCATTTTTTGAAAGTCCCCCCTTTTCAATACATAATATCCCATATTTTTAAAGTTGCTGACATAAAAATAGTTAAATCTTTTTTTCCTGCTCTAAATTGGGGTTTAATCCATGGAAGGGACTTTAATTGCAGATCTATTATGTCTTCTTCTAAAGTGATCCATTGTTTATTTTCTACATTGTGATACCAATCTATTATCCTTATCAGTGATGCAGCCTGTGAGTATATTGCAAAAAATCGGGCAACACCAAACCTCCATCTTTTTTTATTCTAATTAAGATTTCTCTTTTTATTTGTGGTGTTTTTTTAGTCCATATAAAACTTCCTACCCCAGATGATGACTTCTAAGTCGAAACGCGTTGGGAGGATATGCTGAGACCACTGTCTTCTTTTATACAAGCACTTGATTTTACTGCTAAACACGTGAGTGTATTTCCTTTGCTTTTTATGTATTAAAATTTCCATACGGAGTTACGCTATATGCCTTCCTCTTTCTTTTAATGGTGGGGCTGACTGCCTATATCTACTGAGTCCATCCATACCTTACACCTGTTTCTGAGGTCCATCTGGAGGTCATATCTGGATAGAGCATCTGATCCCCTTGGTATATTATACCACAAAGCTTGATTGACTCACTAGGTGTACACCTATTTGAGTTCAATCCCTCTGGTAAGCAGCTTCTGGTGTCTTTGGTGGTGGATCTACTATCAACTGTTATTACATCATACATATTTGAAGTTAAAGACTGTCAATATATTATATCCGCATGTGGTTGAGGATTATCATCACACATGATTGAAGCTTGTCACTGACTTTTTTCTTTTTTGGACATCATACGTCCAAGTTCCTCTGTTTATAGACATCACATGTCATAATAGAGGACTGCTTGGAGTATTTTTGAGCACATCATTTATTATTCACGTTTTTTGTACTCATATTATTTGTTATGGTTTATATGATCACATAAGCGCTGCACATTTCACCCAATTTGTCATTTTTGCATATAAAACTTCCTATAGCGTAATTGTGTTATTAATTTTTTTGGAATGGCTATAGGTATAGCTTGAAATAAGTATAATAGTTTAGACAATAAATTCCATTTTTACTACATTAATTCTTCCTATCCAAGAGTGAATTATCTTATCATATCCTATCTTATATCTTTGAAGTGCTTTTATAGTTTTACCAGTTATCACAGAATGTTTTAATTCCTGTAAATTAGTCAATTCCCTTGGAATAAATATCCCTAAATACTTTTTTTTTGCCATTAAAAGGGAAAGTCGTTTTGAAGAAGCTCTTGTACCTTATCTGTTAGAGATACATTTAACATTTCTAATTAACTTTGAAAATACCTACTTTTCCAAATTTTTAAAATTCCTTGGTATTGTAACAAGTGGATTGGTGACATATATTAACAAATCATCCGCATACACTGCCATTTTATATTCCTTTCCTTTAACCTTTATCTCTTGAATATCCCCATTCTTCCGTATTGCTGTGGTAAGTTTTCCATTACTAACACGTATACCAATGGGGACAAGGGACATCTTTGTCGAGTGCCATTTGTTATTTCTATATATTCAGAAAGCATTCCATTCATTTGTATTTTTACCCTGGGATTGGAATATAGTGCCATAATTTTCCTAAGCATCTTTAGTCCAATCCCAAGTTGAATTAAGGTTTCCTCCAAAAACCGCCATCCCACCTTATCAAATGCTTTTTCAGTGTCTATCGACAGAAGACACGGGATGGCGGTTTTCTGAGCATATTCTATTAATGTGCATGTTTTAATTATATTATCCCTAGTTTCTCTCCCCATTGTGAAGCCAGTTTGATCTAAGTTTATTTGTTTAGGTAAAATATTTCCCAACCTATTAGCAATAATCTTAGAATATAGACATATATCTATATTTGTAAGAGAAATTGTCCGGTAATTGCTACACAATGAGAATATAAATGATAACACAAAAACTTTTCTTTTATTATTATTATTATTATTATACAGGATTTATATAGCGCCGACAGTTTACGCAGCGCTTTCACTCATGGTTAGTGTTTGGCTGAAGCCATTTATTATCAATCAACTGTTTTTACTCTTTTTAAATCATAATGGCAACAGAAACTACCCAAATGACCCTGATCAAAAGTTTACATACCCCAGTTCTTAATACCGTGTATTGCCCCCTTTAACATCAATGACAGCTTGATGTCTTATGTGGTATTTGTGGATGAGGCTCTTTATATTCTCAGATGGTGAAGCTGCCCATTCCTCTTGGCAAAAAGCCTCCAGTTCCTGGAAATTCTTGAGCTGTCTTGCATGAACTGCATGTTTAGGATCTCCCCAGAGTGGCTCAATGATATTGAGGTCAGGAGACTGAGATGGCCACTCCAGAACCTTCACTTTATTCTGCTGTAGCCAATGACAGGTCGACTTGGCCTTGTGTTTTGGATCATTGTCATGTTGGAATGTCCAAGTACGTCCCATGCACAGCTTCCTGGCTGATGAATGCAAATGTTCTTCCAGTATTTTTTGATAACATACTGCATTCATCTTGCCATCGATTTTGACCAAATTTCCTGTGCCTTTGTAGCGCACACGTCCCCAAAACATCAGCGATCCACCTCCGTGTTTCAGGGTAGGAATGGTGTACCTTTTATCATAGGCCTTGTTGACTTCTCTCCAAATAGAGCGTTTATGGTTGTGGCCAAAAAGCTTCATTTTGGTCTCATCACTCCAAATGACTTTGTGCCAGAAGGTTTGAGGGTCGTCTCTATGCTGTTTGGCATATTGTAAGCGGGGTACTTTGTGGCATTTGCGTAGTAATGGCGACTTGACCATGCAGCCCATCTTTCTTCAAGTGCCTCCTTATTGTGCATCTTGAAACAGCCACACCACATGTTTTCAGAGAATCCTGTATTTCACCTGAAGTTATTTGTGGGTTTTTCTTTCCATCCCGAACAATTTTCCTGGCAGTTGTGGCGGAAATTGTTGTTGGTCTACCTGACCGTGGTTTGGTTTCAACAGAACCCCTCATTTTCCACTTCTTAATTAGAGTTTGAACACTGATTGGCATTCTCAATTCCTTCGAAATCTTTTTATATCCATTTCCTGTTTTATACAGTTCAACTACCTTTTCCTGCAGATCCTTTGACAATTCTTTTGTTTTCCCCATGACTCAGAATCCAGAAACGTCAGTGCAGCACTGGATGAAAGATGCAAGGGTCGGTGAGGAGTCCAGAAACTCACTAACTTTTTATACACACACACACTAATTACAAGCAAACAGATCAAAGGTGAGGATGGTTACCTTTAATAGTCATTCAACCCCTTTGTGTCAACTTGTGTGCATGTTTATCAGGACAAAGGCACCGGGGTGTGTAAACTTTTGATCAGGGTCATTTGGGTAGTTTCTGTTGCCATTATGATTTAAAAAGAGTAAACACAGTTGATTGCTTCAGCCAAACACTAACCATGGGTGAAAGAAATGTTTTTGTGTTATCATTCATATTCTCTGAAAAACGATAAATTCTGCCAGGGTATGTAAACTTATGAGCACAACTGTACGTATATATATATATATATAATTCTTACACAGTATCTCACAACCTCACATTACACCCCTCACATTGTTGTACATATTTTATTATATGGTATCTTTTCATGTTACAACACTGAAGAAATTGCTACAATGTAAGGTAGTGAGTGTACAGCTTGTATAACAGTGTAAATTTGCTGTCCCCTCAAAATAACTCAACACACAGCCATTAATGTCTAAACCGCTGGCAACAAAAGTGAGTACACCCCTAAGTGAAAATGTCCAAATTGGGCCCAAAGTGTCAATATTTTGTGTGCCCATCATTATTTGCAAGCACTGCCTTAACTGGGCATGGAGTTCACCAGAGCTTCGCCGGTTGCCACTGGAGTCCTCTTCCACTCCTCCATGACGATATCACAGAGGTGGTGGATGGTAAAGACCTTGCACTCCTCCACCTTCCTTTTGAGAATGCCCCATAGATGCTTAATAGGGTTTAGGTCTGGATGCTTGGCCAGTCCATCACCTTTACCCTCAGCTTCTTTAGCAAAGCAGTGGTTGTCTTGGAGGTGTGTTTGGGTTCGTTATGATGGGATACTGCCCTGCGGCCCAGTCTCCGAAGGGAGGGGATCATGCTCTGCTTCAGTACGTCACAGTACATGTTGGCATTCATCGCTCTCCAGTGCCGGCAGCACTCATGCAGCCCCAGACCATGACACTCCCACCACAATGCTTGACTGTAGGCAAGACACACTTTTTATTGTAGTCCTCACCTGGTTGCCACCACACGCTTGACACCATCTGAACCAAATAAGTTTATCTTGGTATCGTCAGACCACAGAACATGGTTCCAGTAATCTATGCCCTTAGTCAGCTTGTCTTCAGCAAACTGTTTGCGGGCTTTCTTTAGAAGAGGCTTCCTTCTGGGACGACAGCCATGCAGACCAATTTGATGCAGTGTGCGGCGTATGATCTGAGCACTGACAGGCTTATTCCCCACCCCTTCAACATCTGCAGCAATGCTGCTGGCAGCACTCATACCTCTATTTCACAAAGACAACCTCTGGATATGACACTGAGCATGTGCACTCAACTTCTTTGGTCAATCATGGCGAGGCCTGTTCTGAGTGGAACCTGTCCTGTTAAACCGCTGTATGGTCTTGACCACCGTGCTGAAGCTCAGTTTCAGGGTCTTGGTAATCTTCTTATAGCCTATGCCATCTTTATGTAGAGCAACAATTCTTTTTTTCAGATCCTCAGAGAGTTCTTTGCCATGAGGTGCTATGTTGAACTTTCAGTGACCAGTATGAGAGAGTGAGAGTGATAACACCAAATTTAAACCCCTGCTCCCCATTCACACCTGAGACCTTGTAACGCTAATGAATCATATGACACCAGGGAGGGAAAATGGCTAATTGGGCCAATTTGGACATTTTCACTTGGGGTGCACTCACTTTTGTTGCCAGCAGTTTAGACATTAATGGCTGTGTTTTGAGTTATTTTGAGGGGACAGCAAATTTACACTGTTATACAAGCTGTACACTCACTACTTTACATTGTAGCAAAGTGTAATTTCTTCAGTGTTGTAACATGAAAAGATACTGTATAATAAAATATTTACAACAATGTGAGGGGTGTACTGACTTTTGTCAGATACTGTGTAAGACTATATATATATATATATATATATATATATATATATATATATATATACCGTATTTATCGGTGTATAACACGCACCGGCGTATAACACGCACCCCAATTTAGGAGGGAATTTTAAGGAAAAAAAAACTTTTAGGAGGGAAGTTGAAGGAAAAAAAACTTACATTTCAATGCCCATCATTGCAGCCTTCTCAGTGCAGCCTTGCCCCAGTGCAGCCATGTCAGTGCAGCCTTGTCAGTGCAGCCTTGTCAGTGCAGCCATGTCAGTGCAGCCTTGTCAGTGCAGCCTTCCCCAGTGCAGCCTTGTCAGTGCAGTCTTCCCCAGTGCAGCCTTGTCAGTGCAGCCTTGTCAGTGCAGCCTTTCCCAGTGCAGCCTTTCCCCAGTGCAGCCTTGTCAGTGCAGCCTTCCCCAGTGCAGCCTTTCCCCAGTGCAGCCTTGCCCCAGTGCAGCCTTCGATCCTGTGATCCCGGACCCCTGCCATCCTGGGCTTCAAAATCGCCGATCGCGATTTGAAAATGGCGCCGCCGGCGCCGAAATACACAGAGCCGGTCCTCGGCTCTTCTCGTTCACTTTCGGCTCCACTCGTAGTCCCGTCCGGGATGGGCGTGACTATGAGCGGAGCTATCTGAACCTAGCCGAGTACACTCGGCTAGGTTCGGGCGGCACTCAAGTGAAGCCGAAAGTGGCCGAAAAGAGCCGAGGACTGGCTCTGTGTATTTCGGCGCTGGCGGCGCCATTTACAAATCGCAGTCGGCGATTTTGAAGATCTGGCAGCTCCAGATCGCAGGGGATCGGCGTATAACACGCACCTGCAATTTTCCCCTGATTTTAAGGGGAAAAAAGTGCGTGTTATACGCCGATAAATACGGTATATATATATATATATATATATATATATATATATATATATATATATACATACACACAATGTTGTGCTCATAAGTTTACATGCCCTGGCAGAATTTATGATTTCTTGGCCATTTTCAGAGAATATGAACGATAACACGAAAACATTTATTTCACCCATGGTTAGTGTTTGGCTGAAGCCATTTATTATCAATCAACTGTGTTTACTCTTTTTACATCATAATTGCAGCAGAAACTACCCAAATGACCCTGATCAAAAGTTTACATACCCTGGTGATTTTGGCCTGATAACATGCACACAAGTTGTCACAAAGCGGTTTGAATGGCTATTAAAGGTAACCATCCTCACCTGTGATCTGTTTGATTGTAATTAATGTGTGTTTATAAAAGGTCAATCAGTTTCTGGACTCCTGACAGACCCTTGCATCTTTCATCCAGTGCTACACAGACGTTTCTGGATTCTGAGTCATGGGGATAGCAAAAGAATTGTCAAAGGAACCTGCAGGAAAAGGTAGTTGAACTGTATAAAACAGGAAAGAGATATAAAAAGATATCCAAGGAATTGAGAATGCCAATCAGCAGTGTTCAAACTCTAATCAAGAAGTGGAAAATGAGGGGTTCTGTTGAAACTAAACCACGGTCAGGTAGACAAACTAAAATTGCAGCCACAACTGCCAGGAAAATTGTTCGGGATGCAAAAAATACCCCACAAATAACTTCAGGTGAAATTTAGGACTCTCTGAAAACATGTGGTGTGGCTGTTGCAAGATGAACAATAAGGAGGCTCTTGAAGAAAGATGGGCTGCATGGTCAAGTGGCCAGAAGAAAGCAATTACTACGCAAATGCCACAAAGTATCCCGCTTACAATACGCCAAACAGCAGAGAGACAAGCCTCAAACCTTCAATCATTTGGAGTGATCACACCAAAATTGAGCTTTTTGGGCACAACCATAAACGCTACATTTGGAGAGGAGTCAACAAGGCCTATGATGAAAGGTACACCATTCCTACTGCGAAACACAGAGGTGGATCGCTGATGTTTTGGGGATGTGTGAGCTACAAAGGCATAGGAAATTTGGTCAAAATTGTTAGCAAGAAGAATGTAGTATGTTATTAAAAAATACTGGAGGAACATTTGTATTCATCAAGGCCAGGAAGCTGCGGATGGGACATACTTGGACATTTCAACATGACAATGATCCAAAATACAAGGCCAATTCGACCTGTCATTGGCTACAGCAGAATAAAGTGAAGGATCTGGAGTGGCCATCTCAGTCTCCTGACCTCAATATCATTGAGCCACTCTTGGGAGATCTCAAACGTGCAGTTCATGTAAGACAGCCCAAGAATTTCCAGGAACTGGAGGCTTTTTGCCAAGAGGAATGGGCAGCTCTGCCATCTGATAAGATAAAGAGCCTCATCCACAAATACCACAAAAGACTTCAAGTTGTCATTAATGTTAAAGGGGGCAATACGTATTAAGAACTGGGGTATGTAAACTTGTGATCAGGGTCATTTGGGTAGTTTCTGTTGCCATTATGATTTAAAAAGAGTACCGTATTTATCGGCGTATAACACGCACTTTTTTCCCCTTAAATTAAGGGGAAAATCGTGGGTGCGTGTTATACGCCGATCCCCGCTATTTTATGATCTGTCGGAGCGATCACCGCGATCGCCGCCGACATTCACATAGCTTGTATTTTTAAACATGGCGCCGCGGAGTTCGGAGGGAGGACACAGTGACTGGGCGGAGCCGAGATACACATAGCCGAGGGTTCTCGGCTTTTCTCGGCGCCGTTCACAGTCACGCCCAGTCCCGCCATTGGACCTGTGTTATGTCCATCATAGGGACTGGGCGTGACTGTGAACGGCGCCGAGAAGAGCCGAGAACCCTCGGCTATGTGTATCTCGGCTCCGCCCAGTCACTGTGTCCTCGGCGGCGCTCGTTCAGCTGAACGAGCGCCCCCGAGTCCCTCCGAACTCCGCGGCGCCATGTTTAAAAATACAAACTAAACGTTTGTATGTCGGCGGCGACAAGGCTGCACGGACCACTGGGGACAAGGCTGCACTGGGGACAAGGCTGCACTGGGGCAAAGCTGCACTGGGGACAAGGCTGCACTGGGGCAAAGCTGCACTGGGGACAAGGCTGCACTGGGGACAAGGCTGCACTGGGGCAAAGCTGCACTGGGGACAAGGCTGCATTGGGGACAAGGCTGCACTGGGGACAGGCTGCACTGGGGCAAAGCTGCACTGGGGACAAGGCTGCACTGGGGACAAGACTGCACTGGGGGCAAGGCTGCACTGGGGCAAAGCTGCACTGGGGCCAAGGCTGCACTGGGGACAAGCTGCACTGGGGCCAAGGCTGCACTGGGGACAAGCTGCACTGGGGCAAAGCTGCACTGGGGACAAGGCTGCACTGGGGACAAGCTGCACTGGGGCAAAGCTGCACTGGGGACAAGGCTGCACTGGGGCAAAGCTGCACTGGGGACAAGGCTGCACTGGGGCAAAGCTGCACTGGGGACAAGGCTGCACTGGGGCAAAGCTGCACTGGGGACAAGGCTGCACTGGGGACAAGGCTGCACTGGGGACAAGGCTGCACTGGGGCAAAGCTGCACTGACAAGGCTGCACTGACAAGGCTGCACTGACAAGGCTGCACTGGGGTAAAGCTGCACTGACAAGGCTGCACTGGACACTGGGGAAAGGCTGCAGATGAACACTGATGAGGCTGCATTGATGGGCATTTAAATGTAAGTTTTTTTCCTTAATCTTCCCTCCTAAAAGTTTTTTTCCTTTAAAAATTCCCTCCTAAACTTGGGGTGCGTGCTATACGCCGGCGCGTGTTATACGCCGATAAATACGGTAAACAAAGTTGATTGATAATAAATGGCTTCGGCCAAAGACTAACCATGAGTGAAAGAAAAGTTTATGTGTTATTCATATTCTCATTGTGTAGCAATTACCGGCCAATTTCTCTTACAAATATAGACATATGTCTATATTCTAAGATTATTGCTAATAGGTTGGCAAATATTTTACCTAAACAAATAAACTTAGAGCAAACTGTCTGACTGAAAGAGGAATTTCCATCTTGAACCGCTGTCACCACAACATTTGTCTCCACCTCTTAAGTGGGGTACACACTATGAGAAAATTGGAAGAAAAACTCCATACGACCGTTAGATGATTTAAGTCCGGACTTTGACTAGGTCACTTTGTTTGAACCATTTGGAGGTGGACTTGCTGTTGTGTTTCAGAGCATTGTCCTGCTGCATAACTCAAATGCACTTGAGCTCACGAACTGATGGCCGGACATTTTCCTTTAGGATTTTTTTTAGTGAATTATTTTCCTTATGTATTTACTTATTAATGGACTGGAATAATCATATTTTCATTATAAAATACAGATATTGCCTATGGAAAGTGCTGAACCTGTACTTTTAACAAAGGTTCAACTATTTTGCGTTTAAAGATCAGTGAGGGGGTAACCACCTACTGTACCTGTCATACAGGGGATAGCAAGGTGGTACGCAAGTACCTCTCTTTTATCATTACCCTCTCCTGGAAACAAGGGGCACTGAGAAGCCTGGTCAGCACCAGGCAGTGGTGCTTTGGGAGGTGTACCCCTCTGAAATCACCTCCCCAATTGTCAGAAACCATGAATCAGACTGAGACAGAAGTACAGTTAAATCTCACTTGTTTAATAATAATAAAATAGGTAAACATAGTCAAAAGAGTTCAGGAATCGGAACGGATAGTTAGACAAGCCAAAACATCAGGGAGCCAGAGATGAGCGTAGTAGAACAGCAAGCAGGATCTGGAGCCAGAAGGAATGTCAGCCAAAAAAGTCTTTAACAGGAACACAGGAGAGCGTCTCTAGAGATGTGAACATGGTGAAGGCATAGATCATCTGGGTTGGACAGCTTAAATAGGCAGGACTGAGGAGCAGGATATCAACAGGTGAGTCACTGTGGAGAGATAGGAGCTGGCAATTAGCCGACAGTTGAGTGGCCAGCTCAGAGAAGGAAGGGCTGAGCCCAGCCCTGGCAGTACCCCCTCCTCAATGACCCCTCCCCATCGGAGGACCACCAGGCTTGAGGGGAAAACGTCTATGGAAATCCCGAAGGAGGACAGGGGCATGTACATCCGAGGATGAGACCCAAGAGCGTTCCTCCAGACTGTACCCTTTCCAATGCACCAGGTACTGTATGCGCCCACGGAACCTACGGGAGTCAACAATGGACTGTACTTCATACTCCTCATGGTTCTCAACCTGTACAGGGTGAGGACGAGGCACCGAGGTGGTAAAGCAGTTGCAGACCAAAGGTTTTAATAAGGAGACATGAAATGCATTTGAGATATGCATATTAGAAGGAAGGTCTAACGCGTAAGCCACTGGGTTAATCCTGCGAAGAATACGGAAAGGCCCAATAAAGGTGCAAACTTCAGTGAGGGAACACGAAGTTGGAGGTTGCGAGATGACAGCCAGACCCTGTCCCCAACCTGGTAGGAAGGTGCAGGCAGGCGTCTGTGGTCAGCATGGAGTCTGTACCTATCATTAGCATGTCGCAAAGCCTCCTGGACTTGTGCCCAAGTGGAACGAAGACCACAGAGATGCTCCTCTAACGCAGGAATACGTTGTGAAACAAATGAGTCAGGCAACATGGAAGGTTGGAAACCATAGTTCGCCATAAACGGGGACAATCGGGAAGCAAAATTCAAGGCACTATTGTGAGCAAACTCCGCCCACGGTAAGAGGTCTGACCAGTTGTTATGATGGTCAGAAATATAGCAACGTAGGAATTGCTCCAAGGACTGATTGGCTCGTTCTGCGGCCCCATTAGACTGCGGGTGATAGGCAGAGGAGAAAGCAAGCTAAATTCCCAACTGTTCAGAAAAAATGGCTCGCCAGAACCGGGACACAAACTGACTACCCCTGTCCGAGACAATCCCCTTGGGTAGCCCATGTAAGCGAAAGATCTCCCGAGCAAAAATGGAAGCCAGTTTCTTAGAAGTGGGCAACTTCTTAAGTGGAATACAATGAGACATTTTTGAGAACCGGTCAACCACCATAAGGATAACTGTGTTGGCCTGGGAGTTGGGTAACCCCACAATGAAATCCATAGACAGGTGGTTCCAGGGCCTCTCTCCATTGGGTATGGCTTGTAGGAGGCCCACTGGAAAGTGTAGTGGAGTCTTACTCTGAGCACACACGGAACAGGCAGCTACGAAGGCAGTTACATCAGCACGTAGACTAGGCCACCAGAAATGTTTGGAAATGGACCAAAAGAGTTGATTCTTCCCAGGTTGGCCAGCAGCCTTGGGAGAATGGCAAGTTTGGAGCACGGCAGTACAGAGACTCTCTGGGACAAAGCAGCGATCATAAGGTTTCTCAGGAGCATGAACCTGAGCAGCATGGGTGCTAACTGTAGCCAGAATACGCTCAGGCGAAATCACAAGAACCAGAACCGACTCCATCTTAGAAGTGGAGGAAAATTGTTGTGACAAAGCGTCAGCCCTTACTTTCTTAGTACTGGGTAAGAATGAGACAATGTACTTGAAACTAGACAAGAAAAGAGCCTATCGCACCCTTCAGGGAGAAAGGCGTTTAGCCTCAGACAAGAATGTGAGATTCTTATGGTCAGTAAGAATGAGAACTGGCACAGTAGTACCTTCGAGGAGATGTCTCCATTCTTTCAGGGCTAAAATAATCATTAACAGCTCGCTGTCACCAATCTCGTAATTGCACTCCGCAGATGACAATTACTTGGAAAAGTAGACACAAGGATGCATAGCGCTCTCAGAAGCATAACTTCAGTCTCAGAAGCATCAACCTCAAGGATAAAAGGTAACGTAGGATCAGGATGTGCCAACACAGGAGCATAAACAAAGGCAGCCTTGAGACTCTCAAAGGCCTTAATGGACTCCGGAGAACACCACTGTGGGTTACCGTCCTTTCTGGTCATATCAGTCACGGGCTTGACTAGAGACGAGAAGTTGTGGATGAAACCTTGAGAAAGTGCGTCTGCAACATACTCTTCCATGGCCTTATCCTCCAAGACCGGCAAAGGGTAAACCCGCCCACGAGGGGGTATGGCACCAGGTTTAAGGTCAACTGTACAATCATACGACTGGTGTGGAGGCAAACTACCGGCTTGACCTTAGTCAATGACATCACTAAAATCACGGTACTCCTCCAGCAGGGAGGAGAGAGAAATGCACAGGACCTTGGCTACCTTCTGGAAGCATGTCTTACTGCATTGTGGCGACCAGGAGAGAACCTCAGCACAGAGCCAATCAAAAGAGGGGTTTTGCCTCTGTAACCAAGGATAACCAATAACCAGCGGAAACTTAGGTGAGGAAATAACTTGGAATTGGATTATCTCATGGTGAAGAGCCCCTACGGCCATGGACAACTGAACAGTCTCATGAGTCACATGGGCAGGCTGTAGAAGTCTCCCATCAAGAGGAGTGTCACGCAGCTACAGCGGAATCGAGTGCTTCGATACAGAGACAGCATCAATGAATAGGCCTGCAGCCCCAGAGTCGATTAGAGCCTGTATCTTGATGGACAACTCAGCCCAAGAAAGGATAACCAAAACCAGGGGCTTATCCTTCTGGATAACTGGGGACGAAACAACGCCACCTAATGTCTGTCCATGAAAGGACCTCAAGGATCGGGCGTTCCCTGGACAGGTAGGACAAGACTTCAAAAAGTGACCTGCCTGGCCACAATAAAGGCACAATCTCTCCCTCCTCCTAAGGGTTCTCTCCGCAGAGAGATGCGTGAAGCCCAAGTGCATGGGTTCATCTTCACTGACTGACTTGGTACCAGGAGGCATGGGAGGCGAGGGAGGCAAGGGTGGGACTGCAAAGCTTAGTTATAAATATACAGGAAGCTTCCACAAGCACTCCTTAAAAGAGAGCTCACCCAGCTCACTGGGTATATCTTGGGCTGCTATCTCATCCTTGATGGTATCCGAAAGACCATGAGAAAAGGCAGCCACGAGGGCCTCATTGTTTCAACCTCTGCTGCCAGAGTATGGAATTCAATGGCGTAATCGGCAACAGTTCCCGTACCCTGTTTGATGGACATGATGGCACTTGGCAGCAGAAGCGGAGCGTGCAGGAACGCCAAATACCCTTTTAAAGGAAGCCACAAACTCAGGGTAACTCAAGAAAACAGGTTTTTGTGTCTCACATAGAGGGTTTGGCCAGGCCAAGGCTCTCTCAGAAAGCAAAGATATCACGAAACCTACTTTGCTTCTGTCTGTGGGAAACGCCTGGGGCAGCATCTCAAAGTATATCTCAACCTGGATGAGAAACCCTCGGCATTGGACTGGATCACCCCCAAATCGCTAGGGAAGCGGAGCAGAACCAGACATACCTCTTATAGAGGTAATACTTGAGGCGGGTGCCTGCACAGAGACTGGAGAAGCAGCAGGTATGGCCTGCAACACAGCTTGTACCGGAGCAGCCACAGTGGGAGATTCCAGGTGAGCTGTGCGACTCAGGAGCATTTGTAACACCATGGCAAACTGATCCATGCAGTCATGCTGCTGATCCAATCTGGAAAAAATATTACCAACAAGTGGATTGACTGCATCTTCTGAATTAATGGCCTTTGCCTACTGTCAGAAACCATGAATCAGACTGAGACAGAAGTACAGTTAAATCTCATTTGTTTAATAATAATAAAAAAAGGTAAACAGAGTAAACGTAGTCAAAACAAAGCCAGAGTTCAGGAACCGGAATGGATAGTCAAACAAGCCAAAACGTCAGGGAGCCAGAGATGAGCGTAGTAGAACAGCAAGCAGGATCTGGAGCCAGAAGCAATTTCAGCCAAGCAAGTCTTTAACAGGAGAGATAGGAGCTGGCAACTAGCCGACAGCTGAACGGCCAGCTCAGAGAAGGAAGGGGTGAGCCCAGCCCTGACACCACTACTGAAGAGCATGGTTAAGCTCTGGAGAATGGCAGAGGGTTGCATGCCTTTTGTGATGGACTAGTGCTGTTTACATGTGGCAAATGACTGCCAAGGGGCAAGTCAAGGGGTAAAAACAAGGATTCAAACCAAAAATGAGTTTCAAAATAAACAGCTAAAGTAGCGAGCAAGACAGCTGTAATGCCGCGTACACACGGTCGGACTTTTCGGCTACAAAAGTCCGACAGCCCGTCCGACAGACTTTCAACGGACTTTTGGTGGACTTGCGGCAGACTTTCTAAGAAAAGGAACTTAACTACATACGATCACACAAAAGTACGACGGATTCGTACGTGATGACGTATGACCGGACTAAAATGAGGAAGTTGATAGCCAGTGGCCAATAGCTGCCCTAGCGTGGGTTTTTGTCCGTCTGACTAGCATACAGACGAGCGGATTTCTGGGTCCGACGGAGTTACGACGTAAAGATTTGAAGCATGTTCCAAATCTAAAGTCCGTCAGATTTGCGACTGGAAAAGTCCGCTGAAGGTCCAGTGAAGCCCACACACGATCGGATTGTCCGCCGGATTTAGTCCGTCGGACCAGTCCGGTCGAAAAGTCTGACCGTGTGTATGCGGCATAAGACCAATCAGTTCTACAAAGCAAACTAAAACTAGGCAGGAATGCTGGCAGGAGACCCCAGAAGAGGAGGATCTGTGCTGCTCTGTGCAAAACCACGGCACAGAGCAGGTAAGTAGGACATGTTTGTTATTTTTTTTTTTTTAAAGTCCATAAGATCACTTTGGTTTTTTTTTCTCCCCTTCTCAACTTTGTACCTCTCTTTTTCAAATATTATTACCCCCTCTCATTCACTCCCAGAACTTTATTGCTTTTCTTTGACTACTAGTAATTGTGGTCTCTCTCATCTTATAGAGTTTCTAGTATACATAATGAAAAATGAAGAGATAAAAAAACCAAGCGAAAAGTACAGTACATCTAATACGGATATTGTTTTTCTGTATCTTTGAACTATACTGAAGTGGCACAACTTCATAGTACAGTCTTGGAGAATTGTACTGTAGCTCATTTATTATAGACTTTATTGTTTTGGTCATGTATTAGGTAATGCATTAAAAAAAAACTATCACCCTGTATCCTCTTGGCGTACCACTGTTACCTATGTATAAGTTTACGTATGCCAAAAGAAACTGCCCAAACAAATTTGATAAGATCTGGTCAGCTTGGATAGATTCTTGGGACTCGGATAATATTCCCCCTTCTCTACACTGAGCTATAGTAGAGTCTCCCCTTATTTCCATCTTTAGTTCATATGGATAGAAGTACAGGAGTCTCAGTTCTTCCTTACCTTTTTTGACTCCCTCCCGCTCTATCTTTCTCCACCCACCTTCCCCCTTTTCTTCCTGCCCCCACTTACCCTCCTGCCTTTTTGCTACCTAGTGGAATAGACTCCTTAGGGTTGACTTTTTCAAGTAGTCCATTCTATTCTGAGTAATGGTTGTGATGCCAATTTTACTAATGTACCTATGGATTTTATCCAGTTTCTCTCTTGATACTGACATGTTGATTACCTTCACTATTGTCTTATGGCCTAGTGAGAATCTACTGGAATTGTTATTCTGACTAAGATATGTTGACACTTGTTGAGCTATGTTTGGTGCTTCGGTGATTGTATTTTTGCATTTCTTAACAGCTTCAGGACTTCTTATACTGCAGGAGGGCAGCCCTGCTGCTCTGAATCACGTACATATACATGATTTTGTATTTCCAGGTAAGGGGGCTCGTCCCCGCTGCCCTGGTTGCACTGTCATTCTCTAGAGCACAAGCCGATCAGCCGAGTCCAGGCCAATAATTTATGGCCGGAACCCGCTGATCGGCTGAGCGACAGAAAAGAGCCCTGTGTTAGTAAACAACATAGGACTCACTACAGACAGCAGCAATGTGACTTTTTTTTTTAGGCAAATAGTTAATCCCATTGATTGCCCCTAAATGTTAACCCCTTCCCAGACAGTGTCATTAGTACAGTGACAGTATATATTATTAGCACAGATCACTCTTTTAGTGTGGTGATGGTGATGTCAGTATCAAGTTAGTCAGTTGCCCCCTAACAGCGTTCATTAGTATCAGATTGCCTGCTGCACTATCACAGTGCCGCTATAAGTTGCTGATCACTGCCATTACTAGTATAAAAAAATAAAAATAAATGCAAATTCCAGTATATATACGATCATTTGCAGACTCTATAACTTTCACAAAACTAATTAATATACACTTGTGATTTTTTTTTTACCAAAGATATGTAGCAGAATACATTTTGGTCTAAATTTATAAAGAAATGAGATTTTTTTACATGTTTTTATTATATATGTTTTATAGCAAGGTAAAAAATATTGTTGTTTTTTTTTAAAACATTTTTAGTCTTTAATTATAGTGCAAAAACTAAAAAACCCAGTGGTGATCAAATACCACCAAAAGAAAACTCTATTTGCATGAAAAAAATGATATCAATTTTATTTGGGTACAATGTTGAATGACCGCGCAACCAGTTAATTACCAGTTAAAGTAGCTGTGACAGAACCGTCCAGCCCCCCTGCTTTGCTTCCGTCAGTATACAGCTTACTTCAGTCTGGAACCAGGAACCAGATATTATAGCTGACCATCCAAGACTAGCCGACAATAGCTCAGCTGTAAACTGGAACCCTTTATTGAAAACTCACACAGAATATACTATATAGTACACCAGATCAGATAAGAACTTGATCACATTATGCAAATAGTAAGAAAATTAACATAGCTAACAACTAGCCACCCAGACTATTCAGTGCCAAGCCCACCACCCTGAATACAAAGTACATTACACATTATCATAAGCATAAATATCCCACAATGGTTCGATAACAAGGTACAGTGGTCAAAATATCAATCACCTCTGCAAGAGATGATCAGACAGACAGAAACAATAGGTGACTTAATAAACACAATTAAGAATGGGAGAAAAACACCTATGAGGCACACTATGGGAAAGACCTACTTACAATAAACACATTATAGCAGGGGACCCTAGACAGGTTGCTTTGAGCTGATGATATTAACATCTGCTCTGAGTCTCACATTCTGAAGCAGTCATTGCTGGTTTGGGCCTAGAGACTCCAAATATGTATATGGGTCCTCCAGTTTCCAGAGTCTGTGTGTTTTTGGGAGACATGGACTTGAATCCAAAAGTAACATTACTCCAAGTGTCCCCCAGGCATACACCTTGAAAGAGTAGTGCTCCCTTAAAGCCAGGGCCCATAGTCAGTAGGCAAGTGGCTAACCTGCTGTCCCCTACAAAAGCCTCTGTGCTGGTTGAGTCTGTCACAGTAGCATAGTGCTAGCAAAAAATGGCCTGGTTATGAATGGGGTAAAATCTCCCTGAACTAAATCTTCTACTTTTTAAAGAAAAAAAAAACCCTAGATGAACTTAAGATAAGGTATTATGTACTTTTAAATTGCACATGGTGTAAGAGTGGTCTGTGTCACCACTGTTTATGTCATATACTATGGAACACTTAGTTTCACACCTTGCTTTTTTTAACATAGAACACGCGATATGGTTTCTATGACGCTGCACTGTTGACCTGATAAATAGCACGGACATCAGATGTTGTTTTCTGTATTTTTCAAGGGGCTGTGCTGCAGAAATTATTCCATTCACAGGCCCAAGGATATAACACATTGACCAGCAGCAGTGCTACTTCCTGCAAAAAGCACGTTGTGGTGGACCAGACACTGAGTTATGGACATCAGTATTCTTCACACTTCTCTGTTTGTCTTAGATCATCGGATGGTGTGATGTGAACACACACCGAATGCTGTTAGTATGATTTTTCAGTAGCCCAATACTATCTTTAGAAGAGGGAAACTATAGCCTCATTGATGGAGTTCAGGAAAATCATGATCAGAATTAAAAAAAACACACATTTCCATTCACTGTTTTAAAATAGGTATGTATGTAGTTCTATTAAAAGAAAACTAAAATAATACATTTAGGGGCCCATTAACATTGAGGAGTGGATAACACTATCCGTTCTGCTCCGCAAATAAGTCCATACCACGACCCATTCATAAAATGCAGGCAGCAATATGAAGTCTGTGGTGTGTGACGGAGTTCCCTCTGCTTTACACATGTGATTGTCAGAAAGGTTGGTTGCTTTTGACAGGTCATATGACCAGGCTTTCTTTTCCTATTCATTTTAACAGTACCTTGCAGAAGTCTTAAAGTCACTAGGGTGCTAAGCATACTGCTGTGTTTTATAAATGCAATTATTTTTTTTACATAGAAGTGTATGGCCAAAGCACCGCTGATGTTTAAACTGCCTTGGTTCAGATAAGCTGAACAGCAGGGCACCCATGTCAGGTCTTTAGTCATATGTGTATGTTTATGCGTGTAATGCCGCGTACACACGAGCAGACTTTTTCGACCGGACTGGTCCGACGGACCGAGTCCGGCATACAATTCGACTGTGTGTGGGCTTCATTCGGTCGAAAATCTGACGGACTTTAGATTTGGAACATGTTTCAAATCTTTCCGACGGACTCGAGTCCGGTCGAAAAGTCCGCTCGTCTGTATGCTAGTCCAACGGACAAAAACCGACGCTAGGGCAGCTATTGGCTACTGACTACCAACTTCCTTATTTTAGTCTGGTCGTACGTCATCACATACGAATCCGTCAGGCAAGTCCGTTGGTTGGGAAAGTCCGTCGGATAGACCGTCGGACCAGTCCGGTCGAAAAATTTGCCCGTGTGTGCGCTGCATTAGAGACGAAAATTTTTTGATAGTGAACTTATCATTTTCAAAAATTGAGACTATGATTTTGAAAGTATGTGCGTTTTACTGCACATATTGCATGGATATTTAAATTGTAGCCATATCCATTTCATGCAAGTTTCTCGTGCATTTTTAAGGTGTTTCGCATGTGCTGCCACTTTTTTAAAGGAATTAACCTCCCTCCTTTGTATAAGTAATTTCCTGTTACCATTGACTAAAACAGGTGTGGATGCACAACTAAAGAAAATACGTGATTAAAAAAACAATGTTCCATCTCTTTACACCATTATTTCACATCAGCATGGCTTTGAAGTCAATTAAAGTTTTCTCTTGAGAGAGCTAGAGTTATTGCCCATACAAAGGAATTTTGTGTAACACCTACTTAAATTTGCTATGGGGCATAATTATGTTTGGTTCTTATTTTTTACAAAACAGAGCAGTGGCCATGGGGGTAAAATTTGCGCCCAGCATGGCCAACCTTTTTATGGCCAAGTTGGAGGAGGACGCCATCTATAGGGACCAGAGACCAGAACTTTTTGGAGGAGGGACATAGACAAGCTCCTCCTTTGGGATGGAGATGCTGAATCTCTGGATGACTTTATGAATTATCTTAAAGATTATTTGTTGGGTATCAAATTACAACATCAGTTAGATGTTGACAGAGGTCCATTTCTTGGAGATAGAGGTCCATTTCTTGGATTTAAATAATAGAGGTTAGGAAAGGTAGTATGGTGACCATTATCCACTTTAAATAAACTGACTGTAATAGCTTTATAAGCCTAGGAAGCTGTCATCATCCTTCTTGGCTTCGATCTGTTCCCAAAAGCCAATTCATTAAAATTATGTGTAACTGTTCCCTCCGTGAAGATTACTTTAAACAAACATTAGTACTTAAAACTAGGTTTATCGATAAAGGTTATAATGCTGGTGAATTGGATCAACTACTGTATTTATCGGCGTATAACACGCACTTTTTTTCCCCTTAAAATCAGGGGAAAATCGTGGGTGCGTGTTATACGCCGATCCCGGCTGATTGTGAGCGGAGGAGCGAGTGCCGCCGATATCTATACATAGCCGAGTGTACTCGGCTATCCTCGGCTAGTTCCGCTCACAGTCATGCCCAGTCCCGCCCTATGATGGACATAACACAGGGACTGGGCGTGACTGTGAGCGGAGCTATCCGAGCCTAGCTGAGTACACTCGGCTATGTATGTATATGGGCGGCGCTCGGCTCCGCTCGCAGTCCCGCCCAGTCCCGCCATTGGACCTGTGTTATGTCCATCATAGGGTGGGACTACGAGAGGAGCCCGAGAAGAGCCGAGATACACAGGACCGGCTCGGTGTATCTCGACGGCACCATTTTCAAACTGCAGTGACACTGACATGTCACTGCAGTTTAACTGCAGCCTGGGCAAGCCTGCAAATTACACTGACAAGGCTGCAGATGGACACTGACAAGGCTGCAAGGCTGCAGATGGACACTGACAAGGCTGCAAAGGCTGCAAATGACACTAACAAGGCTGCAAATGACACTGGACAAGCATGCAGATGGACGCTGTGCAAGGCTGCATTGATGGGCATTTAAATGTAAGCTTTTTTCCTTAAAAAGTTTTTTTCCTTAAAATTCCCTCCTAAACTTGGGGTGAGTGTTATACGCCGATATATACGGTAATTTACAAGATTGGGAATTATAATAAAGCCTCTATGTTGATTGATTTACCTAAATTTGATAGAGCTTCTGATAATTTTAAGGATTCTTTTGTCACCTCATACTCCAAACAATACTATGATATAAAGATTTTTCTCAAACACTGGAAGGTACCAAAAAAACCTATAGACTTTTAGATCCCCAAATTCCCGGAACATCCCCAGGTGGTATGTAGGAGTTTCTCCTTTGAGGCTTCATTTAGCTTCTAATATTATTGATTAGACCATAAAGCCCACTTTCTTTCAGAGATTGAAGGGATATTTTCCTTGCCAGAAATGTAGGTTGTGTAAGTTCAATTCTTTGAAGGAAAGGCGGGTCTACTATTTTTGATCACAGGTTACTTCTAAGAGGTACAAAGTTAAATATTTCATGACTTGTTCCTCCTCTGGTGTTGTTTATTTAATCCAATGTCCATGTGGCCTACAATATGTAGGCCGTACAATTAGAACTCTACAGGTCAGATTGAATGAACATATTGGCAACATCAAAAGAGGCTTTCCTGGCCACAGTGTTTTAAAACATTATGCACAGTGTCATGGAAAAAATCCTGATGGGAATCTCTTTATGGCCATTGACAAGTTTGTCCCAGATTGGATTGGGAGTCATATATCTGGCGTAAAATCTCCAGAATGGAGACATGCTGGATTCTTATTCTAAAGTTATATACCCTATTCGGATTAAATATAGAATGCGACGTACATAGTTTTTTAAATAACGGTTACAAGGAAAATGTTTTTTTTTTATAGTCTCTTATGTGCAGTATATGGATATGTTCCCCTTTTTTTATTTTATATACATACTTTTTATGTTTTTTACATTTTCTTTATTGTAACATAAGTGGTTTGTATGAGGGATACCTGATAGGTACATAGACTGGTTTATCCATTCCTGAACCTTGTTTCCTGATTGATTCCCCTATGTGATGTTGTTTAGCAATTGGGTTTGAGGTCAGGTAAGTTTGTTTGGTTTCCGGCAGTTGGAACACATAGCGCCATTTCATTAGAAGTTGCTTCCTCTTCCAGGATATGGAGCAGACTAATTGGACGTCCGGTTCACTTAACCACTTCAGCCCCGGAAGAATTTACAACCTTCCCGACCAGAGGACTTTTTGCGATTCGGCACTGCGTCGCTTTAACTGACAATTGCGCGGTCATGCGACATGCCTCCCAAACAAAATTGACGTCCTTATTTTCCCACAAATAGAGCTTTCTTTTGGTGGTATTTGATCACCTCTGCGGTTTTTATTTTTTGCATTATAAACAAAAATAGAGCAAAAATTTTGAAAAAAAAAACATTATTTTTAAATTTTTACTATAATAAATATCACCCAAAAATATATAAAAAAAACTATTTTTTTCCTCAGTTTAGGCCGACACGTATTCTTCTACATATTTTTAGTTAAAAAAAAAATCGCAATAAGCGATTATTGATCGGTTTGCGCAAAAGTTATAGCATTTACAAAATAGGGGATAGTTTTATGGCATTTTTATTAATAATTTTTTTTTTAAATGGCGGCAATCAGCGATTTTTATCATGACTGTGACATTATGGCGGACACATCAGACATTTTTGACACATTTTTGGGACCATTGTCATTTATACAGCAATCAGTGCTATAAAAATGCACTGATTCCTGTAAATGACACTGGCAGTGAAGGGATTAACCACTAGGTGGCAGTGTAGGGGTTAAGTGTGTCCTAGGGGCGTGTTTCTAACTGTCAGGGGGATGGGCTGTGTGTGTGACGTCACTGATCTCTGCTCCGATGACAGGGAGCAGAGATCGAGTGACACTGTCACTAGGCAGAACGGGGAGATGCTGTTTACCTCAGCATCTTCTCGTTCTTCCTCCCTGTGAGGCGATCGCGGGTATCCCCGCGGCCGCCTCTTAAAGGGCAACGTACAGGTACGTGGTTTTGCCTGTACGAGCCCTTCTGCTGCAGTATATCTGCGTGAGGCAGTCGGCAAGAGGTTAATATATAAGGTGTGCTAACGATTGCAGGTCACATCCCTGATGATGTTAATCTGGGATGAAACGCGTAGGGCAGGACTTGGAACATGTGACGTCAGCCCACTGGACGCCGCAGCAGTCTTGCTTGGTTTATTTACAACTGCGCATTTGATACTCTGTATATATGAGTGTATTACTTTGTTAATAACGTTTTTAGTTCACAATTACTACACTATGGTGACTTTTTTGTTTACATCTTTATGAGTCCATTGAGAGTAAATATCTTTATTGTGGAGATGTCTTTGGATCCGTGAGGAGGTCCGAGTTGCTGGTTCAGTGTAAAGGAGATAGCTATGTCACTATTTAAAAGGTACTTTTAGGCCACTCTATTATTTGAAAGTCTACATCATCTGGAAAGCAGTCTGAGGGTGTCACCATGGTGTTGAGCGCTATCTTTCACACTGAAGCCGGTTTCTGTGATTCCTCTCTGAAAAACCTTTAATGGACTTATTTTAATTATTGTTTATCATTATTATGTCTGGTGTATACCCTTCAATCATATTTTGGAGCGCTTTAACTTGTTATATATATTTTTAATTTGTGATCAACAAAACAATGACCTTAAAACACAGGTGTTTATAAAAAAAAGAGTGATTTAACCACTTGCCGACCGCCCCACATATATTTACTACGGAGCGGCAGCTCCTCTGCGCAAAATCACATACAGGAACGTGATTTTGCACTTCCGGGTCTGCGGCGCACAAGCACATCGCCACCAACCCTCTGTGTTTGGACACAGCGATCGATCCCGACAGAGGCAGAATGGCGGTCTGCCTATGTAAATAAGGCAGATTGCCATTCTGTTAGTAGGGAAGACAGATATCCTGTGTTTCTGCTAAGAAGGAACATGGATCTCTGTCTTCCCACAGTTAAAGCACCTCCCCCACATAGTTACAAAGCACTCCTTGGGAACACATGTAACCCTTTAATCACCACAGAAGTTAACTACTTCCCTGCCAGTGTCATTAGTACAGTGACAATGCATATTTTTAGCACTGATCACTGTATTAGTGTCACTGCTCCCCAAAAAAGTTTGGCCACCGCAATGTAGTAGTCCCGCTATAAGTCACTGATCACCGCCATTACTAAAAAGAAAAAAAAATCTATAAAAATATCCCATCTAGCTTGTAGACGCTTTAACTTTTGCGCAAACCAATCAATATACGTTTATTGGGATTTTTTTTACCAAAAGCATGTAGCAGAATACATATTGGCACAAATTGATGAAGAAATTAGATTTTTTAAATGTTTTAATTGGACGTGTTTTAAAGCATAAAGTAGAAAATATTGTTTTTTTCCCAAATTTTCAGTGTTTTTAAGCTTATAGCGCAAACATTAAAAACCTCAGAGGTAATCAAATACCATCAAAAGAAAGTCATGTTTGTGGGGAAAAAAAAGGACATCAATTTTGTGTACAGCGTCGCACGGCTGCGCAGCTGTCAGTTAAAGTAATGCAGTGCTGTATCGCAAAAAATGGCCTGGTCATGAAGAGGGGTAAACCTCCCAGAGTTGTTAAAGTGTAAATAAAGTGGCTAGAAAAAGGCTAAACTCCCTGTTAGTTGTTTATTCTTTGGATGTCTTTGTCCTATCTGAGTGATTTTCCTACATTACTTCGACAGGAAGCAAGAGGGGACCCTTGTGGACAGCTGTTACTGGAATGGGTTTCCAAACCTTTTGGGTATTCCAGCTCATAATGTTAGCTGTCCCCATTGGGGACACAGACAGCAATGTAAACACTTTCTTAATCTATCCAAGAACAAAAAAAAACTGACATGACCAAGTCAAAGGCCAGACTTCAATCCATTCAAGATGCTGTGACAGAGAACAGTCCAGGAAAAGCCTTTCTAGAAATATCAGCAAATAGAAACATTTTCAGAAGTAAGGAATGAGCTTACAGATTCCTGGCTAATGTGACCATCTGAACAGTAGCTACAGGAAACTAGTTAAAATTTTTGATGCTACAGAAGTTTGTAAAATATGTTAAAGTGGCTCTTCACTCTGTTTAAGAAAAAAATATAAATTAGCAGCTACAAATACTGTTGCTGATAACTTTTAAAAAAGGTCACTTACTTGTGCAAGGACCCAGCACCGTCCCCACTTGGGCCGGTTCTCCGCCGGTCTCTGGCGCACCATGTTGACTGTGGGAAGCAGGCTGTGAGTTCCTGCAGCATTACAGCCGGCTCCTCAATGGGCATACCCAAGCAGCGCTGCACTGTGTAAATGGTTCCGCAGCCTTCTGGAACCTGTGACGTGTCCCAGAAGGCTGCAGGCAGGGAGGGGGTTGCTAAAGTTCCAGTGGAATTGTCTAGGCGATCCAACTGGAAGTAAGAGCGGCTACCTACCAAAACTAGCTACCCACCCCCCCCCAAAAAAAAAAAAATTTCCAAAAGAAGAAGAGAGGGGGGCATAAAGCACAGGGTCCCCTTTAGGTTTAAGTTCCGCTTCAAATTTGGAATTCTTTCCTGGTCATTTAGAGTGATTGTAAAGGTTCAGTGTTTTTAAAATAACAGACATGTCATACTTACCTGCTCTGGGCAATGGTTTTGCACAGAGCAACGCAATCCTCTTCTTCTCGGGTCCCCAGCTGGCACTTCAGGCCTCTCTCCCCTGCTGAGTGTCCCCAGAGCAAGCTGCTTCCTCTGGGAGCACTCGTGCGTGCTTGCTCCTGAGCCGCCTCTGTGTGTCTATGAGACACATAAAGCATGGCTCGGCCCCACCCTTCTCACTGGCTGTGATTGACAGCAGTGGGAGCCAATGGCTCCCACTGCTATGTCACAGCCAATGGCAAGGCATAGACCAGAGGGAGATTCTGCCCTCGTGCAGATTGTTGGATCGGGCTCAGATGAGTATAAGGAGATGATGAGGTGGGAGCTGCACACTGAAACTTTTTTACCTTCATGCATAGAATGCATGAAGGTAAAAAAACCTTCAGGCTTTGGAATAACTCTAATGCCCCGTACACACTGTCGGATTTTCCGATGGAAAACGTCCGATCGGAGCGTGTTGTCGGAAATTCCGACCGTGTGTGGGCTCCATCGGAGATTTTCCATTGGATTTTCCGACACACAAAGTTGGAGAGCAGGAGATAAAATTTTCCGACAACAAAATCCGTTGTCGGAAATTCCGATGGTGTGTACACAAATCCGACGGACAAAGTGCCACGCATGCTCAGAATAAATAAAGAGATGAAAGCTATTGGCCACTGCCCTGTTTATAGTCCCGACGTACGTGTTTTACGTCACCGCGTTTAGAACGATCGGATTTTCCGACAACTTTGTGCGACCGTGTGTAGACAAAACAAGTTTGAGCCAACATCCGTCGGAAAAAATCCTAGGATTTTGTTGTCGGAATGTCCGAACAAAGTCCGACCGTGTGTACGCCCTATAAGTTGCTTGAACTGTCACTGATCTTAAGTCAGTACTATAAAAACCTCAGCATTATGATGTTTTCTACTATTATTCATATTATTCATAATAGTTATTCAAAGAAGAACAGTTAATTGAATGTAAACCACACTAAATATGCCACATTGGCATTGCTATGTAGATTGATAACAGAAAGCTTTGGGGAGATCTGAAGGCTCCTCATCAGGTGTGCCAGAACTGCAGTAAGCCACAGCTAACGGAGGTAGTGAAAAATAATTATCTTGGTTAGATGTGGCTACCTTATCACTTCAAGAGAAAATTGTCCCTGGCTAGTATTGTTAACATTTGGCTTGCTATGATGCCACCTGTGCTGCAAAGAACCCACTCACTATCCATCCTGCTGCTCGAGTTATCCAAAGTGATTCAACAGTGGCAAGATAAGGGTAAAAAATAAGTGGTGCTGACCTACGAGTGCCTCGCCATAAATAGACCTTAAAGTAATTGTCACGCAAACATTAAAGTCGATTGGCTGGCAAGGTACTGAGTTGTTCCTATTTGTGTGTCTCGGTAATATATCTTGGCCTGGTGGCTATGTTAGTTTTGGTCTTCTAAATGACTCTTTAGCAGACTCATATCAACTCTGTGTGACCCTGCGCCTCCTCATTTCTCTTCCCCAATATAATGAATGTTAATAACTTCCTTGGTATATGAGCCTATAGATACTGACCAAACTCAATTCTGCTCAAATACTATAATTTATTTTTATGGGAATTCTAAATTCCCGTCATGGAAGATTAGATAAACATCCAGAAATAGGATCAATGTTTCGAGAAAGCTCTCCTTATTGCTCCTCTATTAGATTATTTGTTCCTAATAAAATGAATGCCTGCCAATAGCGGTTACTCATAATCGCCATGTGCTCCTCTTCTCATACTTTTTTAAATTAAAGTAACTCTATCAGCCATTTTAAAATTTAAAAAAAAGTTCTGTCTAAGAGTGACGCCATAAGATATCCACTGATATTTTGTTTCGCAACAGCTGGAGGGCCGCCAGTTTGAGACACCTGCTTTAAAGTGACTATCACGAGGAATGTATTGAGGCTTTTTCTGATGTCCATTTAAAACATACTTGTTCTGCGTCTGTGATTTAAAAGTACTGAGACCAGTGTTTTCGGCACTGTGGAAAATTAGGAATCATGTACCATATCTGGTGGCAATGCCTCATAGTGTCTAGATGTTGGATTTGGATGTTCATTTTCATTCATTCAGTGATGGAAGTGAATATTCGTAGATTCCCAGAAGCAGCCCCTTTTCAGAAAGGTCCTTAAAAAAATCAACAAAATGGATTCTCTATATGCTCCTGGCGGCGAGGCTCGCTATTGCTAAATACTGGAAATGATCGGTGGTGCCACTTGACTACGTTAACCACTTCAGCCCCGGAAGGATTTGCCCCCTTAATGACCAGGCCATTTTTTGCGATACGGCACTGCATCGCTTTAAATGACAATTTCACAGTCGAGCGACGCTGTACCCAAACAACATTTTTTTCCAACAAATAGAGCTTTCTTTAGGTGGCATTTGCTCACCTCTGCGTTTTTTTATTTTTTGTGTTATAAACAAACAGTGACAATTTTGAGAAAAACAATTTTTTTTTCCTTTGTGCTATAATACATGTCCAAAAAAATATATAAAAAAACAAAAACACATTTATTCATCAGTTTAGGCCGATATTTATTCTTCTACATATTTTTGGTAAAAAAAAAAAAAAAAAAAAAAATACAATAGGTGTATATTAATTGGTTTGCGCAAAAGTTATCATGTCTACAAACTGTGGGATAGATTTAGGGACTTTTATTTTTTTTTTATTGTTTTTACTAGTAATGGCTGTGATCTGCGATTTTTAGTGGGACTGCGACATTGTGGCAGACAAATCTGACCCCAAATGACACTTTTTGGGTACCAGTGACATTATTACATTGATCAGTGCTATAAAAATGCACTGATCAATGTAAAAATGTCACTGGCAGGGAAGAGGTTAACACTAGGGGGCGATCAAGGGGTTACGTTTTTCCCTAGGTGTTTTCTAACTGTAGGGGGGATGGGCTACCAGGGACATGACAGAGATCGCTGTTCCCGATCACTGGGAACAGAAGATCACTGACAGGTCCCCTGTCAGAACGGGGATCCGCTTGTTTGCACTGGCAGATCCCCGTTCTGTCTCTCTACTAGGCGATCGTGTGTTGCCGATGGACATCGAGTTCGCCGGACCCACGCGCACACTTTTGCAGCATGCAGCGGGAGCGTTTCGTGCAGCGCTGCCAACCTGCTGCAGTATATGTGCGTGAGCTGGTCGGCAAGTGGTTAAAAGCAAATTGAATTGGATCATGGTTAATAACAAACTTACTTACATTCTTCATAACAATATGACAAAATTTGATAAAACATAGGACCCGTGGATTCAATACTTATCTGTCCCTAGTGAGCTCTCGGCTGACCCTCTTCTACTTTAATTGCTCATTCTCTTTCTTTTCCCCTCCAGTTTCTTCCTTTTATTTCGAAACCTCATTTTTCTTTCTTGATGTACTCAAGTCTAGTACCTGACTGCTGTTGCGGTCATATTCTCAGTTACTTACATATTACATTTTCCCAATAGTGTGATAGGTTCTGAATCGACAATGATAGTTGCTGTTTATTACCTTTATTAATAGGTTTTTCTAGTTCCCATATACAGTATATGTGCTATAATGTTTATTTGTTTATTTTTTTCAAGCATTGTCAATGCACTTTATGATAACCTTTCTTTGTACTTTTCATTTTTGTACATCTGTTGTCTCTAATAAAAAGATTGAGATATAAAAGTACTGAGACCAGACCCAGAAATGCAGGCAACAAACATTTTCAGAGGCCAGTAATGGGAGCCCCCATATTATTTTTCATGACAGTGTCACTAGTATTACTTGTACTGGACAGGAAAATGTCATTTGGTGGGGCTTAAAGTAAACCAAAATGTTGTCCATTTTGAGCAAAATGAAAAATTCTCTTGAGAAGGCAACCAAAAGAAGATAATGTGTGGAGATTATAAATGAGCAAAGTGTCAGGTCCACTTTAATTGAGATGTCAGACTTTTATTAACAAAGTCGTTTCAGAAAGACACAGAGAGGAGAATTAAATGGCTAACAACTGGTGTGGTGATAGCAGGTATTCTGTGGCATTTGTGTTAGGCAGAACTATTGCTTAGAAATGTTTTAGGTGGCTGACAGGTTCACTTTAAAATGGAAGTCTAACTTTAAGCAAATGTGGCAACCTATTTGTTTAACTGTTCCTGTGTCTTCATTTAGAGGAAGATACTCACTCTGCCTTCATTTGTGATAAAAAAATATACAATATTGTTATGGGTTACGCTTTAAATGCCGCGTACTCACGGGCGGACTTGTCGGCCGGACTAGTCCGATGGACTTTCCGACGGACTTTTGACGGGCTTCCGAATGAACAGATTTGCCTACATACGATCAAACCAAAGTCCGACGGATTCGTAAGTGATGACGTACAACCGGATTAAAGTAAGGAAGTCGATAGCCAGTAGCCAATAGCTGCCCTAACGTGGGTTTTCGTCCGTCGGACTAGCATACAGATGAGCGGATTTTTCGACCGGACTCAAGTCCATTGGAATGATTTGAAGCATGTTTCAAATCTAAAGCCCGTCAGATTTTCGACTGGAAAAGTCCGCTGAAGGTCCAATGAAGCCCACACACGATCGGATTGTCCGTCGGACCAGTCCGATAGAAAAGTCCGCTCGTCTGTACGCTGCATAAGGGTTTGTTTTTATAACAAACATGTCATACCTTGTCTTCTTGGGTCCCAAGGTGGCTCTTTCGGTTCCCCCCCACATCAGATGATCAGAAGCGACCATCCGGGGGAGGGGGTTTACCTTGCGGGCGCGCTCCCGAGTCTCCCAAGCAGGAGTCAATTGTCATTGGATTTGATTGACAGCAGCAGGAGCCAATGGCTGCGCTGCTATCAATCTATCCAACCAAGAGCCACAAACCCCGGGCAGAGAGAGTGCGCGTCCCCGTGGGACAAGTTCAAGGGTTCAGGTAAGTAAAACGGGGGGCTGGGAGGCCGGTCACTGCCAGGTGTTTTTTCACCTTAATGCAAAACACGAACCTTTACAACCTCTTTAACTTAAACTCTATTTTAAACAAGTCAGAAGTCATTAGGCAGGTTGGGGGAGATTGGGCAGGTATCAGGATTTTCCTGTCTTCAGGTCACCAGACAATCCTTACATTACATCACATGCCCTCATGCCCTGTAGCAGCTCCAAATGGAGGCTGCCAATGTCAACAGTCTTTGTTCACAAGATAAAGACTCTTTTGGTGTCTCTATTTTAACTCTTTACAGTAAAAATTGGTCAGTCACCTTAAAGTTCCAAAAGTGAACGTTAAAGATTCCAGTAGATTCCACCATCCACTATAAACAACATGGATGGACAAATGTCCACCGCTGGCTACTGTATTCAGACAGCAGCAGCACCCCTGCAGCTGTCTGAATACCTGAACAGTCACTGTTCAGTCAACAATTTTGCACCTGGCTCCTTCCATTTTTCAATCAGAGTGTCTGAAGCTGGGTGGCATCAACGGTACCACCCACGGCTTGAATTTTGGTAAATTCCTGCTGCAGATGTAAGGCGTGTATGGCCAACTTTACATTTCTTTGTAGCTTTTGTGTTGCTTTGTGCTTGACTTTGTGACTTTGTCCAGCCATCTTCCATTTCCCTGACCAAAAAACATGCCTCACTGGCCAATAAGGGATGGCAAAGAAATGGTAAGTGGATGGGATGGTTGAACTAAATGTTGAGATTTATATAATTTTTTTTGCAGACAGATTTGATATTCAAAGTACTTCTGCAGCCTCTTGTTACATAAGTCTGTGCTGATTATCTTCTTTCTCTGAGAAGCAAAGACAGGTCCTAGTAGTTTTGGAATGGATTTTAATTCAAAATAAGGTAACGACACTTTTACATAAAGTGCTAACAAATTAGTGCAAGTCCCTCCAATGAACAAAATGCAATCCCATTAATTAGTAAAGTGCAATGCTCAATAATATGCGTATAAATGCTCTTAAAAAATAATAAATTAGTATATATAAATAAACAAATTAGTATTTCGCACAAATCAAGTTCATATATTGGAATCCCAGTGGATAAAATGCAAAGTGGTGTTTCTCATTTAAACTTTAGGGCCAATTCTTGGTGCTCAGGTGCCTTCACCTCACTACAATGGAAGACTCACTGGAAGTATATGACCCCTTAATTCTAATGCCGCGTACACACGGTCGGACTTTTCGGCTACAAAAGTCCGACAGCCCGTCCGACAGACTTTCGACGGACTTTTGGCGGACTTGCGGCAGACTTTCTAACGAACGGACTTGCCTACATACGATCACACAAAAGTCCGGCGGATTCGTACGTGATGACGTACACCGGACTAAAATAAGGAAGTTGATAGCCAGTAGCCAATAGCTGCCCTAGCGTGGGTTTTTGTCCGTCGGACTACCATACAGACGAGCGGATTTCTGGGTCCGGCGGAGTTACGACGTAAAGATTTGAAGCATGTTCCAAATCTAAAGTCCGTCAGATTTGTGGTTGGAAAAGTCAGTCGAAAGTCCGGGGAAGCCCACACACGATCGGATTGTCAGCCGGCTTTGGTCCGTCGGCATCCGTCGGACTTTTGTAGACGAAAAGTCCGACCGCGTGTACGCGGCATAAGACAGTCAAAAGAGCTTTCTCAGATATGTCCCTCTTGATACAAATACAGGACACTTGCTTCTTCCAAATAAATCGATTCTTACCCGGGTCTCCTTTAACTGGAATCCACCATCACCCAAAAACTCCTCTCCACTTCACCATGTTCAAAATGTAAGACATAGATCAATAGGGAGCCTGCACTATTCAGCACAAATGGAGAATGTCTATTGAATGGTGCAGGCTTACTGTTGTGGTCTGTGTCCTATATATTGAACCTGGTGGAGTAGAGAGAAGCTTTTTTTGGGTAATGGTGGTCTCTAGCCTTTCCCTATTCAACTGATAAAAAAGCTTTTTTTTTTTTCTGTCTGTTCTGCTGTTAGAAAGTTTCCACTTTCTGCCTAGTTTTCAGGATAGGAGGTGAGGGGAAATCTCTCTTACAGAGCCCCGGACAGCACTAATGTATGCCTGGAGGCAGTTTGGAAAGCAATACAGCTGGCAATACAGTACATTGTATATCTTCGAACCAATGTTTGTATGAACATCCATATGAAAATTTGTATGAAATTTCTTTGTAAATTAGACGACTTGAAACTGTCCTTTGAAAGTACTTCAAGATTTAGTTTCCTTTTAACAATCAATTCTGGAGTGAATAGACTTTTCGTAACAAAAAAAACACATTTAAGGCCCCTTTCACACAGGCGCCTCCGCCTGACGGACTTGCTCCGCTAATCCCCGCTGAGCAGGCGGATGATAAGTCCGTCTCCACTGACTGTGCAGAGTGGAGATGGACCCAGTCCTGCTCTTATCCATGGTGAAATCGGGTGAAAACAGACTGCCTGTCCATTTTCATCCGATCATATCCTACCCGCCAGACGGATGGAAAATAGGACCACCATCCATCCGGATTTTGCGGCCAGGATCGTATCGGATAGTGGCCGATATCAGCAGACATGTCACAGCAGACATCCGCTGCTCCATAGGGGAGAGTGCAAGGTCCGATCAGGTCAGGTTTCCCCATCAGTTTCATGCACTTATGATGTGAAAAGTCATAGCATCTACAAAATAGGGGATAGTTTTATGGAATTTTTATTAATATTTTTTTTTTTTACTAGTATTGGTGGCGATCTGCGATTTTTATCGTGACTGCGACATTATGGTGGACTGATCGGACACTTTTGGCGCTATTTTGGGACCATTCACATTTATACAGTGATCAGTGCGATTAAAAATGCACTGATTACTGTGTAAATGTGACTGGCAGTGAAGGGGTTAACCAGTAGGGGGCACTGCAGGGGTTAAGTGTGCCCTAGGGATGTGTTCTAACTGTGGGGGGGGGGGGGGGGTGGTCTATGTGTGGGCAACATACAGGTACGTTAATATGCCTGTACGTGCCCTTCTGCCGACGTATATTGGCGTGAACCGGTCGGCAAGGGGTTAAAATTAAAAATGTAAAAATCCTACTGGTGTACAGGTTAACCACTTCCCGCCCGCCATATAGTAAAATGATGGGCAAAAAGTGGTTCTGTTATCCAGACTGGGAATCATAGAACGTCCAGCAGGATAAGCCGCGATCGCGCGGCTGCGGGGGGCACGCAGCACGGCGATGTGTCACTCTGACACACCGCATCTCCGATCGAGGTGAAGAGCCTCTGACATAGGCTCTTTACCACTTGATCAGCTGTGTCCAATCACAGCTGATCACAGTGTAAACAGGAAAAGCCCTGCAAAGAAGCCAACAGACGCGAGTAGAGGAGAGTCGATCAGCTGCTCTCTTGACAGGGGGGTCTGTGCTGATTATCACTGCTGCCCCCCCCCCCCGAGGATGCCCACCCATTGATTATCAGTGCAGCCACCCCCCCCGAGGATGCCCACCCAGGACCACCAGGATGCCCACGCATTGATTATCAGTGCAGCCCCCCCGAGGATGCCCACCCATGGCCAACAGGGATGCCCACTCAGTACCACTAGGGATGCCCACCCAGGACCACCAGGTGAGCCCACTAGGGATGCCAATCATTGCCCATTAGGGATGGCACTCTGTGCCCATCAGTGATGCTTGCCAGTGCCTCCTGATCGGTGCTGCCTATCAGTGCCACCCATCAGTGTCGCCTATAAGTGCCCTCCAGTGCCACCTATCCGTGCCCATCAGTGCCACCTATCAGTACCACCTATGCGTGCCCATCAGTGCTGCTTATCACTACTGCATATAAGTGCCTCATCATTACTGCCAATCGGTATTGCATCATCAGTGCCCATCAGTGAAGGAGGAAACATACTTATTTACAAAGTTTTGTAGAAACAAAAAAAAACTTTTTTTTTTTTTTTCAAAATTTTCGGTCTTTTTTTATTTGTAGCACAAAAAATAAAAACCACAGTGGTGATCAAATACCACCAAAAGAAAGTTCTATTTGTGGGGGAAAAAATGATAAAAAATTTAGTTTGGGTACAACTTCGCATGACCGCGCAATTGTCATTCAAATTGTGATAGAAAATTGAAAATTGGTATGGGCAGGAAGGTGTATAAGTGCCCTGTATTGAAGTGGTTAAAGTCATTGGTAAACAAAGATTTAATGCACATTTTTAGAATGACATGATCAGCAGGAGAAGCCTATTTATTTCTCTTGTGACCTTTATATCATATTATATTGCATATCATAAAAATATATTCAAACGACTATGTCCCCTTTAAAATTTCTCTGGGCAGCTAGTGCAAGAACTAGAAAAAGTTTATGATACATGGAGTCATAACCACAGATCACTTACTATGTGGCTTAAACAATTTGCCAGACTTCCATGCTTTAATATTTTCACTGGTGCCTATGTTCCTTGAATAACCTAGCCTTGTTTCACAAATACAGAAAACAATTGTAGTGGCCCCACTTAGTGATCTTCCAGTACGAAAGGCTATGATTTACAAAACCCTTACTGGAATCCGAGTCACGTTGTCATATACTTTCCAGCCAGTTTAATTTTTTTTTTTAAGGTAGAGTTAAACATCTCCAGTTTCACAATGGGCTTCTGTCTTCATGCGGAGTATAATCGCTCCCAAAATATTATCACAGGAATGCTTTTAACTCGCACCCACTGTGTCACAATGAAGTGTGCTTTCTATATACAACGCTACGTTTGCTGTCAGCCTAGTCCTTATTAATCAACGGCCTGCCATAGATCATTCGAGACAATGTGTAATAGTGCCTTTCGAAGTAATCACAGGTCTGCTAACTTTTGAAGGTGTTTACTCCAGAAAATACACACTAAGTAACAATGGCATCCCCCCGAAACCACAGGAACATATTCGTGTTTACCCAAAATTAACTGTGGAACCTATTAGAGGGAAGGTTCTTGTAATTTACCAGTTGTAACATTATCATTTACTGGTTTTGAGGATGTATAGGAAGACATTGGTACCTTACCAACACAGTAAATCTTTAAATAGTGAATAAACCACATTTTTGTATTTGTAAAAATGTGATACACGGCTGTAGTTTAATACTCCAAGCGCTACTGAAAATTGAAATATTAGCTTTGGATGGACTGTTAAAGAAGATGTTGCAGTGATTTAACTTAAGGCAAATTTTTGGAAAAATTACAGCACCCATTCTGATTAACACCTTGGCGCGAGGGCACGCCAATATGCGGCCTCTCGAGGGACGGGCCTTGACGCATATTTGCATGCAATAGGGCCCATAGAGCAGTGCTGAGAGCACATGGCGTGCGCACTCCTGGCAAAGTGATCCGAGGCTCACACATAGCAAGTAGCGATCAGGAGTTTGTTAATCATGTGACCGCTGTGACAGACAATCACAGCGGTTACATGATCACAAGTGGCGCCCAGCCTCCCAGCATTCCAAACCCCTTAAAGGCCCAGCGGGAGCCAGTGCAAAGGGGTCAAAAAAAAGAGTTTGTTCCTTTTTTTGCATTGGGACTACAAATCAGTGGCCAGTGTGTTGCAACACTCGGGCTCCTGCAGACTATTCCACCAGCTCAGGTCCGTACTGAGGTATGGACCTTCAGCTTTGGGGTTTTGAGGAAAATATCAATAGACTGCAAATGCGTTGAGGACACTACACTGGTGCTCCATTGAGAACTACGAGGTGGCAGATGGGACATTAATTTTTTGAATTCACAGATTGCTTTGAATACATTACATATCTGTGCAAGCACAAAACATGGCAGGAGCCTGAGCAGAGGAGGACCCTAGATTCTGTAATGGGGGCAGTTTGGGGGTGGGATGTTGCACTTTGTGACCATGCTTCATTTTACGCATTAACTATGGGTACTTTGTTATTTCTCAAGGGAGGATTCAATTAGAAATTCCAATTTTTGCAAACGTAAAGCATATCTAAACCCAGGGGAAAATGGTATATATTGCACTTTACCATCCTTATGCCCCGTACACACGGTCGGATTTTCCGACGGAAAATGTGTGATAGGACCTTGTTGTCGGAAATTCCGACCGTGTGTGGGCTCCATCACACATTTTCCATCGGATTTTCCAACCCACAAAGTTTGAGAGCAGGATATAAAATTTTCCGACAACAAAATCCGTTATCGGAAATTCCGATCGTGTGTACACAAATCCAACGGACAAAGTGCCACGCATGCTCAGAATAAATAAAGGGATGAAAGCTATTGGCCACTGCCCCGTTTATAGTCCCGACGTACGTGTTTTACGACACCGCGTTTAGAACGATCGGATTTTCCGACAACTTTGTGTGACCGTGTGTATGCAAGACAAGTTTGAGCCAACATCCGTCGAAAGAAATCCTAGGATTTTGTTGTCGGAATGTCCAAACAAAGTCCGACCGTCTGTACGGGGCATAAGATGTAGTAGCTGCAATATTTTCCTTTCTTTGGGCTCAAAATATTTTTAGGAAGCACAGAAAATACCTGTTCATCTTACCTGAAATGCAGTGTCACTTCCTGTGAGCGGAAAGGATAGCATAAACAATGTTATCTCTCTTTTGTAAACAACTAGTCCCATCGGTCCACATGCAATGGAGATGAACAAAGGCAGACATGTTTGAAGTCCAGCCTGTGTGAAAACCCTTCCACAGATAGCATGGAGAAGAGAGTGTAAACAAAGCAACTAGAAGTGTGTCATTTCCAGCAATACCAGGTAAAGAAAAAAAAAAGCCTTCAAAAAAGAAAACTAAATGCTGCCTTCACATCTGTAGGACTCAGGAGTCTAAGCTGCAATATAAATATATATATGTTTTTGAATATGCAACCCTTTATTGTCACCGACATATTTCATGCGCAGTAGCAGGGGGGTTTTAAACCCTTCACCCCCCCCCCCCATCCTTCCCCTATGCAACCCTTCAACATGGAAGATGTCAGCAGGTATAGGGGAGACCAGTGAACACCTGTTCGCTGATCTCCCTTAGCTAGTAAGAACCCAGGGGCAATGAAGGGGGGTACCTGTGACAAAGTCAATTGATGCAAAGCATATGAAGGATTATCAGGGTGCACCTGAGTACAAAGTAGCAGCAGCACTGAGCTTGAGATCTCCCCTAACTAGTAAGAACCTGGAAGCAGCAAGGACTTAACAATTGTTTCTGCTGAACCTACATAGGTGTGACAAAATAATCAGCACATATACCATAAATTACAAAACCAGTCCAATATAAAAAAATATAAAAAAATTGTGAAATAAATATGAATGGGTGTATTTCTTCTGTGTAGGTGAAATCTCCAACACCGTGCCTTCATAAAGTGCAGTATGCTAGTTCCTTGTGAAAAAAATGCTTCACCCAAAGTGACAAATAAATCTGCTCACCAGATATCTCTGGCCACAAAGTGACCACCAGGCATAAAGTATGGAAAACTTCCTCGGCAAACCAGGATCCTCCAAGCCAATTTTGAACTTCAATCGAGCATCTCCAATATCGATCAAACCTCATAAAATCATAGATGGTGAATGGTAATCCTCTGATAATTACACTCACAGCACAAATCCCAAACGCTCCTTATCTTAAATCTGTAAAGATTGGCTCTCCCAAGAATGAGCCAAAAAGCGACAATATAGTGTAATGCTGTCTTTATTGCGAAAGCACTTACATGCCTTAAAACGTACAGCAGATAGCAGCTCAACTGCACTTTATGAAGGCACGGTGTTGGAGATTTCACCTACGCAGAAGAAATACACCCATTCATATTTATTTCACAATTTTTTATATTTTTTTATATTGGACTGGTTTTGTATTTTATGGTATATGTGCTGATTATTTTGTCACACCTATGTAGGTTCAGTTGACATTCATATGTATATATGGTTTTGCGCCCCATTTTTTCTATATTTTTTGCTATATTAGGTTCACTAATTTTTTGGTGCAGCATCACTCTATTTTATTACTGTTTATTCTATACTGACGCCGTTTCTCATTCATTCTATTCTAAATTGTTTCTGCTGTCTCTTTCCCCAGCTGCTATAGCCAGGAAAGAAGAAGCTCTTGGAGGAGGGTCTGTGCTCTATTAGCTTCAATGAAGTGCAGGGGAAACACCAGGGGTCTAATAATCCCGGATGTCTCATTAAAGACAACCTGTCACCATAAACCAGGGTGTTTTAACCAGGGTTCCTCCAGAGATTGCAAAGGGTTCCCTGAACAATGGACAATTTCTGCCTCTCAGATACTGTAAGTTCCCACTGACATTACTGATCTTAGCCATCTGTAAAGAGGTAATTCTTCCCAAAGTCCACAAGTGGAAGGGGCATTCTTCCCACTGACCATCACACTAATGCATCATGGGCTGTATATATAGTCATTTTTATCAAGGGTTCTCATAGACTGGAAAGTTATTTCAAAGGTTCCTCTGTGTTGAAATAGTTGAGAAAGGCTGCCATAAATATTCTATCACATAAGGGACTATTGATCCTCTATATGATAGTATTAGTGTTATTATTATACAGGATTTATATAGTGCCAACAGTTTGCACAGCACTTTACAACATTAGGGCAGATAGTACAGTTACAATGCAATTCAATGCAGGAGGAATCAGAGGGCCCTGCTAGTTAGAGATTACAATCTAGGATAGAGGGTCATGTGATACAAAAGGTAATAACTGTGTGGGATGACCCCATGGAGAAAATAAAAGTACAGTTGTTAGGTAGGGACAGAATAGGCTTCTTTGAAGGGAAGGGATTTCAGGGATAGTCTAAAAGCAAACAGAGTAGGAGATAGTCGGACAGATTGGGGTGGAGAGTTCCATAGGATAGGAGAGGCTTAAGAAAAGTCCTGGAGGCGAGAATAGGAGGAGGTAAAGAGGGAACTAGAGAGCAGGAGGTCTTGGGAGGAACAAAGAGAACAAGAAGGTTGGTATATGAGACTAGGTTAGTGATGTAGCTGGGGGCAGAGTTGTGGATGGCTTTGTAAGAAGTTGTTAGTATTTTGAATTTAATTTGTTGGGTGAGCGGAAGCCAGTGGAGGAATTGGCAGAGAGGGGTAGCAGACACAGAGCAATTAGTAAGGGGATGAGTCTGGCAGCAGCATTCATAATGGACTGAAGGGGGGATAACCTATGTAAAAGTAATCCCGTGAGAAGGAAGTTGCAGTAGTGGAGGTGAGAGATGACCAGGGAGTGAATTAGGAGCTTTGTGATGTCATTGGTTAGAAAGGGGCGTATTTTGGAGATGTTGCAGAGGTTGAGGCGGCAAGATTTGGACAGCGATTGGACACGGGGCAGAAAGGATGATAAAGTGTCATTCAAGCTCTGCCTTTTTTTTGGATACTGCTTCTAGAGTTCAGTTCTTCTTTAAGATTCTGTAAGATAATTGAATGTAGTGATTAAAGCACAGTTGCCATGTTTCCATGTCACTGATTGGTTTCCCTTGGTGATTGGCATTGTTCTTTATGGTGTTTGCATACAGCCCATTAAAGTGTAAGTCCTGACTGTCACCTGCCACTTAAATATCTCTAACCAAATAACTTCCACTTATTTAGCGCTCAGATAATCCTGCCTTACAGTGAGCCATAAAACATGTATAAAGAGCAGCACGTTATTCCTGCTCATTAAACAATTATGCTCTTGGGTGCAGCTGTATTTACAGTATGCTTCAAGATAACAGCTGAGCACAAGTTATACAACATTGTAATGCATGCCGATAGCCATTATCTCAGAAGCTTGCGCTCTTTTAGTCTACTCTATCTTTAGTTGGAGACGATGCCACATAAAAGTAATTATTAATACAACATAAAAACAAATAAAGCTTTCCTAATATTCTATAAGTGCATATGTACTGCCTTGAGGGCTGTGTTTTCTACAGCCTAACAGTAGACAGGCAACAACTAAACAATGACTCTGATATGAAAGGGCTTTGCAAGTGATGTTCAAGCACTGTTTTGGGCTATAAAATTCAATTAGACAGATATTGAAAGGGCCTTACTGTTATCTACAGCTTCCAATTCCATATTATGCAGGAAAAAAAAAAGTGATACAATGCTTTAGCAAAAAGCTGTCACCTTGCCTATTTAGGGCAAACTTAAGGTGTCTGCAAAAGTGGCCTACTGACCCACTGAGCCTCACTTGACCAGCTACTTCCTCTATGTAAGTTGGAATAAAAGTCCCTAGTGTCAAAAACTATGCGGAGCAAGCACATCACTGCTTTTGCCACCAGTGACTGGAGCAGCATGGAAGAGCTGGCAAGGTGAGTATCAGTGTGTATGAAGAGGCCCCCTTTCAAAGATCATGTCACTTGAAGGCTTCATTCACACTTGTACCGACTCCAAAGTTGTGCCGGCTTTGGAGTGCAACTTTGACACAACTTGGGTGCAACTTGGATATGACTTTGGCTTTGGCCAGTGATAATCTAAAACTGTTGCACACAAGTTGCATTGTACGACTTTCATGCAACTTGAGGGCCATAGACACTGAAGTCTATGGCCCTCAAGTTGCATGAAAGTCAGACCAAAGTAGTGCATAAACTACTTTGAAGTTGCTGCAACTTTATGAATGGGTATCATTGGAAAACATGGGGAACAACTTGTCATGCAACTTTGATGTCCAAAGGTGTATGACAACTTGCCCAAGTGTGAATGGAGACTAAAACAGAACTTCAGCAAAAATCACAATATAAAAATGAATAGCACGTTGATTGAAATAACAAAACCAACTTTTGTTGCAAATAATATTCTTCCATCAGGACATTTCCCCTGCAGTACTTTTTTCTGTCACTAGATGCCCTCAGCCTGATGGCCAGCATCATTCAACCCACTTGTTCTGAGCACACGTCATGCTGGACACGCCCCAGCCTGTGACTGGACAGTGAAAGGAGAAGCAGAATAATAATAATAAACTTATCTCTCCCCCTATCAGCATGCTTTTTGTCAACACACACATTGCTGTACAGGGACTTAAAGAGGCCGACACCAGGTCAACTGAGATACTTACACTACTTAATTAAAAATACATTTAATGATAAATTAAAGTGATACTAAAGTCTCTGTTTTGTTTCTTTAAAAATAACAAACATGCCCTACTTACTTGCTCTGTGTAGTGGTTTTGCACAGAGCAGCCCCTATCCTCCTCTTCTCGGGTCCCTCACCGGTGCTTCTGCGCACCCCCCACCCCGAGTGACCCTACAGCAAACAGATTGCTATGGGGGCACCCGAGCCAATGCTGTGTGTCCATTCAGACAGGGAATAGTGTTTTGGCCCCGCACCCTCTCTTTCTCCTCATTGGCTGCTGTCAAAGTCAGTGAGCCAATGAGGAGATAGAGAGGGGGCGGGGCCAAACCGATGTTCCGTGTCTGAATGGACACACAGAGCAGTGGCTCGGCTCGGGTGCCTCCATAGCAATCTGCTTGTTGTAGGGGCACTTGGGCCGCACTGCTGTCTCAGCCATTGAGGAGGGAGAGTCCCGGCCAGCCGAGACACTCCTGCAACATCACTGGATGGAGATGGGCTCAGGTAAGTAAAAAAGGGGGTGGTGCACACAGAAGGTTTTATATCTTATTGCATAAAATGCATGAAGATAAAAAACCTTCTTAACTTTAATATTTACAAAGTTGCATTAATGTGTATCTTTCATATCTGCCGAGAGTTCAGCTTTAACCGCTTAATATCCGCGCTATAGCCGAATGACGGCTACAGCGCGGACCTTAATTCCCGGGAGGCCGTCATATGATGGCCTCCCCTGTGCACGCGCCCTGCGCACGCCCTGCAGGGCGCGCACCGAGCGCGATGTGATTACCGAGTCACTGAGACTCGACTGATCACCGATCCAAGTAAGGGGCCAGTCCCGGCCCCTTACCATGTGATCAGCTGTCAGCCAATGACAGCTGATCACATGATCAAAACAAAAGCTCTGTGATCGTTTTTTTTTTCTCCTCGCGCTGACAGTGCGAGGAGAAAAAAAACCCGATCACCGGCTCGTTAGCAGGGGACATCGGTCCCGAAGAGGAGGAGGCAATAATGCCTCAATTGTGCCATAAGTAACCCTGCCAGTGCCACCTGACACATTGCCACCTGACAGTGCCCACAGTGCCCACCAGTGCCATGTATCATTGCCCATGAATGCCAACTATCAATGCCTACAAGTGCCACCTATCAATGCCCACAAGTGTCACCTATCAATGCCCACCAGTGGTGCCAATCAGTGCCACCTAGCAGTGTTGCCAATGTACCAGATCAGTGCCCATCACTGACACCCATCAGTGCCCATCAGTGCCCACCAGTGCCGCCTCATCAGCGTACATCAATGAAGGAGATAAATTACCCTTTTTAAAATTTTATAACAAAATAATAAAAAAAAAAAAAAAAAAAATTTTTTAAATTCGGTCTTTTTAAATTTTTTTAACAAAACATAAAAACCGCAGAGGTGATCAAATACCACCAAAAGAAAGCTCTATTTGTGGGGAAAAAATGATAAAAATCTCATTTGAGTACAGTGTTGTATGATCGCGCGATTGTCATTCAAAGTGCGTCAGTGCTGAAAGCTGAAAATTGGTCTGGATAGGAGGGGGGTTTAAGTGCCCGGTAAGCAAGTGGTTAAGGTAATGTATTTATTATAATCCTTTGTGGTTGGCAAGGTAGCTCAGTTGCCTAGTGGTTTCCTGGGTTTAGTATCTAGCATTGCGATGATTGTGTAATTGTCTTGATCTGATCCAAGCTTTGTCAGCTAGTAAGTAGCTTACCTGGATCAGACAACCAATGAATTCTGTCCGTCTGACCTCATGTCCTGCATGCTTGTTCAAAGTCAGTGACTCATGGACAGTAAGGTGGGGAATTGGTGTGGCAACCAGTCTGGAGCCTACACAGTTTAAAACATATCAGTAATGACAGCTCCCAATAGCATTGTTCACAAAGCAAAACAGCTGTGTCATTAGGAATTGAAAGGCTCTCATGCCTTATACTAGTAAATCAAAATCTACTGACTGAGTTTGCTTGATTCCCCCAGCCGAATACAGCAAATATTTTATGAATGGACACGTTTTTCAAGCCCAATCATATGGGTGTTGTGCTTTCTTACACCTGTATGTGTATAATTGTCACCTTTAACTACTGAGGTCTGTAAACAGGCTTTATAGCGAGGAAGCAAATTGACAGTCTGGAAAAATATTAAAAGGAGCCTAAAGCTCCACCTACCGGCACATAATAAAAATTCCAACTTTGAACACTTAGTATTTCATGTACATATCCTTTAAAGTAAATAATAAAAATAGTACATATAAACCAGACAGGCAGATATATACTACAAACAGCGCTAATTGTTGAGCAAAGATAATTATATAAAATCATGCGGCCAACAACGCATAAACACAATCAAGCAGAGAGGTAGAGAGTCTGTGAAGTGCTCAGAAAAAGTCCTTCAGTGACAATGCAGTCGTAACTCAGTGTGCGCCTTCCACCGGTCAGCAAATTTTCACCCTGTGTTGACACTCTCCCCCTAGGGGATCGAACTCACCAGATCTATTAGTTTTAAAAGCCTTCAAGAAAAAGATCTTCCAACACCACTCTCTCAATACCGCTCCTGGGGGTTCAGGAGGGGGGCCACAACTCCAAACTAGAAAGGCAGGGCACAGGACAATTCATGAATGTTGGTACTTACTACCCCCATAATTTGGTATGGCAAGCACATCCCCAAGTAAATTGAGATGATCGTTCCTATGGCAATCCCATGTCACTGCACTTTGCAAACATCAGCGTCCAGGGCGGTGATAATTGAGTGATTAGGGATGAGCTTGCCATACCAAATTATGGGGGTAGTAAGTACCAACATTCATGAATTGTCCTGTGCCCTGCCTTTCTAGTTTGGAGTTGTGGCCCCCCTCCTGAACCCCCAGGAGCGGTATTGAGAGAGTGGTGTTGGAAGATCTTTTTCTTGAAGGCTTTTAAAACTAATAGATCTGGTGAGTTCGATCCCCTAGGGGGAGAGTGTCAACACAGGGTGAAAATTTGCTGACCGGTGGAAGGCGCACACTGAGTTACGACTGCATTGTCACTGAAGGACTTTTTCTGAGCACTTCACAGACTCTCTACCTCTCTGCTTGATTGTGTTTATGCGTTGTTGGCCGCATGATTTTATATAATTATCTTTGCTCAACAATTAGCGCTGTTTGTAGTATATATCTGCCTGTCTGGTTTATATGTACTATTTTTATTATTTGTTTTTAGTCTTATGATGATTTTTTAAACGGCTGCTGTCTTTTGGATAACTCTACATAGTTACTGAGTGTTATCATCCCCCTCAGTCTCTAGTTTTGCTCTCTTTTAACATCAATTGATCTGTCTGGCGCTGAGTGGTGTGCTGCAGGCCCGAGCAGACCTTTCCTTGAATATCCTTTAAAGTGGTTGTAGAGACTCAAGTCTTTTTTACTTTCATGTATTCAATGCATGAAGGTAAAGAAACCTTCTGTATGCAGCAGCCCCCCCCCCCCCCCCAGCACTTACCTGAGCCCCATCTCGATCCAGCAATGTGCATGAGAGTAGTGGCTCGCCCAGGTCTCTTCCTCCTTATTGGTTGAGACAGGAGTGGGAGCCATTGGCTTCCGCTACTGTAAATCCCAGCAAGTGAGCCAATGAGAAGGGAGCAGAGGCAGGGAGGAGCCGCGCTCCCTATATGAATCGACACACAGAGCAGTGGCTTGGGAGCCCCCCTGGGGTAACTCAGAAGAAGGGAGAGGCCAGGAGTGCCGGGGGGGACCCGAGAAGAAGAGGATCTGGGCTGCTCTGTGCAAAACCACTGCACAGAGCAGGTAAGTATAACATGTTTGTTAGTTAAAAAAAAGAATCTGCCTTTAACCACTTCAGCCCTGGAAGGATTTACCCCCTTAATGACCAGGCCATTTTTTGCGATACAGCACTGTGTCGCGTTAACTGACTACTGCGTGGGCATGCAATGTTGTACCCTAACAAAATTGATGTCCTTTTGTCACCACAAATAGAGCTTTCTTTTGGTGGTATTTGGTCACCTCTGTAGTTTTTATTTTATGCTCTATAAACAAAAAAAGACCGGCAATTTTGAAAAAAAAACACAAATTTTTTCAGTTTCTGCTATAATAGACATCCAAAAAAAAAAACTTAAAAAATCTAAATGTCTTCATCAGTTTATGCCAATATGTATTCTGCTACATATTTTTAGTAAAAAAAAATCTCAATAAGCGTATATTGATTGGTTTGCGCAAAAGTTATAGCGTCTGCAAAATAGGGTATAGTTAGGGACTTTTATTTATTTTTTTAATTGTTTTTACAAGTGATGGCAGCGATCTGCGATTTTTAGCGGGACTGTGACATTGTGACGGACAAATCTGACCCTAAGTGACACTTTTTGGGGACCAGTGACACTAATACAGTGATCAATGCTTAAAAAATGCACTGTCACTATACTAATGACACTGGCTGGGAAGGGGTTAACACTAGGAGGCAATCAAGGGGTTAACTGTATTCCTTGGGTGTGTTCTCACTGTCTGGGGGATGGGCTTACTGGGACAAAACAAAGATCGCTGTTCCTGATCACTAGGGACAGCAGATCTCCATGTTGTCCCCTGTCAGAACGGGTATCCGCCTTGTTTACATAGGCAGATCCCCGTTCTGCTTCTCTGTACTGCGATCGCGGGTGGACCCGCGTGCACGTTCCCCTGGAGTACCCACACTATCACATGCACAGTCTGACGTACAGGTACGTCAATTTGCGCAGCCGAGCCACCTTGCTGCAGAGTATATATGCGGAAGGCGGTCGGCAAGTGGTTAATATTACTTTAAAGTAGACCTGCACGATAAAATGAGAATCACAATTTTTTTGCCTAGAATAAAGATCGCGATTCTCGGCGTAACATCATCTTTCACATTATAGAAAAAAATTGGGCTAACTTTACTGTTTATTTATTTTTTTATTCATTGAAGTGTATTTTTTCCCCCAAAAAATTGCTTTTGAAAGACCACTGCACAAATACAGTGTGACACAAAATATTCATTTTATTCTCTAGGGTCCCTGCTAAAAAAAATAGAAATAATGTTTAACCACTTGCTTACTGGGCACTTAAACCCCCCTCCTGCCCAGACCAATTTTCAGCTTTCAGCGCTGACGCACTTTGAATGACAATTGCGCGGTCATACAACCACTGTACCCAAATTAAATTTTTATCATTTTTTTCCACAAATAGAGCTTTCTTTTGGTGGTGTTTAATCACAGCTGGGATTTTTATTTTTTGCTAAACAAACAAAAAAAGATGGAAAATTTTGAAAAAAAAAAATCATGGTTCATAGTTTGTTATAAAATTTTGCAAACAGGTAATTTTTCTCCTTCATTGATATGCGCTGATGAGGCAGCACTGGTGGGCACTGATAGGCTGCACTCGCGGGCACTGATAGGCACATTTAAGGTGGCACTGATAGGCACAGTTAAGGCGGCACTGATGGGGAATGAAGGGGCGGCACTGATGGGCACAGATAAGGCGGCACTGATGGCCACTGATGGGTGGCATGGATGGGCACTGATAGGTACCACTGATAGGTGGCACTGATGGGCACTGGTAGGTGACACTGATGGGCACTGATAGGTGGCACTAATGTGCAGCACTGTTGTTGAGGCACTGATTGTGGGCACTGATAGGTGGCACTATGGGCACTGATGGGTGGCACTGTGGGCACTGATGGGTGGTGCTGGTGGGCACTGGTAGGCGGCACTGCTGCCTATTGCTAGGTGGCACTGGCAGAGGGCACAGGTGGGCACTGAGGATCTGGTGGCGCATTGGTACTGATGTCCCTCTCACGGCTGCCGGTGATCGTCTTTTTTTTCTCCTCACGCTGTCAGTGCGAGGAGAAAAAATAGCCGTTTACCGGCTCTGTTGATGTCACATGATCAGCTGTCATTGGCTGACAGCTGATCATGTGGTAAGGGGCTTCCGAAGCCCCTGAAAAGCGTTTTGAAAGCACCGCAACACAGGCGTTTTTAACCCCTTCTTTAGCCGCTAGTGGGGGGGTTAAGAGAGCCCCTGCTAGCGCCCAAAAAGCACCACTTAAACAGCGCTAAAGCGCCACTAAAACAAACTTATCTCTTATTCAAGTTCAAAGTTTGTAGATTGCTATGATGTAATACAGAGAATCAATTTAAACATCTTTCCACTTTTAAAAATGTATTCATGCCAAGAGTATCGATCCTGTCTCTCCAGTATTATTTTTAGTTTTTCCTAAGTAAACCTTTTATGAGACCTTACAGAGTCACCCTATTCAATTCAGTAATTCAATCCTGCATGGTCTGCTTAGCCAGCAGGAGTCAGTTTATTCACTTATCCTATCCTTATTGTAAAAGAAGAATGAAGATGTAAAATGAAGATTAAAGGGGAGCTAAACTCTCCCAATCAACATTAACAATTTTTAATCGTTATGCTACTAGCATTAGTAAATATATAGGAAAATATATTATATTTACTTGTTTTCCACTTTTTTTTTTATACATTTCTTTAGTTGCTTCCTGGTTTCTGGCTTAGGCCAAAATGATATCATACATCCCAGGACCTTGATCTTGAATCCCCTTCATGATCAGGCCATTTTGTGCGAAATGGTACTGCTTTACTTTAAAAGAGAAGTATGTCTGTTTTTTTTTAACCCATCATACTTATCTAGGTGGATGCATCATCGGTCTGATGCTGCTTCTGTCCCCCGGCCTCTCTGCACTGAGAACCGAGCCACCAAACACAGCCGATGGCTCGGTTCTCTCGGCTCCCCAAGCAGAGAGCTGCTGCCTGTCAATCAGCAGCTCTCCTGCTCTGCTCCTCCTTCCTCATTGGAGCGCTGAGCTGTGGAGGGGTGGGAAGCGGCTGTCTTAGGCTCTCAGCGGCTCGCTGAGAGGCTGAGACAGCCCTCAGTCCAGGCACCTGGCGGATCCAGACTTTACTGCCTTGATGACGCGGTACCTGGACTGATCTTGGTGACGTCAGTAGAGAGCGGACTTCAGACCACGATCTGCTGAAAACTGGTCACAGGAGTGCAAAACATATTGTACTCCTGTGACCCATACCAGAAGCCCAGCCAAATGAGCTCAGGCTGGACTTCTCCTTTAAGTGACAATTGCACCATCATGCAACGATGTACCCAAATAAAATTGATGTCCTTTTTTCTCACAAATAGAGCTTTCTTTTGGTGGTATTTGATCACCTCTGTGTTTTTGTATTTTTTTGCGTTATAAACAAAAAAAGTGACAATTTTGAAAAAAATAACATTTTTTACTTTCTGCTCTAAAACAGATCCAATAAAAAAAAAGGGAAAACAAATCAAATTTCATCATCAATTTAGACCAACATGTATTCTGTTACATATTTTTGCCTTGTTTACAATGGCAGATCGCTATTCTGTCTCTGTGCTGAATGATTGGCAGGTGCCGGCGGACATAGAGTCCTTGCAAGTACTCCCAGATCAGGTCCCGCTGTGTGTAAACCACGGCAGAAGCGGGCCGCTGGCGGCCCGCATGTGCGACCCAGACCCGGAAGTGCAGGATCACATACTAGGTACGCGATCCTGTGCAGCAGAGCCGCCTTGCTGCCTCATATGTAAGTTATACGGTCGGCAAGCGGTTAAGTGGCAGTATAAACCGAAAAATTCCTGTGTACCTCCATGGACGAGAGACAAAACAGAGATGCTGTGTTAATGCTAGTAGCCGACTGCTGTTTATATGCCATTTTTTATTTTGCCCATAGTTAAACTTTAACATTAAGGACATTTTGCACAGTCTTACCTGTGATTTCATCTCATAAAACGTGGCATCCTCTGGCATTAATTGTATCCCTTCATCCCATTTCTTAACAGCCTCCCGGTACCTGAAAACAGGAAAAAGGAATAAAACAAATAAATAACGCATAAATAATAAATAGATAATTAGCATGTCTCTGGTCTGACATGTCTGGCAATTTATGGGAGGAAGGAGACAAGGAAAGCAGCGCTGGGACCAGACATATGAGGCGGCCCATGACTTCATACTGTTTGGTTCAAATGAGGAAAAAAATTAAAATAAAAGATGTCTGTTGGGGCAGGAGTTCTACGTGGTAGATGCAAGACGTATAGAAAGAACTGTGATATCCAATTAAGACGTTTTTTAAAAAAAATAAAACTGTTCATATACAGTATTTTATTACATCACTATAAAGACCAAGCACTGTAAAGGCCTATCTTACACAAATAAAGTTCATAATTACATATGGTCATATGCAAATACCCCTCCAACAGGTATTTCTTGGGCCATGCTGCCTGTGCTTTCTTAAGGTGCCAACCGATAAAAAACAATGTTCCCAATTTAAGTTGTTAATTGTGCTAGATTTACATTTGCCACCACTTCAAATCTATGAAATTAGGTGTTTCAGATAACAATAACGTGACATACTATTTCAAAGTGAAACGACATAGTAGATATTAATACTTTCAGGAGTGGAAGCAACGTTGGGTACATCTGAGTGGTGATCTCAGGAAATGGCATCCTGCCTTATTTTAACCTCAGATATCAAGGTACCGGTATTCTCTTTGGTACTGAATTGTGTGGCGTCATCATACCAAGATCAGAAGATCTCTCAAAGCCCCCAGAAATAAGGTTTTGGATGCCTCTGGAAAGGGATTTAAAAAGATTGCCAAATTATTTAAAATCAATTATTTCACTGTAAGGAAAATATTCTACAAATAGTGTAGATTTCAAGAGACTGCTAATTTGTCCAGAACTGACAGGCCCAGCAAATTCACCATTTGATGCCAAAAGAAATACTGGCAAGTAAAGCAACTGCCGCTAAAAGCAATATCCAAGAATCCAAAAATTGATTGCAGTATCTACACGTAACTCTAGCAACAGTTGATGTTAATGCAGTACACTTGGAAAGATATTACACAAATTTAACCTACACGGGTGGTGCCAGGAAAAAGTCTTTGAGACTAAGAGCACCCCCAGGGCACCACTCCCAGGCAGTGTTTGACACCAAAGGCGCTCTGTCTTCCCAGCTCAAGACTAGACAAGATAGTACCAAATCAGGAGGCACTGGACTCCTTGGGTCCATCAACCAGGGAATTACTCTCATGTCCCACCTTACCCAGTGAGCGCCCCGGTTTCTGTTCCTCCAGGACAAACCCTCGGAGCCCCCATGAGTGGTATACAAACAGCCATCCTATCCGCAAGGACTGGGAAAACTGTGGAGCACTCCTACTGGACACTAATAAGAACAGATACTACCCTTAATCTTAGCCAAAAGGCAGAAGAGCAGCTGTCCGGAATAGGTGTCCCCCATTAGAAGACTACTTCTTACCTCTTGTTCTGGGGCAACGCTAAAATTTGGAATTTACCAACACTTCCTTGCCCTGTGGTGTTAAACTGTGGTGTCAAACGCTACCTGGGGGTGCTAGCTATTAGAGTCAAAGACTTTTTTTCTGGCACCACCCATGTAGGTTAAATTGGTGCATGCACTTTGACATCAACTGTCTCTGGAGTTACCTGCACATATTGCAATCAATTTTTGGACCCTTGGAGATTTTAGCGGCAGTTGCTTTACTTGCTAGTACTTCTTTTGGCATCAACTTTTGGTAACAAGTACAAATAGAGGGGTAAATTTCCCCAATAGGGACACAGCAATAGAAACCTGACACAAGGTTTAACCTTTCCACACACCGTCCAAAACTAAAATATAATTTTTATTACAGCTTACCTGTAAAATCCTTTTCTTTCGACGGACATCACGGGACACAGAGCCACAGTAATTACTGATGGGTTATAGGGTATCACTAGGTATTGGACACTGGTCACACCCTAATCAGGAAGTTCAACCCCCTATATAACCCCTCCCCTTCTAGGGATACCTCAGTTTTGTAGCAAAGCAGTATAGGTGTATTAGAAGAGGGGCGGGACCTCTGTGTCCCGTGATGTCCGTCGAAAGAAAAGGATTTTACAGGTAAGCTGTAATAAAAAATCCTATTTTCTTTTCTCGGACATCACGGGACACAGAGCCACAGTAATTACTGATGGGATGTCCCAAAGCAATGCCAACTGAGGGGGGGGAAACACAACCAAGTAGGGTGCTATCAGACCTGAGGACCCTGTACCGCTGTCTGCAGCACACTACGCCCAAAGGCGATATCCTCATGCCTTCCTACATCCACCTGATAGAATCTGGTGAATGTATGAACTGAAGACCAGGTTGCGGCCTTGCAGATCTGAGCCATAGAGGCCCGGTGATGCACTGCCCAAGAAGCACCAATAGCCCTTGTGGAATGTGCCTTGATCTGAAACGGAGGAATCTTCTGTTTCAAACCGTAAGCTTGAATAATCAACTGTCGAATCCATTTAGAAATGGTCGCTTTTGACGCTGCCTGTCCTCTATTGGGACCCTCCGGCAGCACGAACAAGACATCCGTCTTGCGAATCTGAGCAGTTGCCTCCAGATAGGTCTTGACTGCTCTTACTACATCCAAAGAATGTAATGACCTTTCTTCCGAAGAACAAGGTTCTGGAAAAAAGGAAGGTAGCACAATGTCTTGGTTTAGATGAAAATCTGAAACCACCTTCGGTAAAAAAACTAGGATGAGGGCGCATGTACCACTCTATCCTTGTGTATAATCAAGTAAGGCTCTTTACAGGAAAGAGCTGCTATTTCTGATACTCTTCTAGCAGAAGAGATAGCTACCAGGGAAATTAGTTTCCTCGTCAGTAAGACCAAAGGAATCTGACGTATTGGTTCAAAAGGTTGTTTTTGTAACACCGATAGAACCAAGTTCAAGTCCCAGGGGTTTAGGGGCGCCCTAACCGGAGGATTAAGACGCATCACCCCCTGTATAAAGTTTCGGATCAGAGAATGCGAAGCAAGCGGCCGTTGAAACAACACTGATCAGGCTGACACCTGGCCCTTGATGGTACTCAAGGCCAGCTTCATCTCTAATCCTAATTGTAGAAAATCCAGAATTCTACTTATGACATATTTCCTGGGATGCCAACCCCTGGATTCACACCAGGATACATAAGCTTTCCAGACTCTATGATAAATCATTCTGGAAGCTGGCTTCCTTGCATTGATCAAGGTAGATATGACAGGACCTGAAAGCCCACGATTTTTCAGAACGTGGGATTCAATAGCCCACCCATCAAATCTAGCATTTGTGAGGCAGGCTGGAACACCGGACCTTGAGCTAACAGGTCTGGGTGTATCGGTAGGGTCCACCGGGAACCCACCATCATCCCTGCTATTTCTGCTTATCAGGTTCTTCTGGGCCAAACGGGGGCCACCAGAAGTGCCGACTTCCCTTCTTGCCTGAGTCTGCGAAGGAGCCGTGGCAGTAGCAGAATGGGAGGGAATGCATAAATCGGTGAGAGCCGATGCCACGGAATCACCAACGCATCCGTCCTGCCTGCAAGAGGATCCCAGGCAACCGGTAGGAAGGATTTCCCCTTCTGTAGGTTTTCGGGTATGAGCCATCAACTGAGGCTCTGACGCATCGCATGCGATAGGTGCATTGGAAAGTTTAATGCCTGCACCTTCCTATTCCAGGTCAACAGAATACTGTGTTGCAACAGTTCTGCTTGGAACTGCGCACAGGGAACTGCTTCGAATGAAGCCACCATCTTCCCCTGCAGCCTCATACAAAGGTGGACAGAAAAGACCCTTCTTGGCCCTGACTGTCAGAATCAGCTCCCTTAGAGCAGTGATCTTTGCCTGCAGACACTTCAGTTAAGCAGGAAAACTGGGCACATATAGGCCTGTATCTCTGATGCCTATTGATATCAGAAATTCTCCTCCCTGCAGGACGGAGATTACTGTCTGAATTGATTCCAAACGAAAGGACTGCATCCTTGGGAATCGTTTCAGATCTCTCAAATCCAAAATGGGTCTGTCGTCCCCATTTGGTTTTCGGACCATAGAAAGATTGGAACAGAGTCTCAATCCTTGATCCTTTGTGGGAACCCCCACAATGACCTCTTGCGACCAAAGTCGCTTTATCGCTAGAAGGAGCGACTGCTTCTCTTCTGGTTTTCTGGGAACACCTGATCTGAGGAAACGAGGAGAGGGACATTCTTGGAACTCCAGTCTGTACCCTAAGGTTACCATGGAGATTACCCATCTGTCCTGGAAGTCCTTCTGCCAGGGCCCTGAGAGCTGCAGCAGTCTTTCCCCCCACTCGAGCGAGCGGGGCGCCCCTTCATGAAGAGGTCTTAGTGTCTTGCTTAGAAGACCTTTTCCCCCAGGATTTCTTGTGTCCCTGGGGTTGACTCTTGTTTCTTGCCCCAGACGGAGGAGACCGTCGTGACTGCCTGGAGGCTGCTGCCCCTGGCGCTGAGGAAAGAGTCCGTTTAAAAGAGGGACGCTTACTCTTCTTCTTATCAGGTAAGAGAGTGCTTTTCCCACAGGAGATCGTCTTGATATAATTATCCAAGTCCTCTCCAAACAACCTTTCACCACGGAAGGGAAACCCAGCCAGAAGCTTCTTACATGGTGCTTCGGCTGACCAGTTTTTCAACCATAAGATTCTACGTATATGCACCAACCCAAGCGAGAGGCGAGAGGTTTGCACGATAGAATCTCTAATGGCGTCAACAGCATAACATAAAGCCGCAGGAAGGTTAGCAAACCCCTGGGCCTGCTGTTCAGGCAATACTTTGATGACCTGCTTAACATGGTCTCTTAAGTATTGACAGACTCCAATCGCTGCTACTGCAGGTTGGGCCACTGATCCTGCTAAAGAGAACACATCTTTCAATAAGAAGTCCATCTTTTTATCCACAGGATCTTTGAGCATCTGAGCGTTGTCTACAGGACAAGTCAGATTACTATTTACAGAGGAAATGGCCGCATCAATGGCCGGTATTCCCCACCTCTTAGTAAACTTTTCTTACCATAAAGTGTAGAAAACTTTTTCGGCGGAAGAAATCGCTTATCTGGGTGATCCCACTCAGAGTAAAGCAGCTTTTCAAGTAAATTATGAACAGGAAAAGCATGTGTTGCTTGGAAAGGTTTCAGTGACCCCAAAGCAGAAGAGGTTTCTGTAGTAGTTTCAGGTAGGGGCAACTTAAATGTGGAGCGGACCAAACCAGTGAGGATCTGCACTAAGACTTTCTCCTCTTGGGAAGTCGCAGAGGGTCCCTCTCCACCTGAATCCTCCGAAGAGGAATCATCTGTCCCATCCCGATCCTCTGAAAGGGATTCATCTCCTTTATCCCAGAGCTCCTCTGACTGAGGGTCTTGGGGAGCAGAGGAAGGCCTTGTGCGTTATCTTCCACTCAGTGAAGATGTAATCGCGGCCATTAGTTTTTTCTCTAATCCAGAAATGGTTGAGGAAAAAACTTCTTGTGTAATGTACACAGGGGCTGAAGTGCCGGCAGCAGATGTAGCCCCTAACCCCAAAGGCTCTCCCTGTCCAGCTGCCCCTGGTCCCTCAGGAGGGGATGGTGTAGCAGACAGGGGGTCCTCAGAACCTGAACGAGACCCCCTAGTGCCTCTGGTTCTAGGGGTGCTTGAACCTCTTCTATCCATAGTGCAAAGCAACAAGGTGTGAGGTATCAAAAACGAACACTGACTGCTGAGCGATGTAGTCTGGCTAAAAGCCTTGCTACCAAATGCCCAATCCGGTGTTCTTTAGTGAATGCAGCCTAGGGGAATGCCTGTGTCCCACCTTACATGTGACTGTCAGCTCTGTGTCTCTCCAAAGCTCAGAGCACCTATACAGTGTGCTTTAAATAGCCATGCTTTCAGGCAATGTGGGCGTCTGGGCACGCTGACGCTGTGCTGATGCCCCACCCCCCTCCCCCCCTCGTTTTTGAAAAACGAGCGCTTCCCGCGCGAGCCGACCCTTTCTGACAAGCCTGAAGGGAGGCTGGGGTTGGGGAATAAGGAGGAGGCCGGCAGTGATGGGCCCTGCATCGCAATGGGGCTTCGGTGGCGGCGCGGTAGCGGCTGTGACAGTGCGGTCTCACCCGCCTTACAGCCTACCTGAGCCTTTCCCTAGCCTGGGGGGACCATCCCAGCAGAGAAAACCCCCCACCATCTACCTTTGGAGCTGGAGGAAGAGCCTGTGCAGCGGACGCTGAGACAGATCAAGCATGAGAAGGTTTGTGCTCTTGGCCGCCCCCGGTGGTCACAATAGGCACAGCATGCATACACTTTAAAGGAGAAGAGCCACTAGAATTTAAAATTCTGTGGAATCTCCTCTTACCTTATCCAGGCCGCAGGGTTCAGTTTACACAGACCCAGCCTTCGCCTCTCACGGTGGGCTCCGTTTGTGAAAAACCGTCAGAGACTGGGGCCCCCATCAGTAGGGGGGTCCTTCAGTTCTGGGCCTGTAAAGCACCTCGCCAGAAATTAGGAAGTTTAAAGCCATTTTCTGATCCGCGGGTCCAGCTCTCTAAAAAGAGAAGCGTTACAGGTAAAACCTCGTTTCTTCGGACACGAGGCCCGGGTACCATTCAATTCGACCATGAAAAGACACTTTGAATGGATCCGGTCGCCTGGCTTGCCCCAGTATAGGATCTTTGGGATATTCCTTTTGGAGCTTCAGCACAGGACATCTTTGCACGTCCAACACCTAAGACACTGGTGTAAAAACTGAGGTATCCCTGGAAGGGGAGGGGTTATATAGGGGGTTGAACCTCCTGATTAGGGTGTGACCAGTGTCCAATACCTAGTGATACCCTATAACCCATCAGTAATTACTGTGGCTCTGGGTCCCGTGATGTCCGAGAAAAGAAAAAAAAGTTTTTTTGACAAAAGATACACATAGCAACTCTTAGAGATAAGGCAGAAGGCCCAATAGTTCACTGACGAATAGTGGACTGATTACTTGTTAACGGCAAAACTCCCTATAGATAGTTCCAGTTAATTTGAAATGTCCAGTGGGATGAAAAAGCTCTGTATTCTGGTTATAAACTGCTTGAAAGTGATGACTCTAGTTCTTACAGTTCCACTTGCAGTTTGTCATAGTACTATGGAGATTTGTATTACTGAAGTGAATGTGGCAGAGCGGCCTGAGGCCAAGCGTTGGATGCTCAAGGCCTCAGTACGACTAATGTGAAGCAAGCTCATTTGTGGGTACTTAACAAATCTGACAACAAATACACCATCAACTCCAAACCACAAGAAGTTACACTGACCAGACGCAGATTAGCTTTCCAGGAAGAGTCATGTCTAACAGCATTAGAAGACCACACCGGGTGCCACTTCTGTCAGCTAAGAACAGGAAACTGAGGCCTCTAATTCGCAGACTCACCAAAATTGGACAAAAGAAAATTGGTAAAAAGTTGCCTGTTCTGATGAGTCTTGGTTTCAGCTGTGACATTCAGATAGTAGGGGTCAGATTTTGGCATAAACAACATGAAAACATGGATCCATCCTGCCTTGTATCAACTGTTCAGGCTGGTGGTGGTGGTGTAATGGTGTGGGGGATATTTTCTTGGCACATTTTGAGCCCCTTAGTACCAATTGAGCATCATTTAAATGCCAAAGCCTACCTGAGTATTGTTGCTGACCATGTCCATCCCTTTATGACTACAGTGTACCCATCTTTTGATGGCTACTTCTGGCAGGATAATACACCATGTCACAAAGCTCAAATCATCTCACCACTGGTTTCTTGAACATGACAATGAGGTCACTGTACTCCAATGGCCTCCAGAGTTATCAGATCTCATCCAATAGAGCACCCTTGGGATGTAGTGGAACGGAAGATTGGCATCATGGATGTGCAGGCGACAAATCTGCAGCAACTGCGTGATGCTATCATGTCAATATGGACCAAAATCTCTGAGGAATGTTTCCAATACCTTGTTGAATCTATGCCACAAAGAATTAAGGCAGTTCTGAAGGCAAAAAGGGGTCCAACCCGGTACTAGCAAGGTATATATAAAGTGGCCGGTGAGTGTATATGCCCACTGAAATACACTACAGTCTAGCTTAAAATTCTAATTCCAAAACCGAGTTATCAATTTGGTAGACTTTACAAGAGGTGTTTTGAAGTCCGGGAAACACTGACCAAGCTGAAATGTCTCTATGTGTCACTGAGGACATCACCTTCTCCATGTTTACAACAGTATAATGTTTCTGAAGATTGTTACATACAGGAAATGTTGCAATATTGCCTGTTGAAAACACGGCACATTCCATATCCATGCTATAATCCTTTTCCCACTGACAGATTCTACAGTACACACAGGCAGCAGATTATTACCGTATATTTATGTATAATTATATAGGGGAACTGTAGATTTACTTACAGTATAAGTGCATAGAGGAACTGTATATTTATATAGAAGTGTATAGAGGAATTATATAATTATATGTGTAGAGGAACAGTATATTTATATGTGTGAATAGAGGAACTATATATTTATATAGAATCGTATAGAGGAATCATATAATTATATGTGTAGAGGAACAGTATATTTATATGTGTGAATAGAGGAATTATATATTTATATAGTTTAAGAGGTTAGAAGGTGGCAACACCTATTCAGTTTCTCATTGTTGTATATATGAGGCTGTTAGGACCTGAGCATCCATTTCCCCATTTCTACTGCATTGTACAGGTTGGCAACTAAAGGGCAGGGGTGCCTGAAGTTGCTAAATTACTGGCTATATGGATATACTTAGCCCCTTGCACACGGGTGGCAGAATTTACTGACGTTTACTCAGGAACTTGTTGACAGAAAGTAAAAAAAAAACAACTGTATGTAAAAACCTGAGTAATGTTGCGTATAGGCAAGTAAAGGTGTGTAAGCATATAGACGAGTAGAATTTTTCTTCATTGCCAGTGTTTTAATACATATTATACTCACATTAACACGCGTATGCGAGTAAATTACTACACACAAATGTAACATTTTCTATATTGATGAGCTTAGTGGTTATTTTGGGTTCCACCTGGTTACTTGCATAAATGACATTATTTTACCTGCTGGGGCTGTCCACCCTCTTAAACTTTATATTTATATCTAAGTGCATAGAGGAATCATATATTTATACACTATATTGCCAATAGTATTGGGCTGTCTGTCTTTACACCTACATAAACTTTAATGGCATCCAAGTCTTAGTCCATTAGGTTCAATATTGAGTTGGCCCTTGAGTTGACCCTTTGCAGCTATAACTCTTCTGGGAAGGCTGTCCACGAGGTTTAGGAGTGTATCTTTGGGAATGTTTGACCCAACATCCCAAAGGTGTTCTGTTGGGTTGAGGTCAGGACTCCATACAGGCCAGTCAAGTTCCTCTACTCCAAACTCGCTCATCCATATCTTTATGGACCTTGCTTTGTGCACTGGTGGGCAGTCATGTTGAAACAGGAAGGGGCCATCCCCAAACTGTTCCCACAAAGTTGGGAGCATGAAAATGCCCAAAATGTCTTGCTATGCTGACGCCTTAAGAGTTCCCTTCACTGGAACTAAGGGGCCAAGTCCAACCCCTGAAAAACAACCCCACACCATAATCCCCCCTCCACCAAATAATTTGGGGGGGTGGCCCAATACTTTTGGCACTATAGTGTGGATGAGTGAGTTTGGGGTGGGGGAACTTGACTGGCCTGCAGAGTCCTGACCTCAACCCAATAGAACACCTTTGGGATGAATTGGAGCAGAGACTACGAGCCAGGACTTCTTGTCCAACATCAGTGCCTGACCTCACAAATGCGCTTCTGTAAGAATGGTCAAACATTTTCATAGACACACTCCTAAACCTTGTGGACAGCCTTCCCAGAAGAGTTGAAACTGTTATAGCTGCAAAGGGTGGGCCAACTCAATATTGAACCCCACGGACTAAGATTGGGATGCCATTAAAGTTCATGTGCGTGTAAAGGCAAGCGTCCCAAAACTTTTGGCAATTGGTGTATATAAGTGTATAGAGGAACTGTATATTTATATATAAGTATATAGAGGAACCAATAAAAAATTATTTAGCCTGCCCTGTACAATGTAGTGTTTTACCTCTACTACTACACCTCAATACACCGGGCAGGCCTCCGTGGTTCTCAGCTTTTTCAAGCTACTTTGTCAAACGTTTATTTAGAAAAAGGGAATTCTCACTAGCTTCACCAGAAAACGGTTTGTCTTATTTAAGACATCTAAGAAACACTATCACTAACCAACATTTTGGGACCTCACAGGGCCCCTTTCTCAAAGTGTTTCTTCTACTTTGCCAAACCGGATAGATGAGAATTAATGCCCAGTTCATCAGCGCTTTGATCTGTTTTAAAGTAAAGAAGTGGGTGGTAAGTTTCAGTTTAAAACTGAAATCTGGGATATCTTATTATTTTCTCCAGTTTATTTTGTCAGTGATACAAATTCTAAAGTGAAAGACTTCCAAACGACTTTTCAAATGAGTTAAAAAATTCTTGGGAAAAAGATTTGTTATTTAATCTCACATAAAACATCACATTTTATGTAAACTAGTTTTTTAGCTTTATAGTTCAGCGATATCCCAGTATTGCAGCTGTTTCTCACCATAAAAAAAAAAAAGGGTACCACAGTAGTTCTCCAGAGGAACTGAAAGCTTCTTTCAGTTGGGCCTAAAAACATTAAAGTGGTTGTAAACTCTCCCCCACAACTTTGTCCCATGTAAATCAGCATAAACAACCCTAATGAACACTGCTTGTAGATATCTCCTTACTTGCTTAGTATTGTTGTAATCCTTTTTGTTCTTTAGAATGACGTCACTGAGCATGCCCATATCTCCCATGATTTACGGCACACTCTTGTGTGCTTGTCTGTCTATTATCAGGACTTCCTACGGCACAACACTGAATTCCCACGAGACTGCATAATCACTCAGAGCTTCCTACTACACCCCATGAGACCATGTCCTGGGCATTGGACAGCATTACTGCAGTCTTATCAGCTGAAGCTAATAAGACTGACATAGGCAAACACTAGATAATCGGCACAAGTAAATACTATGGAATAAAACAAGTCAGCAATGAGCAGGGAAGCAGGGTTGCCATAGAAATGTTGGATTGAGAAGGAGGCTTGGTTAACAGTAAAAGAAGTGCTCAATGTAAAGGCGGAAATACACTCTACTGTGGACCCAGAAAACAATACTTAAGATGGCGCTGCCTTACCCCTGGAAACAAGTTTTTTTAAAGTTTCTTTAAACAGTAAGTAATATGCGATTTGGGCTGGATTACAGTGGCTATAGGTTGATAATTACTTATTATAATGGACTAAATGAAAAGAAGCATCAGAGTGGGAGAGTTTACTTCCTCTTTAATTAGCAGATTTTATTGGAATGATTACTGCTCCTTGGTATAAGCTCTCCAACAAAAGGGCCAATTAAAAAAAAAATGTTTTTGCAAATTGTCTTTTCATACCAAGGTAACAAAATAAGACCTTACAAGATCACCATGAATAAAGCAAGATTTGATGTACTAAATCCCATGTCCAATGCACAAATAGACCCTTATGCCCTGTACACACAAAAGGATTTTTCCGACAACAAAATCCATGTTTTTTTTTCTGACAGATGTTGGCTCAAACTTGTCTTGCATACACATGGTCACATAAATCTTGTTGGAAATTCCGAACGTCAAGAACGCGGTAATGTACAACGCGTACGACGAGCCGAGGAAAATGAAGTTCAATAGCCAGTGCGGCTCTTCTGCTTGATTCCAAGCATGCGTGGAACTTTGTGCGTCGGAATTGTGTACACACGATCGGGATTTACGACAACGGATTTTGTCGTCGGAAAATTTGAGATCCAGATCTCAAATTTTGTGTGTCGGAAATTCAGATGGAAAATGTCCGATGGAGCCTACATACGGTCGGAATTTCCGATAACAAGCTCCCATCGAACATTTTTCATCGGAAAATCCTATTGTGTGTACGGGGCATTAGACTCCATGCACACTGGACTTTTAAATAATGTTACAAAAACACCAGTAGCTTTGCAGTGAGTCTTTCAACATTTTTTACCTTTTTGCAATAGCGTTTATTAGCGTTTTTCCGCGTTAGCGTTTTTTAGCGTTTATTTTTTTGGAAAAATTTTTTTCAATGAATCAAAAACTTGTTAAACACTGGTGAGCCACGTTTTTGAGCGTTTATCAGCATTTATGAGCGTTTGCCATTTTTTGTGGTCAGAAAAACGGCTCCTGAACACAATTTTATGGCGTTCAGAAAACGGCCATTAAACTCCACTGCTGATAAACATCCAAAAACATCCATGTGTGCGTGGACACATAGGATAACATAGAAGGGAGTTTATGGGCTGTTAAAAAAACTCCCAGACTCCCAAAAACGGCCGTTTATGAGGTTCAGTGTGCATGGAGCCTTAAAATACGAGCCAAAGAAAACAAGAATCCAGTACTGAGGGGACTGCAATGGAGGGATACCTGGGAATAACTGCTGTCAATTAAACCAGATCTGTACTTTACCTATCTACCACAAAGCAACGTGTTTGCTTTACTTCCCCTATCTTCAGCAGCATACACTTACTTACTGTCCCTTTATTTCCCCATCAATCTGTTTAGCACCGTGTAGATATGTGCAGAACGAAAAAAATACCGGTAGCTTTGTTTCATATTGATTAGTTAAGTTACTAATTTCATATGGTTGCATTCGTAACAAAATTATTTTTGGTTAGTTCCTTTTATTCGTTTTCAATCAGATTTTATTTTTCCAATGGATTTGAATTATTTTAATCAAAAATAGCACTATTGATCTGAATTCACTGTGAAGAATAGCTGGTTCTATTCTATTTGAATTTTGAGTTACAGAAGACGGTTATATTCTATTTTGTTTTTTTTATAATCATTTTTTTCTGTTCTTTTCTATTCTATTCCTTTATTTTCTATTCTATTTATTTTATTCTTTTATTTTCTATTCTATACTACTCTATTCTTTTTTATTCTGTGTTATTCTATTCTATACTCTTCAAAATTTGAATGTCGGAAGACGGTAATAATCTTCCTACAGTAATACCTTGGATTACGAGCCTAATTCGTTCCATAAGAATGCTTGTAATCCAAAGCACTCATATATGAAAGCGAGTTTCCTCATAGGAAATAATGGAAACTCAGATAATCCGTTTCACAGACACTGCTTGTCTATGCAGTACCACATGTGGCCAGAGGTGCGGGGGCGCCGAAGACACTCAGACGCTCGTAGATGCTGGGAGACACTCGGGAACGGAGTATTTCCGAGTGTCTCCGAGCGTCACCGGCGCCCCCGCAACTATGGCCAAATGCGGTACTGCACACCCCAGAGGCTTGTATCCTGCTTGTCTTGCGAGACAATGCTCGCAAAGCGAGTCAGGATTTTTCTTTAAAAAAAGCTTGTATTGCGAAACGCTCGTAAACCACATTACTCGCAATCTGAGAGTCCACTGTATTTTATTCTAATCTTTTATTTTCTATTTTCTTCTATTCTATTTTAGTCTATTTTTTCTTTTCTATTTTAGTCTATTTTTTTTTCTATTCTGTTCTGTTTTACTCTTTTCTTTTCTATTGCTTTATTTTCTATTCTGTTTTACTTTATTCTTTTCTATTCTATGCTAATCTGTTTTATTCTATTCTATACTAAATTCAAATTTTGGAAGACGGCAATATTCTTTCTATTCTATTCAAATCTATTCTATTTTTTCTATTATATTCCTTTATTTTCTATTCCATTCTTTTATTGTTCATTACATTCTTTTATATTCTATTCTGTGTTATTCTATTCTTTTCGAAATTCGAATTTCGGAAGACGGCTATATTCTAACACTAATACACATAGTTTTTGAAGGAAATCCGCAATAGTCAGCAATATGTTTATATTTCAAATTTGTTTTTTAATTTGATTTTGTTTTTAAATTTGATTCGAATTTCAGACAAAATTTTGTTTCGTTATTTCATATTCTTCTACATTTGTAACTACTGTAATTTGGATACATCTGAATCTACAAATAATAAAAAATTTCTCTGAATTTCGATTTGGAACGAAACAAATCACACATGTCTAGCGCTGGGAGCCCAAGGAACTACACAGTCCTTTTTGGTATGGATAAGTATATGACTCTACTTATTAGTGTGACAACGCTGATAACTTTATGTACGTTTCGGCTTCAGCATCATGTTGTTTGGACAGGGCTTTTTATTTAATCCCAGCAGCTGAACGGACTTGCAGGGAAGCGGAAAAGATGCGGTAAGTATATGCATCTTTTAGAGGTTTACATTAAACTGCACCTGTTGCTTTGCCCTGTACGGGTAAAGCACAGAACTATTCTAAATGAATCACGAGTAAATAAAACTTTTACTTTTTAGCTTTGGGAAAGTTTGAAACCTTGTATGTTTCCATTGGGGAGTGATCTCTTCACATTCTTTCCTGGAGATACAAGTTCAGGAAAATATCCAAGGTGGAAATCCAACCTGTGACAGCTGTCGCTGGAAGATCTCCCCCCCTCCGCTTTTTTTTGTGCCATGACAATTCTCACCAGTACTAATAGAGATAGTCATATGCCCTGGTTGAGACACAGAGCGGGAGATTTATTAAAACTGGATCACTCAGAATCTGGTGCAGTTGTGGCATGGTAGCCAATCAGCTTCTAACTTCAGCTTGTTCAATTAAGATTTGGCAATAAAACCTGAACCCTGATTGGTTTCTATGTAGAGCCCCACCAGATTTTGCACTCTCCAGTTTTAGTAAATAACCCCCAGAGTGCAGTAAAAATGGTAGCATTTCTAACAGGATCCAACATTATAAAATGGCATAAAACTCCCATTTTAGCCATTGGCCTGACAAAAATTTAGGAGAAAAATAGGAAAAAAACTTCGGGAAGACATCTTAAATAAAAAAAAATTCATTGAAAACAGTATTAATTTTTTTCCCACATGAGTTATCTGGGAAGGCAACATAGTTTTAAGATATATAGCTTTGATTTAAGGATGGTTTACGCTGACTTATCTTTTCCAGAAACACTTTCACATATCTCTCTGGATGCATCAAGAACTCTCATATGTTACATCCTGCCCTAGAATGAGCAAAGCACTAGGACTTACGTAAATCCACAATATAGCTACTTTAAAAACAAACCCTTTAGTAAGATATATTGTACCAGAGTACGTGGTCTGTATTTTACTTTAAATACATTTTTTGATGTGTGTTTAGGAATAGGGTGTGATGTACATTTTACAGTCAAGTTTGACGTAGATCTTGAGAATAAAGCAGACCCTTTTCTTGGGTCACTAGAATGAAAGAAAAATAAAGCTATGAAGCCAGAGTGTCACTAAACTCACATCATAAAAAGCCATCAATAAATGGTGCATTACATCCTGTTCATACTCACTCAATCATGATGAGAATAATTTTCTGTATTCTGCAAAAAAAACCTGGTTGATCCTGCTGTTCTCTATCTCCCCCTTCTGTCCAAGTCCCCAATTCAGCTAGGGATTTTGCAGAGCTGTGTTGGCAACTCTGCACATGCTCAGTTTTCAATGAGTTTTTATGCTAAACATTTCCTCCCTATCACATCTGAGCAGCCCATGTGACTATAGAGTCACACATGTGGGTGTATACACAGTTGTAAATGACAGCCCACTCCCTCCCTCCTCCTCCATGCCCGCTAACCAGCAAAACACAATGGGAGGTGGGATATTACATGTAGATTGATGAAGGTTTCACCTCCCTGTATACGGCTGGAGGGGCGTGACACAGTCTGTGACTGGCAAAAATCGGCCCACACCATGTTATTGCCAAGAAATAATAAAGATTTGATTTCAAATATATATTTGTATGATAATTTAAAACAGTTTATTGATATTACTATTTTTTTTACTCTGTATTCCAAAGGCTACTTTTTTATTTTGAACATGTGACCAGCAGCAGAGGACTAGAAGCTCCTCCTGCTTATGTTTACCTGCAGGCAGGCTGGGAAAGAGCTGGGTCATGTGAAAAATACTTCGATTTTTTTTTAAATTAAAATAATTACAGTGCCACCATCCATAAACAGAAATAGAAGGGGCAATGTAAAATTAAACAGTGTGTATTTAGCATCACTTTAATTAAAAATGTACCTGTAATTACCTTCAATGTAATTAAAGTGACAGCCTGAATGCAGCACATAATATTTACAAGAGTACCAGATTCCCTGACCCCAAGGAGCTCAAATTAAGTAAACCTGGACTTTTCTTAAAATATTCTAGGGATGGCCTGCAGCCTTGACTACCTACCAATTCTTTATTGTAATGTTCAGGGTGTTTATATTTTTATAGTTCACAGGGCACAGTTTATTTCCCAACGTTCATTAGCATATACTCCCTGATTATTTTGTGTATATACAGGGGACGGAAAGTATTCAGACCCCCTTAAATTTTTCACTTTGTTATATTGCAGCCATTTGCTAAATTCATTTAAGTTTTTTTCCTCATTAATGTACACACAGCACCCCATATTCACAGAAAAACACAGAATTGTTGACACTTTTGCAGATTTATTAAAAAAGAAAAACTGAAATATCACATGGTCCTAAGTATTCAGACCCTTTGCTCAGTATTTAGTAGAAGCACCCCTTTGATCTAATACAGCCATGAGTCTCTTTGGGAAAGATGCAACAAGTTTTTCACACCTGGATTTGGGGATCCTCTGCCATTCCTCCTTGCAGATCCTCTCCAGTTCTGTCAGGTTGGATGGTAAATGTTGGTGGACAGCCATTTTTAGGTCTCTCCAGAGATGCTCAATTGGGTTTAAGTCAGGGCTCTGGCTGGGCCATTCAAGAACAGCCACGGAGTTGTTGTGAAGCCACTCCTTAATTATTTTAGCTGTGTGCTTAGGGTCATTGTCTTGTTGGAAGGTAAACCTTCGGCCCAGTCTGAGGTCCTGAGCACTCTGGAGAAGGTTTTCGTCCAGGATATCTCTGCACTTGGCCGCATTCATCTTTCCCTCAATTGCAACCAGTCGTCCTGTCCCAGCAGCTGAAAAACACCCCCACAGCATGATGCTGCCACCACCATGCTTCACTGCTGGGACTGTATTGGACAGGTGATGAGCAGTGCCTGGTTTTATCCACACATACCGCTTAGAATTAAGGCCAAAAAGTTCTATCTTGGTCTCATCAGACCAGAGAATCTTATTTCTCACCATCTTGGAGTCCTTCAGGTGTTTTTTTTAGCAAACTCCATGCGGTTTTCATGTGTCTTGCACTGAGGAGAGGCTTCCGTCGGGCCATAAAGCCCCGACTGGTGGAGGGCTGCAGTGATGGTTGACTTTCTACAACTCTCTCCCATCTCCTGACTGCATCTCTGGAGCTCAGCCACAGTGATCTTTGGGTTCTTCTTTACCTCTCTCACCAAGGCTCTTCTTCCCGATAGCTCAGTTTGGCTGGACGGCCAGCTCTAGGAAGCGTTCTGGTCGTCCCAAATGCCTTCCATTTAAGGATTATGGAGACCACTGTGCTCTTAGGAACCTTAAGTGCAGCAGAAATTTTTTTGTAACCTTGGCCAGATCTGTGCCTTGCCACAATTCTGTCTCTGAGCTCTTCAGGCAGTTCCTTTGACCTCATGACTCTCATTTGCTCTGACATGCACTGTGAGCTATAAGGTCTTATATAGACAGGTGTGTGGCTTTCCGAATCAAGTCCAATCAGTATAATCAAACACAGCTGGACTCAAATGAAGGTGTAGAACCATCTCAAGGATGATCAGAAGAAATGGACAGCACCTGAATTAAATATATGAGTGTCACAGCAAAGGGTCTGAATACTTAGGACCATGTGATATTTCAGTTTTTCTTTTTTAATAAATCTGCAAAAATGTCAACAATTCTGTGTTTTTCTGTCAATATGGGTTGCTGTGTGTACATTAATGAGGAAAAAAATGAACTTTAATGATTTTAGCAAATGGCTGCAATATAACAAAGAGTGAAAAATGTAAGAGGGTCTGAATAGTTTCTGTCCCCACTGTATATCTATCTATCTATCTATATATATATATCTATCTATATATATATATATATATATATATATATATATATATATATATATATACACACATATTTAGAGGCACTGGCTGGCAGGATTGTGAATGGAGTATATGTGATATGTGTCACCTAGGTTTCATACTTACACATGGTAAGGGGTTCCAGGGTTTATGACTGACACACAGGGAATAAACTTTTTCACAGAATCGTATTAAAGTGATTGTAAAGTCTACTTTAACCACTTGACGACCGCTCACTGTATATGTACGTCATTTTTTTGAAGATGGATATCTCGGTAACGGCAGCAGCTGCTGCCACAACCGAGGTATCCATCTTTACAGTGAGCGGTTCTGTACACGATAACGGTGGTCTCTGCGGCGGGTTCGCCGCGAGATCACCGTTATCTGCGGCGGGAGAGGTGCCACCCCCCCTCCCGCCGCTCTCCCGCACCCTCGCCGCTTACCGGAGCCGTGGGTAGCGGCGGAGGAGATCGAGTCCTGTCAGTGCTTCGGTATAGAGATGAGTGAGGCCAAGATGGCCCCCACCCGTCTCTATACCATGTGACGGCCGGAGCGACGTCATTACGACGGCTCCGCCCACTTCTCTTAGAGGCACAATTTTTTGTGTCATTTTTTTAAACGACTTTTTTTTTTTTTTTGCATTTTAGTGTAAATATGAGATCTGAGGACTTTTTGACCCCAGATCTCATATTTAAGAGGACCTGTCATGTTTTTTTCTATTACAAGGGATGTTTACATTCCTTGTAATAGGAATAAAAGTGATCCAAATTTTTTTTTTTTAAAACAGTGAAAAAATAAATAAAATAAAGTAAAATAAATAAAAAAAAAAAAAAAAATTTTTTTTAAAGCGCCCTGTCCCGACGAGCTCGCGCGCAGAAGCGAACGCATACGTGAGTAGCGCCCGCATATGAAAACGGTGGTCAAACCACACATGTGAGGTATCGCCGCGACCGGTAGAGACCGAGAGCAATAATTCTAGCCCTAGACCTCCTCTGTAACGCAAAACATGCAACCTGTAGAATTTTTTAAACGTCGCCTATGGAGATTTTTAAGGGTAAAAGTTTGACGCTATTCCACGAGTGGGCGCAATTTTGAAGCGTGACATGTTGGGTATCAATTTACTTGGCGTAACATTATATTTCACAATATAAAAAAAATTGGGCTAACTTTACTGTTGTCTTATTTTTTTATTCAAAAAAGTGAATTTTTTCCAAAAAAAGTGCACTTATAAGACCGCTGCGCAAATACGGTGCAAAAAAAAGTATTGCAATGACCGCCATTTTATTCTCTAGGGTGTTAGAAAAAAAAACATATATAATGTTTGGGGGTTCTAAGTAATTTTCTAGCAAAAAAACCTGTTTTAAACATGTAAACACCTAAAATCCAAAACGAGGCTGGTCCTTAAGTGGTTAAAAAAATTAAAAAAATAACAAATATATTATACTTCCCTCCTCTGAGCAGTTGGTTTTGCACAGAGCAGCCTGGATCCTCCTCTTCTCTGGTCCCTCTTTGCTGCTCCTGGCCCCTCCCTCCTATCGAGTGCCCCCACAGTCAGCAGCTTCCTATGGGGGCACTGGAGCCGATTCACAGCTCTGTGTGTCCATTCAGACACGGAGCCCCAAACCCGGCCCGCCCCCTCTCTCCCGACTGGCTGACTGGCTTTGATTGACAGCTGCTGGAGCCAATGGCGCCGCTGCTGTCTCAGCCAATCAGGAGGAGTGTCCCGGTTGGCTTAGACATTCGTGGACATCGATGGAGATGGGGCTCAGGTAAGTAATTAGGGGGGTGCCGGGGTGGCTGCTACACACAAAAGGATTTTTATCTTAATGCATAGAATGTATTCAGATAAAAAAACCTTCTGCCTTTACAACTTCTTTATGTCCTATTCTGGGTCCTGGAACCCAAAGATTTTCTAGAGGTTTGAGTGGGATAAAGCCTCCATTCCTAGGTCTACATATTACCTGGTAGCCAGACCTCATTTTTAATTTGTCCACAGGTCTTTATATATTATTATTATTATTCTCAGGGCTCACTTTCTCTGCTGTGGGAGCCTGCTGCTGGGTGAAAACACTGACTTCTAAAATAACACCAAAAAGGCACATATGCTGCCTGTTTGTTTTGGGGAACCCATTAGAGAACACCCTGTTAGTTAGGAACTGAACTGAGTCTAGTTGTTTGCAAGGACTAGCAGATGTTTTGTTTATTTTGTGACATGGACTTGCTTTACAAAGCCCTCTTTTTTTAACTCATTTGTACTGGTTCTGGGTGTCCCTATCTTGTGTATGGTTTACCGCTGTCACTTCTAGCTGAGCCTACTCCCCGATATATATATATTTTAAGGCAGGTGTGAAAAAAGCTGTAAATTAAGAATGCTTTTAGAAATAGAAGTATTAATATCTTCTTTTTAGCAATTAACAAACTGGAAAGTAAATGAACAGAAGAGAAATCAAAATTAAAATCAATATTTGGTGCGACCACCCTTTGGCTTAAAACCAGTATACATTTTTCTAGGAAGAAACAGTTACTTGTACACACAGTTTGTGAAGGAACTCAGCAGGTAGGTTGTTCCAAACATCTTGGAGAACTAATCACAGATTTTCTGTGGATGTTGGCTTTCTCAAATCCTTCTGTCTCTTCCTGTAATCCCAGACAGACTCAATGATGTTGAGATCAAGGCTCTGTGGGGGCCAAACCACTTCCAGGACTCCTTCTTTACACTTAAAGTGGATGTAAACCCTCACATATAACCAGCGAAGTGAACAGCCTCAGGTGATACAAAGGGATAAAACAAATCTCCCTACAGTTTTACATGTATATCTGCTGTCTTCAGTTTTACATATTCTTTAGAAAGTGCACATCGTGTTAGAGATTATATCTCTCTCTGTTCAGCACTGGGAGTGGATTCTTGACATACAGCCAAGACAGCCGATTGGAGGAGAGGCACACACCCCCACTCCACATAGGCAAAGGAAGGAAGAAACATGCAGAGCTGTGCTGTGACAAGACAAGTTCTCTGCTAATCTAATTATAGCAACCTCCCTCGACACAAATTTCAGGCTTTATCTTGGTTGTTGGAGAACTTGTCAGAAGTTATCATGCTGATAACAGAGCAATGAAACAGCAGAAAGACAGAGAACTTTGTGCTTTGGAGAGAGATAAGAGGACACTGCAGATATATGTGCTTAGGTCAAATTTCATGAATCAGGTTTAAATCTACTTTAACCGCTAGCCGACCAGCCGCCGCAGCTAAACTGCGGCAGTTTGGCATGGCTGCTCAAATCGCCGCAGGTGTACATCGTTTCTTTATGACGTCACAGCAGGTGCATGTCCCCGGAGTCGATGCGCATGCCCGGGAGGGCGCGATGACGGCCGAGCACCTGCCATCGCTCGTGACAGAGTGAGAACCGGGATCTGTGTGTGTAAACACACAAATCCCGGCTCTCTCAGGGGTGAGGAAAGAGATTGTGTGTTCATACTGAGTATGAACACCGATCTCTCTCCTCCCCTAGTCAGTCCCAGCCCCCCTACAGTTAGAACATACCTAGGGAACACAGTTAACCCCTTGATCGCCCCTAGTGTTAACCCCTTCCCTGCCAGTGACATTTATACAATAATCAATGGCTATTGTTAGCTCTGATTGCTGTATAAATGTCCCAAAATAGTGTCAAAAGTGTCCGATCTGTCCACCGCAATGTCGCAGTCCTGATAAAAATCGCAGATCGCTGCCATTACTAGTAAAAAACTATAACTTTTGTGCAAACCAATAAATATACGCTTATTGAGATTTTTTCACTAAAAATATGTAGAAGAATACATAGCAGCCTAAACTGAGGAAAAAATATATATATTTTTTAAATTGGGATATTTATTATAGCAAAAACTACAAAATATTGTGTTTTTTTCAAAAATTGTCGCTCTTTTTTTGTTTATAGCGCAAAAAATAAAAACCACAGAGGTGATTAAATACCACCAAAAGGAAGCTCTATTTGTGGGGAACATAAATTTTGTTTCGGTACAACCTCGCACGACCGTGCAATTGTCAGTTAAAGCAACGCATTGCCGTATCGCAAAAAATGGCCTGGTCAGGAAGGCACCAAATCCTTCCGGGGCTAAAGTGGTTAAAATAGTTCTCAATGATATTGTCTGTATGTTTGGGGTCGTTGTCCTGCTGCAGAATACATTTGGGGCCAATCTTCTTGATGGTACGGCTTGACGGATAAGAATCTGACTGCATTTCTTAGCATTGAGGACACCATTTATCCTGACTAATTTTCCAACTCCATTTACAGAAATGCAGCCCCAAACTTGCAAGGAACCTCCGCCATGCTTCACTGTTGCCTGCAGACACTCATTATTGTACCGCTCTCCAGCCCTTTGGTAAACAAACTGCCTCCTGCTACAACCAAATATTTAAAATCTTGACTCATCAGTCCTGAACAGCTGCTGCCATTTTTCTCTACCCCAATTTCTAGGTTTTCGTGCATAGTTGAGTCGCTTAATCTTGTTTTTATGATGGTATGGAATTTTGGCCGCAATTCTTCCATGAGACCACTTTTGGATAGACTTCTCTGAACAGTAGATGGGTCTACCTGGGTCCCACTGGTTTCTGCCAGTTCTGTGCTGATGGCACTGCTGGATATCTTCCAATATCAAAGAGAAGTAAGCAAGATGTGCCTTTCATTTGCTGCATTAAGTTTCCTTGGCCGACCACTGTGTCTACGGTCCTCAATGCTGCCTGATCAATGTTGTCCTCAGTGCTGAGATGGAAATCCCAATGCAGAATCCTAGATTTGCATCTCCTTTTGGCCTTGCAACCTGGCCAGGGAGAGTGATAAGTGGAGTTTCCTGGAACCCATTCTCTACTAGGCTTTCCATTTTGGTAAGGGAGGAAGCAATTCCTATTTAGAGTTTGGGAAAGAGCTACTGTCTGTGAGAGCATGTGTGTCTGTAAAGTTGTCTAGGATATAATCCTTTGTTATAGAATTTACTGTACCGATTTTACTGGTGCAATAGAAGTAGGCTCTGCACCATGAAACTATACAAACTAAAAACAAAACTTATAGTAAGATATGTGCTCAGTTTCACTTATACACAGTCATTATAGTGGATAACCTACCCTGCCATTTGTGGCTAATCTACCAATTTTAAAATTAATACAGCACAAAATATTTGGAAGAATAAGCTTGTTAACATGCAAAAGCCAAACAAAAAAAGGTTAATATTGCAAAAATGTCACTTGACTTACCCTTTAAAATTCATCTATACTACTTCAAACACATATGACGTTAGGAAACAATTCTGCACTGTTGATAAACATTTCCATAGGATCTCTATACGTAATGAGTGTTAATTAAACACACGAAGATGAGATCTCTTGACCGATAAAACATCCTCAGCTTCATCATCGAAAAGCAAATAAAAGGAGATGGGATTATTGTCTGGACTGAAAGGTCATTTTTCCGACATTAGAGGTCCAAATGACACACTGTATGCATAAAGCACTTTTTATGGAAGAATAAACAGTAAATTTCAACGTGCTTTAAGTGGTTGGTTCTCTTTGTGACAAGCTCTAGACAATGCGCACTCAGGGTAGCCAAACATTAGCAAGGGTGCTTCCTGTTTTTAATGGAATGTTATCATATAATGTGTTAACTCCGCAGTTTCACCCTGTGTAGCATGTACATTAGATGGAAAAGGGAGATAAGATACAGTGATTAACATTTCCACTTTACGTATAATGCTAATGAAAATGAATCCGGAAATTTGAGTTGCTATAAAACAGGAATGGCTGGAATACATATAATAAGGTGTTTGGTAAAAGATAGAAACATTTAAGGTAGTGTTCAAGTATATAAAATCAATGCTTACTTTTGCAGGTCAGGTACAAAAAGCTTGAAGGGAATTATCTCTGTATGAAGCTATCTTAGATATAATCCCTTGGAAATAAGATGGTATTAAAGAATATTTTGCAAGGTGTACGCTATGATACCACAGGAAGCACCCTAAAATCAGTCCACAGGTAAAATTAAATGACCTTAATGCCCTGTACACACGACCGGATTTGCCGTAGGAATAAACGCTAAAGGTTTTTACGACGGAGTTCCGACAGGATTCCACTCAAGTTGTCTTGCATACACACAGTCACACCAAAATCCGACTGTCCAGAACGCGGTGACCTACAACACGTACGACGGGACTAGAAAGCGGAAGTTCAATAGCCAGTAGTCAACAGCTTCCGTCTCGTACTTGCTTCAGAGCATGCGTCATTTTTGGTGCGTCGGAACAGCATACAGGCGAGTGGTTTTTCCAACAGTATTTTGTTCAGTCGGAAAAATATAAAACATGTTCTCTATCTAAGTCCGTCTGAATTTTCGTCAGAAAAAGTCCGATGGGGCATATACACGGTCGGAATATACGATGAAAAGCTCCCATCTGACTCTTTCTGTCAGAAATTCCGCTCGTGTGTACCTGGCATAAGGCTCCACATTAAGCACTGGTCCAAATCATTTGGTGGAGGGGGGATTATAGTGTGGGGTTGTTTTTCAGGTGTTGGGCTTGGCCCCTTAGTTCTATTGAAGGGAACTCTTAAGGCGTCAGCATACCAAGATATTTTAAACTATTTCATGCTCCCAACTTTGTGAAAAAAAACAGTTTGCTGATGGCCCCTTCCTGTTCCAACATGACTGCTCACCAGTGCACAAAACAAGGTCCATAAAGACATGGATGAGCGAGTTTGGGGTGGAGGAACTTGGCTGACCTCAACCCGATAGAACACCTGTGGGATGAATTAGAGCGGAGACTGTGAGCCAGGCCTTCTCTTCCAACATCAGTGCCTGACCTCACAAATGCGCTTCTGGAAGAATGGTCAAACATTCCCATAGACACACTCCTAAACCTTGTGGACAGCCTTCCGAAAGAGTTGAAGCTGTTATAGCTGCAAAGGGTGGGCCAACTCAATATTGAACCCTACAGACTAAGACTGGGATGCCAATAAAGTTCATGTGCTTGTAAAGGCAGGCGTCCCAATCATTTTGACAATATAATGTATATGATGTTTTCCCGAGTCTCTTCTTACTCTATGAATTCTTCAGAGTAAAAGGCTTCATAGTTTGGAGGTTGGTATGAAGCTATCATTCTTTGAATTCTGTGCCCATCTGACTGAGAGGAGCCATACTGTAAGGTAGCCTGCAGGTTATTTGGGACACAATCATGAACTAGTCTAAAAAACAAGAAATAGAACTGCTGTATACGCCATCACCAGCAGTGGGTCTCACTTCAATAAGCGCAATCTGCAGTTGCGTCCTTGAACCCACTTTAGTGTACATTCTGTACATGCAGAAATGGCTGTTCATTATAGATGACACAGATGACCACTGAAGCAAATGTACAAGGATTAACCACTTGCCGACCGCCTCACGCCTATATACGTGAGCAGAATGGCACGGGCAGGCAAAATCACGTACCTGGTACGTGATTGCCTTCCCGCGGGCGGGGGGTCCTATTGGACCCCCCCCCCCGGTGCCAGCGGCGGTCGGCTTTTGGCTGGGAGAAGTGAGAGACGAGGGGGAGGCCATCCGATCGTGGCCCCCCCCCTCGCGATCGCTCCCAGCCAATGAGAAACATCCTCTGCCTCTGTATAGTACACAGAGGCAGAGGATGTGATGTCATCTCTCCTCGGCTCGGGAGTTTCCGTTCCGGCCCGAGGAGAGAAGACATGTAAGTAAGTGCACAACACACACACAACACAGTAGAACATGCCAGGCACACTAAACACCCCGATCCCCCCCCCCCCGATCCCCCCCCAATCACCCCCCCCCCCCCTGTCACAAACTGACACCAAGCAGGTTTTTTTTTTTTTTTTTTTTTTCTGATTTTTGCATAGTGTCAGTTTGTGACAGTTACAGTGTTAGGACAATTAGGGTTAGCCCCCTGTAGGTCTAGGGTACCCCCCTAACCCCCCTAATAAAGTTTTAACCCCTTGATCACCCCCTGTCACCAGTGTCACTAAGCGATCATTTTTCTGATCGCTGTATTAGTGTCACTGGTTCCGCTAGTTAGTGAGGTAAATATTTAGGTTCGCCGTCAGCGTTTTATAGCGTCAGGGACCCCCATATACTACCGAATAAATGTTTTAACCCCTTGATTGCCCCCTAGTTAACCCTTTCACCACTGATCACCGTATAACTGTTACGGGTGACGCTGGTTAGTTCGTTTATTTTTTATAGTGTCAGGGCACCCGCCGTTTATTACCGAATAAAGGTTTAGCCCCCTGATCGCCCGGCGGTGATATGCGTCGCCCCAGGCAGCGTCAGATTAGCGCCAGTACCGCTAACACCCTCGCACGTGGCATACGCCTCCCTTAGTGGTATAGTATCTGAACGGATCAATATCTGATCCGATCAGATCTATACTAGCGTCCCCAGCAGTTTAGGGTTCCCAAAAACGCAGTGTTAGCGGGATCAGCCCAGATACCTGCTAGCACCTGCGTTTTTCCCCTCCGCCCAGCCCAGCCCACCCAAGTGCAGTATCGATCGATCACTGTCACTTACAGAACACTAAACGCATAACTGCAGCGTTCACAGAGTCAGGCCTGATCCCTGCGATCGCTAACAGTTTTTTTGGTAGCGTTTTGGTGAACTGGTAAGCACCAGCCCCAGGCAGCGTCAGGTTAGCGCCAGTACCGCTAACACCCACGCACGCACCGTACACCTCCCTTAGTGGTATAGTATCTGAACGGATCAATACCTGATCCGATCAGATCTATACTGGCGTCCCCAGCAGTTTAGGGTTCCCAAAAACGCAGTGTTAGCGGGATCAGCCCAGATACCTACTAGCACCTGCGTTTTGCCCCTCCGCCCGGCCCAGCCCAGCCCACCCAAGTGCAGTATCGATCGATCACTGTCACTTACAGAACACTAAACGCATAACTGCAGCGTTCGCAGAGTCAGGCCTGATCCCTGCGATCGCTAACAGTTTTTTTGGTAGCGTTTTGGTGAACTGGCAAGCGCCAGCAGCCTAGTACACCCCGGTCGTAGTCAAACCAGCACTGCAGTAACACTTGGTGACGTGGCGAGTCCCATAAGTGCAGTTCAAGCTGGTGAGGTGGCAAGCACAAGTAGTGTCCCGCTGCCACCAAAAAGACAAACACAGGCCCGTTGTGCCCTTCCTGCTGCATTCGCCAATCCTAATTGGGAACCCACCGCTTCTGCAGCGCCCGTACTTCCCCCATTCACATCCCCAACCAAATGCAGTCGGCTGCATGAGAGGCATTTTTATGTCCTCCCGAGTACCCCTACCCAACAAACCCCCCCAAAAAGATGTTGTGTCTGCAGCAAGCGTGGATATAGGCGTGACACCCGCTATTATTGTCCCTCCTGTCCTGACAATCCTGGTCTTTGCATTGGTGAATGTTTTGAACGCTACCATTCACTAGTTGAGTATTAGCGTAGGGTACAGCATTCCACAGACTAGGACACACTTTCACAGGGTCTCCCAAGATGCCATCGCATTTTGAGAGACCCGAACCTGGAACCGGTTACAGTTATAAAAGTTACAAGTTTGCAAAAAAAACACAAACAAAAATAAAAAAAAATAGTTGTTGTTTTATTCTCTCTCTCTATTCTCTCTCTATTGTTCTGCTCTTTTTTACTGTATTCTATTCTGCAATGTTTTATTGTTATTATGTTTTATCATGTTTGCTTTTCAGGTATGCAATTTTTTATACTTTACCGTTTACTGTGCTTTATTGTTAACCATTGTTTGGTCTTCAGGTACACCATTCACGACTTTGAGTGGTTATACCAAAATGATGCCTGCAGGTTTAGGTATCATCTTGGTATCATTCTTTTCAGCCAGCGGTCGGCTTTCATGTAAAAGCAATCCTAGCGGCTAATTAGCCTCTAGACTGCTTTTACAAGCAGTGGGAGGGAATGCCCCCCCCCCCACCGTCTTCCGTGTTTTTCTCTGGCTCTCCTGTCTCAACAGGGAACCTGAGAATGCAGCCGGTGATTCAGCCAGCTGACCATAGAGCTGATCAGAGACCAGAGTGGCTCCAAACATCTCTATGGCCTAAGAAACCGGAAGCTACGAGCATTTTATGACTTAGATTTCGCCGGATGTAAACAGCGCCATTGGGAAATTGGGGAAGCATTTTATCACACCGATCTTGGTGTGGTCAGATGCTTTGAGGGCAGAGGAGAGATCTAGGGTCTAATAGACCCCAATTTTTTCAAAAAAGAGTACCTGTCACTACCTATTGCTATCATAGGGGATATTTACATTCCCTAAGATAACAACAAAAATGATTTAAAAAAAAAAAAAATGAAAGGAACAGTTTAAAAATAAGATAAAAAAGCAAAAAAATAATAAAGAAAAAAAAAAAAAAAAAAAAAGCACCCCTGTCCCCCCTGCTCTCGCGCTAAGGCGAACGCAAGCGTCGGTCTGGCGTCAAATGTAAACAGCAATTGCACCATGCATGTGAGGTATCACCGCGAAGGTCAGATCGAGGGCAGTATTTTTAGCAGTAGACCTCCTCTGTAAATCTAAAGTGGTAACCTGTAAAGGCTTTTAAAGGCTTTTAAAAATGTATTAATTTTGTTGCCACTGCACGTTTGTGCGCAATTTTAAAGCATGTCATGTTTGGTATCCATGTACTCGGCTTAAGATCATCTTTTTTATTCCATCAAACATTTGGGCAATATAGTGTGTTTTAGTGCATTAAAATTTAAAAAAGTGTGTTTTTTCCACAAAAAATGCGTTTGAAAAATCGCTGCGCAAATACCGTGTGAAAAAAAAAAATGAATCAGTCACCATTTTAATCTGTAGGGCATTTGCTTTAAAAAAATATATAATGTTTGGGGGTTCAAAGTAATTTTCTTGCAAAAAAAAATAATTTTTTCACGTAATCAAAAAGTGTCAGAAAGGGTTTTGCCTTCAAGTGGTTAGAAGAGTGGGTGATGTGTGACATAAGCTTCTAAATGTTGTGCATAAAATGCCAGGACAGTTCAAAACCCCCCCAAATGACCCCATTTTGGAAAGTAGACACCCCAAGCTATTTGCTGAGAGGCATGTCGAGTCCATGGAATATTTTATATTGCGACACAAGTTGCGGGAAAGAGACAAATTTTTTTTTTTTTTTTTTTTTTTTGCACAAAGTTGTCACTAAATGATATATTGCTCAAACATGCCATGGGGATATGTGAAATTACACCCCAAAATACATTCTGCTGCTTCTCCTGAGTACGGGGATACCACATGTGTGGGACATTTTGGGAGCCTAGCTGCGCACGGGACCCCGAAAACCAAGCACCGCCTTCAGGCTTTCTAAGGGCGTAAATTTTTGATTTCACTCTTCACTGCCTATCACAGTTTCGGAGGCCATGGAATGCCCAGGTGGCACAAAACCCCCCAAAATGACCCCATTTTGGAAAGTAGACACCCCAAGCTATTTGCTGAGAGGTATAGTGAGTATTTTGCAGACCTCACTTTTTGTCACAAAGTTTTGAAAATTGAAAAAAGAAAAAAAAAATTTTTTTTTCTGGTCTTTCTTCATTTTCAAAAACAAATGAGAGCTGCAAAATACTCACCATGCCTCTCAGCAAATAGCTTGGGGTGTCTACTTTCCAAAATGGGGTCATTTGGGGGGGTTTTGTGCCACCTGGGCATTTTATGGCCTTCAAAACTGTGATAGGTAGTGAGGCGTGAAATCAAAAATTTATGCCCTTAGAAATCCTGAAGGCGGTGCTTGGTTTTCGGGCCCCGTACGCGGCTAGGCTCCCAAAAAGTCCCACACATGTGGTATCCCCATACTCAGGAGAAGCAGCTAAATGTATTTTGGGGTGCAATTCCACATATGCCCATGGCCTGTGTGAGCAATATATCATTTAGTGACAACTTTTTGTAATTTTTTTTTTTTTTTTTGTCATTATTCAATCACTTGGGACAAAAAAAATAAATATTCAATGGGTTCAACATGCCTCTCAGCAATTTCCTTGGGGTGTCTACTTTCCAAAATGGGGTCATTTGGGGGGGTTTTGTACTGCCCTGCCATTTTAGCACCTCAAGAAATGACATAGGCAGTCATAAACTAAAAGCTGTGTAAATTACAGAAAATGTACCCTAGTTTGTAGACGCTATAACTTTTGCGCAAACCAATAAATATACGCTTATTGACATTTTTTTTACCAAAGACATGTGGCCGAATACATTTTGGCCTAAATGTATGACTAAAATTGAGTTTATTGGATTTTTTTTATAACAAAAAGTAGAAAATATCATTTTTTTTCAAAATTTTCGGTCCTTTTCCGTTTATAGCGCAAAAAATAAAAACGGCAGAGGTGATCAAATACCATCAAAAGAAAGCTCTATTTGTGGGAAGAAAAGGACGCAAATTTCATTTGGGTACAGCATTGCATGACCGCGCAATTAGCAGTTAAAGCGACGCAGTGCCGAATTGTAAAAAGTGCTCTAGTCAGGAAGGGGGTAAAATGTTCCGGGGCTGAAGTGGTTAAATGAAAAGTAATGTCTACATGTCTATGTTAAATACATTAAACGAAGAAACAATTAGTAGAATATGCTCTTTATATTGTATCTAAGTAAAAAATTGTATTTTAGTTTTGGATTAAAGTCGGAAAGGATTGGAAATCTTGTGAGGTTTTAATTGCTGTCTGTGTCCCCCTTGGGAATATACATCCTCTATTTGCCTACATAAGCATTCTTATCAGGATTGAAAGTAAGGGAAAAGCTCAAATTTTAGAGATGAGCTTGGGCATGGTCCAAACCCATCTGCAACCCAAACTCCTACTTTTTACTACTCCAATGAGCTGCGGGCTGCATCCTGCCTTTGAGAAAGAATGGTTTTCCTTTGAAATTAGTTACTGCACCCCTGTACTGCCACCTCTTTCCATCAACAGGTAGGGGTTACCACGAGGTAGTAGATAGCAGTGCTGGATGCTGATTATAGCGTCTTTCTGACAACTGTCAAAGTGGGTCCCCTTGATGCCAACCAGGGGATCTGGGGCTTTTGGGTCACACAACCCAGCAGCTTCAACACAATGGCTGAAGTAGGAAAACTTGGTGGCGCATTATCAGAGGGTTGGCTGCCTGAACCAGGAAGTGACAGCCAGTTCCCAATGAGGTCAGGAAGAACAAGAAAACATGAGCATGGGATCCTTATTAGCATTATAGTAATAATTTATTAAAGGAAAAGAAATCACACTAATAGGGCGTACACACGGTCGGACTTTGTTCGGACATTCTGACAACAAAATCCTAGGATTTTTTCCGACGGATGTTGGCTCAAACTTGTTTTGTCTACACACAGTTGCACAAAATTGTCGGAAAATCCGATCGTTCTAAACGCGGTGACGTAACACACGTACGTCGGGACTATAAACAGGGCAGTGGCCAATAGCTTTCATCTCTTTATTTATTCTGAGCATGCGTGGCACTTTGTCCGTCGGATTTGTGAACACACGATCGGAATTTCCGACAATGGATTTTGTTGTCGGAAAATTTTATCTCCTGCTCTCCAACTTTGTGTGTCGGAAAATCCGATGGAAAATGTCCGATGGAGCCCACACACGGTCGGAATTTCCGACAACACGCTCTGATCGGACATTTTCCAACCGTGTGTACGGGGCATAACAGTTAAAATACTTGACATTCAGCATGAGAGGTAGGATCACCAGGATGGAGACACCACAAGGCACCACAGCCTTATGGTATCTCTACCCTGGTGATCCTACCTCTCATGCTAAATGTCAAGTACTTTAACTGTAATGCCCCGTACACACAGTCGGATTTTCCGATGGAAAATGTCCGATCGGAGCGTGTTGTCGGAAATTCCGACCGTGTGTGGGCTCCATCGGACATTTTCCATCGGATTTTCCGACACACAAAGTTGGAGAGCAGGAGATAAAATTTTCCGACAACAAAATCCGTTGTCGGAAATTCCGATCGTGTGTACACAAATCCGACGGACAAAGTGCCACGCATGCTCAGAATAAATAAAGAGATGAAAGCTATTGGCCACTGCCCCGTTTAAAGTCCAGACGTACGTGTTTTACGTCACCCCGTTCAGAATGATCGGATTTTCCGACAACTTTGTGTGACCGTGTGTATGCAAGACAAGTTTGAGCCAACATCCGTCAGAAAAAATCCTAGGATTTTGTTGTCGGAATGTCCGAACAAAGTCCGACCGTGTGTACGCCCTATAAGTGTGCAATTTTTTTCTTTTAATAAATGATTACTGTAACGCTAATAAGGATCTGGTGCTCCTGTTTTCTCTTTCTTCCAAGCCTCATTGGCAGCTGGCTGTCTCTTCTTGGTTCAGGCCGCCAGTCATCTGAGGATGCGTCACCAGGTCCTCCTCCTCCAGCAATTGTGTTGAAGCTGAAGCCTCCTGTTATATGTGGGGTGCATATCCCACGAGGCTTCAGGAGCAGAGGAGACATTGTTAGGTAAATAAAAAAAAATTAAAAAAGGCTTTTCAGGTTGCAAGGAGTGGGGGTGAGATCCACTTTAACTTCTTCATTGGATGCCTAGTGATTTTCTGGAACAACAATCAACTCGTACTAAGTGTTAATTTCTCATTCATAGTTATGGTCAAGTTTCATGGTGCTGTAACAATATAACAAAAGCCTCCTCTATTTCCAGACAAATTCCCCCTCAGTATAAATTTAGAAAAGGCATTCCAAATATGCACAATATACAGCGATGTCAGAAAAACAGCTGGCAAGCCATAACTATTTATCCAATAAAGGCCTATATTAAAGTGTACTCAACCGTAAAACAAATGACTTCCTCGCCCAAGAGTCTTCTGCTGCATTGTGAAGCACTATATTACCATAAGGAATATGATCCTTCTTGTAGTAACAGTACATTAATCCTTTTGGAGTGCAAGTATGATGAATCACCATTCCACAGTTATGTCAGAGGATCATAGCTGCTCAGTGCTATATATGAAGGCGTGCGTGTGCAAGGCCCGCTGGCCACCATGTATGAAGTGCAGAGGACACGTTTATTAAAGTATACCAGTCACTAAAGCAGTGAAAATGAATCTCACTGGGTATGGGGGAACTGGATGAGATGTAGACTGATTCAATCCCAGTCTATGATGTTTGCCTATTCCTAGGTCACCTTAAAGTGGTAGTAAAGTGGTGTACCTACAGGCAAGCCTATTATGAGATATTCAGAGTGCATGCAGCCAATGACATGACCGGTGCTCTGAAAGAGGCAGTAAACACTGTCTCTTTTTTATTTTTATTTTGGTGACCTGCAAAGTAAAGGCATAATGTGCTAGTATGCATCACATACTAGCACATTATGTGAAACTTACCTGCAAACAAAGCCCTCATCTTCCTTCCGGGTCTGCGGACTCGGGCTGTGTGACTGGTCGCAGCCGCGTGATGTCACTCCCACGCATGTGCAAGGGAGCCGCCGGTCACGGCACAAGGCTCTGAAGAAGCGGCATGGGCGGCCGTTCCTTCGGAGCACTTGCACCGATTACGTCATCGGCGGGGTATACAGTAAATATCTCCTAAATGGTGCAAGTTTAGGAGATATTTACAGTACCTATAGGTAAGCCTCATTATAGGCTTACCTATAGGTACATACAAGCAAGGAAAGTTTACTTCCTCTTGAAGATCCAGCTTACAGTGCCAGACCTTCAGAGCCTGTGCAGGAAATAGCAGCTCCCGCTCGCATTCGCGGGAGTGATGTCATCACATCCCCGGCCACTCATGTAGCCATAGACCTCCGAACTCGGAAGGAAGACCGGAGAAAGATATCAGCCATCCCAGTGGTGACATTGTGGCGCTTGAGGGGCTTCATTCTCAGGTAAGTCTATCATAATGTGCTAGTATGCAACGCGGTTTCTGGGATTAGTGAGCGCGCATACACGGCCCCCCTGCCGACACCCGCTGTAAATCTGCACAGGGGGAGTTTGTCAGAAGGATTTCTGACTGGGGCCTGCTAATTGGCTATGTCCAATCATAGCTCCGAGCCCTGTGTTGACAATCAACCTAGGGCTCTGTACAGAGGGAACAATCTCTCTGATTCTTCTCCCTGCAAAGGAAAGCAGGGAGAGGAAACAAAGAGATCTTTAAACACTTGCGTACTGAGCACTTAAACCCCCCTCCTGCCCAGACCACTTTTCAGCTTTCATGTAATACTGTACCCAAATAAATTTTTTGTCCTTTTTTTCATACAAATAGAGCTTTCTTTTGGTGGTATTTGATCACCTCTGGGTTTTTTATTTTTGCGTTATATATGAAAAAAGACCAAAAATTTTGAAAAAAATGCATTTTTCTTTGTTTCTGTGATAAAATTTTGCAAATTATTAATTTTTATTCATAAATTTTGGCCACAATTTATACTGCTACAAGCTGTGGTGCAAATCATAAAAAATTGATTACGCCTGAAGTACTGGCAGCCTATCTCATTTCTTGCGACCCGAACAAGCCAGGAAAGTAGAAATACCCCCCAAGTGAACCCTTTTTTGAAAGTAGACATTCCAAAGTATTTAGTAAGATGCATGGTGAGTTTTTTGAAGTTGTCATTTTTTCCCATAATTCTTTGCAAAATGAAGATTTTTATTTATTTTTTTCACAAAATTGTCATTGTAATAGGATATTTCTCTCACATGGCATACCACAAATGACACCCCAAAATACATTCTGCTACTCCTCCTGAGTATGGCAATACCACATGTGTGAGACTTTTTCACAGCCTGGCCACATACTATAGAGAGGCCCAACATGCAGGGAGCACCATCAGGTGTTCTAGGAGCATAAATTACACATCTAACTTGTTGACTACCTATTACACTTTTGAAGGCCCTGGAGCGCCAGGACAATGGAAACGACCACAAAATGACACAATTTTGGAAAGCTAACGCCCCAACGTATAATCTATGAGGCATAATGAGTCTTATTAACGGTTCATTTTTTTCCAGAAGTTTTTGGAAAACGTGGGAAAAAAATGAAAACGCATTTTATTTTTACACAAAGTTGTCCATTTATAAGATATTTCCAACACGTAGCAAAAATGACACCCCAAAATACATTTAGCTACTCCTGAGTATGGCAATAACACATGTGTGAGACTTTTACACAGCCTGGTCACATACAGAGGCCCAACATGCAAGGAATACCGTGAGGTGTTCTAGGAACACATAGTATGCACATACCAAGAATTACACCCCAAAATATATTCTGCTAAAAAAAAAATTACCTGTGGTTTTAGTAGCGCAGTTGTCCACAGGAGGATAGCACTGGTCCAGGCAGCAGGCAGGGACTTGGTCAGCAACAGCGAACGCAATTGTCCAGGCAACAGACAGGAATACTGTCCATAGTCAGTACAGGCAGCAAGCAGGGATACTATCCATATACAGTCCAGGGTCAGTGCAGGCAGAGATGGTCAGCAGTGCCAAAATATTGGTCCTGGTAGAAGGCAGGAACATGGTCTATGTGGTGTGGTCCGTTCATGCGACAGGCGGAGGCATGATGGCAGAAGTCCTACAGGCAGCAGCCAGAAGTAGGGCCTCGTTCAGGACAGACACAGGGGTAGGGCTTCTCCCACCCAAATCTCTTTGAAGCCTCTGAGTCTCCAGACCCTAATCTAGGAATGAGAAAACAAAAAAAATAGTTTTCCTTATCCAGAAAAACAATTCTGGAGCCCCTCACATATGTGAGACCCCTGTTTTATGAATCCCATTAGTCCAGTAGCAGGGTACAAGATTAGTCCAAGAGGCAGGCAAAAAGCATGGTCAAACAATCCAGGGTCAGTTCCAGATCAAGCAGAGGTATGTACAGAATAAGTAGGCAGAAGCGTGGTCGAATAACAAACCAGGGTCAGAGAGCAAGCAGTGGCATAAGGGGTGTGAAGGTAAATGGCAGGAAGTAAGGGTTATGTTTACCATGCTTCACTAATAATGAAGTGAAGTATGGTGATGGCAGAAACAGTCACCTATTCAGTGGCCTGGTTGGGAAGGATACTGGGGACAATGGTACTGGTGGTGTCTCCTCTGAAACACACCCGGCAGTTTTTCTGACGTTTTTGGCCTGTTGGTCTGGGAGGGATTTTATCTTGAAAGTGGCATTCGAAGAGTTTGCTAATCACATCGGATCAAATGTTTTCTGGTGGGCCGTTCGGGAATATACAGTGGGGATGGAAAGTATTCAGACCCCCTTAAATGTTTCACTCTTTGTTATATTGCACCCATTTCCTAAAATCATTTAAGTTTGTTTTTTTCCTCATTAATGTACACACAGCACCCCATATTGACAGAAAAACACAGAATTGTTGACATTTTTGCAGATTTATTAAAAAAGAAAAACTGAAGTATCACATGGTTCTAAGTATTCAGACCCTTTGCTGTGTCACTCATATATTTTACTCAGGTGCAATCCATTTCTTCTGATCATCCTTGAGATGGTTCTACACCTTCATTTGAGTCCAGCTGTGTTTGATTATACTGATATGGAAAGCCACACACCTGTCTATATAAGACCTTACAACTTACAGTGCATGTCAGAGCAAATGAGAATCATGAGGTCAAAGGAACTGCCTGAAGAGCTGAGACAGAATTGTGGCAAGGCACAGATTGAAGCCTCTCCTCAGTGCAAGACACATGAAAGCCTGCATGGAGTTTGCCAAAAAAACATCTGAAGGACTCCAAGATGGTGAGAAATAAGATTTTTTGGTCTGATGAGACCAAGATAGAACTTTTTGTCCTAAATTCTAAGCGGTATGTGTGGAGAAAACCAGGCACTGCTCATTGCCTGTCCAATACAGTCCCAACAGTGAAGCATGGTGGTGGCAGCATCATACTGTGCGGGTGTTTTTCAGCTGCAGGGACAGGATGACTGGTTGCAATCGAGGGAAAGATGAATGCGGCCAAGTACAGGGATATCCTGGATGAAAACCTTCTCCAGAGTGCTCAGGACCTCAGACTGGGCCGAAGGTTTACCTTCCAACAAGACAATGACCCTAAGCACACAACTAAAATAACAAAGGAGTGGCTTCACAACAACTTTGTGACTGTTCTTGAATGGCCCAGCCAGAGCCCTGACTTAAACCCAATTGAGCATCTCTGGAGAGACCTAAAAATGGCTGTCCACCAACGTTTACCATCCAACCTGACAGAACTGGAGAGGATCTGCAAGGAGGAATGGCAGAGGATCCCCAAATCCAGGTGTGAAAAACTTGTTGCATCTTTCCTAAAGAGACTCATGGATGGTATTAGATCAAAAGGGTGCTTCTACTAAATACTGAGCAAAGGGTCTAAATACTTAAGTGGAGTTCCACCCAAAAATGGAACTTCCACTTTTTGGATTCCTCCCCCCCTCTGGTGTCACATTTGGCACCTTTCAGGGGGGAGGAGGGAGCAGATACCTGTCTAATACAGGTATTTGCTCCCACTTCTTGGCATAGATCACCGCGGCGCTTGTGGTGATCTATGCCACTTCCGGCACCTACCCCATCCTCCCCCACTGTATTCTGGGAGACACACAGGTCCCAGAACACAGCAGGGACCTGAGAGGATGCGCAGCGCGACTCGCGCATGCGCAGTAGGGAACCAGGAAGTGAAGCCGCGCGGCTTCACTTCCTTATTCCTTTAAAGAGGATGGCGGCGGCAGCAGCCGAGAGCCGAAGGACGGATCGGCTTCAGCTGCCGACATCGCGGGCGCCCTGAACAGGTAAGTGTCCATATATTAAAAGTCAGCAGCTGCAGTATTTGTAGCTGCTGGCTTTTAATTTTTTTTTCAGCGAACCTCCGCTTTAGGATCATGTGATATTTCAGTTTTTCTTTTTTAATAAATCTGCAAAAATGTCAACAATTCTGTGTTTTTCTGTCAATATGGGGTGCTATGTGTACATTAATGAGGAAAAAAAATGAACTTAAATGATTTTAGCAAATGGCTGCAATATAACAAAGAGTTAAAAATTTAAGGGGGTCTGAATACTTTCTGTCCCCACTGTAAGGGCAGTGATGATTTCCTCCTGGTAGCCAAGGAAGGATTGGGGGCTTTCAGTGGAGTTGCGGTAGATTATATAGTTGTTGTAAATGGCCAAATGAAACAAATAAATTAATACCTTTTTATACCACTGGTATATTCGTCTTGTGGCAAAGCAGGGTTCAAGCATTTGGTTGTTGAAGTCGACACCCCTCATGAACGTATTGTATTTGTGCGTACATGTTGGCTTTTGGATTGAGCCATTCCTCCTGGTGATCTCCACAAAGGTATTATTGTGGATCGAAGAGAGTATGTAGACATTCCTTCCCTCCCCTTCACAGCCTGAATTTCCTCATTCTGCAAACTCGCCATCTCCCCTCTTCTTAACTTCTTGTTGACGAGCCTTTGAGGAAAGCCCTTATGGTTCTTCCTTACGGTGCCACATGCTGGAGTATTCTTACTGTGAAGGTTGCGGGAACAGGGGCAAACTCGTATAGAAGTTGTCTACATACAAATGGTAGCCTTTCTCCAGGAGTGGGTTTATGAGTTCCCAAACGACTTTCCCGCTTGATCCCATGTAGTCTGGGGGATGCAGCTGAGTGTCCTTCCCATCGTATACCATAAAGGCATATGTATACCCTGTGGCTCGGTCGCACAATTTATACATCCCATAGTGGGCCCTTTTGGTGGAAATAAATTGCTTGAAGCCCAGCCTGCCAGTAAAGTTGATAAGTGACTCAGCCACGCATATGTGTTGGTCTGGAGTAAACAACTGGGTTAAAATTTCAGAAAAAAAATTTAGTAGTGGCCGAATTTTATAAAGCTTATCATAATTTGGGTCATTTCGGGAAGGGCACTGGGTATTATCATTATAGTGTAGGAACCTCATAATCATGAGATATCTGGTTCTGGGCATTACTGAGGAAAAGATGGGCATGTGGTGGATGGGGAGGGTTGACCAATATGAACGTAATTCATTTTTTTTGGTTAGTCCCATACAGAATGTGAAGCCCAAAAAAATCTTAAACTCCTCCACTGTTAGGCCTCTCCACTCGTAGGGACGGGCATAATAGGACGTTGGGTTACTTGCTATGAATTGTTGTGCATACAGGTTGCATTGGGCCACAATTGATGCTAGCAGGTCCTCAGTAAAAATTAAGGGAAAAAAATCTATTGGGGAAAAATTTTCTGTGTCCACCTGGACTCCTGGCTGGGCAGTGAAAGGGGGAATGTTAGCATCTCCTGAATTAGGAGGAAGCCACAAGGGGTTCTGAAGGGAATAGGGAAGGCTGGCATGGAACCTAACCCTTTGGGACTGAGGTGACACCCCACTGGTACTTGGCCTTTCTTACCAAGGTACTGCTATGCTGGTGGATGGCACTGCAGTGCTGGTGGATGGCACTGCCTCCTCACCAGAACGCCTTTGTCTGGCAGGCGGACTATCATCCTCCTCTGAGGCTGTTAGTGTTCCACTGATTAGGACAGGCTCGTAGTGAACGTCAGACTCAGAATCTGAATTTGAGGAGGAATGCAAAGCAGAGAGCTCCCCGTTGCTCTCGTCGGCCGCAAGAATATTGTACACCTCCTCAGCTGAAAATGATTTTATAGACAATGTTGGTGGGCACTTATGGCACCGATGACACATGACACTGATGACTGATGACAGAAGGCACTGATGACACTGATGACAAATGGCACTGATTACACGTGACACTGATGACACCTGACACTGACGTGACACTGATGAAAAATGGCACTGATGACACGTGACACTGATGTGGCTCTGATGACAGATGGTACTGATGACACGTGACACTGATGTGGCTCTGATGACAGATGGTACTGATGACACGTGACACTGATGTGACACTGATGACAGATGGCATTGATGACAATGATGAGCACTGTGACACCAATGGGCACAGTTATACTGATGAGCACTATTTGGGCACTGTATTTACTGTGTATTTACTGTAAATTGACAGATGATAATTGGCACTCACAGAAGCTCTCCCTCCTCATACGCGGTCTCTGTGTAAGGGGGGAGAGCCGTCAATGAGAGATGATCTCATATGTTTACATTTGAGATCATCTCTCATTGGACACGCAGATCGCGTGGTAAATGGCTGCTATGATTGGCCATTTACCGCGATCTGTGATTGGCTGTGTCCAAGGGACACGGCTAACACAGATTTTCCCAGGTGAGCACCCGCACCAGTGCGCGGGGAACAGGTAAATGGGAGGAAGTCCATGGACGCCCTCCCGGCAATTAAGCCCCGCGCTGTAGCCGTCTTTCGGCTATAGCGTGGGCGGGTAGTGGTTAATAAAAAGCAGCACCAATTACACAAAGAAACACTTGTTAGGCACACATTTAACCCCTTGATCACCCGAGATATTTAGTGTCATTAGTACAGTGACAGTGTATAGTATTATCACAGATCACAATATTATTGTCACTGGTAATGTCAGTGGCAGTTAGTCAGTGTCAGATTGCCCACCGCAGTCCCATTATAAGTCGCTGATCACCGTCACCAGCAGTATAAAAAAACAAATAAAAAATGTCAGTACATATACCATAGTTTGTAAATGCTATAACTTTCACACAAACCAATTAATATACATATTGCGATTTATTTTACCAAAGACGTAGCAGAATACATTTTGGCTAAACTTTATGAAGAAATTTGATTTTTTTTTACATTTTTTCATTGAATATGTTTAATGGCAGAAAGTAAAAAATATTGTTTTTTCCCCCCAAATTTTTCATTTTATTGTTGATATAATAAAAAAATAAAAAATCCAGTGGAGATCAAATACCACCAAAAGAAAGCTCTATTTGGGTGAAAAAAAATGATATACAGTACAGTAAATTTCATTTGGATACAGAGCTGCATGACTGAGCAATTGCCAGTTAAGGTAGCACAGTGCTGAATAGCAAAAAACATGTCAAAAAATAAGTGTAGCGCTAAATGATAGTGACTAAGTGAATAAATGAAAGATATACTGTATATCTAGAACACCTCAAATCGCAAAAGGTGAAATGAATACAAAAAAACCTGTGAGCAAAAGAATATATATGACATCAAAATGAACCCCAAAGTGCTGTGGAGTAATAGCAATGAACTACAATGATCAAAAGACCAAATGTCCACATGTATAGTGTCCAATGGTTGGAAAACCTTCTCTTCAATCTTCATACCATACGGCGGTGCGTCTAAAAGGCTTTAGGGTACTGGATCGCCAGTGGTGAGGTGATGCCAAACTGCATGGTATCTTGCAGGCCGCAAACTCCAATCCACTCGAGGTTGGGAGATGGTTCCGAACAAAGGTTCCAAAGCGATTGGCAGCCAAACCAATCCAAAATGGTGATGGTCAAAAAGTGGTCATCAGTGCAACCAAACAAACATGGCGGCAGCAGCAGCAAGCCATGTGCTCCCATCTGTAGCCCTTTTAGACGCACTGCCGTAAGGTATGTGCGTCCACCCGATCCGGTAAGAGTACCCACCCTTCTATCTGAATGTCTTCTCATGTTTCTTGGTGCATTTTCTGCTTCGGTTGAAGATTGAAGAGAAAGTTTTCCAACCATTGGACACTATACATGTGGACATTTGGTCTTTTGATCATTGTAGTTCATTGCTATCACTCCACGGCACTTAGGGGTTCATTTTGATGTCATATATATTATTTTGTTCACAGCTTTTTTTGTATTCATTTCACCTTTTGCGATTAAGGTGTTCTAGATACATATCTGTCATTTATTCACTTAGTCACTATCATTTAGCGCTACACTTATTTTTTGATATTTCTTATTGGACTTAGTTTGTTTGAAGGTTAGCAGCTTATTGTTCACATATATTCTTTTGGGTGTAGCGCAGTTTTTTTACCCCTTTTTATCACACAGCAAAAAAATGGCCTGGTCATGAAGGGGGTAAAACCTTCCGGAGCGGAGGTGGTTAAAGGCTGAGAACATTTACAGCACATTTCCTTAACATCATTTTGTCCAATTGTAATTTGTCAAACGGTGGCTCCAGATGCTCTACAAACTGCTATCCCACTGTCCAATAAGAGGGCTTTTACTGGCCACAGAGGCAGTCTCATTGAATAGCCCTAAAGCCCAAGACATTACTTTATTTCTAAATGCGGACGGAAAAACAAATTCACTAATATATCTATGGCTTTACAGAGGCCATTTTAAATAAATAAATAAATCATCAAGTCTGAATTAGGTTAATAAGCGATGAGAACACTCCATTCTGCCCACATCTAATGCAATCAATAATATTTTAAAGACATTTACAGCCCTGACAGTAAACCTAATCAACATGAATACTTTATAAACCGTCTGTAAATATGTGCACAATTCTGCATTTTAAAGCTGAACTCAGATATAGGGAAGGCAGATATAAGCTGATACAATAATAAAATGTACTTTTAATTGCAAACAGTGTCTGAATTTGTCCTAGTATTAGCCTCCTGCAGTCCTCTGTACAACAGAGCTCGGACTGGGTGAGAGGGAAGCAGCAATGTTCGTGTGCTAAAATGAGCAGCTGATATGTAGACAATGCAGCGTAAAAATGTGCTAAAATGCACATGTTGATTGGTAGACAAAGCAGAGAGATGAGCAGTGTGCTGCTTCTCCTTTCACTCTCCAGTCAAGCTGGACACACTTAGGCCCCTGTCACATGACGAGTCCTATCAATTCTGTCAGTTTTTCAGGTGGACCTGATCGGATGGTCCAATTACCCCTATGGACAGGTGGGTGTAAACGGACACAAGTCTCCAGGTCTTCTAAAGGATAAAATGGTGGGGGATCCACCCTATTCTGTTTAGGTGGATCAGGTAGGTGGGTAGTCGGGTGTAAACAGATGGCAGAGTCCGTTTTCTCCCAGCCACCCATAGAGCAGAGCGGGCTCTGTCCATGTCTGCTCTGAATAAACTGAGCAGACATCAGCAAGGGATCTGTCAGCGGAGTCCACCCCATCTAAAAGGGGTCTTTTGTGAGGGATAAGACCTTTTTGTGTACACAAACAAATACAATTGTGGTGTATTACAGAAATGACAAAAAATTATTAAATCCAACGCGTTTCGAAATAATTAACTTTAGTAATCTTCTTCAGGGATAAATTTTTGCCATTATCTGAAAGGCACAAAATGTAATATAAATATACATATATTTTCATAGCATATATATAAAATCTATGCTGAAATACAATATTGTATTGTAGTTCAGCATGGATTTTATATATATGCTATGAAAATATATGTATATTTATATTACATTTTGTGCCTTTCAGATAATGGCAAAAATTTATCCCTGAAGAAGATTACTAAAGTTAATTATTTCGAAACGCGTTGGATTTAATAATTTGTCATTTCTGTAATACACCACAATTGTATTTGTCTGTGTACATGTTCTTTTGAATAAATTTGTCTTTTTAATTTTTGTATAAATAAAAATTGATTCCTTTTTAATTCCTTGCCCTTAATTTTGCCCTTAAAATCCCATCTACATGAGGTTCTTTTTGTATTATTTAGGGATGGTGGCAATTTTTCACACTAATCTTTGAGAGTCTATTTGTTTACAAGACCTTTTTGTGTTACTTAAAGCGGAGTTCCACCCAAAAATGGAACTTCCGCTTTAAGTGCTGGTGACCCCCTTACATGCCACATTTGCCATGTCATTTTTTTTTTTTGGGGGGGGGGGAGCGGGTACCCTGTTTTTAGAGGCACCCAGCTCCCACTTCCTCCCCTTGTGCCGCAACGCCGGAAGGAAGATCACCTCTCCCACCTCCTTCCCTGCAATCTTCTGGGATACGTCACAGGTCCCAGAAGACTGCCCAGCCATTCAAAGCGTGCAGCGCCCGGCTGTAAAGCCATGGCTGGGCGCCCACAGTAGAATGCTGGCGCTGCAGAGAGGAGAGGGAGAGGAGCGGGGCTTCGTTCACCCGCATCGCTGGACCCTGGGACAGGTGAGTGTCTGATTATTAAAAGTCAGCAGCTACACTTTTTGTAGAAGCTCACTTTAAAGTGGGTGGAACTCCGCTTTAAAAGTGTTACCACACCCACAGCAGTAAAATCAGTCTTCAGTAAAGCATGCTTGTTATACTCACTATGGAATCTAGGGGGTTAATCCTCTGTACTGTGTAAAAAAAGCTGTTTGATTTTGTCTTCTCTGATCCTCCCCATCTTCCACTGTCCCCAATCTAGCTGCTGATAGAAAAGAGCCTTGGGGGCAAGCTACACATGCTCAGTTTGGTGTGTATTGCTACAGAGTTTTTTTGGGGGGGGGAGAGGGCATGTGATCAGCACAGGGCCAATCAGCACTGTCCAGACAGAGGGTCAGGGGTCCTGCAGCATCATAGGACAATCAGAGGAGAATGAAAACTCCTCCTACAAGCTTTAACCAAACACTGATAGAATTCACAAGACTGCTAGATACTGCTGATGAGAAATAGTATTTAGCAGTTTATATTTACGAAAACAATTGCATTTTCTGTGTACTGTGGAAGACCAGATGTGGGGAATGCAGGTTCCAGGGTTTAGTAAAACTTTAAAAGGCACTCTTTGGTTTGCCTCCTCCCAAACTACTCACAGGCATAAATCACATATTGTTTTTCTTCCGTTAACTTTATTTACATCGGTGTTACACCAGGACAAACCCGACATGTTTTGGAAATCTCTTTCCTCAGAGTTTGGTAACCCTGAGCACTGAGATTTCAGAAACGCGTTGGGTTTGTCTTGGTGTGTCTGCAATGTAAATACGAAACACCATGAATGAAAAACAATATGCGACCATGGACAACTGGGTATCCCAGAATAAACATTATATTGTACTGTACATGTGTAGAAATGACAGCAGCTTTGTCATTTCATTATTTCTTTATTTTTGTATCACAATAAAGATAGACATACACTGCCTTTTATGTCAAGTCTTATATATTGCCTCAAAATTCCCAAGGGAAAAACATAGAAGCTTTGTATAGTTTCTAGCGCTATGGTACTACATTATGGAAATACAGGAACTGATTACACAGCACTGATTGCTGTATAAATGCCAATGGTCCCAAAAAAGTGTCAAAAGTGTCCGATCTGTCCATCGCAATACCGCTAAAAAATCGCTGATCACCGCCATTACTAGTAAAAAAAAAAAAAATTAATGAAAATTCCATAAATCTTTCCCATAGTTTGCAGACACAATCCTATCCCCATAGAGTTAGAACACACTGAGGGAACACACAATTAACTCCTTGATTGCCCCCTTTTGTTAACCCCTTCACTGCCAGTGACATTTATACAATAATCAGTGCATATTTATAGCACTGATTGCTGTATAAATGCCAATGGTCCCAAAAAAGTGTCAAAAGTGTCCAATCTGTCCATCGCAATACCGCTAAAAATCGCTGATCACCGCCATTACTAGTAAAAAAAATAAAAAAAATAATGAAAATGCCATAAATCTTTCCCATAGTTTGCAGACGCTATAACCTTTGTGAAAACCAATCAATATACGTTTATTGCGATTTTTTTTAACCAAAAATATGTAGAAGAATATATATCGGCCTAAACTGATGAAAAAATGTGTTTGTTTTTTTTTTAAATTCGGGGGATATTTATTATAGCAAAAAGTAAAAAATATTGTTTTGTTTTCAAAATTGTTGCTTTTTTTTTGTTTATAGCGCAAAAAATAAAAACCGCAGAGATGATCAAATAGCATCAAAAGAAAGCTCTATTTGTGGGGGAAAAAAGAACGCCAATTGTGTTTGGGTACAGCGTTGAACGACCGCGCAATTGTCAGTTAAAACAGCGCAGCGTCGAATTGTAAAAAGTGCTCTGGTCAGAAAGGGGGTAAAATATTCCGGGGCTGAAGTGGTTAAGTAAAATGGTGTCCAACAAAATGCTTATTCTGTCTATCGCAGTTGGGTCTATCGGTCACTTACTCATAACTTGGATCTGAAAAAAGGGCAAAAGTTTAGGTCAGTCTTTTTCTGCAAAGTCCAATAATTAACCATAATAAGTAGATCTTTGTCATCCCTACGCCTCCAAGTCTTTACTGTAAGATGTAATCGTAGGTTGGGTGGGTGGGGGGTGTCTGTAAAGTTCAACAAAATCTTTAAGATGTACGAGTTAGGTATCTGCTTACGCATAAAAAAAAGAAAGAGAAAAAACAGGACTAATAAATTATATACATTCCTTGAAGATGACATTAGCAATAAATTATTTCTTGTACATTTTTTTTTGTATCAGTTCACAGGCTGGAGAAAAGATTGATAAGATGGATCCTCAGGAATTTTTCATTATATCACACGGACACTTTGTTAGTTACGGAACTAAACATTATAACAACATTGATATAAGGGTTGCATTTCAAACAAGCAAAGTTAGAATAATGTGTTCAATGTTTTAGAAGTTAAGCGCTAGGAGTGAGTGCATTACATGTTAACCACTTCAGCTCCGGGAGATTTACCCGCATGGCCAGGCCATTTTTTTGCGATACGGCACTGCCTTATTTTTACTGACAATTGCACGATTGTGTGACGCTGTACCCAAATAAAACGAATGTCCTTTTTTACCTACAAATAGAGCTTTCTTTTGGGGGTATTTGATCACCTCTGCGGTTTTTATTTTTTACGCTATAAAAAAGACAGTCAATTTTGAAAAAAAAAAAAAAAAAAATATATATATATATATATATATATATATATATACACACACACAACTGTTACATAAGCCACATCCAATTTTAAAGAGATAGTAAAGCAAAGGGAAACAAGTCTAAGGGAAAAAACGAATGCAGCCACCACATTCAATGATTGGTCAACTGTAATATATTGCATTTTCAGTCTAATACCACTACTGCAAAAATTAAAAGCCAGCAGCTGCACATACTGCAGCTGCTGACTTTTAATAATCGGACACTTACCTGTCCTGGAGTCCAGTGATGTCGGCACCGCAGACAATGTTTCCATCAGCTGTCGGGTGCTGCCACCTCCATTGCGAGTAAGGGAACCTGAAGCCTTGTGGCTTCACACCGGGAACCCTACTTCGCATGCGCAAGACTCCGCTCCTCTTTCCTACTGGCCTGTTAGCCAAGCAACTTTCCTCATTGGAACACTGCAAGTGCATCAGTTGGTTGATAATGAAAAAAACACTCCCATTCAGATTCACTTTGCACATTGACATAACCAAACAGATTTTTCTTCTGAGCAGAAGCAGGTAGGAATCAGCAACAAGGTTTGTTAACCCCTTCCCGCTGCGCCCCCCGGCTATTTGAGAGCCTCTAAATGCCAAGAGGTGGAGGCGGGCATTCGGGTCATGTGACAGATGTGATTGGCTTTCAAAGCATTCACACGATCAGAAAGCTCCTGATTGCAAGTATGCATCAGGAGTTTTTCGGTCCCTGACGGTAACTGTGCTGGGAGTGCGTAGGGCGCACACTCTGACCACAGAAAGGTGTTTACATAGGGCCGCATATATATGGGTACCTTCAACGGTCATGACTAAGCCTATTTTTGACATTTGGTGTTTACAAGTTAAAATCCGTATTTTTTGCTAGAAAATTACTTAGAGTCCCCAAACATTATATATATATTTTTTAGCAGAGAATCTAGAGAATAAAATGGTGATTGTTGCAATATTTCATATCACACGGTATTTGTGCAGCGGTGTTTTAAACGCAACTTTTGGGGAAAAGGGACACTTTCATGAATTTTAAAAAAACTAAACAGTAAAGTTAGCCCAATTTTTTTTGTATAATGTGAAAGATGATGTTACGCTGAGTAAATAAATACCAAACATGTCACGCTTTATAATTGCACACACTCATGGAATGGCGACAAATTACGGTACCTAAAAATCTCCATAGGTGATGCCTTCAATTTTTTTTTACGGTCACCAGGTTAGAGTTACAGAGGAGGTCAGGTACTAGAATTATTGCTCTCGCTCTGACAATCGCGGTGATACCTCACGTGTGATTTAAACACCATTTACATATGCAGGTGCGACTTTCGTATGAGTTTTCTTTGCTGCGCGAGCTCGCGGGGACGGGGGCGCTTTTAAAGAAAAAAAAATTTTCTTATTTATTTTTATAAATTGTGTTTAAAAAAAAAATAAATACATTTTTGATATCTTTTATTGCTGTCACAAGGAATGTAAACATCCCTTGTGACAGTAATAGGTGGTGACAGGTACCCTTTATGGAGGGATCGGGGGTCTAAAAGACCCCTGATCCCTCCTTTGCACTTCAAAGTATTCAGATCGCCGTTTTTGGCGATTCTGAATACTGTAATTTTTTTTAAAACCGGCGCCATTGGCAGCCGAGTAAACGGGAAGTGACGTCATGACGTCGCTTCCGAGTTTACTATTAGGAGGCTGGAACAAATCCACTTAGAGCCCTTTCACACTGGGGCGGGGGGGCGGCGTCGGCGGTAAAACCGCCCCGCTAGCGGCCGAGAAAGGGTTAAATACCACCGCAAAGCGCCTCTGCAGAGGCGCTTTGCCGGCGGTATAGCCGCGCCGTCCCATTGATTTCAATGGGCAGGAGCGGTAAAGGAGCGGTATACACACCGCTCCTTCACCGCTCCGAAGATGCTGCTGGCAGGACTTTTTTTATCGTCCTGCCAGCGCATCGCTCCAGTGTGAAAGCCCTCGGGGCTTTCACACTGGAATAAAAGTAGCGGCACTTTCGGGTCGGTTTGCAGGCGCTATTATTAGCGCAATAGCGCCTGCAAACCGCCCCAGTGTGAAAGGGCTCTTACGGCTTTGTTCCAGACTGTCACTAGCCGCCGGAGGTGATCCACCAGGAGGCCCGGTAAGAGCGGCGGCGGGAGGGGGGAGTCCCCTCCCGCTCCTCCAGTGTAACAGCCAAGAGGCTTTTAGCCGCATCGGTTGTTATACCTGGAAAGCCGATCGCCAGCTCTAAAAAACAGTACCTGCAGCTGCGGGCATCATCCCAATATAACCCCCGAAAGCCGAGTATGCACACCTGCGTACGCTCGGCGTGAAGGGGTTAAAATCCTTAACTGTACCTTTATCATTTATATTTAATTGTTTTTTCCCAACAAAAATGGAGCTACCCTTTAAATGTTTGCTGTGCTTTAATGTCGGAGCTACTTTGTTTTTTGATTACTGTTGGGAGTATTCTTCTTGGTGCTGGAAGCCCCACGCATAGAAAACCTTTAGTACCATTAGCAAATGTACTGTAGCTCTCTAACCCAGCCTTTTTTAACCAGGGTGCCCAGGCACCCTGGTGTGCCTTGAGGTTTCTTCAGGGGTGCCTTGGCAAAATGCCTATAAACTGCCCAAAAATTGTATACAAGCTGGCGTATGGATGAAGGCTGCCTTTTCGTTACACAAAGCCACAGGTTTTCATTGTGCAGCATTACAACCTAGCTGCCGACTTCCCAACGACCAGTGGCATCATCTGTTGATAAGGAGGATCTCAGTCGCCTGCATAGCACCCTTATTTGACCCTCCCCTGCCCCTCTCCATCAGCACTGGGGTCACATTAGCTGAGTGATGGAGAAAAACTGAGGGAGAAGAGAAACATTAGAATACTAGTCTGTACCAGTTTGCAAAAGTGTATTTGCTTTGGAAGAATAAATCGCTTCTAATGTGGGGTGTGGATGTTGCTGCAATATGTAAAAAGAATCGAATCATTTTTTACATTTTAGAATGGGGTGCCTCAAGACTGACCATAATTTTTAGAGGGTGCCTTAACAGTTAACCAGTCCATATCCCTTACCATCTTCAGTACTGCTGCTAACAGCTAAAAAGTCAATAAAAACTGTACATCTTCTATTTGATGTTGATCCTTCTGACACACAGCTTGTGGTAAATATGAACCTGGCTACAAAATATACAGAATATTACTGCCTATTTATGGCTGTTCACCTTGACTGGTGAATTTAGCAAAAATTCTTTTAACATTAAAAATGTATTTGATATTTAAAAATGTATTTGATATTAAATTTCTACATAGCTACAGACACATAAAACATTCTATTAGAATACTAAATTATTAATAGCGTGGGAGAAAGTACACACAGTGAAGTGGACAACACCAAGGGACTTCGGGCAGTTCAGTATGTGCACTTAATTTCTGAGAAAACATAATGATTTAATGCAGGATTATTGCTGAACAAGGGGTCATAGAAAATTATGTTTAATTTTACAAAAATAAAATAATTTATTTGAGGAATTTACAGAGAAAATTGATGGGATTTATTCACGAGAAATTAGAACGTTTGGCAGAGGACTCTGGTAAACCTCTTACCAACCTGGGCAATTCAAGTGGAGCCTAATAAGACAAAATGCATAAAAGATCTAGGCAGCCATCTATACTGTATGCAAATCTTGACTGCATTAAAAGCTGAATCTGGACCCGTCAATAATAGTGATCAGCAAGGCCATCCATCACAATAACAACCAACAGGATCAACAGGCAGATTTGGGAAGTAGGCTAAGGACAAGATGTGCTTATAGCCTAACCTCTTTACAACACCACAACAAAAATATGTGCCATTGTGTTGTTCTGGGGTGCGCTTCATTGGAGCCCCCTGAACTGTGACTGAGCTGTCAACCAATCAGGAGCTGGTTAAGACAGGTTCCCGATTACGTCATCACTGCACAGCCAATCATGTTGAGCAAACGGCGTCAAAGCCTACTGATAGACTTGGCTCCCACTGGCAATAAGGGTTTAAACTACATGTCTGTAGACATGCTGAACATTTTGCCATGATGTTTTCACTGAAGGTACCCCATGCGTATGCATTTCTTTATCAAATTAGATTTTTGGCTTACCTGTGAAATCCTTTTCTTGGAGTACATTACAAGACACTGGATCACCATGGGTAAGGTAGCTGCCTTCAGGTGATTGGACACTGGCAAACAAAGACTGTAAGAACCATCCTAATATAACCCCTCCAACTCTCAGAAAGTCTTAGTTTTGTAACAAGCAAAATCCTATTTTCCTAATTGTACATTACGGGGCACAGGATCAGAGTCTTAGACCATGGGACATCTGAAAGCAGGCCAACACAGCAAACAAATGGGCCCACGTAACAAACGGGTCAAGAGAAGGGCTCCATAGAACTTAGAGCAGCTTGAAGGACCTTGTGACCAAAACTGACATCAGATGAGGCCTGAACACCCACCTGATAAAACTTTCAGAAAAACACCCCTGTGATGGTTTCAACTGGTGAGTATAGTAGCAAGTCCTAGTTGCAATCTTGAAACACCCAATACGAGGACAATATGTGACCAGTCTAAACTATGTGGCATGTTCACCAATGCCAGGAGCATGGCGGACAAGATGGGTGAACTAGAGATACGGTTGTACAAGGAGGATTTGGATTTTGTGGGAATTTCAGAGACCTGGTTCAACAGCTCTCATGATTGGCTGGCAAACATTCAAGGGTATACCCTATACCGCAAGGATAGAGAAGGTAAAAAAGGGGAAGGGGTATGCCTATATATCAAGAATAATGTACAAGTGAGTGTGAGAGATGACATCACTGAGGGGGCTAGGGAGGAGGTGGAATCTTTATGGGTAGAGCTCCAAAGGGATGAAGCTAAGGGGAAAATAATACTGGGAGTATGCTATAGGCCCCCAAACCTGAGGGAGGAAGTGGAGACGGATCTCCTATCACAAATTGGATTAGCAGCAAGGATGGGAAGTGTTATCATAATGGGGGATTTTAATTATCCAGACATAGACTGGGCGGAGGGAACCGCGCATTCATTTAAGGCTCGCCAGTTCCTTAGTGTTTTGCAGGACAATTTTATGGGTCAGATGGTAGACGCACCAACTAGAAATAAAACAATACTAGATCTACTGATTACCAATAATACAGACCTGATAACAGATGTGGTAATACGGGGCAATTTAGGTAACAGCGATCACAGGTCAATTAGTTTCAGTATAAATCACACAAATAGGAAACATGAAGGGAACACAAAGACACTGAATTTCAAAAGAGCCAACTTCCCTAAACTACAAACCTTGCTAAAAGGCATAAATTGGGATAAAATATTAGGAACAAAGAATACGGAGGAGAGATGGGTTTGCTTTAAGAGCATATTAAATAAGGGCATTAGCCAATGTATCCCATTGGGTAATAAATTTAAAAGAGCGAACAAACATCCTGGATGGCTTAACTCCGATGTAAAAATGCATATAAAAGCAAAGGAGAAGGCCTTCAAAAAATACAAGGTTGAGGGATCATCCTCAGCATTCAGTATTTATAAAGAATGCAATAAGAAATGTAAGGGTGCAATTAGGATGGCTAAGATAGAACATGAAAGACACATAGCGGAGGAGAGCAAAAGAAATCCCAAGAAATTCTTTAAGTATGTAAACAGTAAAAAAGGGAGGACAGACCATATTGGCCCCATAAAGAATGAGGAAGGACATCTGGTTACAAAGGATGGGGAGATGGCAAAGGTATTGAATTTATTCTTCTCCTCAGTCTTCACAAGTGAATCGGGGGGCTTCAGTAACCAAAACTGCAGTGTTTATCCTCATGACACATCACAGGAAGCACCTCCATGGTTAACAGAGGACGGAATTAAAATTAGACTTGAGAAACTTAACATTAATAAATCACCGGGACCAGATGGCTTGCATCCGAGGGTACTTAGGGAACTCAGTCAGGTGATTGCCAGACCGTTGTTCCTAATATTTACAGACAGTCTATTGACTGGAATGGTACCAGCTGATTGGAGAAAAGCCAATGTAGCACCAATATTTAAAAAGGGCCCAAAAAACATCCCTGGGAATTACAGACCAGTTAGCCTAACATCAATAGTATGTAAACTCTTGGAGGGGATGATAAGGGACTATATACAGGATTTTAGTAATAAGAATGATTTCATTAGCAGTAATCAGCATGGATTCATGAAGAATCGTTCTTGCCAAACCAATCTATTAACCTTCTATGAGGAGGTGAGTTGCCATCTAGATAAAGGAAGGCCCGTAGACGTGGTGCATCTGGATTTTGCAAAAGCATTTGACACAGTTCCCCATAAACGTTTACTATACAAAATAAGGTGCTTTGGCATGGACCATAGGGTGAGTACATGGATTGAAAACTGGCTACAAGGGCGTGTTCAGAGGGTGGTGATAAATGGGGAGTACTCAGAATGGTCAGGGGTGGGTAGTGGGGTTCCCCAGGGTTCTGTGCTGGGACCAATCCTATTTAATTTGTTCATAAACGACCTGGAGGATGGGATAAACAGTTCAATCTCTGTATTTGCAGACGATACTAAGCTAAGCAGGGCAATAACTTCTCTGCAGGATGTGGAAATCTTGCAAAAAGACCTGAACAAATTAATGGGGTGGGCGACTACATGGCAAATGAGGTTCAATGTAGAAAAATGTAAAATAATGCATTTGGGTGGCAAAAATATGAATGCAATCTATACACTGGGGGGAGAACCTCTGGGGGAATCTAGGATGGAAAAGGACCTGGGGGTCCTAGTGGATGATAGGCTCAGCAATGGCATGCAATGCCAAGCTGCTGCTAATAAAGCAAACAGAATATTGGCATGCATTAAAAGGGGGATCAACTGCAGAGATAAAACGATAATTCTCCCGCTCTACAAGACTCTGGTCCGGCCGCACCTGGAGTATGCTGTCCAGTTCTGGGCACCAGTCCTCAGGAGGGACGTACTGGAAATGGAGCGAGTACAAAGAAGGGCAACAAAGCTAAAAAAGGGTCTGGAGGATCTTAGTTATGAGGAAAGGTTGCGAGCACTGAACTTATTCTCTCTGGAGAAGAGACGCTTGAGAGGGGATATGATTTCAATTTACAAATACTGTACTGGTGACCCCACAATAGGGATAAAACTTTTTCGCAGAAGAGAGTTTAATAAGACTCGTGGCCACTCATTACAATTAGAAGAAAAGAGGTTTAACCTTAAACTACGTAGAGGGTTCTTTACTGTAAGAACGGTAAGGATGTGGAATTCCCTTCCACAGGCGGTGGTCTCAGCGGGGAGCATTGATAGCTTCAAGAAACTATTAGATAATCACCTGAATGACCGCAATATACAGGGATATGTAATGTAATACTGACACATTATCACACACATAGGTTGGACTTGATGGACTTGTGTCTTTTTTCAACCTCACCTACTATGTAACTATGTAACTAATCCTATACATAACGGATTTATTAATAAATGTAGGTTTTCTAAATAATTTTCCTCTAGGATACAGCGCTGCTGGCTACCCAGCATGCACCTCCCAATCTCACGCATGCAAAAACTGTACAAAGAAATGAGAGGCAAGTAGTCTTTGGAGAAAAGTAACTATGGCAGAGATCTTACCATTGATGGTGCTCAAGGCTAAATGTAGATCCAAATTGGATTGGAGAAAAGAAAAGATCTGTTGCAGAAGTATCTCCTGGGATGGAATTTTCTAGCCTCGCACCACACAAAGCACTATTTCCAGAATTTGTGAGAAGGTGATATCCTAGCTTTTAAAATCATAGGGAAGAGCTAAGACGACTTAAAAGCCAGTGACTCGAAACAGTATGGTGGACCGGTTCCTGTTATAGAAGATCTGGGAGAGCCCACAGAGAATCGTGCCTATCCGCCCAGCATCATTGGTTGCTAGGACAAGGGGGACCCTAGAACTCCTCTTGCCAATAATTATGCTTTGCTCGGGTAGCCCATCCTTCTAATAGTGTGCACAGCTCCTTCAACCTACAGTCAGTAGGCACAGAGCAGTGACTGAAAGTTTCTAACGTAAGTAAACACTGTTCCCATTCACCACCAACAAAAGGAGAGACAATGGGCTGACCAACAGTAAGGGGGGTGGGGGCACTTGACCTCTGACCGGAAGCAAGAATGGCACTTGACCAGAAGCAAGTGAGTTACTTCTCCACTGACCAGAAGAAAAGTGGGCACTCATTTACTTCTTAACAAGCAGAAAGAGAGGGGCACTTGTCCACTGACCAGCAGCAAGAGGGCATTTGTCCACTGACCAGTAGCAAGAGGAACTAGTCCAATGAACATCAGCAAGGGAACACTTGTCCACTGACCAGCAGCAAGGAAACGCTTATCCAGTTAAAAGAAAGAGAGGGACACATGTCCACTGACGATCAGCAAGGAAACACATATCCATTTACCAGAAAGCAAGGGGGCACATGTCCACTGGCCAGCAGCAAGGGAAGCACTTCTCCACTGACCAGCAGCAAGGGAAGTCCTTGTCCACTGACCAGAAGCAAGGAGGCACTTGTTCACTGACCATCAGCAAGGAAACACATATCCATTTACCAGAAAGCAAGGGGGCACATGTCCACTGATCAGCAGCAAGCGAAGCACTTGTCCACTGACCAGAAGCAATGAGGCACTTGTCTACTGTCCACTCTTGTCCACTCACCAGCACACAACTGACAGAAAGCAAGAGGGTACACATTGTCAACCTGCATTAAAGGGGCACTTCTTCACTCACCAGCAGTAGGGGGAACATATCACCGCCTGCCCTAAATCTTTCTATGGCTTTTGGACTGTCTGCTGCTAGCCTTGAACACTTCCAAGATTGGTGTCCACCCAGCCCCTAGTCTTGGTTGATACTGTACAGTGCACCCGACTGTATTGAAATTGCATATTTGTAATATTTCCCTTTAAGCAATTCCCCGTGCTATATTTTGTCAGAACAAAGGTGGTTCTCCCCCCCAGTGGCACCAAGGAGTGTGTGTCATGAGAAGGTCTACCCGTTGGTGGCGCTATCGGTCTCTTGGATCGCAGTACCAGTGTCCATCAGCAGGTGTCTCCCAACACCTAGGACCTGCAGTAAGAGGTCTTTCCTGCTGGTGGCACTGTTGCATCCTCGGGCCGTAGTACCGGCGTCAACCAGCGGGTGCACTCTGGCAGTGTGGAGCAAACAGGTCACACTGCGCTCAGCTGTAACGTGAGGTCAATTACCACAGCCTTACAAATACCCGGCAAGCCCTCATAGGCTTGCCTTGGTATCTCTCTCTCCCTGCGTTCTGACCTTGCTGCCTGTTTTACCTTGACCTTGAGCCTGTTATCTGCCTTGTCCTGATCTGATCCCATCCCTATCCTGAGGCCTTCCTAGTCCTGTCCCTTCTGTTCCTGGCTCCCTTGGATCCCTGCCCTGAACCCCATCCATCCATCCTCTCCTTGTCCTGTTCAGGTTCCCGTCCTTACCCTTCTGCTGACTTCCCTGTGTATGACCTTGGCTTGGCTTGTTTACGATTACGGTATCTCCCTTTACTTATATATATATATACATTGTTGTTTGTAGTGGGTTGTTGTGTGGGTTTTTGCACTGTTTGTTCCTGTCACTTATCACTTGTTAATAAACACCATTTCACTTACATGTGTTTCTGGTCTCCTCTGTGCAGTCCACACAGTCTGGTCAATTAGATTCTCTGACAGTATACCAAGGCCATCCCTGACCAGACGTGGCTGCACTGAGAAACCGTCCTGTTACGGTGGGCGCGCAAAATGGACTTTGATGAAATTGTCTATTATTCTCTGCTGGCGGCAGAGGATAATGAATATTGCCGTCAGACTCTTAAAGATTGGACCCGTGACCAACTGCTGGAAACGATCCAAACAGCCCATTTACTAGTAGATCGGGGTCATGCGTTATTTGAGGATGTTCAGCCTTTGATCCAGTTGTGTGCAGAGTCGGCCTTGTCATGCATTCCCGAAGGTAGTGACGATTTCTCCCCTCCTTTCAGTTGTGACCAGGTGGAATCCCTGGTATGGTTGTTAGAGGATGATCCGGCTTACTTTGATGAACATTATTCCGCTTGTTCCCAGCAGGTGTTATCCGATTGCATTTATTCAGTACAATCTCTGGTTAGTCAGGCTGTATGTGAATCAGCGTTTGTTCAACCTTTGCTGCAGGCATGGTCAGACCTCCTGTCTTTAGCTAAGCCACAACATTCCAGCCCTGCCATTAATCATCTGCCTTCCAAAAGATCTATCTCCCCGTCACCTATGGCAACCTCAGCTACAACCCAGTTTAATCAGCTCCCTACCAAATACTACCACCCAGTCTCCAAGTGTCGCACCTATCCTGCTTTCAATTCACCTGTCTCTTCTCCTCCACCTGTAACAGTCCCACAAAACCCCTCTCTAGCTACAGTTCCTTGGTCTTCCTTCGATCCAGCTACTTTCTTTGCTTACAGCCCTGCACCTACATACAAAACTGCACGGGCTAAACCAAAGAAGAAGCAAAAATTCTTCCCGACCCATACCATCCTGCCAGTAACCCAACCTGTTCCAGCTTTGCAGTCTGACGTTCCGGCTCGCCAGTCTGAAGTCCCGGCTTTGCAGTCTGAAGTCCCGGCTTTGCAGTCTGAAGTCCCGGCTTTGCAGTCTGAAGTCCCGGCTTTGCAGTCTGAAGTCCCGGCTTTGCAGTCTGAAGTCCCGGCTTTGCAGTCTGAAGTCCCGGCTTTGCAGTCTGAAGTCCCGGCTTTGCAGTCTGAAGTCCCGGCTTTGCAGTCTGAAGTCCCGGCTTTGCAGTCTGAAGTCCCGGCTTTGCAGTCTGAGGTCCCGGCTTTGCAGTCTGAGGTCCCGGCTTTGCAGTCTGAGGTCCCGGCTTTGCAGTCTGAGGTTCCAGCCTTCCAGTCTGAGGTTCCAGCCTGAGGTTCCAGCTTTGCAGTCTGATGTTCCAGCTTTGCAGTCTGACGTTCCAGCTCGCCAGTCTGATGTTCCAGCCTTCCAGTCTGGTGTTCCAGCCTTCCAGTCTGGTGTTCCAGCCTTGCAGTCTGATGTTCCAGCTTTGCAGTCTGATGTTCCAGCTTTGCAGTCTGATGTTCCAGCTTTGCAGTCTGATGTTCCAGCTTTGCAGTCTGATGTTCCAGCTTTGCAGTCTGATGTTCCAGCTTTGCAGTCTGGTGTTCCAGCTTTGCAGTCTGGTGTTCCAGCTTTGCAGTCTGGTGTTCCAGCTTTGCAGTCTGGTGTTCCAGCTTTGCAGTCTGGTGTTCCAGCTTTGCAGTCTGGTGTTCCAGCTTTGCAGTCTGGTGTTCCAGCTTTGCAGTCTGGTGTTCAAGCTTTGCAGTCTGAAGTTCAAGCTTTGCAGTCTGAAGTTCAAGCTTTGCAGTCTGATGTCCCAGCCTTCCAGTCTGCTGTTTCAGCCTTCCAGTCTGATGTTCCAGCTTTGCAGTCTGATGTTCCAGCTTTGCAGTCTGGTGTTCCAGCTTTGCAGTCTGGTGTTCCAGCTTTGCAGTCTGGTGTTCCAGCTTTGCAGTCTGGTGTTCCAACTTTGCAGTCTGGTGTTCCAGCTTTGCAGTCTGGTGTTCAAGCTTTGCAGTCTGGTGTTCAAGCTTTGCAGTCTGAAGTTCAAGCTTTGCAGTCTGAAGTTCAAGCTTTGCAGTCTGATGTCCCAGCCTTCCAGTCTGCTGTTTCAGCCTTCCAGTCTGATGTTCCAGCTTTGCAGTCTGATGTTCCAGCTTTACAGTCTGATGTGCCTGCCTCCCAGTCTGTCGTCCCGATGCCTGCCTTCCAGCTCGATGTCCCTGCCTTCCAGCCGGATGTCTTGCAGCTTGCCTTCCAGCCTGATGTCTTGATGCCTACCTACCAGTCTGATGTGCCAGCTTTCCAGATTGGTGTGCCAGTTTCCCAGATTGATGTGCCAGCTTCCCAGCCTGATGCCTTGCAGCTTGTCTTCCAGCCTGATGTCTTGATGCCTACCTGCCAGTCTGATGTGCCAGCTTCCCAGTCTGATGTGCCAGCTTCCCAGTCTGATGTGCCAGCTTCCCAGTCTGATGTGCCAGCTTCCCAGTCTGATGTGCCAGCTTCCCAGATTGATGTGCCAGCTTCCCAGATTGATGTGCCAGCTTCCCAGATTGATGTGCCAGCTTCCCAGATTGATGTGCCAGCTTCCCAGATTGATGTGCCAGCTTCCCAGTTTGCTGTCCCAGCTTCCCAGCCTGATGTCTTGCAGCTTGCCTTTCAGCCTGATGCCTCGAAGATAGCTTCTCAGTCGGATGTTCCAGCTTTCCAGTCTGATGTTCCAGCCCTCCAGCCTGATGTTCGGGTGTCTGCCCTCCAGCTCAAGTGGTTCCTGTCATCTGCTGCCCAGCTCAAGTGGTTCCTGTCGTCTGCTGCCCAGCTCAAGTGGTTCCTGTCGTCTGCTGCCCAGCTCAAGTGTTTCCTGTCGTCTGCTGCCCAGCTCAAGCGTTTCCTGTCGTCTGCTGCCCAGCTCAAGCGTTTCCTGTCGTCTGCTGCCCAGCTCAAGCGGTTCCTGTCGTTTGCTGCCCAGCTCAAGCGGTTCCTGTCGTTTGCTGCCCAGCTCAAGTGGTTCCTGTCGTTTGCTGCCCAGCTCAAGTGGTTCCTGTCGTTTGCTGCCCAGCTCAAGTGGTTCCTGTCGTTTGCTGCCCAGCTCAAGTGGTTCCTGTCGTTTGCTGCCCAGCTCAAGTGGTTCCTGTCGTTTGCTGCCCAGCTCAAGTGGTTCCTGTCGTTTGCTGCCCAGCTCAAGTGGTTCCTGTCGTTTGCTGCCCAGCTCAAGTGGTTCCTGTCGTTTGCTGCCCAGCTCAAGTGGTTCCTGTCGTTTGCTGCCCAGCTCAAGTGGTTCCTGTCGTTTGCTGCCCAGCTCAAGTGGTTCCTGTCGTCTGCTGCCCAGCTCAAGTGGTTCCTGTCGTCTACTGCCCAGTTTAATGACTCTGACATGCCAGCAGTACCCACTGTCCAGGTTGATGTACCCGATGCCCGGCCTGATGTGCCCTCACCTGTCCAGTTGAAGGCCATGAACTTTGAACAGATACACCTTGTTGGAGCGTCCGGAGGCCGCTCCTTTAGGGGGGGGTACTGTCATGAGAAGGTCTACCCGTTGGTGGCGCTATCGGTCTCTTGGATCGCAGTACCAGTGTCCATCAGCAGGTGTCTCCCAACACCTAGGACCTGCAGTAAGAGGTCTTTCCTGCTGGTGGCACTGTTGCATCCTCGGGCCGTAGTACCGGCGTCAACCAGCGGGTGCACTCTGGCAGTGTGGAGCAAACAGGTCACACTGCGCTCAGCTGTAACGTGAGGTCAATTACCACAGCCTTACAAATACCCGGCAAGCCCTCATAGGCTTGCCTTGGTATCTCTCTCTCCCTGCGTTCTGACCTTGCTGCCTGTTTTACCTTGACCTTGAGCCTGCTATCTGCCTTGTCCTGATCTGATCCCATCCCTATCCTGAGGCCTTCCTAGTCCTGTCCCTTCTGTTCCTGGCTCCCTTGGATCCCTGCCCTGAACCCCATCCATCCATCCTCTCCTTGTCCTGTTCAGGTTCCCGTCCTTACCCTTCTGCTGACTTCCCTGTGTATGACCTTGGCTTGGCTTGTTTACGATTACGGTATCTCCCTTTACTTATATATATATATACATTGTTGTTTGTAGTGGGTTGTTGTGTGGGTTTTTGCACTGTTTGTTCCTGTCACTTATCACTTGTTAATAAACACCATTTCACTTACATGTGTTTCTGGTCTCCTCTGTGCAGTCCACACAGTCTGGTCAATTAGATTCTCTGACAGTGTGGCACCATCATCCAATGCAAAAGGCAGTCTTCCTAAGCCTATAAAATCCAGTTTGGCACAGCTAGCTTCAAGTATCACTGTTGGCCTTGCCCCCTACTCCACCCTCTGTCCCTTATTTTGCCAGAACAAGCTAGGCAACCCTGTGCACCGAAGATGGTCAAAAGCCTAAAAATTCTGTTTGCACTTTGCAATAAATGTTTCTATAATATTAGGCTAAATCTGCATACTATATACACCATCGGTTCAGCATGAAGGAATAATTACCTTACCATGGCTCCACCCTCTGTCCTTAAATGAGGAGTAATCTTCTTTTTGGGACATGTGATGGAATGAGACATGTGTACAGTATACCTTCCGTACTAAAATAGCATTTCAAATAAACATTGTAGAAGGTGATGGGTGGAAAATGTTTTATATTCATCTCAGTAAACATATCATGACAGGGAAGAAGGTTGTTACAGGACTGGATTAGCACCTCTAGATCTGATGCCATGATACTCTATTGGAAAAAAAGAGAAGAGTGCCAAGTCCTTGTTTATGAAGAGCTCCTGCATACTGTAAACATAGACAGCCACTGGCATCTACCACACCTGAATCATTTCTGAAAATTCAACATCCAAAAACTAAAACAATAACCAAGACTGTCAGGAGTTCAGGTGGTGGCAACATGTTCCTTCACTCCATTCAAAAATAAAGGTAAACTCCAGGTAAACAGCTAAATGCATAGGTAAAGTGCATTCTTTATATGGGAGCTGTGTTACCTACCAGAAGGTTTGTAATTATGTCCATCCAGTCCAGTCTGCCACACAGCATAGCCTGGTGGATGCCACCACTGATAGTTAAGGAATACAGTTGTGACTCTCCTCCAACCCAGCCTGCTGGCTGGATACAGAAATATCAGCAAGATATGGTTGATCTGTACGTTTTTCTAAACATATTTGCATGTAGCTCATCTCATTGGATCCCCGTCTGTACCCTTCATAACCCTAGTATGAGCCCTGCATAATTTACCTGACTAAAAAAATATATATATTTTACAAATTAAAGACAGGAATATAATGATGAAAAAAACTGTACATTCCATTTAATGCAATAAAAAATATTTCCTTCATTCTCTCCTATCTATAGAGACGTATGCAACCTGCACTGTTGTAGTCAATGTATAAGCTGCAACAGAACAGCTAGAACCTTCAAGGCCCCGGTGCAAGAACCCACGAAGGGCCCCCCGTCTACTGGCTGGGGCCCTTCCTTTTGAGCCCGGTGGTGGAACGCCAAGGCCCAGTTGCAAGTGCGACCTTTGCAACCCTGGTAGTTCCGCCACTAGTTCCGTCTGTAGTTTTTTAAATATTTTTTTATTTTTATTATTATTATTTTTTACCTTTTTCTTTTTTTCTACAATTGTATTTTTTATTATTTTTTTACGAGCCCTGTTGGGAGGCTGTGGTGAAATATCAGGGGTCTAAACAGACCTCTGATGTTTCATCTTTAATCACTTAAGGACTGAGCCTCGTTTTTACACTTGTTGTTTACAAGTTAAAATCATTTTCTTTTGCTAGAAAATTACTTAGAGCCCCCAAACATTATATACTTTCTTTCTAACACCCTAGAGAATACAATGGCGGTCTTTGCAATACTTTCAGTCACACCATATTTGCGCAGCGGCCTTACAAGCACACTTTTTTTATGTCAAAAATAACATTTTTTGAATTAAAAAATAAGACAACAGTAAAGTTAGCCCAATTCTTTTTATATTGTGAAAGATAAAGTTACGCCGAGTAAAATTGATACCCAACATGTCACGCTGTTTAAAAATGTCTACAGGTTACCAGTTTTGAGTTACAGAGGAGGTCTAGGGCTAGAATTATTGCTCTCGCTCTAACGATCGCGGCGATTTTACCATTTTCATATGTGGGCGCAACTCAGGTATGGGTTCGCTTCGGGATGCGAGCTCGTCGGGACAGGGCGGTTAAAAATTTTTTTTTTATTTCTTATTTATTTAACTTTTAATTTTGACACAGTTTCTTTAAAAAAAAAAAAATCGGGTCTCTTTTATTCTTATTACAAGGAATGTAAACATCCCTTGTAATAGAAAAAAAGCATGACAGGACCTCCTAAAAATGAGATCTGGGGTCAAAAAGACCTCAGATCTCATATTTACACTAAAATGCAATAAAAAATAAATAAATAAATATTGAAAAAAATAAATTCTTCTTTAAGAGCTATGGGCGGAAGTGACGTTTGACGTCGCTTCCGCCCTCCCATGCCATGCAGCCGAGCAGGGTCCACATCTTCCCCTCACTCGGCAGCCAGGCATCCACGGGAGAGGATGCGATCGTCTCCGCTGCTACCGGCGAGTCCAGTAAGCGGCGGAGACGACCAGAGCGTGGCGGGAGGGGGGTGATCACCTCTCCCGCCACAGATAAAAGTGATTTTGTGGCAAATCCACCACTTTAATCTGAAAGATAAACGCACGGCGTTCCCAAAAATACCGGGGTTATGGCAGCTAACTGCTGCCATAACCCTGGTATTTAGCATCAAAGTACAGACGTATGGGTACGTCATTTTGCGTGAAGTGGTTAAGACAGAAAAAGGAGATGGAGGACACAGCCCTCCATCTCCTTCACTGCAGCCCCAGCTGCACAGAATGAATGGACAGGAATAGATCTGTACAGAGCTTCCTGATCATTCACAAACCGAAGCACAGTAAACACAGTTTACTATGCTACAGTTATGTATGGACATAGTCAGTGATCAGTACTGATCAATCACTGGGGTTGATTGACCAAAACTGGAGAGTGCAAAATCTGGTGCAGCTGTGCATGGTAGCCAATCAGCTTCTAACTTCAATTAAGCTTTGACAGAAAAACTGGAAATCGATTGGTTTCTATGCAGAGTTGCATCAGGTTTTGCACTCTAAAGTTTAGTAAATAAACCCCACTGTGTCAATTCAGAAAAGGAAGGGTCTGGTAAATGACATACTTACCAGCCCTGCCCCTCTTATGCAGGTGTACAGGGGAGCTGCATGGGGCTGGGTTGCAATTGTGACCCCTGTAGTTACACCCCTGAGGTGAAATCACAGATGCTGCTAATATCTCCTACACGTTTAGGAGATATTTACTGTACCTACACGTAGGCTTTATTATAGGCTTACGTGTAGGTATAAATAATTACAAAGGGCTTTACTACCACTTTACGTCTTAAAGCATATATAAAAGACAAAAAAATCATATTAATGCAGCACTGTTGCCCTAATCACGGTGCTGCTTCTCCTTTCACTGTCCAGTCATAGGCTGGGGCCCAGAATGGTACAGAGGGAATAAGTTGAATGATGCTAGCTATGAGGACATCTGGAGGCAGAAATATCTGGATTGAAGGTAATTATCATTGCCGCAAATGCTGTTTTTTATTTTAACTTTTAATGGCTGTTCGTTTTGATAATTTTGGCTTAAGCTCTGCTTAAAACTGCCATTGCAGTACAACCATGCACTCCTCACAGCTTATCAAAAGATCTCATTAGATGTACATGCCTTCTGGGCCTAATGGAAGGTCTGGCACCAGCTAGGGCTCAACATACCCTGCTCAGTCTCCTGTTATTTTATGCTCGAAAGGCATTGGTCTTGTACTGGAAGAAGCCAGTGACACCCTTCTTGACATATTGGAAAGGGCTGGTGAATAAAATGGTCCCATTCTGTAAAACTACATATACGAGTAGGGGATGTCCCATAAAATTTGAGAAAATTTGACAAGTCTGGCTAGAAACATGGTGAAAACATTTGCGACCCGGTTGTGATCCTTGGATGTGCTCTCTATCTAGCAATAGGACCCGAGACGTCTTCAGGTTTATTCGTATGTGCTTGATGCTTGTGTGTTATATGTATTTTGGGACCGTAGTTTCAAAGATTTATCATCCTAAACCCCCTAGGGGTTGCTCTATATCGGGTGGGTAGGGTTCCTCATGAGGTGGGATTGCCTAAATGGGGGGGGGGGGGGGGGGGGTTGTACGTCCTTGTTATGTTTTTTTTATTTTTTTTTTAGCCCTGTGAGGCTGAATTATTGTTTTGTATGGTTTTTATGTAAACTCAATAAACAGAAATTTACAAAAAAAAAAATAAAATAAAAAAAAGAAGTACATGCCTTTGCCTGAATAAAGGTGATTACTTTTATATGCATTCCTGTTATTCTACTGTAAATCAAGGGAAATTACACAGCACACCAGGCCTGCATATCAGTTCTAGATCTGTTCTTAGTTCCTGACTTCCTCGAAATCTTCTCTCACACAATGTGAGAACTGGGCACCATTCAACAACCTCAGTTTCCCCGACCATTATTCATTGCTGTCCTGAAAAGCAGAACTGGAGAACAATCCAAAAAGAATTAAGAGCCTGATTTAATCCCTTGATAAAACCTCTATGGATGATTCATGCGTCATTTTTATGAAGAAGGTTACAAGCTGCAAAGAGGCCAGGCAGCGCAAGAAGCTAATGTCACACTATATAAATGTCTTAACAAGTAAGTACCTTGGCAAATCAATCTCTGAAGTCAATGTAAGTGATATGAAAGGGTGAACCTGATGAATAACAAAAGGAACATGTGCATCGGATCAAAGACAGGCTCTCGACAGTCATGTAATAGCTGGAACAAAACATCATGTATAATGACTTTGTATTATCTAATGGAATGCTCGTCAGAGACGGAGACAATGTAACAAGACGGCTTAAAAAGGATCTCACAGTGTCTCAAGAGCAAAGAAACCTTGTGTTCAGCATATATTCTGTTCTTCCCCAAGAACTATTGACACACTCCAGTCAGGCATGACAATCTGGCATTTAAACTTGTTTGCGGACCATATTCTACAAACTGAAGTATTCCATAATTTGTATCTCGGAATTCACCTCCTCCACATAGCTAAATCTGTTTAACTTCTCATACTTCATTATGAATAGCCCTGAACCTGAGAATGTATATATGTTTTTCATTTACCAATGCATGTCTCTAGTCTTGATATGGGTACTGGCTACACCCATCATGGTGGGCATACCCTGGAGGGGTCTTCAGGGTCTGGGATCCATAGGGATGGACCATGGCCCTGGACCTCTATAGTACCCTGCGGCTAATTATACGTGTTTTACCAAAAGCTGAGGTGAGCACCCAAGCAGGTTTCAGTGCCCGACACAATATTACAGGTATTGTGAAGATAATGCCAACTGGGCACCCCAGAAGGCTGTGTGAGAAGGCAAGGGGAAGCCATGTTGTTCAGGATTTAAAGGGCAGCAATGACATTTCTGAGACACCTAACAGTAGTTATCCCCTTACCATAATCCTAGGAATGGCATCTCCTCTAGTCACAACCTCTTAGCTGCATTCCAAACATCTTTATCAGCATGTTGATAGACACAGCAGAACCTCTTAACCAACCTCAAAACAAAGCATGGCAAACAGATAGCCTTTGATTTAGACCTCATAAATCCCTTGACTGAAGTTAACACAATACAGATCTCTGTCTCACCCTATTAAAACTGTAAAGCTTACAGGCTTAAGAAACTGGAACCTTAAATCGAACCTGGACAAAAATGGTTTGTCCCCCCCCCCCTTTAAAAGGGGGGAGCGGGTACCTGGTTTTGATAGGTACCCACTTCCATTTCCACCCAGACCGCCTAGGCAATCAGACTGGAAGTTCACCCCCCCTCCTTCGCCTGCAGCCTTCTGGAACATTACAGGTCCCAGAAGACTGCGGACCCTTCACAAAGCACAGCGCGGCTCGTGCATGCACAGTGGGAAGCCAGCCACCTTTGCAAAAGTTTCCGGCAGCTGGACCCGAAGCCCATTGAAGAATCAGCTCGGGTGAGGACAGCTCTGGATCCCTGATCCCTGGACAGGTGAGTGTCCTTATATTAAAAGTCAGCAGCTACAGTATTTGTAGCTACTGACTTTTAATTTTTTGGGGGGAGACTGAAGCTCCTCTTCAGGGCCTTGTTTAGACTTGATGTTGGAGGGTGGCAAAAATGCACTGTTAAAGTGCTGTGCAAACTGTTGGCACTATATAAATCCTGAAAAATAATTAATAATAAGCCATCCAATTGATATATTTAGTGCGTGTTAAAATATACAGAGGGTAAAATAAGTATTGAACACGTCACCATTTTTCTAGGTAAATATATTTGTAAAGGTGCTATTGACATAAAATTTTCACCACATGTCAGTAACAACCCATGCAATCCATACATACAAAGAAACCAAAACAAAGAATTTCAGCCAATTAAGTTATGTGTTATAACATGGAATGACACAGGGAAAAAGTCCATAAAAAGTATTGAACACTCTAATTGAAATTTATTTAATACTTCGTACGAAAATCCTTTGTTGGTATCGACAGCTTCAAGACGCCTCCTGTATAGAGAAACTAGTCGCATGCATTGCTCAGGTGTGATTTTGGCCCATTCTTCCACACAGTCTTCAAATCTTGAAGGTTCCGCGTGCCTCTTCTATTAACTCTGATTTTTAGTTATTTCCTTATATTTTCTATTTGATTCAAGTCAGGTGGTTGGCTGGGCCATTCGAGCAGCTTTAATTTTCTTTCTTTAAAACCAATTGAGAGTTTCCTTGGCTTTGTGTTTGGGATCATTGTCTTGCTGAAATGTCCACCCTTGTTTCATCTTCATCATCCTGGTAGATGGCAGCAGATTTTTATCAAGAATGTCTTGGTCCATTTTTCCATTCATCCTTTCTTTAATGACATGAAGTTTGCCAGTACCGTATGCTGAAAAACAGACCCACACCATGATGTTCCCACCTCCAAACCTTACTGTTGGTATGGGGGTGTTTTTGGGGTGATGTGCAGTGTCATTTGACCTCCAAACTTGGTGTGTATTATGGGATCCAAAGCGTTAAATTTTGGTCTCATCTGAGCAGACTATATTCTCCCAGTATTTCACAGGCTTGTCAAAATGTTGTGCAGCAAAGTTTAAACGAGCTTCAAGATGCTTTTTCTTCTGCAATGGAGTCTTGTGTGGTGAGCGTGCATACAGGCCATGGTGGTTGAGTGCATTACTTATTGTTTTCTTTGAAACCATTGTACCTGCTAATTACAGGTCTTTCTGAATCTCTCCACAAGTGATCCTTGGGTCTTGGACAACTCTTGTCATAATTCTTTTCACTTCTCTGTCAGAAATCTTGCGAGGAGCACCTGATCATGGCCAGTTTTTGGTGAAACTATATTCTTCCCACTGTCGGATTATGGCCCCAACAGTGCTCACTGGAGCATTCAGAAGTTTAAAAATCCTTCTGTAACCAATGCCATTTGTATGTTTTGCAACAATAAGGTTGCAAAGGTCTTTCAAGTGCAGTTTAGACTGAAACCAGCTGATCTTAATTTGCACTGACAAGGAACAGGGGGCTTTCTAATTACTGATAGATTTTAGCACTTCCCTTTCTTCATGTGTTCAATACTTTTTCCCTTTGTCATTCCATTTTATTACACATAACTTAATTTCTGAACTTATTTGTTTTGGTTTCTTTGTATGTATGGATTGCATGGGTTGTTACTGACATGTGGTGAAAATGTCATGTCAATAGCACCTTTAGAAATATATTTACCTAGAAAAATGGTGACGTGTTCAATACTTATTTACCTGCTATATGTATCCAAATAAAGTGCAAGTGCAGTTTTTCAACAAAGTGATATTCACAGAAAGTGTCCCAAACCGTGATGTCCAACTCTTCCTAATCACCACAGTGTCCTTCCACTGTACTCACCAGTTACGGAAAGATCACCAGATGGGGCCCATAAATAAACAGTTTCCTCGTATCTATATTATGCTAAAGGTTTCTAATTCAATGGACATTTCCTCTCCAACTCAAATCATCCTTTACAGTAAATTAAGGGTAAGGGTCCTTTCACACTGGCTGTCCGATCAGGACCGCCTGTCAGTTTTTCAGGGGGACCTGATCAGACCCTTCATTCACCCATGGAGTGGTGGATGTCAGTCCACTGGCATCCGTTGCTATCCGATACAGGCGCCAAATCCAGACGGATGTTGTTCTTATTTTTTGTATCAATCCGGTAGATGAGATGGGATTGGATGAAAACAGAGAGGTGGTGCGTTTTTACCCGATCTCCCCATAGAGGAGCGTGGGACTGGGTCTGTTTCTGCTCAGTGAGTGGAGACGGACCTGTCATCCGCCAGCCCAGCGGGGATCAACAGAGCGATCCCCCGCTGAGTAAGTGGTCCGTCAAAGAAGTCCTCATTCACTTATCGCGCTCGTATTCCTCTCCAATACACAGATGAAAATCAACTTGTCACTCGTCTTTATAACCCTCATGCAGACATAGAGGGGAGAAGAGGGGCACTCATAGTGTAGAAAAGCTTTAAAGTTTTATTCTCAAAGAAAGGTATTCAACTCCCAATATTGGCATGTCAGCCCGACTTGGCTTAATGTTTGTGCACTGCTGGTTCTGGCGGTAGCATCAAGTCGCGGTGGGGGCTGCTATACATAGATGGTTTTTCACCTTCATGCATATGATGCATGAAGGTAAAAAAAACCTTCAGCCTGTATTACCATATTACCACTTTAATCCTTTGTTGGGACAGCCAGCATTCCAATCCAGTTTACAACTAATAATGAGATCTGCCAGGACTGTACACACAGACTTAATTATGGTACACATTACCTGTGGAGCCCCCAGTTTGCGAGGAAATATGCGTAAAGCATTTTAAGAACAGGAGAGGAGCTTGTTCTACTGTGCAGGAAAAAAAAAGAGAAGGATGGAGTTCAGCTTTAAAGCCGCAGAATGCAGATCCATTTTAATTACGCAAATCATGGAATGAAATCACTTCCACCATCCGTAAGTTTGATTCTCCTACAGTAGAAATAGAGACACTTCCAGTAAATTTCTAAAACCTAATGTGGTTATTTAAGCTTTACCTCCTGCCAATAATACCTGATTAAATATTTAACACTAAAGATTGTTATGAGTTTCAATTATTGCAGCAGCACATTCATTAACAGTTTGCATCAGAAAAGAATATATATCACACTGGACATGGACAGAGAGGATAATATGGGAGTCAGATGTCTTCCCAATAATAATAAGGCATTATATGACCCTAAACATATAACAGAAATTAAAGAGACACCTGGCCTATTGTTTAAAGCCAACTCCTGAGCATTCAATACTCACCTTCACATCGCTCCCAAACCGCTCCTTCTTCTGGAGCAGCCAGAGCAAGATCCCCAGTACTTCCAGGTATGGAGGAGCATATGACCCCCCCAATAGTGCCCAAGACTAGTGGCCTACAGAAAGCCTGAGATCAAATCCTCATTGTTGTGCAAAACATTTTGGAAGGAGTCCCTGGACATAGGGGAACATGGAATAGAATGCTACAAAAATGCTGAGGGAAAGGAAAGAGGCCCACTCGGGATCAAAGCTCTAAAAGTGCATGTGCCCTTTAAGCAAACCTGTCACCAATGCATGTTTTTATGGTAAGTACATACATGTTAGGTAACACGTAAGTATAAAAATTCCAAGGAATGCCTTCATCTGCTTTTTCACCAGAAGGACAGAGCCACCTTTGTTCAGTCATTATTCTGGGGCAACATCTACTTTCTGGGTTGAGTTGGCTCAAAGATGAAGCAATCATGTAAATCCTGGTGTCTATGCAGTTCTTGGTCACAAATCAGCCCCTGCTGCAGCCTCACACCTTGTCATTTGCTACAAAGTTACAATGTTGCAGTCTGATCACTGGGGAAGAAGAGACTGGGGAAATGCTTCCTCCTGCCTGCAGCAGGCTGATGGCTTATTATTGTTGCCTTGTATGGCATCCAAGGGCTGGTTCCTAATACTAAAACCTTTTTGATAAAATCATACTGTTGCTGTATAATGTGAAATGTCAGGAAATGATTCATATAGTCTTGTGTTCTAAAAACTGCAAAAAGTCTATAGTTTTAAATAAGACTATTACTGGTCTATTTCACAAAATATGGAATCCCTGGCTTAAACGTGGGAATCATTTTCAAATGATTCCTTCCCTAAAACATACTATTTTACCATCCCACTTTTGTTGTCTTATATGTACAATTTTGTTGCAACTTTTTTACATTGGTATGTTTCAGTATTATTAAAGGGGTTGTAAAGGTTTTGTTTTTTTTTAAACAACAAACATTTAATACCTCCTCTGTGCAAGGGTTTTGCACAGAGCAGCCCCGATCCTCCTCTTCTGGGTCCCCCAGTGGCGTTCCTGGCTCTTCCTTGAGTGCCCCCATGGAGACCCGCATTCCATGGGGCACTCATGCCGGCGCGCTCCCGAGTCCTGCTGCTGCGTCCATTGACACAGACAGCAGGCTCCCGTATCACTGGATTTGATTGACAGCAGCGGGAGCCAATGGCTCCGGCTGCTATCAATCTATCCAATGAGGACCCGAGATAGCGGCTGGAGCTGCTGTGCTTGTCCCCGTCGCTGGAACGATCGGGTTCAGGTAAGTAAAAGAGGGGCTCTGGGGGGCTGCTGTACTACAGAATGTTTTTCACCTTAATGCATAGAATGCATTAAGGTAAAAAACCTTGAGTGTTTACAACCGCTTTTTTAGGTATTCCCTTAGAAGTTTACACCAGGTTACTGCGTTCCAATACCTGCAAAATTTAAAATCCAACTCCGAGAAACTTTAAAACTCTCCCTTGCAGTGGGGCTATGCCCTCATTGCAAGGGTTAACTGCTCCTTTATTATAAGGTAGAGTTGAAGCTGGACCACTGGAGCATAGGGGGAGAAGACTGGGGCTACTGGGACTGGTCAAATAGCATTATGGAGCTGAGGATCAAAAAGTAAATCTTCTTTTCTATGCCCCTGGAAGTAGCAGTTAACCCTTGCAGCGCAGGTGCAGTCTGAAGTTGGGCTTTAACTGGTTTCTACTTTTCTAATACAGTATGAGGAGAAATTTTGACTACTTTATTGCTCATATATAATAATACATACAATTATACTAACATAATGATATAATATTAATAATATAACATACTTTATATTGCATACCCTGTATAAATGTTTGGATACATAAAATAAAATGTAATAAAAAAAAGTTTACAAAAAAAAAGAGAAGAGTGACACAAAGATCGCTTTCGTGCAAATGGTAAAGTAGTACTCAAAAAGTAATGCCGCGTACACACGGTCGTACTTTTCGTCTACAAAAGTCCAACGGACGCTGACGGACTAAAGCTGGCTGGTAATCCGATCGTGTGTGGGCTTCTCCGGACTTTCAACCGACTTTTTTAGCCTCAAATCCGACGTACTTTAGATTTGAAACATGCTTTAAAACTTTACTTCGTAACTACGACGGACCCCGAAATCCGCTCGTCTGTGTGCTAGTCCGACGGACAAAAAGCCACGCTAGGGCACCTATTGGCTACTGGCTATGAACTTCCTTATTTTAGTCCGGTGTACGTCATCACGTACGAATCCGACCGACTTTTGTGTGGTCGTGTGTAGGCAAGTCCGGTCGTTAGAAAGTAGGCCGCAAGTCCGCCGCAAGTCCACCGAAAGTCTGCCGGAAGTCTGTCGGACAGGCTGTCCGACTTTTGTAGACGAAAAGTACGACCGTGTGTACGCGGCATAAGGCCTTGAAATTTTTTCGCTTCATTATATTTCAATATCGCTGTAACGCATCCTCCCCTCCTACCGACCATCCTTTAATAAAAAAAAAAAATTAAAAAGCCAGGCTGGCCAAACAGCAGCTGCATCCAATCAGATCCAGCATCCAATCAGATCCAGCAACTGTTGGGTATCCTAAACCACAAAAAACAGTTTTGGGGCTGAAAGCACAACAGGATATTTTTTTGCAAAGATAGGAAAGATCACCAGGAGGTGAGCACTTGGGAGACCTCTTACAGAATGTGATGTTACTGCACCTGGTATATGGGTTTCAAAATTACACCACTATGCCATAGCATTTGTAAAACCCAAAAAGCTAAATTATTGAGGATTGGACCAAACAGTCATAAAACAGTTCATATGTTAAAAATATGCTTTATGGGTTTTACAAATGCTATGGCATAGTGATGTATTTTCGAAACCCATATACCAAGTGCAGTAACATCACATTCTGTAGGAGGTCTCCCAAGCGCTCGCCTCGTTTGGAACTTTGTTTCAAGACTCTTGTTGGGTGTCCTGACAGCTGCCACTGGTGGCTGTCAGGAAACAATGGCCCAAAGGGAGGTACATCCATGAGCTGTATAGCGTAAATGGGGGAATCTGTTAGATTTTAGTGTATGGTGTTAAACCAGCTGAAGGGTGGTTCCATAGGATCTTGAAAGGCAAGGGAGCTACCCTTACTACAGAACTCAATAGTTGGATGAGAGAGTAAAATAAAGTTAAGTCAAGCTGTATTGTCATTCTACTACACATGAGGACATATGGTAGAACGAAATATCATATCCTGCAGGACCACGGAGTAAAAAGCAGGGAAAGAAAACAAATGGCAGAACAAGCTGCAGACAATGCAAGTCCTACCCTGAGTAGAGGTCGACCGATATATCGGCTGGCCCATATATCGACCGATATTTGGTGTTTTTAACTTAATCGGCATCGGCCGATTGTGCTGATAAAAAAGGCTGATATAACTTCAGCGCGACTTGCAAATGACTTCAGTAGAAGTCAATACAAGTTGCCTGTATTCTTCTGTGAAGCGACTTCTCCCCTCTCTGGGCAGCCTGCCAAATCTGATAAAAAGAACCTGAAGTTATACAATGTTTACACTTATGAATGAACTGAGCTCCGTGTGTAGAAGCTCTGTTTAACCATTTAAAGACTAAATCTTTTCTGACACTTGTTGCTTACATGTAAAAATCCTGTATTTTCTGCTAGAAAATCACTTAGAACCCCCAAATATTATATATATTTTTTTTAGCGGAGACCCTAGGGAATAAAATAGCGGTTGTTGCAATATTTTATGTCACACGGTATTTGCGCAGTGGTCTTTCAAACGCAATTTTTTTTAAAAAAAAATACACTAATAAATTTAAAAAAAAACTAAGCAGTAAAGTTAGCCCATTTTTTTTCATCCAAAAGTTTTGATTACCTGTTTTTGTGTATTTATTTTTAAAATATAGTTTTTTTTTATTTATTTTTTTTAATCTAAATTCTACATACAAGTGAACTGATTGGAGGTTTGTTTTGTTTAATCAATGTTTAAATGTAATAAATTCTCTGTATCACTTAAGGTTGCCTTCACACTGCACTGTTGACGGTAAAACGCTGCTAGTTTTAGCGGCGCTTTACCGTCATTTTAGCGGCGCTTATAACCCAGCTAGCAGCCGAGGAGGGGGTTAAATGCGCCCCTGAAGTGCCGCTGCCGAAACGCTTTGCAGGCGCTTTGGCAGCGGTGCGCATTCATTTCAATGGGCAGGAGTGGTGGTATACACCGCTCCAAAGATGCTGCTTGCAGGACTTTTTTTTAACATCTTGCCAGCGCATCGCTTCAGTGTGAAAGCACTCGGGCTTTCACACTGAGACTGCAGGGGAGCCGTTTTACAGGCACTTTACAGGCGCTATTTTTAGCCCAAAAGCGCCTGAAAAACGCCCCAGTGTGAAAGGGGTCTAACTGTTAAATTTTATGAGATGAAGGAAAAAAAAAAAAAGAAAAAAAAAATCGGCCTAATATATCGGCCCAAAAAAATCAGCATCACATATCGGCCATCGGCCATTGACCACCGTGATTTCTAAATATCGGCATCGGCCAGAGAAAAACCCATATCGGTCAACCTCTAACCCTGAGTATCTAATATATAAAACATGGGTTAAATATCACATACATAATTACAGAAAACACACTACAGATTTCCAATGATGTGAATATGAAGCAAAGCTTCAGCTTTCTCATGGTCAGGATTAGGGAGCATGTTCAAAACATTATAAAAGGTTTTCCGAAACACAATGTATCTAGACATTTCACACAGGTACATAATAATGACCCCACACATTTGCAGTTCTGGGATTATGAGAGATACAACAAACCCTGGAGGGGGGCACACAAGGCCAGATCCATTAGCCAGAAAGAATCTAAATGGATATACAATCTATATACTCTTACACCTGATGGCCTTAACGTCGAATTTGACCTGAATTGTTTTTTAAGCAATTTTTGATCTTCATCTTGTGATACTTATTTATTTTTGTTATTATACACCTCTATGCCTCATTTCCGGCACGCATATTTGTCCATTTTTCGATGATTCTATTCATTTGTTTATGGATACTAATTAAGAGGTCCGTATTATATATATATCATCTTAGTATTATGTTATGTCTTAATGGTTTTATTTTATTTTTTAAATATATATTTTTTATATATATAGATTTTTTAGGCTTATTTTCTATTCATTATTTTTGTGTATTGAGAGTTCTGCAATATTATACGCAGTCTCTCTACCACCCCTGTACTGATTATACATTAATGCTTGTGGGTACACTTGTGGGTACACTTCAGCCCATTCATTTATATTTGTCAATTCCACTGCCTCTGTGGTGGAGACATGAACTTTAGCAAAATGACCACCGAAGTTTGCTTTTACTAACCTAGAAAATGGCCTCTGCTATGATGGAGACATTATCTCCAACAAAATGGGAGCTAATACACTTCCTGTTTTCGGATATAAATTGAAGCATCTGACAGCCAATCTGGTTCCCCTGATGAAGTCACGTGTCATGACGTAGCGCGTAGGTCGTGGCTGGATATGCGCGAACCGGAAGTGACAAAAGAGGCGTCTCTAACGCCGTGTTTGCACTGCACAAGCTTTTTTAACTTGTTTTCTAATGTGAGGATCCATTGGCTTTTGAATAAACTGTTTATACGTACTACACTATGGGCCATTCTATATTGGCCATTCTTTGTTTTCATTTAATGTTTGGAACCACGAGTTGACCATGTAATTGGGAGCCCTGAAGGAGAAGTTTGACATCACTATAGGGAGGTTTGAGGTCGGTCTAACACCCCCAAGAATCGGAACCCCCATCACGTTTGCAAATTGCAGATTCGCAGCTGTGAGCCTGTTCCCATCATGGGAGATCCATAAGGCTGATTATACTTCTGACTGAGGTAAGAGCTCTAAGAGCATTAAGCTTTTGTGAAGTCACGAAAATTTTGTTAAGAAGAAATTTGTTTTGCTCTCTTAGAAGAATTGTTTCATCATTTTTGTATATTTTGGACTTTTATCACCCAATTCACTGTTTAAATTGTTTTCAGCACGTTTGATCAATTATTTACAAATTTTTTATGATTTAGGAATTTGCGCTGATCACTCCTGCTTATATTATTCACTTTTGTGCACTGTGTACACTTTAGGTCTAGCAGCAGCTTTCCATCATTGTTTATTCATTATTAATCATTTATTCACTTAGTAGAGCGAGGGACCATACTTTACATTCAGCTTGGAATTGCCCGAGAATTTCCACTGGGACTGGACAGGTGGGTTTCATAAAGCAGACAGACTTACCCAGTAAAATTTTAACAGGTGAATATTTTTTGCTTTTGGATATACTGGTGGAGCAGAATGTAGATCTGGTGACTGAGATAATTAGAGAATAAGATTTGGCCCTGTATATGTTCACCCACAAGTGATCAAAGAAAAAAGCTACATTGTTCAATTTTTTTCCATAGTCAAGGAACAATCCATTATAAGCTACTGAGACAAAACTGTTTATGGTTAATCCAGGGCTCGATTACCCATCGGAAAAGCAGTCTGTGCTGACGGATTTAGATCGCTTACGGAATAAACAGTAATGACTAAGGAGCTATCTGTCTTCCGAGCATCTACATTGTTTAACGGACTCTTGTTTATATGGCTATTTGGGAAAAACAAATCTTTGCTGGACTTATTTATGTAAACTCCAAATGTTAGACCTACGTAAGACCAGCAACAGATGCTGTATTTTGGAGAACAGCTCAGGGGGTCTAACCGAAAAACAGCACAACATCCCCTTGATTTATTGAAGAAGAATGAGGCTGGATTTACACTTGAGCTGAGCAGCTTTTTTCATTTTTAAGGTTTTTCTTTTTTTTGTACAGGTGCTTTTGTGGGTGTCTGAGGCTTGAGCATTTTTTTTTCCATTATTTTTAGCCACTAGAAATCTACTTAGAAGTGAAAAAAAAAAGCGCATTATATGTGTTTTTTTGCATTTTTTTAGGTACTCCTATTGAAGTCTACTGGGATCAAAGTTGCTTGAAGGTTTGTAGTTCAAAAGAAGCGCATGTAATTTTTTAAGCTACGTGTTTCATGTGGAAATATGCTCAGGTGTGAACAGGCACAACTGGAAATTATGGGATGGGAGTGCTTTGGAGCTTTGAGCTACAAAGTGCTCACGTGTGGATTGGCCTGAAAGTTGTAACTGGGCCCCCTGGACATCCATCAGGACCTAGGCTCCTGCCTTGTTAATAATCAAGCTCTCTACCTGGTATCTGCACTTAGGTACACAAAGTCTCAGAAGACAAGGAAAAATTCAGCTGAACAAAGAGGTTCCTCACTTAACTACAAATACTGTAGAGACTGACCTAATATAAGGACACTTACCCGTCCAAAGATCCAGCACCATCCTCACCTGGGCTAGGTCTTCACTAGTGTCCGGGTTCCCGGCACCTTTAGTGTGGGAAGCCAGCTGTGACGGTTTGAGGCTTCACAGCTGGCTTCCTACTGTACATGGCTGAGCCGCGCTGGACATTGTGAATGGTCCCACAGCCTTCTGGGACCTGTGATGTGTCCCAGAAATCCGTGGGTGAAGAGAGGGGGGGCGAACTTACACTTGGATTGTCTAGGCGATCTGCGCAGAAATGGGAGCGGGTACCTGTCAAAATTAGGTACCCGCTACCCCCTGCCAAAAAATTACATCCCAAAAGGTAGAGGAGGGGTGGAGGAGTACTTATTATGAAACATCACCTTTTGGGTGACATTCCGCTTTAAAGTGTAACTGCACTACATATGTCAGAGCTTTACCTGTTAGAAGAGCCCAACAATTAGTTGAGGAAGAACGGGTTGGGAAATTTCTGCTAGGTGCCTGCAGCTTGCCATCCTTCCTCTCATATGGTGTCAGATTTTATTTACCTTAACACTAGCTTAAAGTAACACTATACTCTGGTAGTGGGGTGGGTAGTGAGATCCCCCAGGGTTCTGTGCTGGGACCAATCCTATTTAATTTGTTCATAAACGACCTGGAGGATGGGGTCAACAGTTCAATCTCTGTATTTGCGGATGATACTAAGCTAAGCAGGGCAATAACTTCTCCGCAGGATGTGGAAACCTTGCAAAAAGATCCGAACAAATTAATGGGGTGGGCAACTACATGGCAAATGAGGTTTAATGTAGAAAAATGTAAAATAATGCATTTGGGTGGCAAAAATATGAATGCAATCTATACACTGGGGGGAGAACCTCTGGGGGAATCTAGGATGGAAAAGGACCTGGGGGTCCTAGTAGATGATAGGCTCAGCAATGGCATGCTATGCCAAGCTGCTGCCAACAAAGCAAACAGAATATTGGCATGCATTAAAAAGGGGATCAACTCCAGAGATAAAACGATAATTCTCCCTCTCTACAAGACTCTGGTCCGGCCCCACCTAGAGTATGCTGTCCAGTACTGGGCACCAGTCCTCAGGAAGGATATACTGGAAATGGAGCGAGTACAAAGAAGGGCACCAAAGCTAATAAGGGGTCTGGAGGATATTAGTTATGAATAAAGGTTGCAAGCACTGAAATTATTATCTCTGGAGAAGAGACGCTTGAGAGGGGATATGATTTCAATGTACAAATGGCGAACCCACGATAGGTATAAAACTTTTTCGCAGAAGGGAGTTTAACAAGACCACTCATTAAAATTGGAAGAAAAGAGGTTTAACCTTAAACTACGTAGAGGGTTCTTTACTGTAAGAGCGGCAAGGATGCGGAATTTCCTTCCACAGGCGGTGGTATCAGCGGGGAGCATCGATAGTTTTAGAAAACTATTAGATAAGCACCTGAACGACTGCAACATACAGGGATATACAATGTAATACTGCCATATAATCACACACATAGGTTGGACTTGATGGACTTGTGTCTTTTTTCAACCTCACCTACTATGTAACTATGTAAGTAGTGGATGTTTATGATTCATTTTTGAAGAATAAGAATATTGTTTGGTATCAATTTAATCTCAAGAACCCTCTAAAACTGGATAATTGCCAAACACATTGCATGCTGAATCCTTACCATACTACCATGTTTGGGTGATGATATGAAATGATTTGTGAAAACTGCCTAAGTATTACAAATTAAGCTAAGATCAGTCACCCTGCATGCTATTATGGTCTGGGTATGAACACTACTCACATAAAGAATTATTAGGACTCCTGACTCAGTTCTAACTCCTCCTCTCTCCAATACTAACAAACAGTACATACGGAAATGTCTCATTTTATGGATTACAGAATAAGTGATAGCAGTTCCTGTGAATGGATTACAATGTAAACCCTTGTATTATGTATGTGTGAGCTGAATTCCAGCTCTATGAAAGCCAGATTAGCGGTAATGATTTATACTGCATAACTACTGACACTGCATGGAGCTCAGAATCCCTGAGGATAGCGGCATCTGCTTATAGACATAAATCCTTTGAGGACATGTTTACTCAGTCTAAGGACCCCTTTCTGTCTGCAACAGAACACAGCAGAAGACTAATATCCAATAGCAGTCTCAATGTTCTATGGAAAGAAGAGCTGCCAGGTTGTCGGACATCATATTACTTTTCTGGAGTCTTTCTGTTTAAAGTGCAACTTTAGGGTCCAAAATGAAAACTGGCGGACAGGCAGAATTTTTAAAGCAGAAGAGACGTGCTTTGTCTCTTCTGCATTAAAGCTACTTACCTGCCTGTCCACCCTTGTAGAGTAAGCTGAGCAAGCACAGCTTAATGCACAAATTTGGAAATGCTGAATTTGACTGAACTTCCGCTAATGCACGAGAGTGACGTCATCTCAGCCTGGCCAATGACAACAATGGGTGATCAAGACCCAGAAGTCGGCCGCTCAATTATGTCAGCAGCTGGCAGTGAGTTCCGGAGATGGCCCATCGCTGGATTTGTGCAAATCCTGGCCACATCATCAATGCTTTCATCAGCCATATGTGCAAGCATTTACATTTTTGTTACTATGTGGTCACTCCCCCGTTAACGTAGGTATGCCTGCTACCAAAAAAAAAAAAGAAGGGGGGGGGTGGGGTGCAGATTAGCTCCCACAATTACTTTTTGTACAATTGGCAAAGGACTTGTCGGGTAAGCAGGTTGTAAATGGCTTGGGGCTTGTTGGAAAGGCAGGCTGTGATTGACAGGGGGCATTTTATGAAAGACAAGCTGTGATTGGTGAGGAGTATATCAAGAAAGGCATCCATGGATGTCCCCATCAGTTATTGCTGCCCGGGGCACCCTATTGGCTCCATCTTTGACTGGCCCACCCACTTACTCCCTGTATGGTTTACAGGGAGTGGCTTTGCACCATCCCAAAACACCTATAAAGAGGAGTGTGCCATTTGACAAATTGGCAGCTCACTTGTCTCTGACCTACTGACACCAAGCTATTCAACATGGCTACTCACATATGACTGACTCCCTCTATGCAATCTTTGTGAGCACCAATTGACGCAGTGTTGGTCACCTTCTACCTGGCATTAACTTCGTCCACTCCTCCTGTATGTGGGATACCCTTTCCTTACCCGTGGTGAGAACCTGTTACTCCATCTGTGGGCACAATGCGGTGAGGAATGTCCAAGAGACAACCATTATCCTTTCTGACATAGCTATACGTCACCATTATACTTTGCTCTTACCCTTCCCTGAAGAAGGAATGTCTGTATATTCTGAAACATGTTGGGAACCTGCCATTAAACTGAATTTCTGGTCTGGTCTCCAACCCCATGAGACCAACCTTGAGTTTATGAGCTGTAGGGTAATGGATCTATATCTGCATGGCTATTTTGATTAGTTCTTAGTTTTGTACTTTGTGATTGTGATCACCATTTTATCATGTCTGAATAAAACCTATTAATTTTACTTCACTGTACTCTTACTACTATGGTCACCAACTTCCTGTTGGGGCTCTTTCCTTTGTTCCACAACTTGGGTACAAACAGCATGCTGGGTTTTACCCCTCAATTATTGCTAGAGGCTGCTATAGCTGCTAGCAATAATCACTGTCTTCTCCTGGTGGGGATGGTTTCTCCTGCCCTCCCCCGCCCCCCTGCTGGGAGAAGACAATGGTCCAGCAGGAGGGGTTCCCACATCAACACACCCGTGGTTGCAGGAAAGATATTTGCTCCAAGTATGGCCGGCCTAACATACACATATTGACCACACCAGCACAAGTTTGCTTCTGTGCTTGGCATGGTCAAAAGCAATGAGGAGGGATTGGCAGGATCACCAGGTATTTCCATACAAATAAAGAAATAGAAATACATCAGGCTACAGTTTTTTTACATGAACATAGCACAAAAGACACATATCTGCAATACTAAATGGGTAATGCCGCGTACACACGAGCGGACATTACGGCGGACTTTGCCCGGCGGACTGGATTTCGTCGGACAATTCGATGTGTGTGGGCTCCAGCGGACTTTGTTTTCTCAAAAGTTCGACGGAATTAGATTTGAAACTTGTTTTAAATTTATCCGTTGAAATCGAGTCCGGTCGAAAAGTCCGCCGTCTGTATGCTAGTTCGACGGACAAAAAGCCACGCTAGGGCAGCTATTGGCTACTGGCTATGAACTTCCTTGTTTTAGTCCGGTCGTACGTCATCACGTACGAATTCGACGGACTTTGGTGGATTGTGTGTAGGCAAGTCCGTTCATTCACAAAGTCCGTCGGAAAGTACGTCGAAAAGTCCGCCGGGCAAAGTCCGCCGTAATGTCCGCTCGTGTGTACGCGGCATTACAAACACTTTGAACATCTTAAATCTAAAGGCAAATTTTTAAAACTCTTTTTAAGAGATTTTGATCATTCCTCATTCTATCCAAACCTATTAAAAGTTTTGGCTAGAGAAACATTTTAAAGTGGAGTTTTCTAACATTATTTATCAATTGAAGACTTCAAAAAGAATAATAGGATTACTTACCTCCCTAGTGGGCAGTGAAGTAAAATAACTATCATGAACTCCAGACGCCACATAGCACAAAAGACACATATCTGCAATACTAAATAGGTAACAAACACTTTTAACATCTTAAATCTAAAGGCAAATTTTTAAAACTCTTTTTTTAAGAGATTTTGATCATTCCTCATTCTATCCAAACCCATTAAAAGTTTCGGCTACAGAAACATTTTAAAGTGGAGTTTTCTAACCTTATTTATCAATTGAAGACTTCAAAAAGAATAATAGGAATACTTACCTCCCTAGTGGGCAGTGAAGTAAAATAACTATCATGAACTCCAGACGCCACGGCTATTCAAAACTTCTGAGTGTGTGAGATAGCATGTGCCCACTACGTACTGTGGTTCCTCCCCCCAATCTCTCTACCATCAATGATACAATGACAGGATGGTTCGTGGAAGAGACAACAAGGCATAACGGAGGTGTCCAGCCAGCACATGCAGCCATTCTATAAAATATGAGTCACTGTGATGAGTCATTCTCTTGTGTATAAATGTCAGCTTGAGCTACAGAGCTCTGTTAACAACAGTCTTATTTAATAAAATAGACTAAAAGAGCCTGGTAACCAAGTGTAAAAAAGACAAGAGCTTCATCTGCTGATTAAAAAAAAAAATCAAAATATGAGTATACAATTCTTTATATACCTACAGGAAAAAAATAGTCTAACTATACTACATAAAATATGTATGCATTCCCTTTAACCATTTGTATTTGTGATCTCTAGATGAATGTTGTCAGGCACAGTTTCCCATGCCAAGAGATGGCTGGTCTACAACTGTGCTTTAGTTTAAAGATACAGTTTAAAGTTTTACAGTTGAAAGGATAATCATCAATTGATGTGATTGCCAATCATGTCATGACTGTTGCTTTTCCCTTCCCCTGCCTGAGCTCTGCTGCACACACTGTACTGGGACTGCTATTGACCAATGCAAAGTCAAAGTCAGATACCTATACTGATTTCATTAAACAAAAAATACATGTATTCATGATTACAGAGCTTCCATATACAGTATTTGCTGAGGTTCAGCCCTAATTATTTTTTTATTCTGGAAGCAATTTGTTGGGATATTGTAGCAATTTGCCATTCATATTGCTTTTTGCAATAAATACATTTACAGTATTTATACTTTTTATGTTTATTAAAACATGAACCGAAGTCTCTGTGCCAAAATGAACCAATCTTTGTAAAGACTGTCCATATAATCCTGAAACTGATCTAGAGTGGAACAGAATATAGACCGGGGACCTGAAAACTTCAATCCAGGGTCAGATAAAGTACATAGAAGTACATATAACAGCAAAATTCAAATCTGGTAACTGTGACCAGAATTGCTTGGCACCACTGAGGTCCAGATCTGTAAAAATAGAAGAAACATTTAAGGTCTGGAATTCATTTAGTGAGCCAGAAAAAGCTCAAGTTCTCTTAATTCACTTCCAGGGATCCCAAATATTTACATATTAGTTTTGTAGAAATGAAAAAAATGAAAACTGAAATAAGATGGCCTTTGAGTAACCATAACTGTGTATTATAATTTACTAAAGTAGAACGTCAGGATGGATAAAAAGTCCTATTTAGTCACGTAAAACACTCCAAATATTATATTAATCTGTGCTATGTAAGGTTTAATCTTTCCTTGTTTTGAAATCCTATTATTTCTTACAACTAAACTGCACTTTCAGGGCACTTTCACACTGCCAGCGCCTGGGAGTTGGCGGTAAAGCGCCGCTATTTTTGGCGGCACTTTACCGGCACTATTCGGCCTCTAGCTGGGCACTTTTAACCCCCACTAGCACGAGAAAAAGGGTAAAACCGCCCGCAAAATGCCGCAGCAGCGGCGCTTTGACGGCGGTACGGCAGCGCTGCTCATTGATTTCAATCCATTGGGGTTGGTGCTAAAAACACACAGCTAAGCCGTGTTTTTTACTGCAGAATAATGTAGAAAAAATGATCCACACTCCGGTTGTTGCTCTTAAAATTTCTTCATTTTATTGAATAGCCACAGTGAACAAACGCAGATTAAGTCAGTTGACGCATTTCAGCCTATAAAGCCTTAGTCATAACCACCAGTGTTTTTTACTGTTCACCAGTTGCTCCCCTTTAACTTTAGGCCACAATTTAAAATGGGCAAACAAGCAGGAATTTTATTGCTTTGTCTCTTCTGCATTAAAGTTACTTACCTGCTTGTCCACCCTTGTACAGTGAGACACCCAGGTGCAGCTCAATGGAAAAATTCACGCTGAAGTCCCCGGGTGGGGAGCTCAGGGACGCTGCATCGCTGGAACCAAGGCGAGTATAGCTATTCTTTAAAACGGAGTTCCACACAATTTTTGAAGTTCACCTTAATAGCATTCTCTCATTGCATACATCGTCAAATAGAATTTTTTTTCCTAAGGGTTACCTGTATAGCCTTGTTTTCTATGGTGCTTCCTGTCTCTGCCACCCGCGGGTATGGTTGTCATATCCGGTGGCGCACTGTCTCCTGGGAGCTATGTGTCATTATTCCCAGGAGTCAGTGTGGCTAGCCGCCGCTAATTCTCCGAAACCGGAAGTGACGCAATGACGCCAGTCATGTCTTGAAGGCGTTTCTTCAGTCTTTGTGTGTTTTGGTTTATCTTCGTTGCCATCACAATGGGGCAGGCACTTCCGACGACGCCACCCGTTGTGATGGCAATGTCGGAAGTTTATGGCGCTGCGCACAGTACATAATGCGCATGCGCGGGAACGGGCGATGCATGCTGGTAGCTCAGCATCACTGTATCCCGGAACTGGCTGCTTGTGGGCTTTACATGCCCACAGGCAAGATGAAAACTGGCAGGAAGACATTATATAACTTCGTTTTATACGAAACCAAACATTGGGGGAAATATTGGAGAAAAGAAGTGAGTATTACATTTAAATTATATGAACTTACGAATTGTTTAAAAAGAAAAAAAAAAATTTGAATTGACGTTGGAACTCCACTTTAAGCTGCAAAGGCAGTGGACAGGGTTGCTCGCATGCCACGGTACTGCAAAAATCACACCCACTGTAACCACCCGAATGGGGACGCACTGCTACTGCCCCATAGGTGTGACAGCGCAGCATGATGATATGGGTTTTCGGGGATTAAATCAGGCGCCATAATGCCTCCTCACCACCTGTCAGGTGATCCACCGCAGATTGCTCTTCAGAAGTTTTAAATTAATGATGGGCAATAAAAATAACTAAGTGGACCCATAGCATTATCACCTTCCCCACCACCTCACACCATTTATTAATTTTACAACTTTGTTTTAATTTTATTTATAGTATATAAGAAAGTTAGGATTTGGGGTTGGTATGTCAGCTTTCTTCCTACTTCTTTCAGGGAGAAGCCTCCCTGGTGTTGGGGATGGAGCTGCTGAACAGAGTGAGCTAGAGGTGATCACTGGATTGATGACTGACATTTTGGCCTGGAAAGTCGACATTCAATAATGAAGTACTCTCACCTTTACACAGAGCTATCAGTATCAGGTTTACCTACAACAGCAATCTTACAGCCCATCCACTCTGTCATAGCTTATCGTCATTGGGTGTAATGATTTATGATGGTTATTTCTGTTTGATTTACAGGCTTTTGAAAAACATGGTGGTTGGGTAATGTCACCCACTTTGTGGGTGGACAGTGCTTCACATGATTTAAGATCTTTAATTTTACTTGATTTATGGTTATTCAATTTTGGTTAAACAATGTTTATGGTCATTGTTTATGACCTAATAAATGTTACATTACGGTTTGATTTAAACCCCAATAAAGGGCCATGACCAAAACCTTTCCACATTAATATGTCTGGTGTTTTATTATGTGTAATTATTCTTTATATTATGCAATTTGGAGTGGGGTGATAGTCGGTGTGTACAAGCCCATGCCTGCAACCAATCATTAGATCCTGACATGTGCAGGAGTAATGGTGCTAATGGGTGAGGAAATAACGACACTGAGAATGCATTATCTACATCTGCTCTGGCAGTGTTTGGTGGCACTGCACTATATATTCCTAATATTAAAGAGATAAGTTGACATTTGCTTTAGGGCAGGAGTGTCCAAATTTTTGACCTTCCTGGGCGACATTGGAGGAAGAGGAATTGTCTTGGGCCACATATAAAATACACTAACAATAAGGATAGCTGATGAGCAGAAAAAGTCGGCCAAATCACAAGTTAATGATCACTGATATAGATAATGGACCTATCTGAGTAATAAAACACTTTTTGTAATATTTCTTATTATAAAAGAAAAAGAGGGCAACATAAAATTCTCAAACAACAATTCTCACCTTGAGGTCTCATGCACACTGGACATTTTTACAGCTGCTGTATCTGGCTTCAGACGTTTTTTCTGCAGCCAATAAACTCCCCAGCATGGTATGCTATGTGTCCATGCACACATAGGAGATCAGCAGTTTTTGGAAGGCGCGTTTTCTGGTTGGAAAAACCCCCCAGAACTAGTGGGTTTTGAGAGGAAATTTTCAGCTGTAAAACAGCTCTAACTCTGAAAAAAGCTGAAAACAGCTTAAAAACTACAAAAAAACGTGGCTATTCAGCATTTATCAGCGTTTTTGAGCCATAAGCTTTTATGGGGTATAGTTTTGCCAAAAAATGCTACAGCTAAAAAACACAAAAAAAAAAAACGCTGGAAAACATGAGTGCAAAAAACGCTGAAAAACTCAATCTCTAGGGCTTTCTGCAGCCAACGTTACTTTTTTTATAACGTACAGTGTGCATGGGGCCTAACTATCAAGTCAACCTGTCACATACCTGTACAAGGAGCTCAAGATGATGAGGGTGACCTCTTGCACAATTCCTGTCTGGACACCCCTGAAGATTTAGACAGGGACTGTCAGGGCAATGGGAGGGTGCATGTAACAGGAAGCTGAAAGCGTGCAGCGATGAGGGCACCCCAACTTCACCCAGAGCAGTACAGAACAGAGTTAGGTCACAAGTCAAGTTTAGTAACAGCTGAGCAGGAAGGCATCAAATCACGAGCAGGCTCAAGGTCAGAGATAAGCAGAGGTTGGCAACGTAAACAACAAATCTAGGTCAATAATCCAGGCCGAGGTTGGTAGACAGCATACATAGATAGGCAGGGTTAATCCAGAGGCAAGTTAGGTGAAAGCCGGTCAATAAGAGAGTCAAACAGATTTAGGATCAAGGGTAACAGAGATACTAACTGAAAAACCATCAGCAATGATTCTATGCAGGGCTCAGGTCACTTTAAATAGGCCACTATGCACCAATATTTATGGTGACCGTCCCTGCGTGTCCATGTGCACCCCAACGTGTGTGCGCTCTTATACACGTGTGCATATATGATGCTTAATTAGGCTTCCATGCCAAAAAACATGTTTATGTTTATCTGCATGCGGATACACATGAGCATGAGTCTTACAGCTGGTAGGATTTCTCTGATGGCTGACATGATGTTACTGACATCCCCTGAATATAAGCTATATAGTGGTTTGTATAGACAGCTCTGTGCTCTCCCAGTCAGTAACCATGAAACAGACGGAGACAGAAAATGCAGTAAAAAAAAAAAATCACACCTTTTAATAAAATGGTAAAAATAGTACAAATAGTAAACGTAGTCAGAACAAGCCAGGAAATCAGGAAGCCAGAGATCAGCGTAGTAGGAGGCAGCAGACAGGATCAGGGACCAGAAGGGAGATCAGCCAGGCAAGTCTTCAACAGGAAAACAGCAGAGAGTCTCTAGATATGTTGACTAAGGCGAAGGCACTGAATGAATGAGCCAGGCAGCTTAAATAGCCAGAAGGGGCTGGATGTGGGCTGGACTGAAGAGCAGGAAATGAACACCAGGTGAGCCACTTTGGAATGATGAGTGCTGGCAATTAACCGACAGCTGAGCAACCTGAGCACTAAGAAGGGAGAGCTGTGCCCAGCCCTGACACTCCCTTTGTTGCTCATCAGCTGCCACTGCAACCTTTTCTGCTTCTCCTGCAGGGTATCCCATGAATGTGTGAAGGAGTAGCATTATCTGGGACTAGGCCTCACTTTTCTGCATCTAACATGCACAATGCTATGTACTCAACACTGTGCATGTACAGCATACAGTGTTTATTAACCACTTAACAACCGCGCTATAGCCAAATGACGATAACTCTGGGAGGGCGTCCTATGACATCCTCCCAGAATCACGCTCCCGCGCGCCAGGCTGTGGAAAGATCTCCCACATGTGGTATTGCCATACTCAGGAGGAGTAGGAGAATCTACTTTGGGGTGTAATTTTTGGTATGTACATGCTATGTGTTAGAAATATTGTACGAATGGGCAACTTTGTGCAAAAAAAAAAAATGCGTTTTCATTTTCTTTTTTCATTTTCTTTCCACATTTTCCAAAAACTTGTAGAAAAAAATGACATGTTCAAAAGACTCCTTATGCCTCAAAGATTACACGTTGGGGTGTTTTCTTTCCAAAATGGGGTCATTTTTGGGGCGTTTCTATTGTGCTGTTGCTCAAGGGCCTTCAAAAGTGCAAGAGGTAGTCAATAAATTATATGTGTAATTTATGCTCCTAGAAAGCCTGGAGGTGCTCCCTGCATGTTGGGCCTCTGTATGTGGCCAGGCTGTGTAAAAATCTCACACATGTGGTATCATCATACTCAGGAGAAGTAGTAGAATGTGTTTTGGGGTGTAATTTGTGGTATGCATATGCTGTGTGTGAGAAATAACCTGTTAATATGAAAATGTTGTGAAAAAAAAAAAAGAAAAGAAAAAAATATTGATTTTGCAAAGAATTGTGGGGAAAAAAATTACAACTTTAAAAAACTCACAATGCCTCTTACTAAATACCTTGGAATGTCTACTTTCCAAAAAGGGGTCATTTGGGAGGTATTTGTACTTTCCTGGGTCTCAAGAAATGAGATATGCCGTCAGTACTTCAGGTGGGATCAATTTTCAGAGATTGGCACCATAGTTTGTGGACTCTAACTCTTACACAGACCAAATAATATACACCAATTTGGGTTATTTTTTACCAAAGATATGTAGCAGTATAAATTTTGGCCAAAATTTATGAAGAAAAACTACTAAATTGCAAAATTTTATAACAGAAACGAAGAAAACTTCATTTTTTACAGAATTTTCGGTCTTTTTTCTTTTATAGCGTAAAAAAATTAAAAAACCCAGCGATGATTAAATACCACCAAAAGAAAGCTCTATTTGTGTGAAAAAAGGACACAAGATTCATATTGGTACAGTGTTGCATGACTGAGTACTTGTCATTCAAAATGTGAGAGCGCCGTAAGCTGAAAATTGGTCTGGTTAGGAAGGGGGTTTAAGTGCCCAGTGGGCAAGTGGTTAAGGCTACAGTACTGTAGGTTCACAATGCTTCAATAAGATTTTGATCCAATTTTCACTGCAATATTGCAGTGCTACGTGGATGCAACTTTGACAAGATTTGTATATTATATGGGGCCAAAATCACACTGGAATTAGAACAAAGTAGTACAAAAACATTTTCCAAAATTGCTCTGTGCTGAGTCGCATTAATGTGAATGGAAACCATTGATGGCAAGGAAGACATGGCTGGACTTACTAAGTAAGTGTTTGGGTTTTTTTCATAAAAGCCAGCAGCTAGGACTACTAGCTGCTGGCTTTCATTTTTTTTAAACCAGAATGAAGTTTCTATTTAGGTTGTCACATGTACATGCATTTCAGTAAAATGCTGAAAACTAGATGCAGTGTGAAGAAGCTTCATTTGATACTCTGGAGGCATGTGGTTCTAAAGTACAAATCTGATTCTAATTTCCTATCACCTGGACAAACATTTGCTAATGATACAAATATTACCCATTTCCGCTATTTGGCCTAAACCACAGCAGTCAAGACCTAGCTCTATGTCTGTCCACCACGAATTTCGGGAAGTGAAAGATTATATGCAAATAAAGCTTTTATGCAGCATACAGCATGCCAGCGACTGGCAGAACTATCGATCCAGGTTGGTTGTAATAATGACCTGTCATTACGGATGTGCTCAGATATAAAGAGGTGGAGGTAAACAGTCTGCCTTGAGCATAGTGCTAAAGGAGTCTAGAAATGTATTTACTGAGTGCAAACAGGAAGATGAGTCAGTCTGCATATTACCTGCAGGAACACAGTTCCGGAGATTGAATGCTAGATATCTTCCTTCCTGAGTTCCTGGGGTGGGGACAATCATTTTATAAGGCATATTCCAGATTAAAAAGAGAACGTGTGCTGGCCGATATATAAAAAATTACATCTGCCAATTTTTCCTCCAGGTATACAGTGCCGTAAAAAGGATTAATTCATACCCCTTGAGATTTTCCACATTTTGTCATGTTACAACCAAAAACATAAATTTTTTGGGGGGGGGATTTTATGTGATAGACCAACACAAAGTGGCACATAATTGTGAAGTGGAAGAAAAAATGATGAATGGATTTCAAAATGGTTTACAAATAAATATCTGAAAATGTGGTGTGCATGTGTATTTAGCCCCCTGAGTCAATACTTTGTAGAACCACCTTTCTCTGCAATTACAGCTGCAAGTCTTTTTGGGGATGTCTCTACCAGCTTTGCACATCTAGAGAGTGACATTTTTGCCCATTCTTCTTTGCAAAATAGCTCAAGCTCTGTCAGATTGGATGGAGAGCGTCTGTGAACAGTAATTTTCAAGTCTCAATTGGATTTAGGTCTGGACTTTGACTGGGCCATTCTAACACATGAATATGCTTTGATCTAAACCATTCCAATGTAGCTCTGGTTGTATTTTTAGGGTCGTTGTCCTGCTGGAAGGTTAACCTCCGCCCCAGTCTCAAGTCTTTTGCAGACTCTAATGCCGCGTACACACGATCGGAATTTCGGACAACAAATGTTCGATGGGAGCTTGTTGTCGGAAATTCCGACCGTGTTTAGGCTCCATCGAACATTTTTTGTCTGAATTTCCGACAACAAAAATTTGAAAGCTGGTTCTCAAATTTTCCGAGCGTGTGTAGACAATTCCGATGCACAAAATTCCATGCTCAGAATCAAGCAGAAGAGCCGCACTGGCTATTGAACTTCATTTTTCTTGGCTCGTCGTACGTCACCGCGTTCTTGATGTTCGGAATTTCCGACATTTGTGCAACCGTGTGTATGCAAGACAAGTTTGAGCCAACATCCGTCGGAAATAAATCCAGGATTTCGTTGTCGGAATGTCCGATCGCGTGTACGCGGCATAACAAGTTTTCTTCTAAAATTGCCCTGTATTTAGCTTCATCCATCTTCCCATCAACTCTGACCAGCCTTCCTGTCCCTGCTGAAGAAAAGCATCCCCACAACATGATGCTGCCACCACCATGTTTCACGATGGGGATGGTGTGTTCAGGGTGATGTGCAGTGTTAGTTTTCTGCCACACATAGCATTTTGCTTTTAGGCCAAAAAGTTAAATTTTGGTCTCATCTGACCAGAACACCTTCTTCCACATGTTTGCTGTGTCCCCCACATGGTTTCTCTCAAAATGCAAACGGAACTTCTTATAGCTTTCTTTCAACAATGGCTTTTTTCTTGACAGTCTTCCATAAAGGCCAGATTTGTAGGAGTGCACGACTAATAGTTGTCCTATGGACAGATTCTCCCACCTGACCTGTTTATCTCTGCAGCTCCTCCAGAGTTACCATGGGCCTCTTTGCTGCTTCTCTGATTAATGCTCTCCTTGCCCGGCCTGCCGGTTTAGGTGTACAGTCTTGTCTTGGTAGGTTTGTAGTTGTGCCATACTCTTTCCATTTTCAGATGATGGATTGAACAGTGTTCTGTGAGATGTTCAAAGCTTGGGATATTTTTTTTATAACCTAACCCTGCTTTAAACTTCTCCACAACTTTATTCTTGACCTCCTGTCTGGTGTTTTCCTTGGCCTTTATGATGCTGTTTGCTCACTAAGGTTCTCTAACAAACCTCTGAGGGCTTCACAAAACAGCTGTATTTATACTGAAATTAAATTGCACACAGGTGGACTGTATTTACTAATTAGGTGACTTCTGAAGGCAATTGGTTCCACTAGATTTTCTATGGGCAGCTTTTTGGCTAATTCAGTGAGTGAAGGGGGATGGACGAATGGGCAGCAGCATTCAGATGTTGCTAAACTCTGCTTCCAGATGCAGCAGCAGCCAGTCTGTATACAGCCTGTCCTGGACTCAAACTGTCTGTGTCTATGGCCGGTCAGAGCTCCCAATCACATGTTACCGCTCAGTTGGTTGCGGTACGGTCTGATGGAATTTCCATCTAAAAGTCCCCTTGGAGATAAAAAAAATAAAAAACAATCGGTAGCATATCTGATTATTACTATTTTTTATAGTAATAAAAATTTAAGATGATATTGTATTGTTAAGAAATTATGATGTATTTTTCTAAATTTCCTTCAGCACTGATGTGCATACAACTCCAAATATTCAAGTATATTTCAATTACTGTCTGCTGAAAAATAAAGTGGAGAGCACAGTTGGGTATTGCGTTACTAGTGTGAGTTGGTAAATTCAGTGTTACCTCAGTTCACGAAAGCTTCTGTTCACGAACAACTCGGTTCGCGAACAGAAGAGTTCACAAAAATTTGCTTCGGAGCACGAACTCCGCTTCTGTTCGCGAATACGAGCCGCGGCCATCTTACCTGCTCTGACACATTCATATTGAGAAGAGCAGTGCAAGATGAGAGTCTTAGGGGAACCAGTCCACTTAGATAGGGGTTTCTGCCCCCTGACTACCATGAGGGTGGGCTCACTTGTTTGGGAATCAAAGAAAAACAGTTCATATGAATTCTACAACTTTATCATACCCTTAAATGATCTTTTCCTGGATGCACAGTGCTGTTTTCTGGCCCCTAGATTAGTCATTTAAATTGGGGTTTGGGATTATTTCAAACAAGGATTAAAGAGAAGCTATATTTTTTTTTCTTTTTAGATGTACACATGAAAGAGGTCAGCTTAACCACTTCAGCCCAGAAAGGATTTACCCCCTTAATGACCAGGCCATTTTTTGCGATACGGCACTGCGTCGCTATAACTGACAATTGCGCGGTCGTACCCAAACAAAATTGACATCCTTTTTTTCCCACAAATAGAGCTTTCTTGTGGTGGTATTTGATGACCTCTGTGGTTTTCTTCTGTCATGTCTTCTGTCAGAATGGGGATCTGCCTGGTTTACAAAAGCAGATCTCCATTCTGCCTCTGTACTAGGTGATTGCGGGTCGCCAGTGGAGCCGCCATACAGCTACGGCGATTTGCACAGGAGAGCCAACCAGCCACCGTATAATGATGGCGGCTGGTCGGCAAGTGGTTAATGTAAAAGACTGTAATATATGTTTTAAAAAAATTTTTGTACATATATTTCATAATTTTATATATAAACAAAAAAAAACATTCAAAATAGATAACCCTGATTCACATTGAACCCTATGGGAAAATTTGCCTCGGTTCGCAACCGAGTCGTTTCACAAATTACGTTTGTGAACCAAGGTATCACTGTAATGTACTTATCCTTGGGTAAGATTATAAAGTATATTTTTTCTCCTAACAGCCTGATATAAATCAAACCCAATTTAAATGTCATCTCTCATTCCCTTGGGAGACTTTGCCAAAAAAGCTAGATATCTGGATTACATCAGACACATTTCCCATAAACCACAACAGCCATTGTTTAGAACATATTGTAAAGCTGTCATGAGCATGAATAACCATGGAAAGCTCATTGGAAAGGGGAACTAACCTTTTTACAGGGTTTTCTTTGTGATACAATTAATTTGCTATTAAAACGCTTAAAGTAAATGTGAAGATAAATAGTTAGGAGCAGCCATTATTGACTTTTTTTAAAGGTAGACATTCAAGGGCTACCACCCTGATTCTGACTCGGTGAATCACTGACCTGGAACAAGAATGCAACTTCTGTCCTTCAGTGATTCAAGTAGGTAGTGAACCTAGAACATACATCTTGGGAGGAAACAGGGGCCACATGCTCCCAAAAACCTAAAAGCAGCAGATATATCTAAAGGCTTTAACAGGTGAACGGAGTGGCAGGAGGGTCCAGCAAAGGTACATATCAGCAAGTGGGGGAGTGGGCTATCAAGAGAATGAGCCTAATGAAAAATTATTCTTAAATTGGACACCATAGGCCAGACTTCCTAAGATTCAGTCAACTATTTCAACGGACAGAGGAAACTCCATAATTTACATTAGACAGACCTACAAATACAATACTTCAAAGTTGACAGTATGTCTTTAAATCTGTAGTACTTTGGATTAAAAATCCACTAGTGACCTTTCAAATGTAATCACACCCAATAAAATATATTAGTCTCATAAAGTATGGGAACTGGGTATTTACACAACACCTGACATTTAACAATCACTTCAGTCTCCATTAGTAATATTGTTACATTACTCTAACGAGGCGTTCATATCACTGCCAAACCTTGTGGACGATGGATGAGGATGTCAAACAGGTTGTTTAGCCATCACTATCTGGGATGTTCTGGACTGTGTGTGCGCATTTTAACATTTTACATTTTAACGTATAACATTTAAAAAAAAAAATTTTCAAAAAGAATTACGTTATCTGACATTGCAGTTAAAGTTACAACTCTGAAGGAACATGTAAGAACAGTAGTTTTGGCCTATTTTGAGAAAATATCATTATTTTATTATTTTGTATTTAAAGGGAACCTGTCATGACAAAAATAGAAAAGCTGGCTTAAGCCTGGTACAAACGATGAGATTATCGGAGGAATGATAGTCCGGTTTTTTTGTTTTTTTTTGTTTTTTTTGCATCCTAGCCTCCATATCGAAAATGAAGAGGTTACTCAAGTTCCGAAAATTTTCATGCAACAGAATACAAATTCAAAAGTGATGTAATGTATTGTATTTGTATTAAATTTTTAGACTAAAACTGTACTGATTAAACGAAATCATATAATCTGGTATTGTATGAGAAAAATGTTCATGTATGTCCCATCGAATAATATCGGATGAACTGTCGTGACCAAATCGCGAAAGCTACGTACTAATGATCAGATTATACCCTGTTTCCCTGAAAATAAAACCTAGCGTGATTGTCGGTGATGGCTGCAATATAAGCCCTACCCCCCAAATAAGCCCTAGTTAAAGTCCTTGTAGGTCTTATTTTCAGGGTAGGGCTTATTTTCGGGGAAACAGGATAGGGCTTATTTGGGGGGTAGGAATTATATTGCAGCCATCACTGACAATCACGCTAGGTCTTATTTTCGGGGAAACAGGGTAGTACGATCGCTTAAAAAGCGGTATTTTTCATATGATTTTCTGATCTTGTGTACGGGCCTTTAGATGTTCTGTTTTTTTTTTTTTTTAAGTGCCTCAGGGTTATCATAGTTATCATTGATTCACTATTTAGTAAATCACTGACTTAAAACCCTTATTCAGCCAAGTTGATACACTTAATAATTATTTATTACACAATTATTTCGGTTTTGTGACTCCATTAAAATGCCAAGGTTCCATCCTCCAACCCATGTCACTGCAGGACTCTGCAATGACGTAGTAGTTCAACTCATAAGACGTGACAAGGCCACTGCATCTCTGGCAAGATCAACAGGTATTTTTTGCAGTTGGCTGAAAAATTTAAAATAATGCAGCCACCACATCTATGGAACGGTAAGTTGCAAATTATAAACTCTGTGTTCTTGGTTTTATATATCCTTTAATTAAAGTTTAGCTCCAGTCAATTTTTTTTTTTTTTTGGTATAGCGTGGGACATTTCAGTTGGTGCTTTTATGTTTCTCTGTGACCCAATTGGGGAGGTATTACTTCACATTTTACACTGGTCACACCAGGACAAGAAATGGTAAGTGCAATTGCTACAGTGAAGGAAAAAAAGTATTTGATCCCTTGCTGATTTTGTACGTTTGCCCACAGACAAAGAAATGATCAGTCTATAATATTAATGGTATGTTTATTTTTAACAGTGAGAGAGGCAGAATAACAACAAAAAAAATCCAGAAAAACACATTTCAAAAAATGTATAAATGGATTTGCATTTTAATGAGTGAAATAAGTATTTGACCCCTTCACAAAACATGACTTAGTACTTAGTAAACATGACTTTGGTGGCAAAACCCTTCTTGGCAATTACAGAGGTCAGACGTTTCTTGTAGTTGGCCACCAGGTTTGCACAGATCTCAGGAGGGATTTTGTCCAGCTCCTCTTTGCATATCCTCTCCAAGTGTTTAAGGCTTTGAGGCTGACGTTTGGTAACTTGAACCTTCAGCTCCCTCCACATATTTTCTATGGGATTAAGGTCTGGATACTAGCTAGGCCACTCCAGGACTTTAATGTGCTTCTTCTTGAACCACTCCTTTGTTGCCTTGGCCGTGTGTTTTGGGTCACTGTCATGCTGGAATACCCAACCATTGCCCATATTCAATGCCCTGGCTGAGGGAAGGAGGTTCTCACCCAAGATTTGACGGTACATGGCCCCATCCATCGTCCCTTTGATGCAGTGAAGTTGTCCTGTCCCTTTAGCAGAAAAACACCCCCAAAGCATAATGTTTCCACCTCTATGTTTGATGGTGGGGATGGTTTTCTTGGGGTCATAGGCAGCATTCCTCCTCCTTCAAACACATCGAGTTGAGCTGATGCCAAAGAGCTTGATTTTGGTCTCATCTGACCACAACACTTTCACCCAGTTCTCCTCTGAATCATTCAGACGTTCATTAGTAAACTTCAGAAGGGCTTGTACATGTGCTTTCTTGAGCAGGGGGACTTTGCGGGTGCTGCAGGATTCCAGTCCTTTACGGCGTAGTGTGTTACCAATTGTTTTCTTGGTGACTATGGTCCCAGTCGTCTTGAGATCATTGACAAGATTCTTCCATGTAGTTCTGGTCTGATTCCTCATCGTTCTCGTGATTATTTGAAACTCTATGAGGTGAGATCTTGCATGGAGCCCCAGACCAAGGGACTTTGACCGTTATTTTGTGTTTCTTCCATTTGCAAATAATCGCACCAACTGTTGTCACCCTCTCACCAAGCTGCTTGGCGATGGTCTTGTAGCCCATTTCGGCCTTGTGTAGGTCTACAATCTTGTCCCTGACATCTTTGGACAGCTCTTCAGTCTCGGCCATGGTGGAGAGATTGGAATCTGATTGATTGATTCTGTGGACAGGTGTCCTTTATACAGGTAACAAGCTGAGATTAGAAGCACTCCCTTTAAGAGAGTGCTCCTAATCTCAGCTTGTTACCCGTATAGAAGACACCTGGGAGCCAGAAATCTTGTTGATTGATAGGGGATCAAATACTTATTTCACTCATTTAATGTGTTTTTCTGGATATTTTTGTTATTATTCTGTCTCTCACTGTTAAAATAATCCTACCAATAAAATTATAGACTGATCATTTATTTGTTAGTGGGCAAAGTACTGTGGCAAAAACATGGTCAGAAGTTCCATACTTTGTCATTTTAAAAAATTGTGTTTTTGTATGTTATTTTATTTTTATTTTTTTAGGAGAGGTTTCTCTCACTTGCGCTCCTGATAGGATGTAAGGGAAAGTCTCCCTAATAAAGATAACAAGCAGCTCTAATCCTTCTGCACATGATCTATCAAGTTGGGTTTGAAGGGTACTAAAAGCCATTAGTAAGCACATTTATGATCCAATTAGAAGACTGTATAAAGATGTCTTCTGCTCCCAAGCAAACACAGCCTACTGTCCTTAAAAATTGGATGCCTGATTGAAAAGGAGCCATTCACACTCCAAGGAGACCATGAGAGAAGCAAACAGCTGCACACCCATGGTGTTAAATTTACCCAATCATCTAGGATTCAGCCCTAATAGGAGAAGCACATCAGAGTGGGTGGCCTTGAGGCGGGGTCTTGTCAAAGCAGATTTGTACAATAAAGTTAAAGTGGATGTAAACCCTCACATATATCCAGTGAAGTGAACAGCCACAGATGATACACAGGGATAAAACTAATCTCCCTACATACATTTTACATGTATATCTGCTGTCTTCAGCTTTATATACTCTTTAGAAAGTGCAGATCGTGTTACAGATTTTATTTTCCTGTTCAGCACTGGGAGTGGATTATTAGCATATATCTAAGGAGAAAAGGCACACATCCCCTCTCCACATAGGCAGAGACTTGCAGAGCTGTTTTGTGAATAGTTCGGAGCAGGAGAACGGAGCAGGAGAAAGCCACAAGACTTAGTGCTTTGAAGAGAGATAAGAAAACACTACAGATATATGTGCCCAGCTCAAATTTCATGAATCGGGTTTACATCCACTTTAAGCAAGACGTGATGTCCTCAGTGTGCAACATTTATGATTCAATCAAAAAAGGTACTTGAGCTCCATGCTGAAAACTTTGGTCAAGGCTCACCTTGGGTAATAATAATTGGACAGGTGAAAACGTTTTGTCCAGTGACTACGGTTTTCCCCACAATACAAGTTGACAGAGATATATGCAACATTTCTATCCTGATTTACATCACAGATCTAACGGATTTTATGCTTAGTGATGTGCTGCTTGGAGCTAGTGGGCTTGTGGCAGAATTGCCTGCTATTGTCTTTTTTATGGTGCTGGGGCAGCACAGTGGTGTAGTATTTGGCACTTTCACCTAGCAGCACTAGGGTCATCGGTTCGAATCCCAACCACAAGACTCCATGTTCATGTGCATGTTCTCCCTGTGCCTGCATGGGTTTCCCCAGGGTACACCGGTTTCCTCTCACACTCCAAAAACATGCTGGTAGGTTAAATGGTTCCTGTCTAAAATTGGCCCTAGTATGTGTGAATGTGAGTTAGGGACCTTAGACTGTAGGCTCCTTGAGAGCAGGGACTACAATAGATATATATGTAAAGTGCTGTGTAAATTGACGGCTCTATATAAGTACTTATAATAAATAAAATGAATAAATATTATATTTAACAACCAATTACAAGCAGGAGATTCTAGAATGGTGTAGATTGATGGTCAGAGCAAACAACAGGCTGTAGAAGAGTCAACATGCTGATGACTAGGTCACCATGTAGATACCAGCACGACAATGAATAGCAAGGTAGAGAAAAAAGCTTGCCACCTTGGTAAAGGAGTCCTGTGTGGCTGTTCTTAAGTTTATATGCTGTGCAAGTGCATTTCGTAAAACTTGTTCTTTATTGGCATCTCTTCTGCATAGCGAGTATTGCTTTGCCCCCATTCCTACATGACCAATTAGATGTGCAATATGGACTTAAACATGATGGCTAGGTCAGGTGCGGAGTTCAGGTTCCAGACAGGTAAATGGATCAATAAGGGACAATAGCAGAGGTAACAGCCTGATGATCAAGATAAGCAAAGACAATCCGAGCAGAAACACAATCCAACAATACCCAGGAATAACCAAAGGATGAACAGCTAAATAAAAGTCAGAATCTATTCAGGGCAGCAAAAAAAAAGCATGTTGACCAAGCAAAGGCAGAATTCCCAGGATTCAATTTATCTCTTCTTGATCGGGGTGCCGGGGTGAAGCAGAGACCTGAGCCACAGTGCTGAATAACGACCAGCAAAGGCTCAAGACGGATCTTTACAATAAGCATACCCCCCCCCCCCATAATTAATCAAATTCTTATTTTATCTTTATAATAATCTGTCCTGCAAAAGGGGAGATTACTAACAGTTTTGTTGCTCTTTTTTTTTTTCTTCCACATTTACACTTCATACTCACAGTACTTCGTTCCACTTGTTACTCAGACTTGTTGGCAGATTCCAGAAGCCGGATACACATTAATAGGGAATCTAGTGTACTTTCACGGATATCATTACCACATCGGATTAAATTGTTATGCCTTACTTAACCAATCCCTGGTAGTCAGATTTCCTGAAATGTCCTTTTTTTTTTTTTTTAAATAAAAGCATTTACACAGCAAACTATTTTTTTTTCAGAGTTATATGGTATTGCTAAAGAGCAGTGAAGTGTTTCACATTTGCTTATTTCTTTCCTAACAGCATGGCAAAAACCATGTTTATCCAAGAGAAACAGACAAATGGCTTAAAAGCCACTCCATATATCACAGCTAGTGCAGATTCTGCTGCGGGTATAGAAGGCAGTGGAGGTAAGCAGAGAAGAGAGAGGTCTGGCTTCCATCTTCCATGACAAGTCAAGAGAGTCATAATTCAAGGTAAAGGAATTAAAAGGAATAATTTGAAGGTCAGAGAATTAGATGTAATGCTAAAATGTTAAGAAGCAACTTTAAAATGATACAGCGCAGACACAGTCTGCTCTGCAATGGACATAACTCTTTTACATAACAAAATATTTCATATATTGGATTGTTAAAAAAAAACCTTTCCATATCCCTTTATACTGAGTCCAATTTTAATACAAACGACGTTGGCATTCCTGAGAGATAATCAAGCTGTATGATTGGAAAGCACTATGAAAATTTGTTGGGGATGTGAAGAGTAATGTTTTTAGACCAGAACTACAAAGGTGATGTTGGGCGGTAAGTGGTAATTGAGCCAGGCAAAATTAAAGTGGTTGTAAAGGCACAAGGTTTCTTACCTTCATGCATTCTATGCATGAAGGTAAAAAATCTTCTCTGTGCAGCATCCCCCCCAATACTTAACTAAGCCCCCTCTCGATCCAGCAATGTCCACGAGAGCTTTGCTGGGGACTCGCACTCCTGATTGGCTTTTGGCAGCAGCGGGAGCCATTGGCATCCAGGCTGCTCTGTGCAAAACCAATGCACAGAGCAGGTAAGTAGAACACGTTGGTTATTTAACCGCTTGCCGACCAGCCGCCATCATTATACTGCGGCAGGTCGGCACGCTCCCGCGAGCCTTCGTAGCTATACGTCGGCTCCTTTAAGCGGGATAGCAGGCGCACGCACGCTGCACAGTGGGTGTGACTATGCTCGTGGCTGGCGGTCGCGATGACCACCGGCCACGAGCGATCGCGGGCACGAGAGGCAGAACAGGGACGTGTGTGTGTGTAAACACACAAATCCCTGTTCTGTTCTGTGAGGAGAGGCAGATCGTGAGTTGCTAATACCTAGGAACCATGATCTGTCCTTTCCTCTAGTCAGTCCCCTCCCCCTACAGTTAGAACACACAGTCAGGGAACACAGTTAACCCCTTGATAGGCCCATAGTGTTATCCCCTTCCCTGCCAGTGACATTTATACAGTAATCAGTGCATTTTTATAGCACTGATCGCTGTATAATTGTCAATCGTCCCAAAAAAACATGTCAAAAGTGTCCGATGTGTCCGCCATGTCGCAATCATGATAAAAATTGCAGATTGCCGCCATTACTAGTAAAAAACATAATAATAAAAATGCCATAAATCTATCCTCTATTTTGTAGACACTATAACTTTTGCGCAAACTAATCAATATACACTTATTGCGATTTTTATTACCAAAAATATGTAGAAGAATACATATGGGCCTAAACGGAGAAAAAAAAATGTTTTTTTTTAAAAAAAACAATTGGGGGTATTTATTATAGCAAAAAGTACAAAATATTGTGTTTTTTTCAAAATTGTCGCCTTTTATTGTTTATAGCGCAAAAAATAAAAACCGCAGAGATGATCAAATACCACCAAAAGAAAGCTCTGTTTGTGGGGAAAAAAAGGATGTCAATTTTGTTTGGGTACAGAGTCGCACGACAGCGCAATTGTCAGTTAAAGCGATGCAGTGCCGTATCGCAAAAAATGCTCTGGTCATTGAGCAGCCAAATCTTCGGTGGCTGAAGTGGCAAAAAAAAAAAAAAAGACTTTACAATAACTTTATTTCAACAAAGCAGTTGCAAGCGATTGGAGATATCTGCAATCAGTCACCAACTAATGCTAACCTGTACTTCTTTAAAAGGAACCCAAATACTAACATTTCAAATACCGTATTTATCGGCGTATAACACGCACTTTTTTCCCCTTAAAATCAGGGGAAATCATGGGTGCGTGTTATACGCCGATCCCCGGCGTCTGTGAGGGCCGCCGACATTGAACGAGCCGAGCCGAATGTACTGTGTAGTCCGCTCCGCTCACAGTCACGCCCAGTCCCGCCTCCTAGCCTTTACGTCCCGCCATTGAACCGGTGTTGTGTCCATCATAGGAGCCGGGCCGAGGGGCGGGACGGGGGCGTTACTGCGAGCGGAGCCGAGTACACGAGTACACTCGGCTCGGTCTATGTTGGCGGCGAGAGGAGCCGAAGATCTCGGCGGCGGCGCTAAATTTAAAACATAAACATGCTGCAGATGGAAACTGTAATGCTGCAGATGGAAACTGAAAGGCGGCAGATGGAAACTGTAAGGCTGCAGATGGACAGTGGAAGGCTGCAGTTGGACACTGGGGAAGGCTGCAGGTGGACAGTGTGCAAGGCTGCATTGATGGGCATTTAAAATGTAAGTTTTTTCCTTAAACTTCCCTGCTAAACTTGGGGTGCGTGTTATACGCTGATAAATACGGTAGTCTTTAAGATAATAATGTATTTTTTTAATTGCTGTTTCCAAATCTTTTCAAACAAACAATCAGCTTTCATTAAAATAATAATTGGTATCCATTTAGATGTAGTCACTGTTTGGGTATTCAGGTAGCTGTAGTTATAGCGGCTGTCAGAATACAAAGCTTCTTTCATTTGCTTAGCGTGGATGGAGGGATCTGTTTATTCCTTTTGTTCAGCCCCGTGGGGCTAAACAGGAGAAATTTTAACTTATTTGATTTGCCTAAGTGGGCAACTGAAATCTGGCATTTGCTGCTTTGCCAACAAAAAGACAGCATGCTAAAAACACCCATCGTTCCCGGAGTGTGCATAACAGTGTCACCTAACAGAGTTCTGTAATGAAAAGTACAGAAAGTACAGATCTCCAAGTTAAATGCTGTTATGGTTACTTAGAAGCTGGAACATAGAGGTGATCAGAAATAATTCAGCATTTGGCTGGGCAGCATCTTTCAGACCTCAGGGACGCCTCTCCTCTCAGACTCTCAGCTCCAGGAGCTATCCTTTAGCACAGTGGTCATCAACCCAGTCCTCAGGGCCCACTAACAGGCCGGGCTTTATGTATTACCTTGGGGAGATGCAGACTAGAATACTGCAATCACTGAGCAGCAAATGATATCACCTGTGATGTACTTCAGTTATCTTGCAAACCTGGCCTGTTAGTGGGCCCTGAGGACAGGGTTGATGACCACTGCTTTAGCAAACCAAGTAAAGTAAAATAAGAAGGGCCAATACTATTCTTTAGTAAGTATGCAACAAAAATTATAATAAATTTAAATTTTAAATTCTTGCATAAGCCTAATCTCTTTAAGAAGTAGAAGGCACATAAAGCCATTGTGAAAGACATACTTTAGCTGTTTGCAAAACATGAGAAAGGATACACCAAAAGGAACGTCTAAACAAACCAGTTGTTTCTTGTAGTGCACCGATTTACTGAATGGAACCAATTCTTACCTGTAGTTGTACTGTACATCGAAAAGCAAGGTCTATTGATCCTATAGATTCCCACCCTCCATATAGCAATGATTGAAAAATCCCATTATTAAAAAAGTGAAAATTGTCTTCTACATGCCAGCTTCTTAGCATGGTAAGGCAATGGTAGACACAAAATTCTCCACTTCAAGTAGTTCCTCCCCACTGTCACTCAAACCCCGGATGGAGGTAGACCAAGGTGTCCTTGCAGATTCAATGTAGGAAAAGGAAGCCAGCACACACCAGATGGATCATTTTTATCCACCTTTATTGTGTAGGATTTCCACAAGCATGTCAATGACAGTCCCCGCCCCAGGACCGCTTCTCTAATCCAGTTCAGTCAATGGGGCTTGGTCTCTACGACTGTTATGCCACGTACACACGAGCGGACTTTCCGGCGGACTAGGGCCGACGGGATTAGTCCGGCGGACAATCCGATAGTGTGTGGGCTAGTCTGATAGCTTTTCGAGATAAAAATCGGACGGACCTAGAAATAGAACATATTTCAAATCTGTCCGATAGACTAAAATTGGGAAAACTGTTCGTCTGTTTGCTGGTCCGACAGACCAAATACGACGCAAGGGAAGCTATTGGCTACTGGCTAATGAACTTCCTTTTTTAGTCCCGTTTACGTCATCACGTTCAAACCGAATGGACTTATGAACAGACTTAGTCCTATCGTGTGTGGCCAAGTCTGTTGGTTCGGAAAGTCCGTCGGACCTAGTCAGAAAGACCGTCGGATCTAGTCCGCTGGAAAGTCCGCTCGTGTGTACGCGGCATAAGACTCTGAGACTATTGGGTGAAGCTTGTTAGTGGAGGCAGTCCTAGGGTGGAGATTGTCGTTGCCATGCTTGTGGATGTCCTACACAATAAATGCTGATATTGGTGATCCCTCTGCTTTGTGGTGCCTTCCTTTTCCTGCATTGAGGCAAGGGAGATGTTGCTGGCCTTCTGGTGAGATTCTGGGAAAGAGGAGGATCCCAAACATCACAAGAAGATACTCTGGCACTTTGATCATCTTCTCAGAAGATTTGGGATCCTCAGCATTTCCAGGATCCCAATGGAAGACCTGTGACATCAGCCTTCCACTTTTTTTTACATGAGAGATGGGGGTTTGAAGAATAATTGGAATTTGCATTTTGATTAAAAAAAAATGCAATAAGTAACTACCCAGCTTCTAACGTCAGCATGTTCATATAAGCTTTGACAATAAAACCTAGAAGCTGATTGGTTACTATGCACAACTGCACCAGATTCTGTTTGCACAGATTTTAGTAAATCTCACCCAAAGTCTACTTTAATAATAAAAATAGCAGTTGTCCAATTACTCGGCACAAACAGCGCTATTAATTTCTCTTATAAGAAAAATGGCTTGACTCTTTTAAAGTGCTTTTTGGTTTTGCATATTTCGCAGCTGCCAAAGCAATTATTTGAAGCAACAGGAATTAAAAATTCCAGCACGTTTTAGATGAGAAACCTAAAGTGTGAAAATCACAGATGACAAAAAAAAAAACGGACAACAGCAAGGGGAAAAAAAAAAAATCTGAGAAAATTACAGTAGTTTAATGTCAGGCAATACAGAATCTCAGTCTATAGCAACCCTAGATGGAGTTTTAACTATCTTAGGTGTCTGGTCTGTGTTCTTCCAAATTGGTCCTGCAATATACATACTGTATATCTGCTTATGATTTAGATGAGAAACAAAGTGAAAATCACAACCGACAAAAAAAAAAAAAAAAAAAAAACAGTGGCCAACAGCAAGAGCAAAAAAAAAGAGAAGAAAAAGAAAGCAACAGTATATTAATGTCAAGGAATACAGAATCTCATTCTATTGCAAACCTGAATGGAGTTGACTGATCTTTTTAAATTGGTCTTGCATAGTGCATACTGTATATCTGCTCCTTGTTGATTGGACAAAGTGTTTCTATTTTCAAATTTCTGGGGTTAAAGGTCTAAACTGTAGACATTGTTCTACACTGCCATGGTGGCTGACCACATGGTCACATACCTGATCAAATACAGACATTTGTTCATGTGATCTCAGCTGAATGGCCTAGAGCAGTGGTTCTCAAACCTGTCCTCAAGTACCCCCAACCAACAGGCCATGTTTGCAGGTTTTCCTTTATCTTGCACAGGTGCTTTAAATCAGAGTCAATGGCTTGGTATTTTGGACAGCTATTTTATCTAAGAGGAATTCCCAAAACATGGCTCATTGGGGGTACTTGAACATAGGGTTGAGAACCACTGGCCTAGAGGATAGACATTCAGGCAAAACTGTCCAGTCTGTCACACCCTAACCTGATTGATCTGAATCCAGTGTTGGGATATGGTGCAGAGATTTCTTCAGTAAAAATAAACTATTTCAGTCCTTCTATTACTTATTTTTATTTGTCCGAACAAGGCTTTTAGCATATGTAAAAGACTGTATCTACTGTATATGGTCCCAGGAGCAAACCATCATACCAGGATTATGGCTAGTATCCTGGTATCATTTTTTAGAGCCAGCAATTTGCTTTCAGCCACCACACTCACTTTTATAGGGCTCGGAAGAACCTCCCCAATCCCCTCCTGCTGCTACCCCCTGTCATTCCAGGGCTCTCCTGTTCAACAGGGGAGCCCGGGACCACTGTAAATGGTTGGGTCAGCAGCACACAGAGGAGATGGAGGAACATTCATACCCAATCTCCTCTGAGATCAATTAAACTAAAAGCAACAAGGATTTTGTCATTTCCAGTTTCAGGCAGCCAGTCTCTGTTTGATCAGGTGCCTTGAAAGGCAGAAGAGAGATCAGGGGTCTAATAGACCCCATATCTCTCTATAAAGAGTACTTGTCACTGCCTAAAACTATCACAAGAGGTGGTGTTTACCCAAGGGAAAACAGTAGGGGTTCTGGGCAGTGAGATAAAATTGAGGCAAGTTTATGCTGTTGATAAAGCATTCCCCGGTTCTCTGTTCCCTCCTCACCAACATGCCAATGACACTTTTAAATAAAACCCTTCCACTTTCATTACATAGCTTAGTTTATTCACAGTGGCATCACCAATGGATCTTGGTGCTTTCCAATGCAATGCAGGCAGATCAAGGCTGGCGGAGAGGCCAGCAGGATGCTGTACATAGAGTCATGAGAACATTACAGCACCCTGCCTTAGTACTCCCATCAAGTGCTTGCAGCCCTGATTCAAACAGGTGGGGTGGCCTTTGAGAAGAGTTAAACAAATATAAAAATGCCTTGATGGGTGGATTGTGGTTGTTCCTAGGCAGAATGCATTTGCATGAAGACTGCCCTAGGTAACCCCCACATTTGATGCTGGGTATTCATGACTGAAAGAGCTAAAATTCAGTGAATGAAAGAGTGTGGGGGTTTAGGGACAATAAGACTAGGAAAGAAAAGGACTAGATGATTCCAGACAACCTCCAGCCAGGAAATGGAGTGGGCTCTATCCGACTTACTTAACCTCCTCCCGCCCGCCGTATAGTAAAATGACAGCAGGCGGGATCCCCTCTCTTCTAGGTTGACATCATATGACGTTCCCCCAGTGTCACCACTCTCGTGCGCCCACGGGGGCGTGCAGCATGGCGATCGTGGGCACCCCCAATCTCAGTAAAGAGCCAATCACAACCGATCACATGTAAACATGGAAGCGCCGTTTATCGGCTCTCCTCGCCTCACACTAACAGAGTGTGAGGTGAGGAGAGCCGATCAGTGGCATCTCCTCGCAGGGGAGACCTGTACAGGCAATCACTGCCCTGATTATCAGTGCAGCCCCAGCAGTGCCAAGGAGTGATGCCAGTCTGTGACCATCAGTGACACCAATCAGTTCCCATCAGTGACACCAGTGTTGCATTTCAGTGCCTGCTCATCAGTGCTGCCCATCAGTGCTGCCTCATCAGTGCACATCAGTGAAGGAGAAAAATTATTTATTTAAAAAATTTTCTGACAGAAACTAAGAATTTTTTTTTTTTAATTTGCGGCCTTTTTTCATTTTTTTGCAAAAAATAAAAAACCCAGCGGGGTAATTAAAGAATATGTAAAAGGTTTGTCTTTATAAAAAACAAACATGTCATACTTGCTTCCTCTGTGCAGTTGATTTTGCATAGAGTGGCCCAGATCCTCTTCTTCTAGGGTCCCTCAGCGGCGCTCCTGGCTCCTCCTCTTTTCGAGTGCCCCCTTGGAAAGCCGCTTTCCCTCGGGGCACTCGTGCACGCGTGCTCCCGTGTCCTGCTGCTGTGTTCATTGACGCAGACAGCAGGACTTGGCCCCGTACCCCGACTCTTGCGTCATTGGATTTGATTGACAGCAGCGGGAACCAATGGCTGCGCTGCTATCAATCTATTCAATCAGGACCTGAGACACCGGCTGGTTTGTTCATCCCCATCGCTGGAAAGATCGGGTTCAGGTAAGTAAAAGGGGGGCTCCTGCATCACAGGAGGTTTTTCACCTTAATGCATATGCATTAAGGTGAAAAACCTCGAGGGTTTACAACCCCTTTAATTACCACTAAAAGAAAGCTCTATTTGTGTGAAAAAAAATTATAAAAAATGTCATATGGGTACAGTGTTGCATGACTGTGCAATTTTCATTCAAAGTGTGACAGCGCTGAAAATTAGCTTGGGCAGAAAGGGGGTATGAGTGACCTGTATTGAAGCGGTTAAGCTTCTAATGCATAGTGTGCGGTGAAATCGGATTAAACAATTTTAGTACAGGAAAGGAGCCTGTACATCAGGGCAAGACTGAAGGTAAGTCTAGAGTCCAGCTTTAATAGATAGCTTCCCCACTTTCCAGTATGGTACATAAAACTATTCTGATAGGAATGAGAATCATGGTAGGAATACTGGATTCTCCAATAGGTGTCAGTCATTTGTGGAATGAAAGTCAGAAATTTGAATAAAACCAAAAACAATTAGAAATGACTGCCAAGTAAACATCACGCTATTCCGCGATGTGGTCGTTTTTACCCATATATGTCTCTCTCTTTCTCATTGGCATTATCTCACATTGTGTGGTAAAATTCGTTTCCCCATCACAGTCTCTGATCTAATTTCACTGGACGTCATTGTGAGGTTTTAGGATTACAGTCATACTGTTAAAACGCACACGTTCTTTGTTATTTTGGAAGCCTGAATGACAGCCAAGCCAAAAAAGAACACCAAGCGAGCAATTAACAAATAACAAAAATCAGGTACGTGTAAAAGGAAATTCTGTTTAATGTAATTTTATAAAAACAATACAAAAATGTATAATTCACTGTATTTTGGCAATTGGATGACGATAGAACAGGGAACAAATGAATAACAAATGAATAACACGCCAGATGTATTGTTATCTGCAGCCCTATGTTAGTCCTAGGGAGTAACTGCCGAGATAGACCTACAGTATGGGGGGAGTGCTGAGCTGAGATCTGTAAAAGCGTAATAAATGGATAATAAATGCCTACTGAAGCTTTTTACATGCTGTTAAATGTTATCTACTTCAAACTTGTGCTTACAAACCCAGATTAACCACTTCAGCCCTGGAAGATTTGGCCCCTCAATGACCAGGCCATTTCCTGCAATTCGGCACTGCGTCGTTTTAACTGACAATTGCGCGGTCGTGCAACGCTGTACAAAGAAAATTTACGTCCTTTTTTTCCCACAAATAGAGCTTTCTTTTGGTGGTATTTGATCACCTCTGCGATTTTTATTTTTTGCGCTATAAACAAAAAAAGACCGACAATTTTAAAAAATATATATATATTTTTTTCTACAATAAATAGCCCCAAAATTTTTTAAAAAAAACAAATTTCTTCCTCAGTTTAGGCCGATATGTATTCTTCTACATATTTTTGGTAAAAAAATTGCAATAAGCGTATATTGATTGGTTTGTGCAAAATTTATAGCGTCTACAAAATAGGGGATATATTTACGACATTTTTATTATTATTATTTTTTTTTACTAGTAATGGCGGTGATCAGTGATTGTTATTGGAACTGCGACATTGCGGCGGACAGATCGGACACTTTTTTGGGACCGTTGACTATTATACAGAGATCAGAGCTAAAAATAGCCACTGATTACTGTATAAATGTCATTGGCAGGGAAGGGGTTAAATGTGTGTCCTAGGGAGTGTTTCTAACTGTGGAGCGATAGGACTGCCTGGGGGAGGAGACCGATTGTTGTTCATACTTAGTATGAACAACAGATATGGCTCCTCTCCCCTGACAGAACCGAGATGTGTTTTACATTGACAGACCTCCGTTCTGTCTCTCTCAGGAGCGATTACGGGTGCCCTGCTGCACGCGCATCGGCTTCCTTGTCGTCATGAGGCTAGCACACGCCCCTTAGTGGTATTAAAGCGGCCGACGTACAGCTACGACGGCTCGCCCAGGGGAGCCAACCTGCCGCAGTATAATGAAGGCGGCTTATCGGGAAGCAGTTAAAAAAAGGCAGTGGGTACTTAGCATAAAAGAGTCCCACAGAAATGAGACATACGTAAGGCCACCCTAACTGCATATGGTATATCCAACCTCAAGCTGATGTTATGCACTTTGAAGTTGCCCAGCTATAGCTGATTTTTGGAAGCACAGCCTTCTTTGGCAATCTTCTAAGCCTTCCTGTTTGGTGTTCCCCTGAAATTCACCTATTTGGTCTATAACATGAAGAGGTTTGGCCATACTACATGAGAATAATTCTATGGGTGGGAAGCAGTGCTTAAAGCCCCTAAAGCCATAGCTAATAGATGGATGTGTCCATCACCCATACCTAGCGTGTCCCAGTGAAAATTATTAACAAATAAGATTATTCCAAATGAGAAAGTTATGGAAGGAGACAATACCCTCTCAAATTTCATACAGTCTGGGGCCCGTGGTTTATATCTGCACTCATTTTGAACTCAAGATAGAAATTTCCTAGGCTATTAACTACAATCTTTTAAGTCTACTATATGCAGACATCTCAAGTCTCCCCCGAGGTCCGGGAGCCTCCAATGATGTCACGGCTGCGTTCAAAGCTCCTCCTCCACGCCTAGTGCTCTCCATAGGAGCACCGCGTAACAACAGGGGAAGCATGCATTTTTTAGAGAGGAGGTGTGCTGCTGGGCGGGGTGCTGTGCCGTGCTCACACAAGACAAGGAACATTGTCGGGACACATCCCTCCCCCAGCAGCTGAAGAGGTGCTCTCATTGGAGACTCACTCTGTATTGAACATCCCAGAGGTGGAGCCCGCAAGGCTTTGTAATGCAGTTTTATGGGGTGAGAGAGTGAGACTGACCATGGAGATGATCACTCCCAGACCCAGCCCACCTTCTTCTGCTGGTGCAGGTGTGAGCTGCAGTGTGAGAGCAACGTGGAGGTAAGTTCTGTGGCAGCAGGATCTCATGTAAATCATTTTCAGGATGTGACTCACTGCAGATCATTGCCATAACTCACTGCTAGAAGTAAACAAGTCTAGTATCTCCTTTTTTATGCAGAACAGCAGTGAACTGTGAGAAAATGGGGTTTACACTGCACTTCCCATATACTAACAATCAGGACAGTGCTACTAGATCGAAAATCTGTTAGATGAAAAACCTGGTATCTCCTTTTTTCATGTAGCAATGTCCTGACTGTGAGAAATTGGGCTCATCAAGGATTCACTGTCCCATCGTCCTCCATGTTTGTAAAGAGCAGCAATGTGCAACCCATGAAACAGGTCTGCCCTGACATAGCCCTCAGTGACACACTGCATCTAGAGGCAGGCTGTGGGTGGAAAGTGTCAGCCCCCCTCTCTCTCAGCCCCCCACTCTCTCTCTCTGCCGCCCCTACCCGTTTCAAGCAGAAACCACGCACATACTGACTCCTACCACCATGACCACTTTAAATCACTGAAGTGGTCATGGTGGTTAGAGTGTTCCTTTAATATCTCTCAGAAGTAAACCTCTGTATACTGATTCCATCTCATTTGATCATTGTGTTAAATTGGGGGGCAGAGTGCCACATCCCTGGGGGGGGGGGGCTGGCGCTGGCGCAAAGCATCACCTCCCTGAAACGAGTTTGAAACCTCCCTGAAATTATTTTTTGCAGGTTGGGATGTCTGCTATATGTTTACCTTACAGAGTACCTTTAACCACTAGCCTACCGCCCACCGTCATATGACGGCCGGACGGTAAGCCTATTGTTCTGAGTGGGCGTCATATGACGTCCTCGCACTCCCGAGCCACTAGGGGGCGCGCGCGCCGGCGGCGGCGCGCGCGCGCGCCCGCTGCGTCACTCGGGACCCGGTGCGCGTGCCCGGCGGCCGCGATGTCCGCCGGGCACCCGCGATTGCCGGGTAACAGAGCAGGAGCGTGGATCTGTGAATGTAAACACAGATCCACGTCCTGTCAGAGAGGAGAGGAGACCGATGGTGTGTCCCTTGTACATAGGGACACCGATCGGTCACCTCCCCCAGTCAGTCCCCTCCCCCCACAGTTAGAATCACCTCCTTAGGTCATACATTAACCCCTCGAGCGCCCCCTAGTGTTAACCCCTTCCCTGCCAGTCACATTTACACAGTAATCAATGCAATTTTATAGCATTGATCGCTGTATAAATGTGAATGGTCCCAAAAATGTGTCAAAAGTGTCCGATGTGTCCGCCGCAATATCGTAGTCACAATAAAAATTGCAGATCGCCGCCATTACTAGTAAAAAATAAATAAATAATAAAAATGCTATAAATCTATCCCGTATTTTGTAGACGCTATAACTTTTGCGCAAACCAATCAATATACGCTTATCGCAATTTTTTTTCACCAAAAATATGTAGAAGAATACGTATCGGCCTAAACTGAGGAAAAAATTTGTTAAAAAAAAAAAAAAAATGGATATTTATTATAGCAAAAAGTAAAAAATATTGTGTTTTTTCAAAATTGTCCCTCTTCTTTTGTTTATAGCGCAATAAATAAAAACCGCAGAGGTGATCAAATACCACCAAAAGAAAGCTCTATTTGTGGGGAAAAAAATGCAAAAAATTTAATTAAGGTGCAGTGTAACATGACCGCGCAATTGTCATTCAAAGTGTGACAGCGCTGAAAACTGAAAAATGGCTTGGGCAGGAAGGGGGTGTAAGTGCCCTGTATTGAGGTGGTTAAATACTGTTTTGCTGTATTTAACCACTTCCAGCCCAGCCTAGGCGTTCCTTTATTAGAGTCTGTATACCCGGGGGGAAGGAAGGATTGGCCAATCACGTGACCACTACAATTGTCTGTCACAGTGGTGACATGATCAGTAGAAGGTCCTGTCAACTCCCAATCATTATTACGGTCCGAGATCTGTTTTTGACAGCCTGGTCACTGGCTGGGAGCGTGGTCTCAGTACAGAAAGGTCTGCTGCCCATGGACACATATGTGCAGTTTGCAATCGCTAATGGCCACCCTCTTTGCTGCCGCACATATGTGTTTTGTGGGCAGCAAGAGGTTAAATAATTCACTCAAGACTTTAAACTTCCAAATTCATCGTTTGCCATTATCCACTGTTACATTCCTTGTCTAATGTACATGTACACATTAGAATGATCAAGTTTAATCAGTTGTCGCCCACCCACAGCATCACGGTGCACATGCACGCTCCCTGTGGTGCACAGTGAAGCGATCTTGTGACAACATTCAGTATCTTTACCACCGTGAGCGACCGGGATATCATGTGATCACTATGATTGGTCATAGCGATCACATGATTACAATGTAAACAAAACAGTCATGAATGGTTTCCATTCATGACTGTTTTGCTTGCTATTGTGATGTTATGATTAGCCCACAGCTATCACATGGGCCAATCACAGCACCCTGTACCATGTCATTAGCTGTAGCCAATCACATATTACAATAGTAAGCAAGCTGTCACGAATGAAAGCCATTCATGACAGCTAAAACTATTGCATAGGCATTCCGTTTTTATCTGATCTCCCCAAAGAGTACAGTGGGGCTCTGACAGGGCTGTCTCTGCACAGTGAGTGGTGTCGGACCTTTCATTCCAGTGCTCAGTGGGGATCAACGGAGCGATCCCCCGCTAGCAGAGTTCATCACGGATCCGCCCCGTGTGCAAGGGCCCTAACAGTGACCAAAAAATAATTAAAAAATCCATGATCACAACCACCCCCCCCCCCCCAGTTGTACAGACACTGAACTACTGTGATGAGAGTATGTAAAAAAGGAAAAAAAAATCTTAAAGAAACAATATTGATTAAAAAATTACTTAAATGGGTTTTTTTTTACATACGGTCACCATACAATATCTCTGATCACTGCCACACCAGTCATATGATGACGCTGTACTGCACTGGTAACAGTATGTAAAAAAAAAAGTGAAAAAAAAGCTCATTTTATTTAATTTCTCCATCTTCCACAAAAATGTGACATAAAATCACAACTTCAGAAAACTTGCTATGCCTCTTACTAAATACCCTGGACTGTTTACTTTCCAAAAAGGGGTAATTTGGGGGGTATTTGTACTGTCCTGGCATTTTAGGGCATCCAGAAATTAGGCCATCAGTACATCAGGATTAATCCATTTTCAAATACATATACTATAGTCAGCAGACTTTATAACTTTCACACAGACTAAATAATATGCACTCACCGGCCACTTTTAATAGGTACACCTGTTCAATTGCTTGGTAACACAAATTGCTAATCAGCCAATCATATGGCAGCAACTCAATGCATTTAGGCATCTAGATGTTGTGAAGACAACTTTCTTAAGTTCAAACCTAGCATCAGAATGGGGAAGAAAGGGGATTTAGGTGACTTTGAACATGGCATGGTTGTTGGTGCCAGACGGCTGGTCTGAGTATTTCAAAAACTGCTGATCTACTGGGATTTTCACACACAACCATCTCTAGGGTTTACGGAGAATGGTCCGAAAAAGAGAAAATACCCAGTGAGCGGAAGTTGTGTGGAGGAAAATGCCTTGTTGGTGTCAGAGGTCAAAGGAGAATGGCCAAACTTGCTTGAGATGATAGAAAGGCAACAGTAACTCAAATAACCACTCGTTACAACCAAGGTATGCAGAATACTATCTCTGAATGCACAACACATCGAACCTTGAAGCAGATGGGATGCAGATGCAGAAGACAACACCAGGTGTCACTCCTGTCAGCTAAGAACAGGAAACTGAAGTTACAATTTGCACAGACTCACCTCAATTGGACAATAGAAGATTGAAAAAACGTTGTTTGGTCTGATGAGTCTTGATTTCAGCTGCAACATTCAGATGTTATGGTCAGAATTTGGCGTAAACAACATGAAAGCATTGATCCATCCTGCCTTGTATCAGCGGTTCAGGCTGGTGGTGGTGTTATGGTGTGGGGGATATTTTCTTGGCACACTTTTCTGCCCCTTAGTACCAATTGAGCATCATTTAAAAACACCACGGCCTACCTGAGTATTGTTGCTGACCATGTCCTTCCCTTTATGACTACAGTGTACCCATCTTCTGATGGCTCCTTCCAGCAGGATAATGCACCATGTCACAAAGCTCAAATCATCTCACCACTGGTTTCTTGAACATGACAATGAGTTCACCTCCAATAGAGCACCTTTGGGGTGTGGTGGAATGGAAGATTTGCATCATGGATGTGCAGCCGACAAATCTGCACTACTAAATCAACTACGTGATGCTATCATGTCAATATGTACCAAAATCTCTGAGGAATGTTTCCAACACCTTGTTGCATCTATGCAACAAAGAATTAAGGCGGTTCTGAAGGCAAAAGTGGGTCCAACCCGGTACTAGCATGGTGTACCTAATAAAGTGTCTGGTGAGTGCACACGCATTTGGGGTATTTTCACCAAAGAACTGTAGCCGACTACACTTTGGCCTACCTTCATGAAGAAAGATTATTTGCTTGCAATTTTTTATAACAGAAACCAAGAAAAACATGTTTTTTTCAAAAGTTTTGGTGTTTTTTCGTACACTTCTGTTTAGGCAAAACGAATTGGGAGGTAGATGGGTGCAAACGGACAGAGGTGTCGATTTGCTCCTGGCCACCCATAGAGCAGAGCAGATCTGTCACCCAATCGCTCTACTCCAATCAGCAGGCAATCTGTGAGCGGATCCCCTGCTGATCGGGATAGAGTACGTCCCGTCTAAAGGGAACCACAACAACAGCCATTTACTATAATGACCTGCTGGGGTGATAAAATAGATTCTACACACCATGTTCAATATTTATTGCATACCAGTGCTTACATCTGTTAAAAAGATATAAAAGCAGAGGCATTTCAGTCAACCCTAGTAAACGAAGTCTGACCATTCTGATACAATTATTCTACTGAGCTACTGTATCATCTATCTATTGCACAAGTAGAAATTGCTGCTGCAAAGCCAAACCTCACCAGGAAGTTGCGTCATGGGTGAGCTCTGTAACTGCCGCTCCAAGCCCTAGTAAAATCTGGGTGCAGTATGGTGGTGGATTGTGTTTTGTATGTTACTATGACAATGTAGTCACAAACCTGTTACAGATTTACTACAATTCTAACAAGTCTTGTATTTCTGTATTTGATTTAAGAAAAAAAATTGTTCCAGCTCCTGGAATACTACTGCCTATATATGGAAAAATATGCTTTAAAAAACTTTTTTCCCCCACCGGTGTGCACTCTAACAAGGACCACAGGCAAGCTATACATCTTCTCTTGTGTGTTTCAAGATATATCATTATGTTCAATACCTGTCCAGCATCCAGACGATATTCCATTCCATGCCTTTATTTAAGGCACCCTGCTTCATACAGAACAGATGCTGTCAATTCCTATTCTCCAGGACCAAGGTTTAAATTTAGCCGCAACTAGAACCTGTGTTACCTTCAGAGACGACAGATAAAAAGAATAATTACCACCAATTGCCCGGACTGCCGTCAGGCGCATCGATGGTAGCCAGATGGGTCTTGTCCAATTAACACCATCCGTGCACCACTGGGCATGTACTAATTTTATTTAGCCGGCAGATAGCAAAATCAAAATAGTTTTTATAGTGCCTGCGACATATCATTTAGATTAAACCTTATTTGTTAAACTGGGATAACGTGGACATTTGTTGTTACTGTAATGACTCACTTGTTTCCTTACTGTGATAACAATGCTCCGTGCAAAAAAAAAAAGATCCAAGAGCATTCTGTGTTCTTTACAGCGGCAAATATCACTGTTAAAGCAGAGTTCCACCCACTTTTGAGAGGTGGTCTTAAACGAAAGACCACCTCTCCATCCCTCATTTTTGGATATTTAAAACTTTTTTTTTCTTCTTCTATAGTACCTTTTTTGAAAGTACTGAGTGTACTTCCGATCCAGCCAGGCCGCAGCCGAGGACGTCACATACTCTTCTGTGGCGAGCCCCCCCTTGTCTTCTGGGACCTGTTTGTGTCCCAGAAGATAAGCTGGCCATTCACAAAGCGCCGCGCAACTCGCGCATGCACAGTCGTAAACCGGCAGTGAAGGCACAAGGTTCCACTGCTGGTTTCCCTTAGTTGGAATGGCGGCGCCTGCACCCAATCCGATAAACGGATCGGCCTCGGGGGCTAGACATGGCGGGCTCCCTGGACAGGTAAGTGTCCTTGTTAACCACTTCATTACCTGCCCATAGTCATGACATTCGCAGGAGGGATCTCCCATCCTGGGCAGGCGTCATGTGGCGTCCCTGGCTTCCCGGCTGTCTAGGGGGCGCGCATGCCTGCCGCGTTGCTCGGGACCCACTGCGCGTGCCGGCAGCCGCAATTGCCCGTGAACACAGCAGGACCGTGGATCTGTGTGTGTAAACAGATCCACATCAAATTTAACACATTTAACACACCCGCTCCCCATTCACACCCGAGACCTTGTAACACTAACGAGTCACATGACACCGGGGAGGGAAAATGGCTAACTGGGCCAAATTTGGACATTTCACTTAGGGGTGTACTCACTTTTGTTGCCAGTGGTTTAGACATTAATGGCTGTGTGTTGAGTTATTTTGAGGGGACAGCAAATTTACACTGTTATACAAGCTGTACACTCACTACTTTACATTGTAGCAAAGTGTCATTTCTTCAGTCTTGTCACATGAAAAGATGTAATAACATAATTACAAAAAATGTAATGGGGTGTACTAATTTTTGTGAGATACTGTAGAAACCAGCCAGCTTCAAGTTTTATTTGTCAAAGCTTAAAGTGTTACTATACCCATAACAGTAAAATCAGTCTGTATATGCAGTAAAGCATGCTTGTTGTACTCACTGTGGAACCTAAGGGTTTAATCCTGCTCATTGGGTAAAAAGGCTGTTTGATTCTGTCTTTTCTTATCCTCCCCTTCTTTCACTGTCCCCAATCTATCTGCTGATAGTACAGAGCCTTGGAGGCACTCTGCACATGCTCAGTTTGGTGTGTATTGCTAGAGTTTTTCTTTTCCTTGGGAGGGTGCATGTGATCAGCCCAGGGCCAATCAGCACTGACAAGACAGAGGGTCAGGGTTCATGCAGCCTCACAGGACAGTCAGAGGAGAATGAAAACTCTTCCTACAAGTTTTAACCAGACATTGATAGAAGTCACAAGACTGCTATATACTGCTGATAATAAAAGGTATTTAGCACTTTATATTTACTAACATAGATGCATTTCCATATTTTGAGTACTGTGTGAGACCAGATATAGTGAATGCAGGGTCCTGGGTTTAGTAGCACTTTAATTGAATAATTTGAAATTAGCAGCTGATTGGCTACCATGCACAGCTGCACTAGATTTTGCACTCTCCAGTTAGAGCCCTTGCACACTGGGGCGGCGTCGGCGGTAAAACGCCGCTATTATTGGCGGTGTTTTACCGTCGGTATGCGGCCGCTAGCGGGGCGGTTTTACCCCCCGCTAGCGGGGCGGTTTTACCCCCCGCTAGCGGGGCGGTTTTACCCCCCGCTAGCGGCCGAGAAAGGTTTAAATACCACCGCAAAGCGCCTCTGCAGAGGCGCTTTGCCGGCGGTATAGCCGCGCCGTCCCATTGATTTCAATGGGCAGGAGCGGTATACACACCGCTCCTTCACCGCTCCGAAGATGCTGCTGGCAGGACTTTTTTTACTGTCCTGCCAGCGCATCGCTCCAGTGTGCAAGTCCTCGGGGCTTTCACACTGGAATGAAAGCAGCGGCACTTTCGGGGCGGTTTGCAGGCGCTATTATTAGCGCAATAGCGCCTGCAAACCGCCCCAGTGTGCAAGGGCTCTTATAGTAAATCAACCACATTGTCTTGCAATTCTTTTTCTATATAGTCTATAGCCAAAAAGATGAAAAAAAAATGTTTTGACCAGTGTTAGTTTGAAAAACAAAAATAGTTCTTCTATAAGTAAAAAGTAAATATTTATTCTATTATTTGTCACATTTAACCACTTGAGCCCCGGACCATTATGCTGCCTAAGGACCAGAGGTCTTTTTCCAATTTGGCACTGCGTCGCTTTAACTGCTAATTGCGCGGTCATGCAATGCTGTACCCAAACGAAATTTGCGTCCTTTTCTTCCCACAAATAGAGCTTTCTTTTGATGGTATTTGATCACCTCTGCGGTTTTTATTTTTTGCGCTATAAATGGAAAAAGACCGAAAATTTTGAAAAAAAATGATATTTTCTACTTTTTGTTATAAAAAAAATCCAATAAACTCAATTTTAGTCATACATTTAGGCCAAAATGTATTCGGCCACATGTTTTTGGTAAAAAAAATGTCAATAAGCGTATATTTATTGGTTTGCGCAAAAGTTATAGCGTCTACAAACTAGGGTACATTTTCTGTAATTTACACAGCTTTTAGTTTATGACTGCCTATGTCATTTCTTGAGGTGCTAAAATGGCAGGGCAGTACAAAACCCCCCCCAAATGACCCCATTGTGGAAAGTAGACACCCCAAGGAAATTGCTGAGAGGCATGTTGAACCCATTGAATATTTATTTTTTTTGTCCCAAGTGATTGAATAATGACAAAAAAAAAAAAATATTTACAAAAAGTTGTCACTAAATGATATATTGCTCACACAGGCCATGGGCCTATGTGGAATTGCACCCCAAAATACATTCTGCTGCTTCTCCTGAATATGGGGATACCACATGTGTGGGACTTTTTGGGAGCCTAGCCGCGTACGGGGCCCCGAAAACCAATCACCGCCTTCAGGATTTCTAAGGGCGTAAATTTATGATTTCACTCTTTACTGCCTATCACAGTTTCGGAGGCCATGGAATGCCCAGGTGGCACAAAACCCCCCCAAATGACCCCATTTTGGAAAGTAGACACCCCAAGCTATTTCCAGAGAGGCATATTGAGTCCATGGAATATTTTATATTTTGACACAAGTTGCGGGAAAGTGACACATTTTTTTTTTTTTTTTTTGCACAAAGTTGTCACTAAATGATATATTGCTCACACAGGCCATGGGCATATGTGGAATTGCACCCCAAAATACATTTAGCTACTTCTCCTGAGTACGGGGATACCACATGTGTGGGGCTTTTTGGGAGCCTAGCCGTGTACGGGACCCCGAAAACCAATCACCGCTTTCAGGATTTCTAAGGGTGAAAATTTTTGATTTCACTCTTCACTGCCTATCACAGTTTCGGAGGCCATGGAATGCCCAGGTGGCACAAAACCCCCCCAAATGACCCCATTTTGGAAAGTAGACACCCCAAGCTATTTGCTGAGAGGCATGGTGAGTATTTTGCAGCTCTCATTTGTTTTTGAAAATGAAGAAAGACAAGAAAAAACTTTTTTTTTTTTCTTTTTTCAATTTTCAAAACTTTGTGACAAAAAGTGAGGTCTGCAAAATACTCACTATACCTCTCAGCAAATAGCTTGGGGTGTCTACTTTCCAAAATGGGGTCATTTGGGGGGGGTTTGTGCCACCTGGGCATTCCATGGTCTCCGAAACTGTGATAAGCAGTCAAGAGAGAAATCAAAAATTCACGCCCTTAGAAAGCCTGAAGGCGGTGCTTGGTTTTCGGGGTTCCGTACGCGGCTAGGCTCCCAAAAAGTCTCACACATGTGGTATCCCCGTACTCAGGAGAAGCAGCAGAATGTATTTTGGGGTATAATTTCACATATTCCCATAGCATGTTTGAACAATATATCATTTAGTGACAATTTTGTGCAAAAAAAAAAAAAAATTGTCTCTTTCCCGCAACTTGTGTCGCAATATAAAATATTCCATGGACTCGACATGCCTCTCAGCAAATAGCTTGGGGTGTCTACTTTCCAAAATGGGGTCATTTGGGGGGGTTTTGAACTGTCCTGGCATTTTATGCACAACATTTAGAAGCTTATGTCACACATCACCCACTCTTCTAACCACTTGAAGACAAAGCCCTTTCTGACACTTATTGTTTACATGAAAAAGTTTGTTTTTTTTGCAAGAAAATTACTTTGAACCCCCAAACATTATATATTTTTTTTTAAAGCAAATGCCCTACAGATTAAAATGGTGGGTGTTTCATTTTTTTTTTTCACACAGTATTTGCGCAGCGATTTTTCAAACGCATTTTTTGGGGAAAAAACACACTTTTTTAAATTTTAATGCACTAAAACACACTATATTGCCCAAATGTTTGATGAAATAAAAAAGATGATCTTAGGCCGAGTACATGGATACCAAACATGACATGCTTTACAATTGCGCACAAACGTGCAGTGGCAACAAAATAAATACATTTTTAAAAGCCTTTAAAAACCTTTACAGGTTACCACTTTAGATTTACAGAGGAGGTCTACTGCAAAAATTACTGCCCTCGATCTAACCTTCGCGGTGATACCTCACATGCATGGTGCAATTGCTGTTTACATTTGACGCCAGACCGCCGCTTGCGTTCGCCTTAGCGCGAGAGCAGGGGGCGACAGGGGTGCTTTTTTTTTTTTTTTTTTTTTTTTTCTTTATTATTTTTTTGCTTTTTTATCTTATTTTTAAACTGTTCCTTTCATTTTTATTTTTTTTTAATCATTTTTATTGTTATCTCGGGGAATGTAAATATCCCCTATGATAGCAATAGGTAGTGACAGGTACTCTTTTTTGAAAAAATTGGGGTCTATTAGACCCTAGATCTCTCCTCTGCCCTCAAAGCATCTGACCACACCAAGATCGGTGTGATAAAATGCTTCCCCAATTTCCCAATGGCGCTATTTACATCCAGCGAAATCTAAGTCATAAAATGCTCGTAGCTTCCGGTTTCTTAGGCCATAGAGATGTTTGGAGCCACTCTGGTCTCTGATCAGCTCTATGGTCAGCTGGCTGAATCACCGGCTGCATTCTCAGGTTCCCTGTTGAGACAGGAGAGCCAGAGAAAAACACGGAAGACGGTGGGGGGGGGGGGGGCATTCCCTCCCACGGCTTGTAAAAGCAGTCTAGAGGCTAATTAGCCGCTAGGATTGCTTTTACATGAAAGCCGACCGCTGGCTGAAAAGAATGATACCAAGATGATACCTAAACCTGCAGGCATCATTCTGGTATAACCACTCAAAGTTGTGAATGGCGTACCTGAAGACAAAAAAATGGTTAACAATAAAGCACAGTAAACGGTAAAGTATAAAAAATTGCATACCTGAAAAGCAAACATGATAAAGCATAATAACAATAAAACATTGCAGAATAGAATACAGTAAAAAAGAGCAGAACAATAGAGAGAATAGAGAGAGAGAGCACAATAAAACGACAACTATTTTTTTTTATTTTATATATATATATATATATATATTTTTTTTTTTTACACTTTTTTTGTAACTAACTTTTATAACTGTAACCGGTTCCAGGTTCGGGTCTCTCAAAATGCGATGGCATCTTGGGAGACCCTGTGAAAGTGTGCCTAGTCTGTGCAATGCTGTACCCTACGCTAATACTCAACTAGTGTATGGTAGCGTTCAAAACATTCACCAATGCAAAGACCAGGATTGTCAGGACAGGAGGGACAATAATAGCGGGTGTCACGCCTATATCCGCGCTAGCTGCAGACACAATAGCTTTTTTGGGGGCGTTCGCTGGGTAGGGGTACTCGGGAGGACATAAAGAAAATGCCTCTCATGCAGCCGACTGCATTTGGTTGGGGATGTGAATGGGGGAAGTACGGGCGCTGCAGAAGCGGTGGGTTCCCAATTAGGATTGGCGAATGCAGTAGGAAGGGCACTATGGGCACGACGGGCCTGTGTTTGTCTTTTTGGTGGCAGCGGGACACTACTTGTGCTTGCCACCTCACCAGCTTGAACTGCACTTATGGGACTCGCCACGTCACCAAGTGTTACTGCAGTGCTGGTTTGACTACGACCGGGGTGTACTAGGCCGCTGGCGCTTGCCAGTTCACCAAAACGCTACCAAAAAATCTGTTAGCGATCGCAGGGATCAGGCCTGACTCTGCGAACGCTGCAGTTATGCGTTTTAGTCTTTTGTAAGTGACAGTGATCGATCGATCGATACTGCACTTGGGTGGGCTGGGCTGGGCCGGGCGGAGGGGCAAAACGCAGGTGCTAGCAGGTATCTGGGCTGATCCCACTAACACTGCGTTTGTGAGAACCCTAAACTGCTGGGGATGCTAGTATAGATCTGATTGGATCAGATATTGATCCGTTCAGATACTATACCACTAAGGGTGGTGTACGGTGCGTGCGTGGGTGTTAGCGGTACTGGCGCTAACCTGACCCTGCCTGGGGCTGGTGCTTGCCAGTTCACCAAAATACTACCAAAAAAACTGTTAGCGATCGCAGGGATCAGGCCTGACTCTGCGAACGCTGCAGTTATGCGTTTAGTCTTTTGTAAGTGACAGTGATCGATCGATACTGCACTTGGGTGGGCTGGGCTGGGCCGGGCGGAGGGGCAAAACGCAGGTGCTAGCAGGTATCTGGGCTGATCCCGCTAACACTGCGTTTTTGGGAACCCTAAACTGCTGGGGACGCTAGTATAGATCTGATCGGATCAGATATTGATGCGTTCAGATACTATACCACTAAGGGAGGTGTATGCTGCGTGCGTCAGTGTTAGCGGTACTGGCGCTAATCTGACGCTGCCTGGGGCGACGCATATCACCGCCGGGCGATCAGGGGGCTAAACCTTTATTCGGTAATAAACGGCGGGTGCCCTGACACTATAAAAAATAAACAAACTAACCAGCGTCAACCGTAACGGTTATACGGTGATCAGTGGTGAAAGGGTTAACTAGGGGGCAATCAAGGGGTTAAAACATTTATTCGGTAGTATATGGGGGTCCCTGACGCTATAAAACGCTGACGGCGAACCTAAATATTTATGTCTCTAACTAGCGTCACCAGCGACACTAATACAGCGATCAGAAAAATGATCGCTTAGTGACACTGGTGACAGGGGGTGATCAAGGGGTTAAAACTTTATTAGGGGGGGTTAGGGGGGTACCCTAGACCTAAAGGGGGGTAATACTCACTGTCCCAACACTAATGCCGCGTACACACGGTCGGACTTTTCGTCTACAAAAGTCCAACGGACGCTGACGGACTAAAGCTGGCTGGTAATCCGATCGTGTGTGGGCTTCTCCGGACTTTCAACTGACTTTTTTAGCCTCAAATCCGACGTACTTTAGATTTGAAACATGCTTTAAAACTTTACTTCGTAACTACGACGGACCCCGAAATCCGCTCGTCTGTGTGCTAGTCCGACGGACAAAAACCCACGCTAGGGCAGCTATTGGCTACTGGCTATGAACTTCCTTATTTTAGTCCGGTGTACGTCATCACGTAAGAATTCGATGGACTTTTGTGTGATCGTGTGTAGGCAAGTCTGTTCGTTAGAAAGTCCGCCGCAAGTCCGTCGAAAGTCCGCCGAAAGTCTGCCGGAAGTCTGTCGGACAGGCTGTCTGACTTTTGTAGACGAAAAGTCCGACCGTGTGTACGCGGCATAACTGTCACAAACTGACACCAATGCAGTAATCAGAAAAAAAAAAAAAAAAACAAACTGCTGGTGTCAGTTTGTGACAGGGGGGGGGGGTGATTGGGGGGGGATCGGGGGGCGATCGGGGGGGGGATCGGGGTGTTTTGTGTGCCTGGCATGTTCTACTGTGTGTGTGTGTGCTGGTGCACTCACATTGATGTCTTCTCTCCTCGGGCCGGAACGGAAATTACCGACCCGAGGGGAGATGACATCATTTCCTTTGCTGCTGTTTAGCATACAGCAGCAAAGGAATGATTCGATTGGCCGGCGGCGATCGCGAGGGGGGGGCCACGAGCGGATGGTCTCCCCCTCACCACCGATCGCCGGGGCACAAAGGACGACCGCCTCGGGCACCGGGGGGGGGTCCGATCGGACCCCCCACCCGCGGAAGGCAAATCACGTACACTGTACGTGATTTTGCCTGTCCGTGCCACTTTGCCGACGTACATCGGCGTGAGGCGGTCGTCAAGTGGTTAATATGACACTAACATTATGCTTCTGGTACAAAACATGGCAAAGTTGTTTCTATATGTTTCAATTTTGCACATTTTATTGTGCGACACTGAAAAAATAAACAAAACAATTAAAAAAAAAGGATTGTTAAAAAAATAGAAAGAAGAAAGGGGAGTTAATTAGGGCTGATTAAAGTTGTTGTAAACTCTCTCATATACCCAGTGAAGTGAACAGACTCAGATGGTACACAGAGATGCAACAAATCTCCCTACATAAGTTTTACTTGTTTATCGGCACTCTTCTCTTTTGTACATCCCGTCAAAGGTGCTGATTTTAAGACTAAATCTTTCTTCATTTTTCAGTATGACAGAAGAGGAGGAGGAGAGCTGCAGTCAGAGGTCTAAGACACTGCGTGAGAGCTGATTGGAGGAAAGGAACACACCCCCCTCCACACACTGCAGAACAGTGTTGTGACTATACAAGCTCCGTGCTGAGCTCTCCTCCCTGACCCAAATTTATCTCATGTGTCTGGAAAACTTATTAGAAGTGACTCATGCTGATAACAGGGGAATGAAGCACCAGACAGAAACGACACTTATGCCCCGTACACACGATAGGATTTTCCAATGGAAAATGTTCGATGGGAGCTTGTTGTTGGTAATTTCGACTGTGTGTAGGCTCCATCGGACATTTTCCATCAGAAAATTTGAGAGCTGATTCTCAAATTTTCCGACAACAAAATCCGTTGTCGGAAATTCAGATCGTGTGTACACAACTCCAACGCACAAAGTTCCACGCATGCTCGGAATCAAGCAGAAGAGCAGCACTGGCAATTGAACTTCATTTTTCTCGGCTCGTCCTATGTGTTGTACATCACCGCGTTCTTCACGTTCGGAATTTCCGACCAACTTTGTGTGATCGTGCGTATGCAAGACAAGTTTGAGCCAACATCCGTCGGAAAAAAAAACATGGATTTTGTTGTCAGAAAATCCTATCGTGTGTACAGGGCATTAGGGTTTTGAAGAGAGACAAGTAATAGATTTATGTGCTCTGATTTCATGACTGGGGTTTACAACCACTTTAAGGTTAACTAGGGATTAATAGGAACTTGTTCTATTTCTTTTAAAATGCCATCTGTTCCATGTTACACCATATTAAAGGTGTAACATAAAACATGGTTCTTAATCCCCACCATCAACCCCCTCCAGCCCCCCCCCCCCCCCCCACACACACACACACACACACACACACACACACACACTCAGAGACTCCAGGGGCTCTTCTCACAGCTGACTCATGTCATATTTGAATTTGGTGTGGCTACGCATAGACTCACCTGCAGAGCCACATAATTAATTCACAGATGTCTGTAAATGAAAAAAAAATCTCACAACAGAGGGACCTTAGTTTTCAATGTAGCACAAGTGCAATAATGTCACTGTACTTGTAGTTCATTGAGGAAGAGTCTGCAGGAGCCAGAGAACTGCACCCATGATCCACTGATTGGAATCGCAATGCTTTTGCAGGCTCCAATGCAAACATTTATAAATAAATAAATAAATAAATGCACATTTATGCTTTTTAATGTTATATTTAAACCAAAGGGAATACTTATAATCTACATTATAATGAAACAGTTGAAACAATTAATCAATACATGTTGCATTGTATTTACTCTATGACACCTGAATTCATCTGCAAGTATCATGTATGATCTGTGTAATCAAGTATCATCTGTGTAGGAAGGACCTGCATTTTGACAGCAGCTTCTGCTGTATTTCATTGCAATAATACATAGCAAACCCCGGCTGTCATTTTGACAGCAGATAATTGCTGACAAAACCAGCAGGGGAGTGGAGCTGACTGCATGTTGTTTCTTAATTCAAATGTTTTTTATTGAAGTTTATAAAATACAATGCCAAGTAAAACCATCATATACAATGCGTACAACTGACAATGAGTAAATACATATATAAAAAAGGTTTGCCATAGGTATAAGTAAACATCCAGGGAATATTCAAACGTATCTTTTAACTATACTCTGTTGTACGATAAGTCAGAGCGTCATAACCTGTAAGTAGGCATCCATCTAATAGAAATGAGAACATATGAGTAACAGTAACAAGAATACAGAAAGAACAAAAGAAGCAGAAGCACCGAAGTATTTCTATAACTCTGGTGACAAATGGACTCCATCCATAATTGGACAGATTAAGTTTTCCAAAGAGACCAATTAAGCTCATATCTTAACATACCCCCATCTTTGTATGCTAACATTTTTTCGTATTTAGATATTGTGTTTACCCGTCTGACGATTTCCCTAATGCTGGGACTCTCATTAGATTTCCACTTGCGCATTATGGCTGAACGTGCAGCAAAAATAATATGCATGGCGATAGATTTCACAGATGCGTGAATTGCTTGTTCAATGTTCGGTTTACAAATTATTCCGGTAATTTTGGAAATAAGTTTGAATGTTTCTGACCAGAAACTGCGGAGATGAAGGCAGGACCACAGCATATGTGATAAGGTTCCTACCTGTCCGCAGCCTCTCCAGCATAGATTTGAGTTGGAATTAGAGAATTTTGCTACAATGTATAGGGTGTAATGCCATCTCAGGAGGAATTTTTGTGCTAATTCCCAGTAGTTGGAGCAGTGGGAATTGCATTTTATTGCCCTCAGCCATTGAAGATCAGATAATTCTTTCCCCAATTCTTTTTCCCATTTGTGCAGGGAGTTTGTTTTATGGAAGGTGGGTTTGTAATTTAGTATATTGTAGATTAGTTTAATTCCCTTCATTTTTGAATCTTGTGAGTTTAGGAAGTTCAAAATTTGCTCTGGGATTGAGACTGATGCAGTCTGGAGAATATGGTCCAGTGAAGAAATTTTAAGATAGGTAAAGAATTCCTTTTTTGTGGGAGAGGCAGGGCCGTCTTTAATTTTGATTGGGCCCTGGGCAAACATTTTCTTGGGGCCCCCCTTCCATTCTGAGACATACAAAAAATAGCAGGTAGACTCAAAATCAGTTTACTGCAGCAGATCACGCAGCGATTGCAATTGTTTGCCAGAGGTTACAGCCTATCATTACTGCTCAATGGCTGGTTTCTAGAGGTTACAACACATAATTTCTGCTTGCCGATTGGTTGCTAGAGGTTAGTGTACATTATTAGCGCTCACTAATTGGTTGCTAGGGGTTACAGCACATCATTAGCACTTACTGATTGGTTGCTAGAGATTAAAGCAGATCACTACTGTTTGCTGATTGGTTGCTAGAGGTTCATGCACATCATTACCTCTCACTGAGCAGTGGAGCAATCCCAAATAATTGAGCAAGTAAAGGGGCACATTAATACACATACTACAGGAGAGGTTCAGAGACTGCGGACATACTGCAGGAGTCAATCAGAGACTGCGGACATACTGCAGGAGATTACCAGAGACTGCGGACATACTGCAGGAGACAATCAGAGACTGCGGACATACTGCAGGAGACAATCAGAGACTGCGGACATACTGCAGGAGACAATCAGAGACTGCGGACATACTGCAGGAGATTACCAGAGACTGCGGACATACTGCAGGAGATTACCAGAGACTACGGACATACTGCAGGAGACAATCAGAGACTGCGGACATACTGCAGGAGATTACCAGAGACTACGGACATACTGCAGGAGATTACCAGAGACTGCGGACATACTGCAGGAGATTACCAGAGACTGCGGACATACTGCAGGAGATTACCAGAGACTGCGGACATACTGCAGGAGATTACCAGAGACTACGGACATACTGCAGGAGATTACCAGGGACTACGGACATACTGCAGGAGGTTACCAGAGACTGCGGACATACTGCAGGAGATTACCAGAGACTGCGGACATACTGCAGGAGATTACTAGAGACTGCGGACATACTGCAGGAGACAATCAGAGACTGCGGACATACTGCAGGAGATTACCAGAGACTACGGACATACTGCAGGAGACAATCAGAGACTGCGGACATACTGCAGGAGACAATCAGAGACTGCGGACATACTGCAGGAGATTACCAGAGACTACGGACATACTGCAGGAGACAATCAGAGACTGCGGACATACTGCAGGAGACAATCAGAGACTGCGGACATACTGCAGGAGATTACCAGAGACTGTGGACATACTGCAGGAGACAATCAGAGACTGCGGACATACTGCAGGAGACAATCAGAGACTGCGGACATACTGCAGGAGATTACCAGAGACTGCGGACATACTGCAGGAGATTACCAGAGACTGCGGACATACTGCAGGAGATTACCAGAGACTACGGACATACTGCAGGAGATTACCAGAGACTGCGGACATACTGCAGGAGATTACCAGAGACTGCGGACATACTGCAGGAGATTACCAGAGACTGCGGACATACTGCAGGAGATTACCAGGGACTACGGACATACTGCAGGAGGTTACCAGAGACTGCGGACATACTGCAGGAGATTACCAGAGACTGCGGACATACTGCAGGAGATTACTAGAGACTGCGGACATACTGCAGGAGACAATCAGAGACTGCGGACATACTGCAGGAGATTACCAGAGACTACGGACATACTGCAGGAGACAATCAGAGACTGCGGACATACTGCAGGAGACTACCAGAGACTACGGACATACTGCAGGAGACAATCAGAGACTGCGGACATACTGCAGGAGACAATCAGAGACTGCGGACATACTGCAGGAGATTACCAGAGACTGCGGACATACTGCAGGAGATTACTAGAGACTGCGGACATACTGCAGGAGATTACCAGAGACTGCGGACATACTGCAGGAGATTACCAGGGACTACGGACATACTGCAGGAGGTTACCAGAGACTGCGGACATACTGCAGGAGATTACCAGAGACTGCGGACATACTGCAGGAGATTACTAGAGACTGCGGACATACTGCAGGAGACAATCAGAGACTGCGGACATACTGCAGGAGACAATCAGAGACTGCGGACATACTGCAGGAGATTACTAGAGACTGCGGACATACTGCAGGAGACAATCAGAGACTGCGGACATACTGCAGGAGACAATCAGAGACTGCGGACATACTGCAGGAGATTACTAGAGACTGCGGACATACTGCAGGAGACAATCAGAGACTGCGGACATACTGCAGGAGATTACCAGAGACTACGGACATACTGCAGGAGACAATCAGAGACTGCGGACATACTGCAGGAGATTACCAGAGACTACGGACATACTGCAGGAGACAATCAGAGACTGCGGACATACTGCAGGAGACAATCAGAGACTGCAGACATTATACAGGGGATGGTCAGAGAACTTTCAGCAATGCACAGCTTTACAGTTAAATAACACAGCTCAGGGTTTAAACAGTCAGGCATTTTATGGGTGTAAGGACATACCTGGCCAGCCAAACTCACTACATACATTCAGGACTGTGGGCGGGGCTTCCACTCTCTGCTCTCAATAAAGCAGCTGGGAGCTCCACTGATGCTTTGTTGGGTGGGCCCTGGGCCCACATCACCCGTGAATGGTCGCCCCGATGACAGCTTTGCACAGAGGACATGGGAGGATGTATTCCTCGCTAGCCAGCTGAGAGGGGCGGGGCCGGGAGCTCCACTGACGCTCTGACCCCGCCCACGTGCAGCCTGTGTACTGGGAATAGAGCGCCTATAGTGAGAGCCAGTGATCGGAGTGGGAATGTCATTGGAGCTCCCGGCCCTGCCCCCGGACCTCTGTATTCACCAGCCAGTATAGAGGGGGCGGGGCCGGAGGCTCCACTGACACTCCCATTCCGATCACTGGCTCTCACTATAGGCGCTCTTTTCCGAGTACACAGGCTGCACGTGGGCGGGGTCAGAGCGTCAGTGGAGCTCCCGGCCCCGCCCCGTCTCAGCTGGCTAGCGAGGAATACATCCTCCCGTGTCCTCTGTGCGCTCTGCAAAGCTGTAATCGGGGCCCCAATTCACGGCTAGCGCGGGCCCCCAACAAAGATTGGGCCCAGGGCAAGTGCCCCGTTTGCCCTGCGCTAAAGACGGCCCTGGGGAGAGGTCTGCAAATGATAAAAATTCACCATTTGAGAATAAATCTGCTAGATTAAGAAACCCACTGTTTATCCATGTGTCTAGTGAGATATCAGGGATAACCCATTTAATGGATTCTAATGGTATTGGGACATCAGTCTGGGGAGAGGAGGTGTCACCTGTCTTTCGTAGGTATAACCAGACTTGAGTAGTTACTTGGACAGTTGGGTGATCAAAGGTCATTTGTGTATATCATAGGTCATTTGCCAGAAGTAGAGACAATGGTGACTTGGATTGCATCCATGCAATTTTCAACTGGCACCAGGGTTTTAACGTTGACTGGTTAAACCAGTTTTTCAGTTGGTCTAAGATGGATGCCATATGGTAGTCTTCCAGGACAGGAATCCATATACCTCCCACCAATCTATGTCTTTTCTGAATCTGGGGAGCGCATCTCACCCTTCTACCAACCCAGACAAAATCTGTTAACTGTTTTTGCATTATTGTGAAAAAGGAAGTGGGTATAGGAATTGGCAGTGCTCTAAAGAAGTAAATCATTTTTGGTAATAGTAGCATCTTATATGCTGCCAAGCATCCTGACCAGGACAGAAAATATTTTTTAAGTCTGGACATCTCTTTCTGAATATTGGATATGAGTGGGGTAAAATTCACCTTATATATAGCAGAGAATGGGAGAGTGAGTTGGATTCCCAGGTATTGCAGAGGTGTGTCGGACCAAGGATATGGTAAAGTATTTTGCAGGGTTGCCTTAACGCTATTGCCAATGGCTAAACCTAGGATACTAGATTTAGAGGCGTTAACCTTGTAATATGCAACCTTGCTAAAGAAGAGAAGTTTGTCATGGGCTGCTTGCAAGGAGGGAGCCGGATCAGTGAGTGTCAATATAACATCATTTGCAAATAGGGATATAGTATGGTGGCATTTTTGCGAGAATAAACCTTTGATGTCGGGATGTGATCTAATTTTTTCAGCTAACGGTTCCATAAGTAGGGCAAAAATGAGCAGAGACAGGGGGCATCCCTGTCTCATCCCGTTTGCTGTTTTGAAATTTTTGGAAAACATACCTTCAGTAAAAACATAGGTTGATGGAGAAGAATATAAACCTGAAATGGCAGATTTTATGGGGGCCCTCCAAACCAAACTTTTCTAAGACTTTGGTGAGGTACCCCCAATGTACTCTGTCGAAGGCCTTCTCCACATCTAACGTGAGAAGCAGAGAAGGCTCTCCAGCCTCTTCCATTAGGTGTAATTGATTGACCGTTGTTCTGGTAGCACCTGGTGCTTGGCGACCAGTAACAAAATCCACTTGATCTTAATTGATCAGGCCCAGCAGAACCCTAGGCAATCTGTTTGCTAGCAATTTAGCGTATATCTTTACATCTACATTCAAAAGTGAGATTGGTCTAAAGTTCTGCTTAGTGTTCATCTCTTTACTGGGTTTGGGCAAAGTAACAATTGTGGCAGTTAACATTTCGGGTAGAAAGTTGACACTGGATATAGCAGCATTAAAGACCTGTAGTAGATGTGGAGTTAAAATTGAACTATAAATTTGATAGTATTCTGACAAATAGCCGTCAGGTCCCGGAGATTTGTTGTGGGGCATATGTTTGATTAGCTTTTCTATTTCTGGGGTCGTGAATGCCTGGTTTAGTTGTGATATGTCTGTTTGAGAAAGTGTAGGCAGTTGAATTGACTCCAAAAATTCAGATATGATTGTTTCCGAAGGCTGAGGAGTGTCAGAGTTGTTTCTTAAATTATAAAGTCAATCATAATAGTCACTGAAAGCGTCTGCTATGTCCTTCGGGTTGGAGACTCTTACCTGTTTTGGGATTTTGAAGGTATGTAATTTTTTGTTTAATAATTTTGTCTTTTAATTGGTTGGCCAGCAATTTCCCCATTTATTGTTTCCGAATCTGTAGGAACGTGCTTTAAGTGATCGTATGTTTTTATCATATTGGGACATTAATAAAGTGCGTAGGTCCTGTGCAGCCTGGTAAAGTTGCTCTCGTGTCTTTTGTGAAGTTGAGGTTTTATTTGTATCCTCTAGCTTTTTTATAGTGGATAACAGGTCTTTAAGCCGCTCTCCCCTTTGCCTTTTTAGTTTTGCAGATAATTGGAAAAGTAAACCTCTAAAGTAAGCCTTATGTGTATTCCGAAGCGTGAAGGGGTCTTCGACCGATGAGGCATTGATGTCAAAAAATTATTTTAGAGCATTTTGAATGTTTTTTATTTTCTGGTTGGGACAATGTGAAAATGTCATTGCGCCATCTATTTGTCCCTGTTTCGGTGCGCATTTTCCCCACACTTATAGAAACCAGAGCGTGGTGAGACCACATGATATACTGAATATCTGATTTGGTAACTTTTTGCAATAAGTATTTGTCTATCAGAAATCAATCCTAGAATAGGTATGATGTACACTAGAAAAAAAAAGTAAAATCTCGTTCTGTTGAATGTTGTCATCTCCAGATATCATACAGGCCTGAGGTGGATATGAAGTTCGCTAGTGTTGCTCTATGTCTCGAATTTCTTATGTCGCTTGAAAGGTCTAGGTTGATGTTTGGTATGGCGTTAAAGTCTCCGCATAGGAATACATGACCTTTCCGGATTGAAAAGACTTTTTTCCAGATTTTGTTTAGGTAAGAATCTTGTTTAGTATTGGAAAGATAAAGGTTTATCAGAGTGTATATGGTATTATCGACTTCGCCAATGAGAAAAATGTACCTGCCCGATACGTCCAAGTGGACTTCCAATTGTTTGAACGGAATTTTTTATAGCAAGTGCTACTCCTCCCTTTTTGGAGGGACCACTTGCCATGAAAACATAGGCAAATTGGTTGTTCTGAAAGGTGGGTTGTTTGCGGGAATCAAAGTGTGTCTCCTGGAAGGAAATGATATCACATTGAAGATTGTGAGCCTCTTTCCATGCTAACGGTCGTTTGTAAGGGCTGTTCAGTCCTTTCACATTCAGGGAGGAAATTTAAAGGCCATTGTAGTGCAAGAGATCATACTTGGTTGTACTGTGATGTTGATGTGGGTTGCACAAGTCAAAAAAGTAATAAAGGTAATTTACCTTTGGTGGTAGTGTCCAGGAATTAAGCCAGACTTTTCCGTGGGTACAAAAATAAAAACAGGCGGTTCTGTATTAGAATCTGTGCAGAAAGAACTACTCTCAATATTGGGGTCTAAAGAAACTGAGTAATGTGGCATTCTCCTGGCCGTCAGAGAATGAATGTTAACATTGAATGGAATGTAGGCATACATTTATCCTATTTCAGCATTAGAATCAACACGAGAAGTTGGATGTGTCCAAGGGAGGGAGGGAGTTTTCCTCATCTGTTCCTTGAGGTTCCAGGATGTTCCACTCTTTCAATAGGCGTAAGCCATCTTTGACAGTGGTGATTATGTAGGTGGTATCCTCCCTGGTGACAAGTAACTTGGCCGGGTATATCCAGCGGTATGTGATGCAATAGTTATGTAGGGGCTTTGTGATGGTTGCGAGTTGTCTGCGTTGCTGTAGGGTAAATGCCGATAGATCGGCAAAAAATGATATATCCTGCAAGCTTTGTGGGAAGTTTCCACAGTTTCTAGTGACCGACATAAGTTTTTCTTTTATGTGGTAAAAATGTATTTTTGTTATGGTATCTCTTGGGAGGTGGGATGGAATATGTTTGGGTTTTGGCAATCTCAATCTGTCCTCCAAATCTGCCATTTCAGTTTTCATCCAATAGATTTCATCGTCTCTGTCGTTGTGAGCGTCCACTAGCTCATTAAATGTGGATGCAAAGTCCCCCATTTTGGATTCAATCTGTGAGACTCTTGTTTACTGCTGAGACTTCAGATTTGAATTGTTGGGTCAAGGCCATTATATCTTCGTGCAAAGTGGATCACAGGGAGAATAACATATCCTTTAGTGTGGTATCAAGGACTGGCTAATTTGTTGTGGGGAATTCTAAGATAGAATCCTGCATCTTTCTTGTGTCATCTAAAGAGGTTTCAAAACAACTTACCTCCAGGCTTGCAGCTGGTGATGCATTCATTTTTTGCTTGGTGTTCACCGGACTAGATGAGGAGGAAGGAGGGTGGGAATATCCACCTTTTTTGTCTTCCCTTCTGTTGTTGTGGGCTGAATCATGCCAGGATGCTGGGCTGTGCTCAGGTGTCCCACATGTGGATTGTGCAGGGCCACCAGCGCCATCTTGGTTATTATAGCGGCGCGGCTGGTGGAAAAAGATCTGTCATCTTTCCTGGTTTCCCCCGGTCTTTTCTTTTCCTAGCTGACATGGGGTGATGTGCCCACAGCTCCGGAGTAGTTGTGCTGTGTAAAACGAGGCTCAATGTCGCTAGAATGGTCTCTATAGGCGCACTGTGGAGAGGAGCTGTGTCAGTGTGCAGCCATTTGCTCCGTCGGCAAGCCATGCCCCTCTGTATGTTTTTTTTTTGGAGGTATGTGCTATGTTTAAAAAACCTTAAGTGGTTAAATCCAAAATTTTGAGTTGTCACAATGGTTACCTTTTTCTGTGCAGGTTAAAACTTGAGCTCTATTTTGATTGGTACAGTATGTCTCTTTCCCATATCAGAGTGTTGGAAGGTGTGCAGTATTGATAAATGCACAGTATGTAACCACACTTTTCTGCTTGACTTTTTATTAAGGCAAGTGTAAGCTTTTCTATGTTAAGCAATAGATATAATTGTTCAAATGACAAATTTCCTCTTCCTGAAATATGTAAAGCTTAAATAATCCAGCTTTAACAGTTTTCTTCCTACCAAGTACAAGTAAGGGCTTAAAAGTTTAAAATGGTGAGCCCTGGAAAATATCAACCTTTAAGTGAGGAAGCTGTGATAGAACACAGTATAAGGAGAATTTAAAAGCTGCAGTACTGTCAAAGCCACTGAAAGCAAACCAATCAGGAAAAAAATATTCTATGCTAAGCACTTATGCTTAATAGATAACTAAAGTCTCCTTTAAAAAAAAAAAAAACATGTCATACTTACCTCCGCTGTGCAGTTGGTTTTGCACAGAGTGGCCCCGATCCTCCTCTTCTGGGGTCCCTTAGCGGCGCTCCTGGCTCCTCCTCTTCTCGAGTGCCCTGCTGGAGAGCAGCTCTCTCCTGAGGCACTTGTGTGGGCGTGCTCCCGGGTCCTGCCGTTGCATCTATTGACACAGACAGCAGGACCCGGACCCGCCTCTGCCTCATTGGATTTGACTGACAGCAGCGGGAACCAATGGCTCTGCTGCTATCAACCTATCCAATCAGGACCGAAGGTACAGACTGGAGCGGGTGTGCTCGTCCCCGTTGCTGGAAAGACTGGGTTCAGGTAAGTAAAAGTGGGGCTCTGGGGGGCAGCTGCAGCACAGGAGGTTTTTCACCTTAATGCATAGAATGCATTAAGGTGAAAAACCTTGAGGGTTTACAACCCCTTTAAATTTTTGGTCACTACTGCATAGATCCTTGCTGCTATGCTGTAAAATCATAGTATTTCTGGGTATGAAGGAACAATTGATCTGCTTCCCCACAATGCACCACTTGGGACCTGAGCAGCCAATCACAATGACTCAGCGCTGTCACACGTTTGTGTGCCATTCAGAGTGCTACTGATTCCATTTTCTACATAAATTTACTACAGTTTTTTTCTGTGGTGTCTTAATCCCAACCAACACAAGCCAGAAATCTGTATATTGCTTAAAACAGATCTGTGCTTTGCTCTACCCCACATACCTTTATTTATGCCTTCGTCATTTCTGGAGTGAAGAAAACAACCGGCATATCCATGTATAAAAGATCATGTGACTCACCCCAGGTGACAGTGCTGGGGTGAACTGTATACCCATTCCCCTATTTCAATAGCAAGTGCAGCTACTCCCGGGAAGCGAAATTTCAGGTGCAGTGCTATAGATAGGATTAAGTTGGCCATGCATGGTTCAGTTTTTTTGTTCAGACAGCCAGGTAAACAAAGCAATAACAGAACCAATTCTCCCATCCACACATTCCATGTGAATGGCGAAATCCTCCCCACTGTGTCTTGTATTTTGACAGCGGGACTCCTCTGCTGTCAGAATACTCTGATTAACGCCTGATCCTGGAAATTTTTGGAACCAAGTCCAAAAGATAATAAAAAAATTTACCAACAGGACAGTCCCCAAATCACCAGGCTTTTTCCACCCTGATAAGGCATACAAAAACCTCTATTCTTCACCACTTGATCAACGCCACCCATTCATGTATTCCTACTCTGTGAAAATCATATTCACCCCCTACAATCCAGAAATGGATTACCCATGTGGAACAAAGCAGGCTGATGGAAAGTCTAAATTTATGGCCCGAAGAACAGATGGGGGCATTTTGGTTTAGACGAGGTGTGAAATTAATCTCAAAACCTGTTTTTAGCACATGTTTTTCACTCCTTTTTGGATTTTCGCAGGGACTTTAACCTTCCCTCCACATCTTATTTTTGTTATCTCCAATTAAGACATAAAGCTGCGGCACAATTTGGTTTACCTAATATTGTTTTACAACCCTCCCTTAGAGCGCTTTTTGCATGACCCACCCCACGCTAAACTTATTTCTACATATTACTCCTCTTTACTACACTCCAAGACTGATAGGCTTAGTGTTACAGAATACAAATGGCGTTTAGATATACCACAACTCACAAAGGAAGTGTGGCAGGAAATTCTCCCTACAAGTCCCTACAGTTACCTGCTCTAGGGATAAAGTGATCCAGACGAAATTTTTATACAGGTCATACTATACCCTCTGTCTTCTATAACATTTAAATAAGCTACCTTCTCCTGTTTGCACTAAATGTTCCTCAGATAATGCCATATTTTATCACGTGGTATGAGAATGTCCACTGGTTAGAGTTTTGAAAAAGGAAAGAAGAGTAGATATGGCGCCGTTCCAGACCTGATTGGGTTCAGATGTGTTCTACTCCCCAAAGAGGGAGGAAGGTATTAGAGGTGGGGAAGAAAAAAGGTATAGGTAGTGTCCGTTGAATGGGTGTCTTCAAGATAAACCAGATGCACAGTACTATGTGCTCATTAATGTGAAACCAAATACAACTCCTATGTGAATGAGTGTCAGGCTGTGTGCCTGGCTCAATTTTAAAGTGCAATGTGTAATATATTCCAACTACTTTATATATTAAATAAATAAGTGCAATAAAAACATGTATAATGACCATATGCAATATGTACAAAGTTAATATACAACATAAAGTGCTGGTGTGAATAAACAGGTGAACACGTGACTGATATATGCAATTAAATTATAAGGTGCTGTTGTGCCAGTGAAGGAATCCGTTTAGACTCTGGTGGGCTTTTTCAATGAGTAAACACTCAGTGCGTGCCTTATTTGTGCTCCTATAGTGACTGCACTCAACAGATCCTTCACCCCCTCTTGGGGTCTCACACATCCACAGTATATGCCACTGTGTAGCAACCCAGGGTAACTCCATCTTTAATGTTGACTATGACGAAATTCCATAATGGAAAGAGAAAGAGGGAGCCCACATAGCGTAATACTGTATAAAAAACTTGTTTATTGATGTAAACGCTTAAAAAGGTACTCACATTCAGTAGGATAAAAAAGCATTTATTGCTGACACAATCTCCTGTGACAGGAAGTGATGCAAGTACGTATGTTGACTCCGCCCTACGCGTTTCGTCACTCTGACGTCACAGAGCAGAAGTCACTGCTTTTATCAGTTCTATTACCCAATTACCTAATATTTGTAACCCCTTACGCTGTCTCCTAGGATATGTTGATGATTAATCCCTTTCTAAACACTCCCAACTTTTTCTACGTTTACTCCTATTCTATGCTAAAAAATCTATCACTATGCAATGAAAATCTCTGACACCTCCTACTATAAATTTCTGGCTTACCCTAGTCCAGTAATGGCGAACCTTGGCACCACAGATGTTTTGGAACTACATTTCCCACGATGCTCATGCACTCTGCAGTGTAGTTGAACATCATGGGAAATGTCGTTCCAAAACATCTGGGGTGCCAAGGTTCCCCATCACTGCCCTAGTCAATCACACTCCTGATGATTAACAATGAGATACTCCTGATGTCTGAACATATTAAGCCAGGGGTTGCCCTCATAAATTCCATAAGATATGGGGCCCATGGGTGAGTTCGGACTGTACTATACCGCCTAATACACGAGGTATTAATCGAAGCTAAAGGTTTTCTGTAGATCCATTTTTCTCTCCTTTTTGACTGCTGTGATTGTATACGTCATTATACTAACATTGATAGCTGAGGTTATAATGAATAGCTGAATACTTAATTCAAATATAACGAATGGACATATTGCATATTTCAAACAGTGATATTTGAGCGCTGTTTGTTATATTTTTTTACTTTCTGATACATTTTATTTTTTGTACTCGCATATTTTGTGTACAATAAGGTTAACTTTTAAAAAAAATAATAATTAGGGCCACTTTGTTTTATCAGTTAGAACTTACCTGCCCAGATGATTTCAAACAACTTATGAATGAATAAATGGTCTGTCAGATGATTAGTTCTCTTCCCCTACCTTGTTGGCACCTCATGCAATCCTCATTGTCAGTTTCCCGAGCCTGCTTCGCTCAGTCGCTTTTTTGCCTCCATCCACTTCGTTTCTTGAATCCCCTTCTTTTCCTCTTCTCTTCTATACTTTATTTTGTTTATTTTTCCTTTTTGCTTTATTTACCTATGTTTTGAAAGTGTGTAGATACTTCTCTCCCCTCCTGTATGTTTTTTCCAATGGTGTCAGGGTTTACTCATGATCCCCATTGGTCTACCCTTACTGTCCTCTCACTGGGTCCTCCCTAATCACTTCAGGGTTATATCATCCCCATCTAATGTCTGTGATCTATACTCATTGTCCACTTTATTAGGTACACCTTGCTAGTAGGACCTCTTGCAGGTTGGACCTCCTTTTGCCTTCAGAACTGCTTTAGTTCTTCCTGGCACACATTCAACAAGGTGTTGGAAACATTCCTCAGAGATTTTGGTCCATGTGGACATGATAGCATCATACAGTTGCTGCAGATTTGTCGGCTGCAAATCCATGATGCCAATCTCCCATTCCACCACATCCCAAAGGTGCTCTATTGGATTAAGATCTGGTGACTGTGGAGGCAGTTGGAGTATAGTGACCTCATTGTCAAGTTCAAGAAACTTGCTTGAGAAGATATGAGCTTTGTGACATGGTGCATTATCCTGCTGGAAGGAGCCATCAGAAGATGGGTACACTGAAGTCATAAAGGGATGGACATGGTCAGCAACAATACTCAGGTAGGCAGTAAACGATGCTCAATTGGTACTAAGGGGCCCAAAGTGTGCCAAGATTCCCCCAAATATCCCCCACACCTATACACAACCACCAGCCTGAACCGTTGATTCAAGGCAGGATGGATCCAGGTTTTCATGTTGTTTACGTCAAATTCTAACCCTACCATCTGAATGTTGCAGCTGAAATCGAGACTCATCAGACCAGGCAACATTTTTCCAGTCTTCTATTGTCCAATTTTGGTGAGCCCGTAGCCTCAGTTTCCTGTTCTTAGCTGACAGGAGTGGCACCCGGTGTGCAGTGGTGTCTCCAGCTTTCATATTTAGGGGGGGCACATGGGGGGACAGGGACAAAAAATAGGGGGGCAACATAAAATGCAATATATATATATATATATATATATATATATATATATATATATATATATATATATATATATAGATATATAGATATATATATATATATATATAGATATATATATATAGATATATATAGATATATATAGATATATCTATCTATATATATTTTATCTATCCTGGGGCCCTTTACCCCTTTACTACGATCCCACAATGGCCCTTTCACATGTTCTGCAGTGAGCTCCCTTCCTACTGTATTGGGCCCCCCCCCCCCCAGGGTGACAGAGAAAAAGAGATATATGTCACCAGCATACCAAGAAAATATAAGGGTCCAAAGCAGTGGGAGAACTATCAGGGTTGCAAAGGTTGTCTTGCCACCGGGCCCTGGTGTTCTGCCACTGTGGGGTTCCCCAGCCTCCTCTTGCTGTCCTGCCCCTGCTATTGACAGTGCTGGTCTGGCATTTCTTGGAATTTACAGGCTGGTTCTCCTGTCCTAAGGACGGGACAAATCAGTCTGTTTTTTTAGTAACTGAGAGTCCTGGTGGAGTCCTTCCTGCAACTCACTCTTCTCCCTGCCAATGAGGATGCAGGAGAAGGAGCAGATCGGGCGGCCATGGTTGTGTGAGCGCTTGCATTATGCAGTGTCAGCGAGCAGAGGGAGGGGGGAGGAATCACCCGTAGGAGCTGACTGGGGACGTTCTCCCTCTCAATAGAGACTGTGTTACCCCAGCGGTGGTCCGAGTAAGATGCGGCACATCCGATATGAATACAAACAAAAAGAAATTGCCTTTTTGTAAAAAAAAAAAAAAAAAAAAAAAAATTTTTTTTTTTGGGGGGGCACATGGTGGGGCCCAGCATAATGTTGGGGGGGCCAGGGCCCCCTCTAGCCCCCCCCTAGGGTCGCCATTGCCGGTGTGATCTCCCGCTGCCGTAGCTGCTTTAAGGTTGGATGTGTTGTGCATTCAGAGATGGTATTCTGCACACCTTAGTTGTAGTGAGTGGCTATTTGAGTTACTGTTGCCTTTCTATCATCTCAAACTAGTCTGCCCATCCTCCTCTGACCTCTGACTTCAACAAGGCAAGGCAAGTGCCATTTACTGGATATTTTCTGTTTTTTTCAGACTATACTCTGTAAACTCTAGAGATGGTTGTGCTTGCAAATCCCAGTAGATAAGCAGTTTTTGGAATAATTAGACCAGCCCATCTGGCACCAACAACCATGCCACATTCAAAGTCACTTGAATCCCCCATTCTGATGCTCGGTTTAAACTTGAGCAAGTCGTGTTCAGCTGCGGCGAGATCTCTCGGAAGTGGGGACATGTACCTGTCAAAAACAGGTACCTGCTCCCCTCCGAAAGATGCCAAATGTGGCACCGGAGGGGGGGAGGAAGCATATAAGCGGAGCTTATAGCGGAGCTTCCAATTTTGGGTGGAACTCCACTTTAAATGATAAATAAGGAATGCATTAAAAATCACAGTTGAAAACAGTCTAAACTAGCCAGTCTTAAAAAAAAAAACAAACAAAAAACAAACCTCTAAGTGGCCCTGCCCTCTCACTATTGTCCTCCCTAATCCATCTTGTCAATAGCAGGATGCACCCAGCCCCAGAAATCCGCAAATGCCTTCCCTCCCCACACATGCAGGGTAGGGAGAGAGGCATAGCTTCCTCCCTTCGGGGAACAGTGCACAGCATTTTAACCCATTCCCGCCGACCGTACGCAGATATGCGTACTCGGCTTTCCGGGGTTATACCGGGATGATGCCTGCAGCTGCAGGCATCATCCTGGTACCGTTGTTTCGAGCGGGCGATCGGCTATCCGTATATAACAACCGATGCGGCTAAAAGTCGCTCGGCTGTTATACCGGAGGAGCGGGAGAGGACATCCCCCCTCCCGCCGCCTCCCGCCACTCTTACCGGGCCTCCCGTGCGATTGGGAGGCCCGGTGTCCAATCGGGTGCCTCCGGCGGCTGTGGGCGGGCTGGAACGAAGCTGTCGGCGGCTTCGTTCCAGCCTTCTCAATGCAAACGCGGAAGCGATGTCATGACGTCACTTCCCGTTTGCTCGGCTGCCAATGGCGCCGAATTTAAAAAAATACACAGTATTCAGAATCGCCGTTTTCGGCGATCTGAATACTTTGAAGTGTAAAGGAGGGATGGGGGGTCTTTTAGACCCCCCATCCCTCCATAAAGAGGACCTGTCACCACCTATTACTGTCACAAGGGATGTTTACATTCCTTGTGACAGCAATAAAAGTAAAAAAAAAACATTTTTTTTTAAACACAATTTATAAGTATAAAAATAAATAAAATAAATGAAAAAAAAATTTTTAAAGCGCCCCCGTCCCCGCGAGCTCGCGCAGCGAAGAAAACGCATACGGAAGTCGCGCACGCATATGTAAACGGTGTTCAAATCACACATGTGAGGTATCGCCGCAATCGTCAGAGCAAGAGCAAGAGCAATAATTCTAGCCCTAGACCTCCTCTGTAACTCTAACCTGGTAACCGTAAAAAAAAATTAAAGCGTCGCCTATGGAAATTTATAGCTACCATAGTTTGTCGCCATTCCACGAGTGCGTGCAATTATAAAGCGTGAAATGTTTGGTATCTATTTACTCGGCGTAACATCATCTTTCACATTATACAAAAAAATTGGGGTAACTTTACTGTTTAGATTTTTTAAAATTCATGGAAGTGTCCCTTTTCCAAAAATTTGCGTTTAAAACACCGCTGCACAAATACCGTGTGATATAAAATATTGCAACAATCTCCATTTTATTCTCTAGATTCTCTGCTAAAAAATTATATATAATATTTGGGGGTTCTAAGTAATTTTCTAGCAAAAAATATGGATTTTAACTTGTAAACACCAAATTTCAAAAATAGGCTTAGTCATGAAAGGGTTAAACTATTGAGGACACTAGTGCATGGGAAGATTTTTAGGAAACATGTGTAAAGATGAACTATTATTATACAGTTTTTTGTTAAAGCGCCAACAGTTTGTGCAGTGCTTTACAATATAAAGGGATACAGTTACAATACAATAAAATAGAAGAGGGTTGAGAGGGTCCTGCACATAAGAGCTTACAATCCAACAGGATGCGGCAAGTTGAACAAGAAGTAATAACTGTGAGGGATGAGCTGATGGAAGAAGTAAAAGTTCAATTGTTAGGTGTAGGTGGGATAGGCTTCCATGAAAAGATGAGTTTAAAGGGATCGCCTAAAGGTAGCCAGAGCAGAAGATAGCCAGACAGATTGAGCTAGAGAGTTCCAGAGGATGAGAGAAGCCCTGGAAAAAGTCCTAGAGACAAGTATGAGAGGCGACAAGAGAACAGAGGTCTAAGGAGGAGCGGAGAGGACGGTCTGGGTGATATTTTGAGACAAGATTGGTGATGTAGCTCAAGGTAGAGTTGTGGATGGCCTTTAACTACCCTATAATAGGCCTTAAACATAAACATTAGGTATAGAGATACGTAGAAATATTTCCCTCCAGAGAAAATTTGATTTGTTAAAGATCTAAATAATGTCTTAATCAATAGATAAAAATATTTTTGAGCAAACAGACAACTTCTGGTTACTATTTGTCAGAATACATCTTTTATCCCAAGTGAAATCTTTCATTTCATATTTTCAGCCTTCAGCTAAAGTTTTTTTGGAAAGTAAAACACAAAAGAAGACAGACTGTGCGTAAGCGGGATTTAATGGTGGCCAAAACATAATTATAAAGAGACTTCAGAGAAATAAGAAAATATTGATGTCCAAAACAAGATGATAGGATTCTCTAAGGAAATGATCTTCGTTCCCCCCAAGACAAGAAAATGATATGAGGCAAACAAGTAGTGTAAGTTACAGGAAATAACACTGCTAGGGCAGCAGCTATAGAGGACGCTCTGTCAAATATCAAAATAGAAGGCAAAATGTGTATACCAATTATTACATTATTATACAGGATTTAAATAGCGCCAACAGTTTGCGCAGCACTTTACAATGTAGAAGGGGGACAGCACAATCACAATACAGAAGGAATAGGAGGGCGTGGAGCTTACATTCTAAAAGGGAGGGGGTAGGTGGTATGAAAGGAAATAGCTGTGGGGGATTGTCTGATGGGGGTGGCTTGGGTACAGTTCTTAGGTGGGTTTGGGATAGGCTTCCCTGAATAAATGTGTTTTCAGGGATCTCCTAAAGGTGGACAGGGTAGGGGCTGACCGGATATACCAGGGCAGGGCGTTCCAGAGGATGGGAGAGGCTCTAAAAAAGTCCTGGAGGCGAGCATGGGAGGAGGTAACAAGGGAGCTAGAGAGCAGGAGGTCCTGGGAGGAGCGGAGATGACGATGTGGGTGATATCTGCAGAGGAGTTTGGCGATGTAGCTGGGGGTGATGTTGTGGATGGCCTTGTGGTTAGTATTTTGAATTTTATACGGTGGGGTAGAGGAAGCCAGTGAATGGATTGGCAGAGAAGGGAAGCAGCCACGGATTGGTTAGTGAGGTGTATGAGTCTAGCAGCAGCATTCATAATAGACTGAAGGGGGGATAGCCTGTGTAAGGGTGGGCCAGTGAGGAGGGAGTTGCAGTAGTCGAGGTGGGAAACAACCCAAGAGTGAATACGTTGTTTTGTGGTGTCAGTCAGGAAGGGGCAAATTCTGGAGATGTTGCGGAGCCTAAGGCAGAAATAAATTAATTTAATAAAAAGTAATGCACGCACTTCAATATGGATAAACAACTGCAAAGCTCTTAAAACCACCAAGAGTTTCCAACCAACAAAATGGCCACTGCTTCCCGATGCGCATTGACTTCACAACTCCTCCCTATGCGTTTTGTAATCAATGACGTTGTCAGGGGCGTGGCTAACATGCGGCACCACGCTATATATGGGGGACAGAGATGGGCAGTAACAACAGTAATTGTGTTCCAAACACGTGAAGTAGACTGAAAACTCCTCCCAAATCAAAGGCAAGCATTCAATAAGGTGGAGGAAATGATGGTTTGATGAGGTGTATATTTATATATAACCAAGGAATAGGAAAATTTGCCTTTTGTTTGTGAAAACAGAATTTCCAGGGCTACAGCAGAGGCTAATGCTGCCTGAGAAAACCGTTTTTGCCCTCCCCCATGAAAAAGATGGCTGCAGCGGTAGCACTGTATGCATGTGCACACACACTTAGTCAGTCCGGTAAAACTGCAGATTGAGCATCACTAAGCAGTTCCCTGCCCAATGGCTGCACCTGTCACCCATGCAGGGGCAGTGGCTGGAAATGTTTTGTTCAGTGATGTTGAACCTGCACTTTTATCAGGCTCCATGTCACTTTCAGCAGATTTTTGCCGCTGGGATGACAGGTGTATGCAAACAGTGGTGGCGGCTCAGCCTGTACAAAGTAATGACAAGCTGAAAGAAGCTATTGCTTTTCAAACGTATTTGTACAACCAGCAGTTACTAGCGATTAGGGATATATGTCTGAAACTGGATGCATCTTTCTGTGCCCAGGGTAATTTATCTGTCCCTGATCACAGGGTGTGCAGATACATGAAAATAGCAAGCGATCCTCTTAGCCAGTCATTATTTTCTACAGGATGAATGGCCGCTGATGTCTGCATACACCTGTCATCCCAGCAGCAAGAATATGCTGATTCTTGCTACTGGAATCTGGTGTCTGAGTGTAATCACCAGTGTAAAGGAGGCCTTATGAGGAGGAACTCAGTAGACCCGTGTGCATAGCATGTACAGTATCTCACAAAAGTTAGTACACCCCTCACATCTTTGTAAATATTTTATTCTATCTTTTCATGTGACAACACTGAAGAAATTACACTTTGCTACAATGTAAAATAGTGAGTGCACAGCTTGTATAACAGTGTAAATTTACTGTCCCCTTAAAATAACTCAACACACAGCCATTAATGTCTACACCGCCTGCAACAAAAGTGAGTACACCACTAAGTCCAAATTGGGCCAAAGTGTCAATATTTTGTGTGGCCATTATTTTCCAGCACTGTCTTAAACCTCTTGGGCATGGAGTTCACCAGAGCTTCACAGTTTGCCACTGGAGTCCTCTTCCACTCCTCCATGACATCACGGAGATGGTGGATGTTATAGACCTTGAGCTCCTCCACCTTCCGCTTGAGGATGCCCCGCAGATGCTCAATAGGGTTCTTTACCAAGGCAGTGGTCATCTTGGAGGTGTGTTTGGGGTCATTATCATGTTAGAATACTGCCCTGCGGCCCAGTCTCCGAAGGGAGGGGATCATGCTCTGCTTCAGTATGTCACAGTACATGTTGGCATTCATAGTTCCCTCAATCTACTGTAGTCCCCCAGTTCCGGCAGCACTCATGCAGCCCCAGACTATGACACTCCCACCACCATGCTTGACTGTAGGCAAGACACACTTGTCTTTGTACTCCTCACCTGGTTGCCGCCACACACGCTTGACACCATCTGAACCAAATAAGTTTATCTTGGTCTCATCAGACCACAGGACACAGTTCCAGTAATCCATGTCCGTAGTCTTCTCGTCTTCAGCAAACTGTTTGCGAGCTTTCTTGTGCTTCATCTTTAGAAGAGGCTACCTTCTGGGATGACAGCCATGCAGACCAATTTGATGCAGTGTGTGGCATAAAGTCTGAGCACTGACAGGCTGACCCCCCCACCCCCTCAACCTCTGCAGCAATGCTGGCAGCACTCATACGTCTATTTCCTAAAGACAACCTCTGGATATGACGCTGAGCATGTGTGCTCAACTTCTTTGGTTGACCATGGCGAGGACTGTTCTGAGTGGAACCTGTCCTGTTAAACTGCTGTATGGTCTTGGCCACCATGCTGCAGCTCAGTTTCAGGGTCTTGGCAGTCTTCTTATAGCCTAGGCCATCTTTATGTAGAACAGCATTTCTTTTTTTCAGATCCTCAGAGAGTTCTTTGCCATGAGTTGACATGTTGAACTTCCAGTGACCATTATGAGAGAGTGAGAGCGATAACACCAAATTTAACACACCTGCTCCCCATTCACACCTGAGACCTTGTAACACTAATGAGTCACATGACACTAGCGAGGGAAAATGGCTAATTGGGCGCAATTAGCCATTTTGACTTAGCGGTGTATTCACTTTTGCTGCCAGCAGTTTAGACATTAATGGCTGTGTGTTGAGTTATTTTGAGGGGACAGCAAATTTACACTGTTATACAAGCTGTACACTCACTACTTTACATTGTAGCAAAGTGTCATTTCTTCAGTGTTGTCACATGAAAAGATGTAATAAAATATTTACAAAAATGTGGGGACAAGGAAGAAATGAATGTACAGATTTGCAATTTAAAATAAGTGATCATTCTGGGGCTATAGGTAGAGCCTACAGTGGATGAAGACTTGGCATGCATACAAATCTTTAAAAGAGTATATTTGTGATATATGGAGATGATGTAAGAACTATTATTTGCAAACAGACACCAACCTTTAAAGTGGTTATAAACCCTTTACAACAACTTAATGCTACAGGTAAGCCTATAATAAGGCTTACCTGTAGCTACCCCCTGTCCCCTGCATGTGCCGATGTCATCAGCACATGCGCACTGGGACAAACTGAAGCAATGGCATGTACGTGCCGTTGCTTCAGTCTGTGTGCCGTTACCATATGTGCGGGAGTGGCGTCATCACAGCTCCGGCCAATCACAGCACCGGAGCCGCAAAACCCGGAAGTAACCCCAGGGATGACGCCGGCCAGAGGGGGAGATGAGGGCGGCTGCGGGGGCTTTTGATCTAAGGTAAGTAATTCATAATGAGCTAGTATGCTATGCAGGGTTTTTTTTGTTGTTTTTTTTTTTTACCAGGGTTTACTGCCACTTTAAAGCGGTTGTAAACCGCTGGGTGCCTTTTTTTTTCTGACCTGCAAGGTAAAGTCATAATGTGCTAGCATGCAACGCATACTAGTACATTATATGGAACTTACTTGAAAACGAAGCCTTCCAGCAATGCGCTGTCATCGCAGGAGGCCACTTCCATCTTCACATGTCTTCCTTCCGGGTCACTCCCGAGCATGCGCGGGGGAGCTGCCGATTACGGCACTAAATTCCAAAGAACAGCCCGGAAGGCTGTTCCTTCAGGAGGTCATGCGCCGATTAAGCCATCGGCTGCATATATGGTAAATATCTCCTAAATGGCGCACGTTTAGTAGATATTTACAGTACCTATAGGTAAACCTTATTATAGGCTTACCTATGGGTACATGTCAAAGATTCAACTCTACAATCACTTTAAAAGCTTTTCTCCTTTAATTATTAAAAGAAAGGGTGAGTAAGGTTATTGTGTAAGATACTGAGTCAGCAAACAACAGAACTAAACAGTGAACACAGTGGTTTGCATCGTATAAACCACACAGAATTTAGTGTAGGTGTTCAATACACCACTTAAAACAAAGCAAACCAATACACTAAGCAAGCATGGTTTGGCAAAATTCAAGACTACCATACATAGCTCTATGGCCATGGTCACTGCTTAACACCACAAAAAACGTGACTAATGCCGCGTACACACGGTCGGACTTTACGGCAGACTTTGCCCGGCGGACTTTTCAACGTACTTTACGACGGACTTTCTGAATGAACGGTCTTGCCTACACACAATCCACTAAAGTCTGTCGAATTCGTACGTGATGACGTACACCGGACTAAAACAAAGAAGTTCATAGCCAGTAGCCAATAGCTGCCCTAGCGTGGCTTTTTGTCCGTCGAACTAGCATACAGACGAGCGGACTTTTCGACCGGACTCGATTTAGACGGATTAATTTAAAACATGTTTCAAATCTAAGTCCGTCCAACTTTTGAGAAAACAAAGTCCGCTCTGACGAAATCCAGTCCGCCGGGCAAAGTCTGCCGTAAATTCCGCTCGTGTGTACGCGTCATTAGAGTTATTACTAACAAAACAAAATTTACCACAGCATTACAAAGCAAAGGTCTTCTGGATGTTATCTATCAGGATGCCTCAGTGTCATTTAATAAAGTTGAAAGTTGTTTCAATGTTTTCCTCTGTCCTGCGAGTCCTAATTTTGGGGCATAGTTTAGTTTTTTTCCTGTAATATCTGTACTGGCTGGCAAGTTGACATGTTTGTTACCCCACCATTTCATATGTTCCTGCTGGATCACTGTATTTGTATTACTTGTGTGAAATCCTTTGTGTGATCCTGCCAATCCCTCTGCTTCCCTATTAAAAACTGACCACTCTAAGCAGGAGAACACACTGTGGTCAGTTCTCTAGCTATACTGGGAACTCAGCCTGCTCTCCTCCACTAATTAGACTTGTCCTGACACACCCCAGCTGCACAGCCATTCACTGGAAAGATCAGTGTGCTGTTGCTTCTCCTCCCCTTATCTCTTTTGCATCTGAGAACAGAGGGAATGTGATCATTTCTAAAAAAAAATAAAAAGGGGTGGAGTATTTATAATATATTTTTTTTATATCTATACTAAAATGGTTTACCTTTCATTTCAATTTTAAATTGAAAGGGTTGTCTTACAAGGTGATCGTTTTACAATCACTTTAACCTTGCAGTCTGAATGGCTTGTGAATTATGCTATGTAGTTCCTTACTCTCATAGCTAAAATGTGCAACCAAATCTTCCTCATGCCTTTAGACTGCCCACATGTACTGGAATCTAGTAGTTTTTTAATCCTTATACTTTCTGAAGTCTAGTGTTACTTACTTACCCTTATGGGGCGTACACACGGTCAGACTTTTCGGCTACAAAAGTCCGACGGATGCCGACTGACGAATTCCGGCGGACAATCCGATCGTGTGTGGGCTTCCCCGGACTTTCAGCGGACTTTTCCAGTTGCAAATCTGATAGACTTTAGATTTGGAACTTGTTTCAAATCTTTACGTCATAACTCCGCCGGACCCAGAAATCCGCTCATCTGTATGCTAGTCCGATGGACAAAAACCCACGCTAGGGCAGCTATTGGCTACTGGCTATCAACTTCCCTATTTTAGTCCGGTCGCATGTCATCACGTACGAATCCGTCGGACTTTTGTGTGATCGTATGTAGGCAAGTCCGTTCGTTAGAAAGTCCGCCGCAAGTCCACCAAAAGTCCGTCGAAACGTTGTCGGACGGGCTGTCGGACTTTTGTAGCTGAAAAGTCCGACCGTGTGTACGCCCCATTATACTCCCAGTGTTCTAAATGTGAAAGTGTATGTACATACCAAAAACAAAACACACACATCACCAACCCCATTTCAAGACATCACCCAAATCGTCCTCTCTGCTCCTCCCAGGATATCTTGCACTCTAGCTCCCTTGTTAACTCCTTCCATGCTCGCCTCCAAGACTTCTCCAGAACCTCTCAAGTGCTCTGGAACTCCTTACCCCAGTATATCCATGTCTGGTTAGCACCTACCCTGTCCGCCTTGAAAACGCATTTATTCAAGGAAGCCTACCCTACCTTCACCTAAAAACTGTACTTGGGCCACCCAAATGCATTATTTTACATTTTTCTCCATTAAACCTCATTTGTCATGTAGAACAAGAAGTATTGTTCCCAGGTGAAAATAAAGGAAAAAAGGTTGAAAACATCTATGAAAGTATACAAGGCACACTTGCACATTATAGCAGACATACCTCTTAAAGTGGAACATTACTTAGGGGCGGTTCCCACTAGGAATCGCACAGGAACGTTCTGTGCATTTCTGTGCGATTCACATGCAGTTCTGTGCAGTGCAATTTCAGTAGATTCATTTTGAAATGGCTGAAATCACACTGCGCCAAAAGTAGTATTTTTGCAAACGCACTGCAACCAGATTGCACGGTACCTTGGTACCATGCGATCCGGTGAGGAAAAATGCACTGCGTATGGGGTGTTGTTTACTTATTATTGACACCCGCTGCAGATCACAACTGCAGTGCGTTTTAAATGCAGTGGGGTAAACAGGAACTGAACCAAGTTTCCTGCACCGCGTTCTAGGGTGAATGGGCCCTTACAAACAAAATACTTGCAAACAGACAGACTTTTTAAAGTCTTGTTTGCAATAAAGTATTCTTGCATGTTCTCAATGTACATTGAGTTGCTCATGAAAGCGCAGGAGTTACGTAATCCCAGCTAGTCAAGAAGGCTGAAGATCTGAACCCGGAAGTAGACCGGCTGAGGATGTCAGCTGCAAGGGACCTCATGAACGCTGCATCGCCGGAGTGAAAGTCAGAGCAGTTCTGCTGTAAGCTGGCCACACACTAAGCTTAGGAACCAGATGAAATTCATTTCATGGGTGGCCCTGACAGCATCTTCCCGTCTGACATACTTTGACATAAAACTCAAAGGCGCTGGGTGGAAAACTGTTGGCCAAAAAGTAGGTACATCCAAATGAGATGCAGCTGCTGTTCAATTATTCTGACAACCGTCGGCGTTGGCTGTCAGAATACAATAGTCGGCACTGTAGATTCGGCCATTGGTGCTGTACAGCGTGGATGGAGGAATTTGAAAGAAAATAATCTATCAGTGTACGGCCAGTTTTAGTTTGCTCTCCTCCAGCGATAACATGCTCTCAAATTTTTCTTCTGGACTGGTGTCTTCTTTCTTACGTTGTAGGTGGCCACTGATGATGGAACTCCTGCTGAAGCACGCTGGACGTAGAGTGCGACAGCACTTGACCAAAGGTCGAGCATTTTTCCGATGCTGAGAGTTTACACTGCATATTTGCCGCAGTCAAATTTTAAAAATGAGTAGAAGAAAGAGAAAGTAGATATGAAGCAGAAGAGATATACTGAAAAAAAAACCCCAAAAAAACCTGACAACTAAAAAAATGTTCCCAACTTTATCTCTGCTTTGAAGAGAATGCTTTTACCCTGTCTGGATTTTCATTTTCCATTAAAATAACTGTTTACTGATCAAAGCATAATTTAGTGCAATTATGTTCTGAAGAATGCAATTTATTATAATAAATGACTATATTTTTATGCACATGGCCAGAATAAAGAATCTGGCCGACTGATCACCTTCTTGCTTTACTCCAGTTTTCACCCTTGAGCCTTTACGTCTCTGGTAAATATATATAATATATAAAATCTTTTGACGGGAAAGGCTCGTCTATTTTTTATATTTTTCATATATTGAAGAAGAGCAGAAGACTGGATTTCCAATTAAAAGAAAATAAAGCGGATAAACATCTGGGTTTATTCTTATGGTAACAGGTAGGCAGAGGTCCAACTCAACCACAAATTGAACAATGATTTCACGACTAGGATCATTTCACTTTCCAGTAATACAGTTTTGCAGAAATGATACCAGGTTAGGTACACAAAGCTCAAAACATAATTATCTCCTTTCTGCTTTATTACAAATTGTCAAAACAGTAGCAGTTTTACTTTGTAACTCGGAAAATAAAGTTAAATTCTAAATAATAATAACATGCATAATAATGCAATAATAGACATAAATAATTTACGTATATCAATAAATTCAGCGGTATTTTACGTGAGTTGGGTACGGCTTTTGGATGATATGTAGGGAGTCTAATTTTCCCAGACAAGCATTGTACAACAATGACAGCTAATCTGCTTATTATGTAAAAGCCTTCTAATATCATGAATATGAACAACATTCTTCAAATCAATACATTGGTAAACAGGGTGATTCTAAAGCAGTGTTTCTTAACCTTTTATACTGCGGGGGAAACCTTGGCAGAAAGTCTGAGATCTCGGGGAACCCCTAAAAAAAATTTCAGATCTACAGCTCATGGAATATTGGATCTGATCAGCGAGCTGTAGACATAAAAGTGATATGCCCCGTACACACGGTCGGACTTTGTTTGGACATTCCGACAACAAAATACTAGGATTTTTTCCGACGGATGTTGGCTCAAACTTGTCTTGCATACACACGGTCACACAAAGTTGTCCGAAAATCCGATCATCCTGAACGCGGTGACGTAAAACACGTACGTCGGGACTATAAACTGGGCAGTGGCCAATAGCTTTCATCTCTTTATTTATTCTGGGCATGCGTGGCACTTTGTGCGTCGGATTTGTGTACACACGATCGGAATTTCCGACAACGGATTTTGTTGTCGGAAAGTTTTATATCCTGCTCTCAAACTTTGTGTGTCGGAAAATCCAATGGAAAATGTCCGATGGAGCCTACACACGGTCAGAATTTCCGACAACAAGGTCCTATCACACATTTTCCGTCAGAAAATCCGACCGTGTGTACGGGGCATAAGAGTGAGTCCGCAGATGAAGTTGCGAGAGGCAACGTAACGCATAGGGATTGGCCGGGATAGCCGTAACCGGAAGTGACATGAGAAGGCGAGGAACAACGCCAAATTTGTTCCCTGTATTATTTTAATGCGATTGTGTAAGAGTTTATTTTGCCTTATGTTAATAAACTTATTTTAGCCCTGACATACTGCACAATTAGAGGTTTCTCTATTCTTGTTCTCCATCTCACACTGAGGTACCTCCTTACTATTACACTTCTGGAGCGAACGGTGACAGCTGTGGGAGGAGCGCCGAGGGCTCCATCTATCCGTGGAGAGCGGTGGAGGTCGCAGATAGTGACTGCTTGTTACCATAGCATTGAGGTGAGAGTTTTGGGAGACTGTAATATTAGAGAAATCACAACAGGAAAACCCATGGACACTCTATTACATCAACTTTGATTATCTTGGAATTTTTACCTACCTATTTATCCATTTAAAGAGGACTTGGACATTTATCAACACGTTTAGATCTATTTGTATTTAACTTCAGTTTTGGACTTTTTGAATATACTTTTACCTAGAGTTTCATTTTATTTTTCACGAAAGGTGCCACACACCATTTTTTAGTGTCATTAGTGGTCGTTTATTTTTAGTGACTTTGTTTCACATGATCCTTTATTGGGACACTTTATTTATTTTATTGCACGATTACTATTATTAACTTTATGATGTATACATGACTATATCATTGAATATTATCACCATATGTAGATATTCGGACACATTTATTTATTGGAATTTTATGTATTATCTTTATAGTCCATTCATGCACAGCAATTTGCGCGAAATCACTACGTGAGCTGTAGACATAACCGTAATTATTGCAGAAATAGCTTTACAATTTATTCTATTTTGTAAAGTTTACATAATAGAATAAATATTAGAACTCACCTGACACCAACATTATGGTGTGAACAGGGCACTTAGAAATCAATAGTTTTCTTTATGTCCTTTGCAGAGACCTACGTTAGAACAAGCCCAAAATATTCGAAGCAAGTCAAATTTGCACATATTTTCCATCGGTTTTTTGCACATATGCTGTGAACGAGGCCTTACTGAACTTGAACAAAACTCTCAAATATTGTGATTTATAAATAGGACAGCAGACTATGGGAACTGTTGGGCTTTGTTCACAAATCACAACATACATGCATAAGAATCGATGGAAAATTGTGCAGATCTGACCTGCATAGATTACTTTGGTCTTGTTCACATCATGCACAGAGACATGCATTTTCCTAATGTAGGTCTCTGCAAGGACATAAAGAAAACAAATGATTTCTATGTGCCCTGTTCACACCACAATGTTGCTGTCATTTGAGTATTCTTCTCTGCAGAAAAAATGCATACTTCTGTGCAGAAAAAATACACACGATATAGCGACTGAATGCAGACTGCGAAAACGGGAGCAGAGCGCAGGGGCCTGTGGCTGGATGAGACTGAATGTAGCAGGAGGTGAGATCGTAACATGTTGGGTATCAATTTACTCTGCGTAACATTATCTTTCACAAAACAGTATAGAAAAAAAATTGGGCTAACTTTACTGTGTTATTAATTTTTAATTGAAAAAAGTGTATTTTTTTCCCCGAAAAATGCATTTGTAAGATTGCTGCACAAATGCGGTGTGACATAAACCACTGCATTGACCGCCATTTTATTCTCTAGGGTGTCTGAAAAAAATATATAATGTTTGGGGATTCTAAGTAATTGTCTAGCAAAGAAAAAAACTGATTTTAACTCGTAAACAACAGGTGTCAAAAATAGGCCTGGTCCTTATGTGGGTAAAATTGTGCACACTCGTGGAAGGGCAACAAACTACGGTACTTAAAAATCTCCATAGGCAACGCTTTAAAAAATGTTAACGGTTACTAGTTTAGAGTTACAGAGGAGGTCTAGAGATAGAATTATTGCTCTCACTTACATTTGTAGGCGCGACTTATGTATGCGTTCGCTTCTGCGCGTGAGCACGGAGGGATGGGGCGCTTTACTTTTTTTTTTCTTCTTTATTTTAACACTGTCCCTTTAAATTATTATTTTTTGGTCACTTTTATTGCTGTCACAAGGAATATAAACATCCCTTGTGATGGCAATAGTCACATGTCAGGTATTTTCTTGGGGGAATCAGGGGTCTATAAGACCCCATATCCCTCTTTTGCACTTAAAAGCAGAGTGGATATAAATCAATGATTAAAAAAAAAAAAAAATAGGAAACCTTCATTTTGTTTGCAAATATTAAAGATTCTAACTACCAGCAGGAATAAGTCCATACATTTAAAGAGCACCTGTCACTTCAGATCCATCATGGCAGCGCCTGTTAGCGGGCATCCACTCACCTGCTGCCGCCACGTCCCTCACCTTGTTGTGTCACTGCCACATCACCAGCCATCCCATTTAAGTGAATAGGACTGTCGGTGAGTCAACAGCGGGTCAGAGGAGGAGCGGCTGTGGGACAGAGATGACAGATACTCTTTAAAAATGATGATTTAAAATGTTTATTTAAATCAAGCCTTTTTACTAGTGATTTAAATTGTGATTTAAATCGACTTGATTTAAATCAAATCCACCCTGCTTAAAAACATTCAAAATGCCAAGTTTGGCTGTTTTGAATACTGGCACTTTTTTAAACCTGGCTCCTTTAAGGCTTCTAGATCCGAGACCCAATCAAAGCCAATTCCGGCTTTGTTCGGGTCTCTGGCCAGCCGGCAGACGTCCCAGTTTTGAGGGTAAACACTCTCCCCCTTCATTAGGTTTTCTTCTCTTTCATATTCTGCTCCAATTCCTTACGAGCAGTAGGCCCAAGATCTATCAGGCATCTGCTTTGCCGAGTCTATTTAAACATTTGTGTTTTTCCCTGAAATATGTTGGCTGTGGCATGACCATTTTATGAAAAATTAAGGAACTTTGGACTCTTCTTTTTTTGTGGAAGATTATTTTTGATTTTCACATTAAACAAATACAAAGAGAATATTTAGGGACAACCTGACAACCAGGCGACACCTGACAGACATAACAAACAAGACCTCAGCACTGGGCCTTCAGTATATCTCCAAGGCTAATACAAAACAATGCTAACACTAATCCAACTGTAAATGCATATCAAATAAATACCAGCTCCCGTACCTCATGACACATAGACTAACACCTAGAAAAGTCAACAGACCCTCGCAACAGTATACATATTTACGGCCCTTAATCAGGATTCCTCCATAATTAGTCCCAGAACACCCGTGTATAACACCACATAGGCAAGGTATTGCAAGCTCCATGAACATCGAAATAGGCCAGCTTATTCAGATACAGTAGAAATATTATTTGTCCACCCACTACAAACCTTGTCAAACTTGTTGGGTATTCCTTTGCTGGTATATGTGGCTTTGTAAAAGGGGAAGGCTTGATTAATGAGCGCTTTCCAGGCAGGAGCAGCGGGAGGTGTGGGTTTTTTCCATGATAGAACTATCTGTTTCCTAGCATAATAAAACTAAAGTGTCAATAGGGTGCGAACCATTTTCTTAGGGGCCCGGCCGTCTACCAATCCCAGGAGACACACTTCAATAGATGGCCGTACACAGAGTGTAGTATCTTCTAGGCATTCAGTAACTTCTAACCAAAACATTGTATGACCATATAATCCCAAAAAAGGGCATAAAATCTGCTCTGGATGAAGTACACCACCAGCAACAGGGTGATTGAGTGGGAACTATTCTAGCCAATCTTGCTAGAGTGAGGTATATTCTGTGTAAAAATTTGTACTGAATGAGATGGTCTCTAGCCGACATCAGTCTAGAAAAGGTAATCTCCCAGAGATCATTCCCATCTGCCACCAAGGCATCGGTGCAAGGTGCACGGACCCTTCTGGTATCAGTATATACCGTATTTATCGGCGTATAACACGCGCCGGCGTATAACTCGCACCCCAAGTTTAGGAGGGAATTTTAAGGAAAAAAACTTTTAGGAGGGAAGTTTAAGGGAAAAAAAACTTACATTTGAATGCCCATCAATGCAGCCTTATCAGTGTCCATCTGCAGCCTTGTCAGTGTCATTGAAGCCTTGTCAGTGCAGCCCTGCCCCAGTGCAGCCTTGCAGCCATGTCAGTGCAGCCTTGTTAGTGCAGCCTTCCCCAGTGTCCATTGCAGCCTTGCCCCAGTGCAGCCTTGTCAGTGCAGCCTTCCCCAGTGTCCATTGCAGCCTTGCCCCAGTGCAGCCTTGTCAGTGCAGCCTTGTTAGTGCAGCCTTCCCCAGTGTCCATTGCAGCCTTGCCCCAGTGCAGCCTTGCACAGATTTAAATATGGCGCCGTGGAGGGACTGGGCGGAGCAGAGCGGGCGCCACCGAAATCGCAGGGACTGGGCGGAGCCGAGATACACATAGCCAAGTGTACTCGGCTCTTCTCGGCTCCGCTCACAGTCACGCCCAGTCCCACCCTATGATGGACATAACACAGATCCAATGGCGGGACTGGCCGTGACTGTGAGCGGAGCCGAGAAGAGCCGAGTACACTCGGCTATGTGTAATTCGGCGAGATCGTTCCGCTCCGCTCACAATCAGCGGAGATCGGCGGGGGATCAGCGTATAACACGCACCCACTGTTTTCCCCTGATTTTAAGGGGAAAAAAGTGTGTGTTATACGCCTATAAATACGGTAATTGTTTATATATAGTGGACAGGGTCTTGGCTAATGATTCATGTCAGAGCAAGGACTCTAAATCCCCCACTTGAATACTGATTACAGCAGATCCAAATTGGGCAGTGTAGGCATGGCGAAGTTGCAAATAGCAATATAAGTGAGTGTTAGGTAATTGATATTTCGATTTCATATCATCAAATTGAAGGAGTGTTCCATTCCGCACACATAACAACCTTTTTGACACAAAATTTGGTCCATGTAATAGGGTCTGGGTATGTATAAAAATTAGCTAACTGGGGGTTCTTCCATAATAGACAAATAGGGAGAAATTTCCTGACAGTCCCCTACTTCTGCCTTACTAGCCACCCCAATGCTCTGACAATGGAACACATAGACGTAGTAGTGGGGTATGGGGCCCTACTTCCCTGAAACAGCAAGTGCGTCAGTGCCTCGTAGGAACCAGCTATGGCGGCCTCTAATGTGAGTGACGCATCGTCGTCCAGGAGAGTCAGCCACCTATGAGCAAAGACTAGCTGAATTGCCAGGGAGTAACGGAAAAAAAATAGGAACCGCTAGACCCCCCTGTTTCAACTTCGGACTCTTCTAACCATTATTCTGGTGCTTGCACTGTTTGTACTTGCCTAAAATAACGTTCCAGGTAGCCACTGAAGGGGAGCCTTACCAGAGCAAGTACGCTTATCAAATGATTATGGCCTTTCCACATTCCGGAACAAATATGCTTTGAAGTCCCAGTGCCTCTTTAATATATGTTTTTGGATACCAGCAGGTAGCATCTTGACATAATCCCTGGCATCTTGACATAATCCCTGAGCCACAGTGGTATTTGAGCCAAGTGGACTATCTGAAGGAAACTTTCCCTAACATGGTAAACAAACAAACAAAAGGCAGATGGTGTGCTAATGACTTAAACACTGCTGCTATAAACTATATTCCTGGAATGTGAATTTTGGACATCCAGTATAAAATACTTGCTGGAGAAGGTACTTCCTCGCAAGATGTTGTATCATTATAAGGAAAAAAAAGCCATCAGGTCTAATTGGAAATCTAAAAAGTCTGATAACAAACAGTCGTGATGGCGAGCAATACATTAACTCTGATGACAATGGTGCTTCCTACTGAGCAGACAAATGTTTTACCGCCAAGACTTTTCACTGGAACAGCTAATGCATTGCAATACACAGCACGTGCCGCTGCCAATGGTGATGTTAAAACAGGCCAGTTACAATGAAATAGAATGACGATTCAACTGTAAATGAAAAGACTCTTGCACTCACAGAAATCTCCTTTAGAAAAACATGTTGTCTGATTCTTTTAGCAACAGAAAGTTAAAATCTGCTCTAGCCTGGCTTGTGCCCATGATGTCTTTTAGGCCCCATGTACACTGCTGCTGCTAAACGCATGTTCAGAGGCAGTTGGACGCTTTTTTCAACTGCCCCTGATCCCATTCAATGTTATCTTATGTGACCATGTACTAGAGCTGCACAATTGATCGTTAAAAGATCGCAATCTCGATTCAACACCCCTGACGATCTGTATTGCAGAGTTTCCAGATTCTTTCATGTAACAAGTATAGAGATCTCTCTGCCTACTCTGGCAGTCTGCCAAACCAGGCAGTCTGCCAAGTTTTTAACAACATTGTAACTCTTCCTTCTTAGATCAAAGGGATAAAACTTCTGTGTAAATATGCAGGAAGTTTAACCGCTTAAAGCACAGGTGTCAAACACAAGGTCGGCAGGCCGAATCCGGCCCTCCAGGCCATTTCATGTGGCCCTCGCACCCCTCCTGCAGCTGCAGGAGAGCTTCAGCCCTCCTCTGGTCCTCCTCCAGACCCCTACTTTGTGCTTTCAAGCAATGCATCCAGCTTCTTCCCAGCAGCAGCATAAGGAAAGGGGTGCACTGTGATGTTAGGGAGAGTAGGGGACTCAACTATTGATGGTGGGGTGGCTCTTGACATCTAATGTAAGTGGAGGGGATGCGCTGGACATATAATCTTACAGATACAACTGGCCGTTTGAGGACAATCATAATGCTGATGCGGCCCACGATGAAATTGAGTTTGACACCCCTGACTTAAAGTCTAAACCTTTTTCTGACACTTGTTCCTTACAGTTAAAATCTGATTTTTTTGCTAGAAAACTACTTGGAACCACCAAACATTATATATATTTTTTTAGCAGAGACCCTAGGGAATAAAATGGCAATTGTTGCAATATTTTATGTCACACTGTATTTGCACAGTGGTCTTTCAAACGCAATTTTTTGGGAAAAATGCACTTCAATGAGTAAAAAAAAAAAAAAAACGAAACAGTAAAGTTAGCCCAAATCACCTTATATCTTATACACTGACTTTTGGATACTAGTGTTACTGAGATCACTGGACTGTATTGTTTAATTTCACATTTATTTCACATTTGTGTTGGTATGTTTTGGTACACATTTTTTTTTTAAGTTTTTCTGTTTAAAGGGCTTGCGCCTCCTTTTATATTTTACATGCGCCCTGCAGCTCGCAAACACAGAGTCAGCATGCGTTCTAGCTTGCACTCCACGGACCCGGAAGTGAAGTAGGGACTGGACCTGGAAGTATCCCTAGGAAGTGTCCCTGGAAGTCCAGTCCTTTCGTCACTTCTGGTCTGTGGAGCACGCGCCGGAACTCACATTGGCTCTATGTTTGCGAGCGGAGTGGCAGATGAGATTATGGTGACAAGCAAGCTGTAAATGTTGGTGCCCACATATGGCAGTTTCATGTGAGTGCATATCTTATATAAGCTATATTTATGAATATTGAATAAAATCTACTACACTATATACCCCCCTCTGGCTTTCTCCGGTTTATATCTACCTGGGGTATGAGAGGAAGTGGTAAATCCTAAGAAGAAGATCTCTCTAACAGTCAGCACGGCTTGGATCTAACTGCTTGAGTGCTGTTTCGCTGCTTTGTTGACCAAAGTTTTCTGGTGAGTGCGGTGATATTTGTACGTTGTAGAGCACTTTTTTGTGGAATTTGATGAAGATACAAACCACCTTTTACCTTATATGGACACTAGCTTTGGGATACTAGTATTACTGAGATCACTGGACTGTATTGTTTGATTTCATTGTTTAATTTCACATTTATTTCACATCTGTGTTGGCATGTATTAGTACACATTTTTTTTTACATTTTTCTGTTTTAAGGGCTAGCACCTCCTTTTAGATTTTATATACAGGTCTATGTTTGTCACAACCATATAAACAACACTCACTTACTGCCGACTGACTACATCTGCTGTCTATTCCAGACATCAACCACTTCTATAAAATAATACCCTCTAAGGATAATTTTGAACTATCCTCCTGCTAATTTGAGGTCATGTCCCCATGTTCTTGGCCATGATTCATCATGAAAACACTTCTGAAGCGTATTCACACCCTTAATGTATTTATAGGTTTCAATTGTGTCCCCTTTCCCTTCTGTACTCAAAAGTTTACATATTAAAGAGGAGTTCCACCCAGGGGGGCCGTCAAAAAAAAAAAAATTAAAAGTCAGCAGCTACAAATACTGCAGCTGCTGACTTTTAATTGGACACTTACCTGTCCCTGGGTCCAGCGATGTGGGGGATCGAAGCCCCGCTCGTCCCCCACCCTCCGCTCGTCGGCGCCGGCATTTCAACTGTGGGCGCCGGGCTGTGGCTTCACAGCCTGGCACCCACTGCGCATGCGCGAGCGGCGCCGCGCGCCGTGATTGGCCGCTCAATCACCTGGGACCTGTAATGGGTCCCAGATGATTGACAGGAGGGAGGGAGCAGAGCGGAGCCCTTCCTGTGCCGAGGGGGAAGTGATGTCACCAACCCAGGCACTGGAAGAGGCAGACTACGAGGGACCACCTAGCAACAGGCATTTAGAGGTAAGTGAAAAAAAAAATATCCAAATGTTTTTTTGTTTTTTTTTATAGAATTTTTGAGGTATTTTTGTTTTTTTGGGTGGAACCCCACTTTAACCACCTCAATACAGGGCACTTTCACCCCCTTCCTGCCCAAGCCATTTTTCAGCTTTCAGCGCTGCCGCACTTTGAATGACAATTGCGCGGTCATGTTACACTGTACCCTAATGAAATTTTTATAATTTTTTCCCCACAAATAGAGCTTTCTTTTGGTGGTATTTGATCACCTCTGCGGTTTTTACTTTTTGCGCTATAAACAAAAGAAGAGGGGCAATTTTGAAAAAACACAATATTTTTTACTTTTTGCTATAATAAATATCCAATTTTTTTTTTTTTTTAACAAATTTTTTCCTCAGTTTAGGCCATTATGTATTCTTCTACATATTTTTGGTTAAAAAAAATTTGCGATAAGCGTATATTAATTGGTTTGCGCAAAAGTTATAGCGTCTACAAAATAGGGGATAGATTTATAGCATTTTTATTATTTATTTTTTACTAGTAATGGCGGCGATCTGCGATTTTTATTGTGACTGCGATATTGCGGCGGACACATCGGACACTTTTGACACATTTTTGGGACCATTCACATTTATACAGCGATCAATGCTATAAAATTGCATTGATTACTGTGTAAATGTGACTGGCAGGGAAGGGGTTAACACTAGGGGGCGATCGAGGGGTTAATGTATGACCTAAGGAGGTGATTCTAACTGTGGGGGGAGGGGACTGACTGGGGGAGGTGACCGATCGGTGTCCCTATGTACAAGGGACACGCCATCGGTCTCCTCTCCTCTCTGACAGGACGTGGATCTGTGTTTACATGCACAGATCCACAGTCCTGCTCTGTTACCCGGCAATCGCGCCACCGGGTCCCGAGCGACGCAGCGGGCACGTGCGCGCGCCGGCGGCGGCGCGCGCGCGCCCCCTAGTGGCTCGGGAGGGCGAGGACGTCATATGACGCCTGCCCAGAAAAACAGAAGCTTCGTCCCGCCGTCATAGGACGGTGGGCGGTGGCTTAGTGGTTAAGTTCTTTCTTGATAAGTTTTGTTTCTCAAAAATGTCACCATTATTGTTGCTTGTCTCTGGACTTGTTCTATCTTCATCAAATCATCAAATCTAAATGTAGGTGAAGTCCCCAGAACAGGACAAAGTAATATAAATGTGGTCTAAATAAAGATCTATATTGGGGAATCCGGACCTAGTCCTCCTGCCAGAATTGTAATTGCTTTTCTAATGGCCAGGCCACACTTAAAGGGGTTGTAAAGGTATTTTTTTTTTTTTAAATAACAAACATGTTATACTTACGTTCACTGTGCAGCTCGTTTTGCACAGAGTGGCCCCGAACCTGGTCTTCTGGGGTCCCTCGGCGGCTGGTTCAGCTCCTCCCCGCAAGGACTCACCACCTTAATGCGAGCTCCCTCGCATGGTGGTTAGTTCTTGCGGGCGCGCTCCGGTGATACAGCCGGCGGCTATAGCCGCTCACTGTATCACTGGGCCCCGGCGCGCCGTGTCATTGGATGTGATTGACAGCAGCGCGAGCCAATGGCTGCGCTGCTTTCAATCCATCCACTGTAGCCAATCAGCGGCCAGGCTGAGCGGCGAAGAGAATGTCGGGAGCGAGCGCGGGACTTTCGAGGGGTCAGGTAAGTAAAACGGGGGGGCTGGGGGCGGCGGTATTGTCGGAAGTTTTTTTACCTTAATGCATAGAATGCATTAAGGTGAAAAAAATTTTACCTTTACAACATCTTTAAATTTCAGTAAAAAATATAGCACTTAGGCAAGAATATTGCAACATTGAGAAGTGGGCATAAAGCATTTCCTGCTGTAATGAGCTATAAAACAATGTAAAACGAGTTAATCTTTTATCAACCAGAGAGCAGCTATATCTTAAACTGGATGAAGGCTGCAAAGAAGGAACGGGGGCACCACAGGCAGCCAGAAAAAAAAACACAGTATGACCTACCTGTGGATAGGGCAATATTGCTTTAGCTCAGGTTGCACAGTCACTATTATAAGTTAGGTTCACTTTAATAAATACAATATTTTTGCTTCCAGTTAAAAGACTCCTAATACAAAAATGAATTCCCACCCTCACAAAAGAATGAATTGTGCAGGATAAATTGCTATGGACAGTGAGAGCTTCAAATAGTCCTGATGACATTCCAAGCAAGGTAAAGCAAGAGCTTTAAATAGAAGCTGAGAACATCTCCAATTAGATAATCGCAGGGTGATGAGATTTAAAGCTTCCAGATGGAAATGTTAAAGTAAGAGTACAAGAAGCACACTATATAAAAACACCACCATGGACAACCCCGTGTAAATGGGAACTGCGTTGTACTGAAACACTATATTCATTTTGAATAATTATATAATACTTATGAAAGTTGTTCAGAACTACTGATTAAAGAAGACAGGTAGATGTGCAAACTAATAACAGCCAATCAGGTTTTTTTATTCACACCAATCTAAGCAGTGATCTGAAATCAGATTGGATGCTAGAGGTTGGGGCACTTTGCAAAAAAGCATTGTTCTTTCCAATGATTAACTCAACAAGCCAAGATTTAAAAAAAAAAATTCCCTGAAAATGTCCTAAGTTTTTAATATAGAAGACCACAAGGGGCACACCACAAAGAAGTGGAAATCAAGTGCACACGCATGCTACACAGAAGAGAAGCAGGCTTCTACTACCCCACAGGCACACTTTTATACATAACTGGAGTCAGGGCAAAAGGACAGTCTAGAGAGCTATAGAAAAAAATACCTGTTGATCCTGCCAGAAGTTTTGTGAGCTGATAACTTCCTGTGCTCTCTGCCTGTGTACAAGCAGAGGTTATGGAGATGAGGAGAAGGAGGGAGGAGAAGAGGAGAGGGTCTGTGTTTCCTTTTAAGTCATTATAAGGAAAGTAGGCAGGGCTGACACCACGTGCTTAGGAATTTTTTTTGTATTTGCATACTGTTTAAATTGATAAAACATGGGGTAACATGCATGTACTCCAGAGATGTACTTAAAGTGGAGTTCCAGTCCCCCAAACACTTAAAGACTCCTCTATTTGTCTAAAAATGTACATGACCATTTAGAACATGTCATATGTGTTGTAGTTTTAGTTTCTGTAAAAAAGTATATTATTAACCAGGCAGGCAGGTTCCATGTTAGCTGTGGGCATATGAAGTCCTCCTGTCTTCATTTCCGGGATTTCCGTGCAACTAGCTACCCAGCAGGCAGGTTCCAATTTCGTGCCTGCGCAGTGAAGCCACTGAGCGGCTTTCTCTCTTCCCGACAGGTTGCCATAGCAATGGTGGCGTTGGCAGAAGTCCCCGCCCCATAGCTATAGAAAACTGTCAATCATGACATCCCGGGCCCCTCTAGCTCAGCCCTCTCGTTTACAAACACAGCTGGTATCATTCTAAAGGCCGGTTAGCCCCACCCACCACTCTGTATACCACGCCTCTCTTGCTCATTTTCCTCCTCTTGTCTACAGACAGTGCGAATAGCTCTGATGCCGAAACTATCTGGCCTGTCTTAGCTCAACCAACCGACCTGTACACCACGCCCCTCCAGCTCAGCCCTCTTGTCCACAAACACAGCTGGTGTAGTTTCAAAGTCTGTCCGAGCCCCACCCACCGCTTTGCAAGCCACCACGCCCCTCCCGATCAGCCCTCCTGTCTACCAACACAGCTGGTATAGTTTTGAAGTCCGTCCTAGCCCCACCCACAAAATTTTTTTTTTAAAAATCATGACATCCCAGTCCTCCCGTTCGTGACATTTTCTGTCTGGAAATAACACGAGATTTCATCACTTCGCGATTCGCAAGGACTCCTGGGATACATGACGTCGCTATCCCAGGAGCCCTTGCGAATTGCCTAGTGACGTAATTTCCTAGGTGTGCGGGGCAGCCGGAAGTGCGGCTGAAAAAGGCATTTACACACAAAAAAAAAAGAAAAAAACTATTTCCATTGGGAAAAGGATGCTCAAGGGGGATACCACAGACAGTAAAAATGGGTGGAACTCAGCTTTTTTTCCAACGTTATCTATCATATACATTGCCGGGAACAGTGTAAACCATCAGAAATTTCTGCTCCTTTTTTTAACCTATGTTTTTACTGAGACGCACATCCTTTCACTCAGCACTTTGGAAATCAGAATGTTAAGAACTAAATGGTTCAGTTTAATCCCGTTCTCTGAAAGCCATCATAGATTTACACAAAAGGGAATGAGTTAGTCTTAGCAATGGAGTTTAAAGTTACAGAAAGTTGTGTGAAGCTGACTGTTGAGTAAATGATGTAAAACCTTTTCCCATCATATGTACAGAATTCTCTGTGCTACCTATAAGAACAAGAACAAACTCACACATTCCACTGACTGGACTAGTCATTTTGAACTAGAAAAATAAATTCGTTCATAAAATAAATAAATGCAGAGATACGTAAAGTTGAACTTTCATCAACCCAGACTTTTAAAGTAATGGATCAAGCCAAAAGGACAAGAATGAAAAGTGCTAAAACGTTAAAAGTGTTTCTAAAGCCTAAAATTTAATAATAAGTATATGTATGACATGGTGCTGAATTCAGCAGATAATGAATCAGATGATAATCCTTAGATCTAACCTTCCTCCATTCAGCACTCAACCAAAATTTCAGAAAAAGAGCTACCTTGGAAATCTGCCCTTCTAGAAGTTATTTGCTGAAAGGATCAGTGGAGTCACTAGGGTTGGTGTCACCTGGTGCAGTATCACACCAGGGATGGCAGCGCACAGTCACGGTGTGCCCTCCAAACCCGCCCCTGTGAATGATGAGATGGGAGCTGGCGCGCCGATCCATGTGCCGTCACAGATGGGGGTGCCACCCCTCTGGCGGGTGTCACCCCAGGTGCAGTCCGCACCCTCATAGCGATGCCACTGAAAAGGTTTACTACACTTACTAATAAATTTGTGCAGCTCTCAGTACATTGTTGTACTGTAAAGGCAGGAGAAGGATATCTGTTGAGGCACCCTGGAACCCTATTGCACGCCTGCAGTAGAGATTTAAACATCTACTCAGCATCTCCTTCTGGGCTTGGGTAGTCTTTGAATAAACATGACTCTGAGAAGAGGTCTTCAGATATTTGCTCAGTTACCACAGGGTCACTTGATCACAATGACCAAGTCGAGCCAAGGTAAGATCCCACCATGATCACAATGACCAAGCCAAGATCCCAGTTCCATGTATTTATTTTTTTGACCTTCAACAGGCAGTTCAAGAGCAAGTCACTCAGCCTACAAGTGGAAGGACATCAGAGCAGAAACCCTCAGAAACATAGAACTTACAAACATAGTTTGACAGGTGGGATTTAAACTCTGCACACAGAGCTACAGAACAAAACCATTATTATTTGAGTTTGGAAAATTCTTCTGCAACTTTTACGAAGTAAAAACAGTAAATCAACCTATGAAAAGTATGGACAGCATAAGCAGGCTAAAAAAAAAGTTCAGTCATCATCAAATACGTACATCAGACATGAGAAAATGAACTGAAGCATAAACTGAAGGAGCTTCAGTCTTGATAGCTCAACGGGACACCCACATAACTGTGTTTATAGAAAACTATCTTCCATGATCACTTATTGACTCTGAATAAGAAGAGTAAATGCATGTTCAAGTGCTGGACCATTATGTCAATACGTACAATATTACTCTAACAATACTTTCCATTTTTCCCTAATCTCACTCTGTAAACACAATTTTAAAATGGAATCATACTAAAACGCCCTCTGGTTTCTTCAATGATGTTCTGGAACAAAGGATCTAGGTCCAAAATATATAAAAACAAAAAATATTCTACTTGGGAAAATTTTAAAAGTTTTACTGAGCTGTAACTCTTCACTCTTTAAGTCATTTTCCATTTCAGTAAATTCCCCCCGGTTTTGGAAATGTCTCAAAGAAGAAAGGGCTGTTCTTTCTTGTCCACTGAGGAACACAGGAAGTCTCATGCCTCCGGGTTATACTGATGCCAACAAGCGGATTGGACACTGGCAAACAAAAAAAATTGAAGGCCAGCACAGGATAACCCCTCCTTCTACCATAAATGCCTCAGTGGTGCAGCAAAGCAGTACTTAGAGCATAGTCATAAACCTGTGCCCCACAATGAACTTCAAGAAAAGGATTTTACAGCGAGTTCAAAAATTCTATTTTCTGTCTCATCCTTGGAGAAACACAGAAAGTTATGGAGACACAGAAAGGCATTTTGTACCTTTTTTTTAAATAATTAACTTTGGACAAAAATACATGTTGTTCCTGCCAATGACCTCTTCTTGCCATTAGTGGTGGCAATGATCTGCAGGGTCATCTACCTTGTGCAGTGCTGCCACCTCAAGTGCGCATGTACCAAACGCTATGTCTACGGCTTATGCCCCTTTCACACAGGCCAGATCCCTTTCTGCTCAGCAGGGGATTCGTCCACTGGTCCCCTGTCGAGCTGAGAGGAGCGGACGGACGAATGGTCCATGCCTGCACCACCTATGCAGAGCGGACACGGACACAACCCACACTGCTCTTTGGGCAGCTGGATGTAAATGGACGGCTGTTTATTTACACCCGGCTTCCCTACGATCTGGCTAGCCGGAGTGGAACGGAACCCATTTCGTTTTTTGTTTTTTTTTGCCAGATTGGATCGGACCCAGAAGTAGTTGGGTGTAAATGGACACAAGTCTGTTTACATCCAGTGCTCCATAGAGGAGGAGAATGGAGGGTCCGATTGAGTCCAGCTGAAAACAAAAACAGCCGGACTCTCTCTCGTTCTCTCCTGTAAAAGGGGCATTACTCTGCCTTTGCTACATTCAGATCCAAACAGCCCACGTGATGGGCATGACCAGTCTGCCCTGCCGTGAATGGCTATGACAGGAGGAGGTGCTATCCATCTAATGCGTCAGGTGGTGCCGCTGTTGGTGTAGGCAGCTGGGAGCCTGGTAGGGCAGGTAAAAATAATCAACAACAGCTCCTCCTGCCTTTCTTAGGAGGGAAATAGATCAATGTGACCTGGAACTATAGGAAAGAATAAAATGGTAGATGCTTTTTAAATACTTTGCTTTATCATTTGATTTGGGAGTCAACTCTTAACCCCGTTTGCAAAAATAGTGGTTTAGGTTTACTACCACTTTAAACAAGACTTTCAAAAGGAGTCCAACTGAGGGGTGGGCAACAAAGCAAACAGCCAAACATAAACAACAGAAAGTGGGGACTGCCTGCAGCTACCTGAAGGATCGTATGCCCAAAGCTGGCATTAGATGAGGCCTGAACGTCCACCTAGTAAACTTAAAGAAGATGAGAACTGAAGACCAGCGCAGGTAGCAGGTACAATCGGCCATACAGGTTAATGGCTGCATGCGCTGCGGCTGTATATAGTAAATAGTGATGCCCTTCTGCATCAGTGTTTACCCGTGCATGCATGTATGATACATTTCCCAGAACGCAAGACTCGCACATTTGGGAAATACACCAAACAGGCACGCACAGGTAAACACAGAAGCATAGGAGCATTTTTCGTTTACATGAGTACAGCCATTCACTTGTAAGGCCAGATGTACATGCCAACTCTAGCCACTCAGTGCAGGAAAGTCCTGGAAACTTTATGCTTGAACAGTTTTAAGCCTCTAAATGTCTGTTTGCAAGAGGTTAAAGACTCAAGTATTCATAAACCTGGACAGATAATAGCAGGCCAGGGTCATGTTTGTTTATTCTAATAGCTATCTATCAGGTAGAAAAATCAACCTCCCAATAAAGCAACTGCTAAAATAAAAGTAATACGCAGGATAAGAAGCATTCAAATTGTAAACTAACACAAAACTAAAGAAACAAAAATTTAAACACGGAGGGGTAGATTTACTAAAACTGGATAGTGCAAAATCTGGTGCAGCTCTACATAAAAACCAATCCGCTTCCAGTTTTTTTTTTTCTTGGCAAAGTGATAAGGATAAGTTCACCATATTCAGAGTGTAGCATATAACAAACATACCAGCACCTACACCCCCGAGGGGGCGTGGCCAGGATGTAAGAGAGAAAGGACGTGTGGAGACTGAGCTCCGCTCCGACATTCATCCTGATAAGCTTTACAGCGCTATTTCTTGCGGGAACCAGTTCTATCCAGGCACCCCGGGGTCCAGGAAGGCACACAGAACAACGCGGGGTCCACCGCTATCTCCGGGTAAGCTCCGGTCCTCTTCTTCGAGTGCCGCCAAGTCCGCAGCCGCCATCTTGCCCACGAGGCCCCCTGCAAAAAAGATGTCGGTCGGCACCAAGCACCTACACCCCCACCCCCCGTTGCCCGTTGTGGCAACCACCGAAAGTCCAGCAATGTATGAGAGGGGACGTGGTTAATGATGTGGGTTTAGTGTCACTTTAATTGAACAAGCTAGTTCAAATTAGAAGCTGATTGGCTACAGTGTACTTATAAGCACAGGAAGCATATACAAGGAAAACATGGCTGTAAGTATCTTTATACATTTGTATGTCACATCTGCAAAAACTTTAAAAGGACTATAAAAGAGTCAACACAAATCAACACATAAATTGATGAATACAAATCTGTGCACTTGTTATTTTTTGCATTGGAGCCTGCAAAGCATTGCAACTGCAATCAGTGGATCGAAGTTCTGGCTCCTGTAGACTATTCCTGCAGCTGCAAGTCCAGCTACAGTGGTAGATGGGACTTGTAGCTTTTTCATTTACAGATTCAGAGTCAGAAAGGTAGACTTCTCTTTTAGGTAGACACATACTATAACAGAGGGGAGTTTATGGGCTGTTAAAAAAAATGCCCAAACGCCCAAAAACGGCCGTTTATGAGCTTCAGTGTGCATGGAGCCTTAGGTTTGGAGTAGCATGACTGACCTAGCAGTTCCATCGTATCAAGACTCGAGCTAAATATTTCTGTACCCAGTTCCCAGCTCAGTCCATCCCCCCATAGCTATTACAAGGGGTCAGACTTTTCCTGTTGTGTGTGTGTGTTTTGTTTTATTCACACAGGGGAGGAAAACAAAAGGATGAGTAAGGTCTTGGAACTCAAGCCTTGAGATCCCATAGCTGGAGTCTCTGGGAAACAGAAGCCAGTGGATGAATCAGCTTACTCATTTGCAAATATAGCCAAAATATCTATTCGGGGAGGACTAACTCTACAGATTTGAAATATTACAACACCCTGTGGAAGGTTCATCTTCACAAGCCCAAGAAAACTAATGGTGGTGAGTTGCAGCTTCAGATGCATTCACAAACTGGAATTCAGATTGTAGGATGGCTTTTGTGTAACAGGCATTATTAATGGTCTAGTGTGATCACAATTGTCAGTACGCACTACGAGCGTTAATGGACACACCCTAAGGCCTGGTTCACACCTATGCATTTTTTTGTGCATTTTCAGTTTTGCAGAAACGCACTACAGTCCATTTAACATGGTTTCCTATGGATGTAGTTCACATCTGTGCATTTTATGGAAGGGCCAAGGACTTTTTTTTCTGGTTTTTGGTTCCATAGACTTCAATGGATGAAAAGCATGTATTGAAAAATGCAAAATGCACCTGCAATATGCAAACAGCAACCTGCGTAAGTGTGAATTGGGCCTAAAAAAAAGCATGCGGCATCGAAGGGGTAGTTTGGTGTAGGGACAAGACAGTGTTTGAGAGATGATGACTGGTTAGCTTTGCTTTATTATCACTCCCTCAATCTCCTCTAGCAGAGGCCATGTGATAAGTGACTCTGATTTGATCATGTGACTGGCCACTAAAGTGAGGTTTTCTTATTGAATTTGGTATTTTCCAACTTCATTTACTATAAATAGAGATGCACTGAAATTTCAGCCACTGTAAATTATCAGCTGAAAATAGGGTGCATTATTGATGCTTTCTTGCTGCGTTTTCAATGCATTTCAACAGGGAGGTGCATTTTGGGGCGTTTTTTTTTAACTGACCAACAATGCAGCAACCAAGATTTTTAACACCACAACGGAAGCTCAATGGACCAGTGTGAACACATACAGAGAATTTAAAGGGATGCATTTTTCTTGAGCTTTTCTTGCGCTAAAGGTGCTGATAATGGCTGACAATAAATTCATATTAATCAGGGGTCTCCAAACTGCAGCCCAAGGGCCATATATGGCCCTTTCCTAGCCTTTATCCAGCCCTTGGGGCACTATTCCTCCCACTGACACCAACAAGGGGGCACGTTTTATTCCACTGATGGAATACTATTCTTCCTACTAATAGGAAAACAACAAGGAGGGGAGGGGAGGGAATTTATGATCCAAAAGACTCAAATTGATTCAATATGAAAAGTAATAACAGATGAGGGAGGTGCCCTAACTACATCTGTATGTGGATGAAGCTAATTGCATAACACCCGGGGAATCTAATTAGGATAGTGGGGTGTGTTCCTCTGAATTAAGGGCATATCACAAAAAAAGGACCCAGGGGAAAGGAACGGGATGGGTGCCAGTTCCACCCAGGGAAAAAGAATTCATCAACAAGGAACCAGCAAATTAGCAAAAATATGAAAAATTTAATATTAAGTTGAATAATTCCACATGTACACCAAACACAAAATCAAAAATAATGACAATAAGTGAACCAAGACCTAACACTAAGAAAATAAAAATAAAATAGACAACGTTGTCTAGGAACAGAACAACACACAGATGGCCACCACTAAACACACACAACAAAGACGCCCAGCTGGATTAATGAATGAATGGATACACAGTAAAACATAAAACGTCTCATAGGTATCTCAGGAGGTTGTAGATCAAGGCTGGGAAATTGGTGTGTGCAGCCGTATGGTTGGGGGGGTGAAGTCCGCCTTGTAGGATGCCAATGCCAGGCCTTATGTGAGCCTTGAGATGTATTGCATGGACATAGCTGATTGAGACACTGACAGCTGAGTGTCATACAATGACTGGTGAAGTTGATGAGCAGCTATGTGGGGATGGTACATAGATCAGGGTATAGGTGTGCCTGCATCGGTAATAATCACTGTGAATGAAATTAACAGTGGGTGGGAGACAACTGTGTAACTATGGTGACATCAGTCACGATTAGAATAGGAACAGATACAGTCTCACCAGTCCCGGGATACCGAAGTGGAGCAGGCTAGTGGATCATTCCAATCCCACTTGGATCATCTCAGATGGTACGGAGCAGTTGCATCCAGGTCGGGTCAGCTGGATGGGGCTTCGTGGATCCGTGTGCTCGATTTGCCAGCAGCGGTGATGAGGAGCGGAGGCGTGTTAGGACTTGCCGTCTGAGTGCGGCGTAGGTCAGCGTCCACTTCCTGGTTCCATGCTGTGAGGCTTCACACGAGGGCGGACGGAATGCCCCGGGCTGATGGGTGGGTCTGTGTGTGACGCTAGGTGGAGCGTGATGGCGTCATGCTGACGCGTTTCATCCGTCACAGGGATTTCTTCAGAGCGTTCCTACTAATAGGGCCACTACTCCCCCTCCTCCTACTGACCATCAACCCCAAAGCCATATTTATTCTCTCTGATGCTGGACCTGGGACATTTTCTGCCCCCTGCTGGCCACAATTAGGCCCTCCTAAAGTCTGAAGGACAATAAACTGGCCCTTTGTTTGAAAAGTTTGGAGACCCCCGATTTAAATTCATGATATTAATTAAAAAAGTTGAATATAATACATTCAGGCTGGGTTCACACTGTTGTGAATTGGATGGGGGATGCACCGGACCCCTGCTGTGAGCCGCATCCGAATACATTGTGAACCCAGCCTTATATATAAAATATATATATATATATATATATTTTTAAAAAACTGTCATTTTTAGTTTCGGCCAAGTGCATCCTGAATTTTCGGTTTCAGCACCAAATTTTCATTACGGTGAACCTCTAACTATTGCTGTAGAGCAGAGATTACAACAAAACAGACACGAGTTCAATCTATAGGTCCATTTTCAAGGGATTATAAAAATATTTTTCCACTTATTTTCTTTAAAAAAGCCCAATTGAACAATCAATATTTGATACTGTAATGCAGTCAGGCAGCATATTCACTGATCAGCCATAACATTATGACCACCCACCTAATATTCAGTAGTTTTTCTTTCACTGCCGAAACAGCCCTGATCCGCCAAGGTATAGACTTCACTAGACCTCTGAAGGTATGTTGTGGTATCTGGCTCAAAGCCATCAGTAGCAGATCCTTTAAGTCCTGTAATTTGCAAGGTGGGGCCCTCTATGTATCAGACTTCATTTCACAGATGCTCGATTGGATTGAGATCTGGAGAATCTAGAGGCCAAGTCAACACATCTATGACACCTTCTATTGCACCGTGGTTCAGTTCAGATGCTCACGTACCCATTGTAGGTGCTTTTGGCTGTAGACATGGTGGCTGCGCAGCCTCAAAAACAACAAACCCGCGGTGTGGGGAAACCGCAGCACATTCATGTGAAAGCAGCCCTATACTATTATGCCCAGTGTATTGCTTCACATTGACCTGAAGATCTCTTCTTTTCTGCTGCTGGTACCACTCTGGAGACCGCTAACCAGGATAAGTGGTGGAGTGTAGTTGGTATCACTCCGCATGGGACAGAGCCGGCACTACAGAGGAGGCATTGGCTCTTGCTCCGTACTACAGCTCCAACTTTAAAGTAGTCCCTCTACATTGCACTCTGTTTTATGCTTTGGAATGGCGGGTCAGCAAGCCCAGACCGTGACCTACTGGTAGATCGCGATCTTCAGGTTGCTGACTCCTGCACTAAAGCATCAAAATGTTTATTTGTAAAAATGGGATTTAAGAAAAAGGAATACACAATGGTATATTGGTATTTAAACATTAAAAATTGTAATTTAAAAATAAAGGACTATCGCTGCCATTCAAAGCAGAACTCACTGATGAAAAGATAGCTAACATTACCTAAAATTCTGGTAGTAAAACCTGACATTTACACTATTTTACCAAAAGTAATGGGACGCCTGCCTTTATATGCACAGGAACTTCAATGGCAGCCCAGTCTTAGTCCGTAGGGTTCAATATTGATTTGGTCCACCCTTTGCAGCTATAACAGCTTCAACTCTTCTGGGAAGGCTGTCCACAAGGTTTAGGAGTGTGTCTATGGGAATGTCTGATCATTCTTCCAGAAGCACATTTGTGAGGTCAGGCACTGATGTTGGACGAGAAGGCCTGGCTCTAATTCATCCCAAGGTGTTCTATCAGGTTGAGGTTACATAGTTAGTAAGGCTGAATAAAGACACCAGTCCATCCAGTTCAACCTGAGTGAGTGTCTACAATTGTCTCTATCCCTGTACATTGTGTCTCATTAAGAAGCTCATCCATTATATCATTATATATTTAAGGTACCCATATAGTGGTGTCAATTTACGCAGCGCTCCACACATACATCGCACACTCACATTGGTCCCTACCCTCTAGGAGCCCACAATCCAAGGTCCCCAACTCACATGCTAGGGCCAATTTTGGACAGAACCCAATTAACCTACCAGCATGTCTTTGAAGTGTGGGAGGAAACCAGAGTGCCCGGAGGAAACCCACACAGGCACAGGGAGAATATGCAAACTCCAGGCAGGTAGTGTCGTGGATCCGAACCAGCGACCCTTTTTACTGCTAGGTGAGAGTGCTACCCACTACACCATTGTGCCAGGCCTGCACAGAGTTAGGACTCTGTGCAGGCCAGTCAAGTTCCTCCACCCCAAACTTGCTCATCCATGTCTTTATGGATCTTGCTTTGTGCACTGGTGGGCAGTCATGTTGGAACAGGAAGGGGCCACCCTCAAACTGTCCCCACAAAGTTGGGAGCATGAAATTTTCCAAAATGTCTTGGTATGCTGACGCCTTAAGAGTTCCCTTCACTGGAAATAAGGGGCCAAGCCCAACCCCTGAGAAACAACCCCACACCATAATCCCCCCTCCACCAAATGATTTGGACCAGTGTGAGATATGCAAAATTGGCCTGAGGGGAAAGTGGTTAAAAGAAGGATGTTGTGACTGACCACATGTGCACACTGATAACTGCAAGGTACAGTTAAATATCATATCTGTTTACGTTATGAACAGGAAGGAAGATCTAAAAGTACATAGTGATTGTAAAGTACTGGGTAGATTTGCATATCCATTTATAGTCATAGGACAAGATGTTCTTTCTATAAAAGGTGGTGTTATATGACACCTGATATCGCTACAATACAAGGAAACATACATTCTTGCACAATGATCACTCATGTTTATCAGATTTATTACCTGTATGATCCTTTAGCTTTATAATAGGAAAGATCATCTTATCATTGGGATCAAAACAAAACATATTGGGGTTGATTTACTAAGGCTTGGTTAACACAGGGGCAACCAGACTTACAGCGCGACTTTGCAAGGCGATTTGGAGGGGACTTCAGCACGACTTTAAGCAACGTACAACGCGACTTAAAGTTGCCTCCAGGACAAGCGACTTTGGCTGTGTCCAATCACAGAATAATCAGCTCTCTTGGAGGGAGGGGTTTGCCTGGGTAAACTAATTTCTTTTCCTGTAAAGTCGCTTCAATGTAGATGGAGATCCGACTTGGAGGCGACTTCCATTGAAATCTATAGGTACAAGTTGCCTAGAAGTCGCCTTGAAGTAGTACAGGAACCTTTTCTGAAGTCGGAGCAACTTCAGTAGTGTACATTAAGATGGCTCTCATTTACTTCAATGGAATTTCTTATGTCCTGAGACTTGGGGCAACTTGAGGTCTGACAAGTCGGATCCCAAGTTGCTGTAGTGTGAACCGGCACTAAAGGCAAACAGACTATGCACTTTGCAAGTGCAGTTGCTCCGGAGCTTAGTAAATGAGGTGAAGCTTTACTTTGCAAAAAATATCCAATCACATGCAAGGAAAATTTAAAAAAAAAAAAACTGTATTTTGATTGCACATGACTGGATGATGGAAGTCAGCAGAGCTCCCCATTATTTACTAAGCTCGGGAGCAACTGTACTTGCAAAGTGAAGTCTATTTGCCTTTAGTAAATCCACTCCACTGATTTTACAACTTTGTAATGGCTCCAGTAAAAAGACTACAACCCCTGGCAAAAATTATGGAATCACCAGTCCCTGAGGATGTTCTTTCAGTTGTTTAAAAAAGCAGATCACAGACATGGCCAAAAACTAAAGGCATTTCAAATGGCAACTTTCTGGCTTTAAGAAACACTAAAAGAAATCAAGAAAAATAATTGTGGTGGCCAGTAACAGTTAGATTTATAGAACAAGCACAGGGAATAAATTATAGAATACCTCAATTCTGAGAAAAAAAATATGGAATCACCCTGTAAATTTTCATTACAAACACTAACACCTGCATCAGATTAAATCTGCTTGTTAGTATGTAGGTAAAGAGGGTAAATCATCACGCAGTGTTGCACAAGATGTTGGTTGTTCACAGTCGGCTGTGTCTAAATCATGGACCAAATACAAACAACATGGGAAGGTGGTTAAAGGCAAGCATACTGGTAGACCAAGGAAGACATCAAAGCGTCAAGACAGGTTTTCTTAAACCTTGAAAACAGAAAATGTACAACAAAACAAATGAGGAACAAATGGGAGGAAACTGGAGTCAACATCTGTGACCGAACTGTAAGAAACCGCTTAAAGGAAATGGGATTTACATATAGAAAAGCTAAAAGAAAGCCATCTCTAATAGGGCATACACACGGTCGGACTTTGTTCGGACATTCCGACAACAAAATCCTAGGATTTTTTCCGACGGATGTTGGCTCAAACTTGTTTTTTCTACACACGGTCGCACAAACTTGTCGGAAAATCCGATCGTTCTAAACGCGGTGACGTAAAACACGTACGTCGGGACTATAAACAGGGCAGTGGCCAATAGCTTTCATCTCTTTATTTATTCTGAGCATGCGTGGCACTTTGTCCGTCGTATTTGTGTACACACGATCGGAATTTCCGACAACGGATTTTGTTGTCGGAAAATGTTATCTCCTGCTCTCTAACTTTGTGTGTCGGAAAATCCGATGGAAAATGTCCGATGGAGCCCACACACGGTCGGAATTTCCGACAACACGCTCCGATCGGACATTTTCCATCGGAAAATCCGACCGTGTGTACGGGGCATAACACCTCAACACAAAAAAACAAGGTTACAATGGGCTAAGGAAAGGCAATCGTGGACTGTGGATGATTGGATAAAAGTCATATTCAGTGATGAATCTGGAATCTGCATTGGGCAAGGTGATGATGCTGGAACTTTTGTTTGGTGCCGTTCTAATGAGATTTATGCAGACGACTGTCTGAAGAAAACATGCAAATTTCCACAGTCAATTATGATATGGGGCTGCGTGTCAGGTAAAGGCACTGGGGAGATGGCTGTCATTAAATCTTCAATAAATGCACAGGTTTACATTGAAATTTTGGACACTTTTCTTATCCCATCTATTGAAAGGATGTTTGGGGATGATGAAATCATTTATCAAGATGATAATGCATCTTGCCATAGAGCAAAAACTTTGAAAAAATTCCTTGAAGAAAGACACATAAGGTCAATGTCATGGCCTGCAAACAGTCCGGATCTCAATCCAATCGAAAATCTGTGGTGGAAGTTAAAGAAAATGGTCCATGACAAGGCTCCAATCTGCAAAGATGATTTGGCAACAGCAATCAGAGAAGGCTGGAGCCAGATTGATGAAGAGTACTGTTAATCACTCATTAAGTCAATGCCTCAGAGACTGCAAGCAGTTATAAAAGCCAGAGGTGGTGCAACAAAGTACTAGTGATGTGTTGGAGTGTTATTTTGTTTGTTTGTTTTTCATGATTCCATAATTTTTTCCTCAGAATTGAGTGATTCCATAATTTATTCCCTGTGCTTGTTCTATAAATCGAACTGTTACTGGCCACCACAATTATTTTTCTTGATTTCTTTTAGTGTTTCTTAAAGCCAAAAAGTTGCCATTTGAAATGCCTTTAGTTTTTGGCCATGTCTGTGATCTGCTTTTTTTCTACAACAATAAACAACTGAAGGAACATCCTCAGAGACTGGTGATTCCATCATTTTTGCCAGGGGTTGTATAACAAATCTAAACTTTACCCATCCTAGAAAATGAAAATGAATATCTGTTCTCCATTGGGTTGTACATTTCATTTTAAAATGTACTTTATCAAAGACGTATTATATTAAAAATGTCTGCACTACTCAAAGTATATACCACTTATATGTGAAATTCCCAGCTGATACATTAAAATGGCCAATCCCTCTTGATACAAAAATGCAAATACATATATTGTAATCTCATAAACTTCGATACAACCCCAATTCCAAAAAAATTGGGACGCTGTGTAAATTTGACAAAAAAAAAAAAACAGAATGCAAGGATTTAAAAATCTCATAAACCCATATTTTTTTTATCAATATAAAGAATAACAAATATTTAAAATGAGAAAAAAATACCAATTTATAAAGATTTTTTAAAAAAAGGCAATTTTGAAATTGATGGCAGCAACATGTCTCAAAAAAAGTTGGGACAGGGCCATGTCCACCATGGTGTAGCACCCCCTCGTCTTTTAACACACTGCATAGATGCAGTGTGGGGTTTAGCATTGTCCTACTGCAATATGCAAGACCTTCCCTGAAAAAGACATTGGGGTTTATTTACTAAAGGCCAATCCACTTTGCACTACAAGTGCACTAGTACACTTAGAAGTGCAGTCACTGTAGATCTGAGGGGGCATGCAAGGAAAATAAAAAAAACAGCATTTTTGTTTGTACATGATTAAATTATAGAAATCAGCAGAGCTTCCCCTCATTTCAGATCTACAGCGACTGCTCTCCCAAGTGCACTTGCAGTGCACTTGTGGTGCAAAGTCGATTTACCTTTAGTAAATCAACCCCATTGTCTGAATGGGCGTATATGCTGCTCAAAAACCTGGATATATCTTTCAGCATTGAAGGTGCCTTCTCAGATGTGCAGACTGGCGATTCCATACACACTAATGCACCCCCATATCATCGGAGATGGAGGCTTTTGAACTGAGCGCCGATAACAAGCCGGAAGGTCCCTCTCCTCTTTAGTCTGCCCATGCTTGCCAAAAAGAATGACAAATTTCAATTTATCTGACCACAGAACAGTTTTCCACTTTGCAACAGACCATTTAAGTGTTTGACCCAGAGAAGACAGCAGTGTTTCTAAATCATGTTCATGGCTTCTTCTTTGCATGATAGAGCCTTATTTTGCATTTTTGGATGACACGGCAAACTGACAGTGATTTCTGCAAGTATTCCTGAGCCCATGCAGCCTCATGGCTGTTTTTGTCGCAGTGTCGTCTGAGGGTTGAAAGATCACAGGCATCCAATATTGTATTTTGGCCTTGTCCCTTGTGCACAGAGATTTCTGCAGATTCTCAGAGTCTTTTAAAGAGAGTATGTACTGTAAATGATGATATATTAAAAGGCTTTCATGCATTCAGGAACATTATTCAGAAATTGTTTGCTTGACAATTTTTAGATGCAGCTTTTCACAGACTGGTGAATCTCTGCCCATCTTTACTTATGAGGCACTCTGACTCTCTAAGATGCTCTTTTTATACCCAATCATGTTACTGACCTGTTAAATAACCACTAGCCGACCAGCGCATGATGATGTACGTCAGCACAATGGCACGGCTGGGCAAATGGGCGTACAGGTACGTCCCCTTTAAATCGTGATTCGCCGGGGGCCCTCGATCGTGTCACGGAGCAGAACGGGAAGATGCCTTTGTAAGCAAGGCATTTCCCTGTTCTGCCTAGTGACATGACAGAGATCTACTGCTCCCTGTCATCGGGAGCAGTGATCGCTGTCACGTCAGTGGAAGCCCATCCCCCCCACAGTTAGAATCACTCCCAAGGACACACTTAACCCATTGATCGCCTCCTAGTGTTTAACCCCTTCCCCGCCAGTAATCAGTGAATTTTTATAGCACTGATCGCTGTATAAATGACAACGGTCCCAAAATGATGTCAAAAGTGTCTGATATATCCGCCATAATGTCGCAGTCACAATAAAAATCGCAGATCGCCGCCATTACTAATAAAGAAAAAAAAAATTAGAATAAAAATGATATAAATCTATCCCCTACTTTGTAGACGCTATAACTTTTGCGTAAACCAATCAATATACGCTTATTGCAATTTTTTTACCAAAAATGTGTAGAAGAATACATATCAGCCTAAACTGAGAAAAAAAATATTTTTTTTATATATTTTGGGGGGATATTATGGCAAAATTAGTGCCACCTGCTTTTTTTTTTTTTTTTTTAAATGTCGCTCTTTTTTTGTTTATAGCGCAAAAAACAAAAACCGCAGAGGTGATCAAATCCAACCAAAAGAAAGCTCTATATGTGGGGAAAAAAAACTTACATTTAAATGCCCATCAATGCAGCCTTATCAGTGTCCATCTGCAGCCTTGTCAGTGTCATTTGCAGCCTTTCAGTGTCATTTGCAGCATTTCTGTGTCATCTGCAGCCTTTTAGTGTCATATGCAGCCTTGCCCAGTGACACTGCAGACTTGTCAGTGTCACTGCAGTTTTTAAATATAGCGCCACCGAGAGACACAGAGCCGGTCCTGTGTCTCTCGGCGGCTCTCGGCTGCTTTCGGCTCCTCTCGTAATGCTGTGGGCGGAGCCGAGCGCCGCCGACATACATACATAGCCGAGTGTACTCGGCTAGGTTCGGCTAGCTCCACTCACAGTCACGCCCAGTCCCTGTGTTATGTCCATCATAGGGCGGGACTGGGCGTGACTGTGAGCGGAGCTAGCCGAACCTAGCCGAGTACACTTGGCTATGTATGTATGTCGGCGGCGCTCGCTCCTCCGCTCAGTCAGTGGGGGATCGGGGGGGGGGATCGGCGTATAACACGAACCCGCAATTTTCCCCTGATTTTAAAGGGGAAAAAAAGTGCGTGTTATATGCCGATAAATACGGTAGTTGCAAAATGATCTTCTTAGACCCCATACACACTATTAGAATTTCTGCAGATTTTTGTCTTCAGATTTACCAAAACCATATAATATGGAGGTCAAACCTTAAGAGTTTCAATTTGTATGCAATCAGGCAAGCCCTTTGCAATACATGGTTTTGGTAAATCTGAAGACAAAAATCTGCAGAAGATCTAATAGTGTGTTAGTAGCACTTACTTTGCCAGCTTTTTGTTGCTGCGTGTGTGTGTGTTAGATTTTCTTACTTTTTTTTATCACAATTGGTGAAGGAGTGGTGGATGTCCTTTTCATTTTAGCGCTTGATCACAGTACATAAATATATATATATATATATATATATATTGTATTATAGGGGATGTCTAGCTCAGTGGTAGATGCGTTTTTCAGGGAGTCCACGGCAGTCAGCTATCAGGTTTAAGGGTGTGACAGCCTGTTTTTTTTAAAGGGAACAAAATAAAAGTTCATACACAGGACTGCCAACACAGGGTTCTTCTCCAATAAATGCTACAAATGAAAAAAATACAGAGCCACCTGGCTTACTCTACCTCAAGACACATTTGCATGCAACAATCCCAATACATCATTTCTGAGATGTCAATACCTCTACCCATGCAAATCTGAGCTCACCAGCAAACCACCCATTGTCTGTTAAAGTAGAAGTCAAGCCTAACCCTAAAATCTCTACATCTGCAGACATTCACACTCTACGACTAACCTATCTAGCCCTGTAAAGAAGAAATCAGTATACATATCTTTTTTTGAAGCCGATGCTGTCCGGTCTCCAGCGGTGGAAGCTCTGCAGAGGACACAGCCAACAATGGCTGTGAAATTAATAGGAAGTGACGTCACCCATAGACTTACTATGGGGCTTTCGTTGTCAGCTGCCTCCTCTGCACCCGCCAATACACAGAGAAGCCGCCGCTGACAGCTCAGCATGTAATCAGGTCGGATCGGCTTCAAAAAAGATATGTATACTGATTTCTTCTTTACAGAGTTGGATAGGTTAGTCTTAGATCATTGCTGTCTATAGATGCAGCGATTTTAGTGTTAGGGTGAACTTCTTTAATCTCCCTGACGGTATTCCCGAGTGTGGTTCGCTGTGAATTTTCAGTACCAAAAGTGGTAACCCCGAGCCACACTCGGGATCGCATCGCAGGATCCAGGCAAAGTTACTTACCTTGTCCCCTAGATCTTGCGATGTCTCCCCGCTGTGTGTGTCCGCTCGAAAGGGCCGGTGCTACCACTAGGCAAACTAGGCAGCCGCCTAGGGCGCCCTGCTGTTCATTGTTGGACGCTGGTGAGGCTGCATTTGATGGGTGCTGGTGAGGCTGCATTTGATGGGCACTGGTGAGGCCGCATTTGATGGGCACTGGTGAGGCCGCATTTGATGGGCGCTGGTGAGGCCGCATTTGATGGGCGCTGGTGAGGCCGCATTTGATGGGCGCTGGTGAGGCCACATTTGATGGGCGCTGGTGAGGCTGCGTTTGATAGGGCGCTGGTGAGGCTGCATTTGATAGGGCGCTGGTAAGGCTGCATTTGATAGGGCACTGGTGGGCTGCATTTGATAGGGCGCTGGTGGGCTGCATTTGATAGGGCGCTTCATTAAAAAGGTGGGGTATACATGGGCAGAGAAAAGAGGGTGGAGTCAGGGGGTTTAGCCAGGGGGGGCAGCAAAATGAGGTTTCGCCTAGGGTGTCAAAAATCCTTGCACCAGCCCTGCCGCTCGATCTATCACAGTGCCGAGCTCCATTCCCAGCGAGCGTTGGGACACACAGGGACGCGCCAAATTCAAAAAGTTAAAAGCACATTACACATACAGTAATGTAATCTTACAGATTACATTACTGTATCAAATTATTTCACATCCCCTTTGTCCCTAGTGCTTTGTCCAATGCCCTGCATGCAGTTTTATATTATAAATACTGTTCTCTCTGCCTGGAAACTGGAGATTGTTCATAGCAACCAAAAAGTGTCCCTTTACATCAAAAGTGGTTTTAGACCAGCTAGAAAACAGCGATAATAAATTAGAATCACTTGCAGAATTGAGCGATAGTGAATCGTGAGGAAATCCGTCATCAAACACTGAAAGTAATGACATCGAAAATTCTGCAACTGAGGAACTTCCAGTGTTTTTGATTGCATTATTGAATAATTTTTATTGTTATTTATTATATTATAATTTATGATTTCGTGTTTCAAACTTCATCATACCCAGATGTCTACTAGACTCTTGTTTGGACAGATTTAAGTGTGTTTTTCCTAAGAATTACAGGCCTACAATATAAAATGCCAAACTTCCATGCAAATCATTGTACTGCTTTGAGCATTAAAAATCTGACATAATCATACCGCCTGGGAGGTTAAGACTCAAGGATGAGTTTGGGAAATACTGTCCCAACATGTTTCAGGCAAAAGGGTGCTGGTTTAGGCATTAGGTATTTAGGCAGCTTGCAGGAAAGGGAAGGCACAGGGAGGTCTTACTTTGTAGTGTGTGTTTATATGATAGATATAGGGATAATTTCAGCGGAGTATTTAGCTGTTTAGCTGAAGTTCTACTTTAAACATTCTGCATAAATAATCCTAGACGGCAAAAATGTCCAGAGAGGAAATGTCAGGCGGACTGGGACATGGTAACTTTCAGCTGAGCAAACAGAATGCGGAGCAACCTAATCTCCCTATAATGTATAACACTACCGTTCAACAACACTGTTATATTTCACATAATAACAATGCTGACAAATGATGGAAACTAAAGAAGAAGCTTCTTCAGAAAAAGTCACACTATAAAGAAAAAATACACACACACAAAACAAAAGAACAAAATTAAATAAAACAAATAAACCTAAATAAGGAGGGGTTTTCTCAGCTAAGCACACCCTTCTGCTAGAGATAAGAGCAGATGGATTCCAGGATGTAAATGCTACATTAATCATCTGTTCGTACTCAAGATGTCCAAGTCCAGAAGTTGTAGGGGGGGGGGGGGGTTAAAGTAAATAAAGCATTGAGACACGATGGGGAAGTTTGCGTTAAATATTATAAATCAATTAAATAACATTTTGGTTTGTGGGGCTCAGATGTAGTGCAGTTTCGCTTTAAGTGCAGATTGCATGTTCCACACCCCACCCAGTTTATAGTTGTGCCTAGCCAATGGATCATGTGGTGCAGTTGAACTCTCCCAGGCAATCGCTACTGTTAAATTGGGATCAGGAGTGTTTGCTCAGGGCAAACTAGATATGCTTATTTGATAACGCAACACATTGTTGGTGTTTCATAGGTATTTTGGAGCATTTATAGTGGTTTTGTGCAAAGGACAGACAAGCAGCACCAATCTAAGTGCAGCCGTATGAGTAACACATTTGTTTAAGTGGTAATGCACTCACTAGAAAGTAGATAAAGGCAGGCACATCTTTGGAGGCAGCAGATGAGTGTCAGGGATCCAGAGCGGTTTCCATGAGCGCAGTGAAGTCTTGCTCAGCGCCCCCAGTGGTTTCCGGTGTCCCAGGCTAGATGTGTACTGTGTAGAAGGAAGCCGTCATTCGGGAGGTCCCTGGTCTCTGGTGGAGGAAGGACCAGGAACCTACCGAATGACGGCTTCCTCCTGCACCCTACACATCTAGCCCGGGACACCGGAAACCACTGGCACTGCCGAGCAAGACTTCACTGCACTCCATGGAAACCGCTCTGGATCCCTGACACTCATCTGCTGCCTCCAAAGATGTGCCTGCCTTTATTTACTTTCTAGTGAGTGCATTACCACTAGCGCAACAATTATTGTGTTCTTTCCATAGTGGTTTTGTGCAGCAATATGATTTTACTGTATATTTTGTACAAAAAATATTGATTTCAGAATAATCTCTGAAAATTGTTGGTGATGTACCGTCGACTTATTCTTCTTTTGTGCATTTGAAAACCCATAATGTAGAATGATACAGGGTGCGTCCATAGCTCCTGTACACAAATAATTCTAGGCAATACAGTAAGACAATTTAACGAGAAGTTCAGGAATACAGAATTTTTAAAAAAAATACTCACCTAGATGGCTGCAGCAGCAATCCCACCTGCAGCTGTGTCCCGCTGGCTCTACCCCGAGAACTGAGCGATCAAACACCGCTGAATGCTCAGTTCTCCCCTCCACCCCTCCTCTCTCTGCGGTCCGCTTTGTCTGTCCAGCGCTCACTGGAGCGCTGGGCTGTGCAGGGGGCAGGAGGGGTTGTCTCAGGCTCCCAGCGGCATGCTGAGAGGCTAATTCAGCTGCTGGTGCAGGCATCTGGGTGGATTCTGACTGTAAAGTCTGGATTTTTCCTGAGCCATGGACCAGCTGAATGACCTCAGCCGACAACAGGCTTTAGCCTCCTATGATCCATCGAAAAAGTATAGCTAAAAGAAACTTGGATATATATCTCCTTTAAGCAGCAGCTGCTGCTTACTTTTGGATTATCTCTCTCTAACTGAAGCTCACAAATGTGTGTGTTTTGTCCCTTCTCTGACTCATTCAGCTGTGGTGTGCTCTAAAGAGCAGAAAGTACATGACTAAATGGAAGTGCTGAAGAACTAAGGCTGGCCATAGACGGTTATTTTGATTCAGCCATCAGATTCCTCTTTCCGCAAGGGAGGTGGATGGAGGAATACCCCGCAAGACCTCCCCGCTGTCATAATACACTGATCATGGATGGCTGCAGCCAAATTTTCCACTGTATCTGTTCAACAGAAGTTAATCTAACGATTGATTTCTGTAGAACAGGACAGGCCACTCAGAAGTCAAAATTTGGACCTTTCCTGCTGAAACAACTGGATTTCAATCTGTCTGTACCCAGTCAAACTCAACTGAACCACCTCATGGCTGCACCTGGTAGATATTAAATATTTATACAGTATGTAACATTTTCTGTTATAGTGAAACTACTCAGTTTTTAATCGTGAAAATTTAAAAAAAAGAGAGAAAACATGCACAAAAACACTATGGAGTTGATTTACTAAAACAGGAGAGTGCAGAATCTGTTGCAGCTGGTAGCCAATCAGCTACTAACTTCAGCTTTAAGGCTCGGTTCACACTGCCCTGACCTGAAAGTCACGCAGCTTTGCCAGACAACTTTGGTGCGACTTTGAAGCAACTTCAGGGAATGCCTGTGTAATCTTCCTGTAATGTCGGATCCAAATCACATCAATTAAGATGAGGTTACGACTTCAATTCAATTTTATGGGCTGAAATCGGACAGAAGTCAGACCAAAGTAGTGGAGGAACTTTTTTCAAAGTCGGACCAACACAAGTCGGACCAGTTAAGACGGCTCTCAGAGGAAAACATTGATTTTTACATGACATGCGACATGTGCTCTCAAAGCTGGAGCAATTTTCCCATCAGTGTGAACCGGGCCTAACAAAAAAATTCTGGAAGTTGATTGATTTCTATGCAGAGCTGCACCAGATTTTGCCCTCTCCAGTTTTCACTTTTTCACTCTTTCACTTTTAAACCTGGAGATATTGATATAGCCATCTTTAAGAGCTCCTCAACAGCCCCAAAACTCTGGGCACTTAATGATGCAAATCTTGGTTTAGCTTGGAAAGGCAATGCTCTGTCACTTTTCCAATGTACTTATTTGTCATTGAGGGACCAACAGATAAAGGAGAAGGTGAAGCAAAGCTTGAAATGACCTGATGTTGATACTTGGATCTTGATTTTCAGGGCTGGCAGGCAGGGTTGCCACCTCATGCCCTAAAACCCGAACACATATTAATTACACAGGTTCTGTGGCTGATTACGGTAACCATTTACCCACTGGGTGCATTACAGCACTCCTCTCCTACATGTAAAAATCATAACTTTTTTGCTAGAAAAATACTCAGAACCCCCAAACATTACATATATATTTTTTAGCAGAGACTCTAGGGAATAAAATGGCGGTCATTGCACATGGTGTTTGCGCAGGAATTTTTCAAACATGATTTTTAGGGGGAAAAAAGACTTTCATGAATAACAGAAAAAAAACAGTAAAGTTAGCCCTATTTTTTGTATAATGTGAAGGATGATGTTACGCCGAGCAAATAGATACCTCACATGTCATGCTTTAAAATTGCGCACACTTGTGGAATTGCGCCAAACTTCAGTACTTACAAATCTCCATAGGCGACGCTTTAAATTTTTTTACAGGTTACCTTTTTAGAGTTACAGAGAAGGTCTAGTGCTAGAATTGTTGCTCTCGCTGTAACGTTTGCGGCGATACCTCACATGTGTGGTTTGAACGTAGTTTACATATGCAGACGCGACCTACGTATTCGTTCGCTTCTGCGTGCAAGCTAGCAGGGACGGGGCACTTTAAATTTTATTTTTTTTATTTGTTTATTTTATTTTTTATTTTTACACTTACCCTTTAAGAAAGAAAAAAAAAATTTGATCACTTATTCCTATTACAAGGAATGTAAACATCCCTTGTAATAGGAATAGTGCGTGATCAGTCTTCTTTCTGGAGAGATGTGGGGTGTGATGCTGGAAAGCATCAAATTAAAAAAAAAAAAAATGAACGATCTGATGCTCTCCTGCCGTGTCCCCGGCATTGTTTACTTACGCCGGCCCAGACATGACGTCATAACGCCGCGCCCGGGCCTCCGAGAGTCATAGAGATTGCTGGGGGCCATCTGTCCCTTGGAAATCTCTATGGCTAATTTCCACCGGTGGTGGATTCTTTCACTGGGTCGCCGATTGTACAGGCAACCTGGGAGAAGCACCGGAGAGCGGCGGGGGGACATTCCCTCCTGCCGCCTGTAAGAAGGAACAGCCGCTAGGATTGTTCTTACGGTGAAGGGAATTGCCAGTGGAAAAAAAAACTATATCTGAATAATGCCTGCAGCTGCAGGCATCATTCAGATATCACCACAAAGACCCGGACATCATATGATGGCCAGCCGTCGGCAAGTGTTTAAGGTAGTAATTAAACTCACTTGGTGCCTTATCTGCATTAAATTACCCTCAATTCATATGAGTTTGGGTTTGAGGAGGCAACCCTGCTGGCAGGGCAATCATGAAAAGATAACCTCAAGGCAAGCAACCAATAGAAAAGATAAAAAAGGTGATATTTGCTACCTTGCATGATTTCTTCGGCTATAATAACCTTTTCTTTAAACCTTACTTTCTATCATGTGTACTAATACTCCGCGTCCTTTCTAACCCACTGGCATTTCCTGCTCCTCTGTGCACAGCAGACACCCATCCTAATTAATGATTTGGCAGGAAGCTTGATGAGACCATTGTGTCCAGGTCAGGAAATTAAAGCCTATAGCAGTCTCAGTGGTTGGATCTGTAACAGTGAGAATTACTCAGAAGTAGAAGGCAATTACCTTCAATGAACGGCAATTTATAGTTATGATTTGTAAAGTGGCATCATAATTGGAGAGAAATCATTCACAACGTCAACGATGCCGCCGAGCTGACATGTTACTCAATAAAAGGCTTGTCAATCATTGTCAGGGGAATACTTTCATTACAATCTACTATTTTCCTGTTCAAGCCATTGTGTGACAACAACGTATCAGGTACAATAATGGTGGTAAACGTACAATAATAACAGCAGGTATTATAAAGGGCTACTTTGGGTAAAATTATTTTCTATTCCGTGAAAATGTAAGCATAAGTGACTTAAAGAGGTAATAAACCAAAAAGCATACAGATTCATTTTGCACATAAGACAGGGCCATCTTGAAAGTGGGGAACAAGGGGAAGCTGCTCCAGGCCCAGTCATTGTTGTGTGCTGCCCACAAATAGTTTTATCTGTCGCTCATTTATTCAGAGTATTGGAGCACTCCAATACAGGAGGTGTGTTACTGGCCAGATCACCAGGTGAAAACAAAGGGAAAAAAGCCAAAAAAAAAGAAAACTAATGCAGCCACCACATCTAATTGGTAAGCAATACAAGTGAATACATTTTTGGTTTTGGGTTTAATACCACTTAAAGCAACTCTAGACTACATACAATTGCTAGCCAGGAAACGGAGTTAGGAATGCATGCTCGGTTTACATTAATCTGGATTTTTTATATGATTCTTATGATCCCCTGCATAATTAGTCTTAAAGAGACACAGACCAAAGTAATAGTGTGTGTAAAGGGCCTCCCAACTCATTGATACCTGGCAAGTGCTCTTCTGCTGATTCAACCATTAAAAATACCCAGTGCTTCTGGGTATGGGGAGCATGTAATCTTCCCCAGAGTTACAGTGCTTGGGTAAAGCAATCCATTGCTAAGACTGAGCCTTGTCACATTAAAGATGGAGTGATATCACTGCTCCGTGCCTGGCACCAGCTGACATTGGAGATCCTGGTTCTGGCTGCAGTGGAGGTGTGCTGGTTTGCGAAGGAGGAAGGAGCACTGGAGGAGCGTTGGTTGTGAAGGAGGGAAGAGCAGTGGAGCAGCGCTGGTTGCTAAAGAGAGAGGAGCAGTGGAGGAGTGCTGGTTGCGAAAAAGGAACGAGCACAGGAGGAGCGTTGGTTGTGAAGGAGGAAGGAGCAGTGGAGGAGCATTGGTTACGAAGGAGGGAGGAGCAGTGCAGGAGTGCTGGTTGCGAAGGAGGAAGGAGTAGTGGAGGAGCGCTGGTTGTGAAGGAGTGAGGAGCAGTGGAGGGGTGTTGGTTCCGAAGGAAGAAGGAGCAGTGGAGGGGTGTTGGTTCCGAAGGAAGAAGGAGCAGTGGAGGGGTGTTGGGTGCGAAGGAAGGAGGAGCAGTGGAGGGGTGTTGGGTGCGAAGGAAGGAGGAGCAGTGGAGGGGTGTTGGGTGCGAAGGAAGAAGGAGCAGTGGAGGGGTGTTGGGTGCGAAGGAAGAAGGAGCAGTGGAGGGGTGTTGGGTGCGAAGGAAGAAGGAGCAGTGGAGGGGTGTTGGGTGCGAAGGAAGAAGGAGCAGTGGAGGGGTGTTGGGTGCGAAGGAAGAAGGAGCAGTGGAGGGATGTTGGGTGCGAAGGAAGAAGGAGCAGTGGAGGGGTGCGAAGGAAGAAGGAGCAGTGGAGGGGTGTTGGGTGCGAAGGAAGAAGGAGCAGTGGAGGGGTGTTGGGTGCGAAGGAAGAAGGAGCAGTGGAGGGGTGTTGGGTGCGAAGGAAAAAGGAGCAGTGGAGGGGTGTTGGGTGCGAAGGAAAAAGGAGCAGTGGAGGGGTGTTGGGTGCGAAGGAAGAAGGAGCAGTGGAGGGGTTTTGGGTGCGAAGGAAAAAGGAGCAGTGGAGGGGTGTTGGGTGCGAAGGAAGAAGGAGCAGTGGAGGGGTGTTGGTTGCGAAGGAAGAAGGAGCAGTGGAGGGGTGTTGGGTGTGAAGGAAGAAGGAGCAGTGGAGGGGTGTTGGGTGCGAAGGAAGAAGGAGCAGTGGAGGGGTGTTGGGTGCGAAGGAAGAAGGAGCAGTGGAGGGGTGTTGGGTGCGAAGGAAGAAGGAGCAGTGGAGGGGTGTTGGGTGCGAAGGAAGAAGGAGCAGTGGAGGGGTGTTGGGTGCGAAGGAAGAAGGAGCAGTGGAGGGGTGTTGGTTGTGAAAAAGGAAGGAGCAGTGGAGGGGTGTTGGTTGCGAAGGAAGAAGGAGCAGTGGGTGTAAACTGACACACTATCAGTGGGTCGGGGGGTCCCTTTATGCAGACACTGAATGGGCAAGGTGTCCTCTCAAAAAATAAAACAACATTTAAATATCTTGAGCATACCTTGTAAGCCCAGTGATTTGCCCCTTGCTCTACCTGGAGAAATTACTGGGACCGTTGTCAGTTTGAAAGCCAGGTCCTACTTTGTGTCCCAGCAATGCCGAAAGCAGCTGCCGTGTGAAATAAACCTGCAAACACTGTATTATATATCCTGAAAGGTCTCCCTTGCAGCAGTGCTGTGCCCACACTGTAAGGATTGGCTGCTCGATTATTCTAGGACAGTGATATGCAATTAGCGGACCTCCAGCTGTTGCAAAAGTCCCATCATGCCTCGGCCTCTAGGTGTAATGCTTGTGGCTGTCAGAGTCTTGCTACGCCTCATGGGACTTGTAGTTCTGCAACAGCTGGAGGTCCACTAATTGCATATCCCTGTATGTAAAAGCACTTTTACCTAACCAATCCTCAGCTCCACCAAAAGACAGAACAATCTCATTGTCTGGCAGTGGACTGTCTCTTGATGGCACCACGTCCAATGCAGTTTGGACCCTGCATCAGTCTTGATGATCTCAGGACCTTAGACCACTGGATCAGGGGGAGAAGATGCTGCGGGGGGGGGGGCGGCCTAGTGTGGAGGATGGAGTAAGTAATTTTTTTTTTCTAAGCTCCCTAGACCTATACAAACAGTTGACCTTTGCAGTGTGGGTCCATCCCCACTGCAAAGAGGAATTTTCACATTACCCTTATTAACCCTAAACAGCCTAAATTAAAGCTTTACTCCAGGCAAAAAGCTAAATTAAGTAGATGACATACATAAAGTAGAGCTGCACGATTAATCGTATATAAGATCGCGATTTCGATTCACCCCCCCCCCCCCCCGCGCGATCTGCAAGCTGGATTAGCTCGATTTTCCGGATCTCCCAGTCGGAAGCACGGAACCAGCCTGGAACGCAAATGGCGCCGATATCGGAACTGACGTCAGCAACCGGAACTGACGTCAGTCAGCATAGAGCATAGTGCCGCCTGGACTGCGCAAGCGCAATCAACACGCCGCTCGCTCCCAATGCTCGGGGCTGGTTATTTAATACAGCAAGGGGCGGATACTTTTCTCAAAGGGGCGGATGTATATATGGTTATAAAGACAGCAAGGGGCGGATGCTTTTCTCAAAGGGGCGGATGTATGGTTAACTATACATCCGCACCTTTGAGAAAAGCATCCGCCCCTTTCTGTATTATATGAATAACCAGCCCCGAGCATCGGGAGCGAGCGGCGTGTTGATTGCGCATGCGCCGTCTACAGCTGATTTTTCTCTTTTTAAATTTAACCATTTTAAAGAATCGTGAGAGAATCGTGATCTGTATTCTAAGCAAAAGAATCGCGATTCTCATTTTTCCCAGAATCGTGCAGCTCTAACATAAAGTATATGGGGAATATTTAACATTTTTGGCAGTATTTTTACCCTATTGGAGAGTAGTTCCCTGCCTTCTTGTCCCTATGACGCCTGTATAAGAAATAGGTGGTGTGGATGTCACAGAGACAGAATTGCAGGAACAGCTTATGAAAACAGTTTATGAAGTTCTGTGTGTCCTCTTAGGAAATTATTCAACCCGATAGGCATCCATACAGTCATAAAAGCCTGACAGAGTCTCAAACTCTTCAATAATCTAGGTAAAGTGGTTGTAAACCCCATTCATGAAATTTGACTTGGGCACATATGTCTGTAGTGTTTACTTATCTCTCTCCAAAGGTCTGAGTGCAGTGTCTTTCTGCTGCTCTGTTCCTCTGTTATCAGTATGATAACTACTGACAAGTTCTCCAACACAGGAGATAAAAGCAGCTGGAAATTTGTGTCGGGGGTAGCTTAGAGATAGATTAGCAGAGAGCTTGCCTATTCACAGCACAGCTCTGCACGTTTCTTCATATCTCTGCCTACAGTATGTGAAGGGGGGGGGGGTGTGCCTTTCTTCCAATCAGCTCACACACAGTGTATGTCCAGACTCCACACCCACTGCTGAAACAGGAAGAAAGATTTGTAACATGATGTGCACTTTCTAAAGAATATATAAAGCTGAAGACAGAGACAGCAGATATACATGTAAAACTTATATAGGGAGATTTGTTTAATCTCTGTGTATCATCTAAGGCTGCTCACTTCACTTGGTATATGTGAGGGTTTACATCCACTTTAAAAAAGAATACAACGTTTTGGATAGCGCTAGTCTTTAAGCTGCCCACCCAACATAATTAAGTGATAGAGCTCACTCAAAGGGGACCCTCTACTTTGCAGTGCAGAGCAAAGTAAAGAGAACACTCAACTTCCTTTTTCCCCAGCAGCATATATCAATTTATCGGAGCTACACACAGGATAGATAATGTCCTCAGATATGTGTTAGATGGAGGGCAGTGATGTTTACTCCATCCCTTAGAGCACTTTTACACTGAGGTGGTGGGGGGGTCGGCAGTAAAGTGCCGCTATTTTTAGCGGCGATTTACCATAATTTTAGCGGCGCTTTTCGGCTGCTAGCAGGGCGCTTTTAACCCCCGCTAGCGGCCGAATAAGGGGTTAATACCGCCCGTGTATCGCCGCTGCCGAATCGCTTTGCAGGCGCTTCGGCGGTGCTGCCTATGCATTTCAATGGGAAGGGCGCTTAAGGAGCGATGTATATACTGCTCCTAAAGCGCCCCAAAGACTTTTTCTAACGTCCCGTAACCGCACGGCTCCAGTGTGAAAGCACTCGGGCTTTCACACTGGAGTGACAGGAGAGGCACTTTACAGGCGCTTTGCAGCCTCTTTTTTTAGCGCTAAAACGCCTGTAAAGCGCCTCAGTGTGAAAGTAGCCATATGCCCCGTACACACGGTCGGATTTTCCGACGGAAAATGTGTGATAGGACCTTGTTGTCGGAAATTCCGACTGTGTGTAGGCTCCATCACACATTTTCCATTGGATTTTCCGACACACAAAGTTTGAGAGCAGGATATAAAATTTTCCAACAACAAAATCCGTTGTCGGAAATTCCGATCGTGTGTACATAAATCCGACTGACAAAGTGCCACGCATGCTCAGAATAAATACAGAGATGAAAGCTATTGGCCACTGCCCCATTTATAGTCCCGACGTACGTGTTTTACGTCACCGCGTTTAGAAACGATCGGATTTTCCGACAACTTTGTGTAACCGTGTGTATGCAAGACAAGTTTGAGCCAACATCCGTCGAAAAAAATCCTAGGATTTTGTTGTCGGAATGTCCGAACAAAGTCCGACCGTGTATACGGGGCATTAGCCTATTATGCTTTAAAATTCCAAGTATGACACGTGTGTGGCGAAAAGTCCAAAGAACTATGGTTATTGTATAGAACCAGGATATCTACAAACTATCAAATGTCTCTGCGCTTCTGATTTCTCAACAGTTTTATTATCTAGACCAGTAATCCCTCCTTTGCAGCCCTGCATCGTTTTTGCTTTTTATATATGGATGGTTGGCTGGGCATTTACGGACATGCACAGTAAAGAATAATGCTGTATTAGGCTGGGGCAATCCATCTCATACAAGTCACCCAATTGCATCGATAAACTCTATGAGCCGAACACTTTCCTTTTATTTCCGGTCCTTTATAATTTAGCGATTCATATATTTCCCAAGGATATACATATTCGTATGCATTTGGATTAAGCTCATATATATTATTGTGTTTGGCATATGACTTTCGGACCAGTCCTATTATTTGTCGGTGTAGGTAGAGTTGCAGTTTGCCATATATCCATGTTTTTGACCACAGTGGTGTTTAACTTTCACCCACAGGGCTCTCTGATTCCTCCTGTATTGAATTATATTGTAACTGTACTGTCTGTCCTAACGTTGTAAAGCGCTGTGCAAATCGTCGGTGCTATATAAATCCTGTATAATAATAATATAATACATAACGTATATTTTGTGCCAGTCGGAGAAGTCATTTGACATTAATTTAGCAATGCTACCTTAGTGGCACAGTGGGTGGAGTCGGGGCAGTTTTAGTGGGGAGGAGGGTACTGGGGAGGGATTTTGGGGTCTGTTTAGGTGGGTGGGGAGAAGCTTTGATGGTATTTTGGCGCTATTTTTATTTAGGGAATTTGTACTTTTTAATATAGTTTTTCCATAAATAATACATTTGGATATAGTAGCCACAAGTGGTGTCTCCTTCCACGTTTTCTCTATTTTAATGAAAATATTGTATATACTCCAGTATAAGCCGACCCGAATATAAGCCGAGGCACCTAATTTTACCACAAAAAAACTGGGAAAACTTATTGACTCGAGTATAAGCCTAGGGTGAGAAATGCGCAGCTACTGTAAGTGGAAAAGAGGATCAACAATGCCCATTTGCAGCCTCACTGTGCCCATTTGCAGCCATAGGTCCCCCGAACTTCAAACTCGGTAGTTAAGGTTTCCTAGATGCCCCCTAGCTGCAGCCAAAATTTGGGGTCCCGAAATGACATTGCTGCAGTTGGACACAGTTGACCGACTTTGGGGCCCCATATCTGGGGGGCACTTGGTGTGCAAACCCAGTGGAACTAGCACTGCAACATATCCAAAGCTGAGGTTCCTAGCACCACGTGGCCCCAAAATACAGGGCCCCAAAGTCGGTTCGGAAAATGTCAAGCACTTTTCTGCAGCAGAGAATGACATTTTCCGAACCGACTTTGGGGCCCCGTATCTCGGGGCTACTTGGTGCTAGAAACCCCAGCTTTGGATATGTTGTACACTAAATTTGGGGTTCCTAGCACCAAGTGGCCCCGAGATATGGGGCCCCAAAGTCGGTTCGGAAAATGTCATTCTCTGCTGCAGAAAAGTGCTTGACTCGAGTATAAGCCAAGGGGGGCATTTTCAGCACACAAAAAAATGTGATGAAAAACTCGGCTTATATTTGAGTATATACAGTACTTTTATGTGGTGTACATCAGTGGTCTACAAACTGCAGCCTTTTGTTTGCCTTTATCTGGCTCTTGGGGCACTTTTCCTCCCACTGATGCAAGACATTATTCCTTCCACTGACACGAACAATGGGGCATAATTTCTGTTACTGACATCAACAATGGGACACTATTTCTCTCATTGACACCAACAATTGGGCACTATTCCTGCCACTGATGCAAGACGCTAATTCTCCAATTGACACCAACAATGAAGCACTCCACTGACACCAATAATGGGGCACTATTCCTCTCCCTAATTCCAAAGATGCACTGTTTACTCCCGATGGCCACAGACCGCCCCCAACCCCTAAAGTCTGAATGACAGTAAACTAAACTGGTCCTTTGTTTAGAAAGTTTGGAGACCCCCTGGTGTACATTATACACATAGGTTCAGCACTGGTATCATTTGGGTAAGTTCCCAGGACCAATTATTTCTTTGAGCCACTTCAAAGGAGGACTTTTACAATATAGTTTCCCCATAGTTCTGCTTTAAATTATCCTTGGATGCCTTCTGACATCACAAGCAAATAATACTCTAAGGTATTCAGGAGTCGATCAGTGAATTGAGAGCAGGAAGCCCATTTAGTTTCCCATGAGACTTTTACAATCGAACCAATTATAAATATGAGCCAGGATCAGCAATGGGAGATAGAAGACCTGCTGAAAAATGTGTCACGCATCCGATAGACTGGCAAATGGAATGCTCACCTATACTGGAAGGACTAATTACAAAGCCTGCCCTTACATCACCCTAACAAGGACATACCGCACATGTGTAATGAACCGCTCTCGGAAGGACAGCGCGGGGGCATCATCTGGTTAATAGGCAGCAGTGGCAGGCAGACAACAAAGAAATAACATTTCTGCCTCAAACTATCTGTTCTCATTAGAAATTTAATATAATAGTAAAAAAGAATTATTAAAAAAAAAAAATATATCTCTGTTTTTTCGTTATGACCAATAAAACAAGCACAGCAAAGCAGATCCAAGTCTGAAATCAAAACACATAATAATAATGTTCATTTTTTTTTTTTTTGCTGACCCCTGTCAGATAGACGCCAAGAATCACAACGCCGGATGGCAGAAGATTCGTATAGTATACTTAGAAATGGATTTTCCCAGAACATTAAATATTTATGACGTTTTTACAGATGCTTGGACCAAAACCGTGCGCAAAGCGAGGATTTACAGACAGAAAAATATACATTAAATGAGCAGAAAACACAATGATGGCAAAACATTGTATTCTAGGTGGACATAGAGATAAATAAATTGTGTGGATGGTGGGAATGCTGAAGCTTCAATGATCCAGCTTTAACAAATCTCCTAATCCAGCACAATGTTATACAGTGGGGAAAATAAATATTTAATCCCCTGCAGATTTTGTAAATTTGACCACTTACAAAGAAATGAGGGGGGTCTATAATTTTTATCATAGGTGTAATTTAAATGATAGAGACAGAATATGAACCAAAAATCCAGGAAAAAAAAAACACATGATATAAATGTTAATTGAGTTGCAGTTCGGTGAGTAAAATAAGTATTTGATCCCCAAGCAAAACATGATTTAGTACTTTATGGAGAAACCCTTGTTGGCAAGCACAGAGGTAAGACGTTTCTTGTAGTTGGTTACCAGGTTTGCACACATCTCAGGAGGGATTTTGGTTCATCCATGGCCACTCCGTGACCTTAAAGCGTAGCTCCACCCAAAAGGGGAGGCTCTGCTTATTTTCCTCCTCCCCTCCCCCCGCCGCTGCCACATTTGTCACCTTTTGGGGGGCAGAGGGGGAGGGGGAGGGGCGGTTACCTGGTTTTGTGCCTTCTTGAGAAGGGGAACCTTGTGGGCACTACAGGATTTCAATCCATGGCGGCCTATTGTGTTACCAATGGTTTGTATGGTGACTGTGGTCCCAACTGCCTTAAAATCAGTCACAAGCTCCCCCTGTCTAGTTCTGGGCTGATCCCTCACTTTTCTCATAATCATCCTTACTCCATGAGGCAAAATCTTGGATGGAGCTCCAGACCGAGGGCGATTGATGGTTATTTTGTATTTCTTCCATTTGCAAATAAATCGCTCCAACAGTTGTCTCCTTCTCACCAAGCTTCTTGCTGATGGTCTTGTAGCCCATTCCAGTCTTGTGCAGGTCTACAATCTTGTCCCTGATGTCTTTTGACATCTCTTTGGTCTTGCCCATGATGGGGTTTGAATGGAAGAAAGAGATTTTATGGACAGATGTCTTTTATACACATAATGAGTTGTTAGGAGCACCTTCTTAAAATTGACAGGACTAATCTGTGTACCACATGAGCACATACTGTAGCCAGTCTGTGGGAGCCAAATTATTGTTGGTTGGTCGGGGATAAAATACTTATTTTACTCACTGAACTGAAACTCAATTTATAACATTTGTATCATGTGCTTTTTCTGAATTTTTGGTTGATATTCTGTCTCTATAATTTAAAATACACCTATGAAAACAATTATAGATCCTTCATTTCTTTGTAATTGGGCAAACTTACAAAATCTGCAGGGATCAAATAATTATTTTCGCCACTGTAAGCACATCCTTTTACCGAAAGTTAGAAAATAAAATGAAATACAGTTTTTGAGTCTCATGTGTTCTCCCCACTGCGGCATCTTCTCCAAGATGGCCCATTTTGTTCCTCTTCCTGATTTTTTAAAAACTGTCATTTTTGGTTTTTGGCCAAGTGCATCCTGCATTTTCGGCACCAAAATTTCTATTCAGTGCACCTCTAGTAGTTTGCTTTAAAAAAGGCCTGGATTCTTTCCTAAATGTACATAATATAACTGCATACTAACATTTATAGGTAAAGTTGATAAAGGGAATATCCGATTGCCTCTTGGGGGATCAGGAAGGATTTTTTTCCCCTGCTGGAGCAAATTGGATCATGACAGTTTTGCCTTCCTCTGGAACAAATGTAGGTATGGGATTGTGTATATTGGCTTGTACGATTTTTTTTTTTCTTTTTATTGGTTGGACTAGATGGACTAGATGGACTTGTGTCTTTTTTCAACCAAACTATGTTTAACTAGTTGCTCTCATTCTGAGACAACGTCATATGACGGCATCCCAGAATGCCCACTCCCGTTCGCGACCCCGATCTCTGTAAAGAGTCGTGTCTGCGGATCTTTACCATGTGATCGGCTGTGTCCAATCACAGCCGGTCACATGTAAACACGGAGATGCTGGTAATCGGCGCTCCTCGCCTCACACTGACAGAGTGCCCATTAGTGATGCCAGTCAGTGCTGGCTTTCAGTCCCACCTATCAGTGCTGCCCATCAATGCCCATCACTGCTGTCCATCAATGCCCATCAGTGTCGCCCATCAGTACCGCCTATCCATGCTGCCTATCAGTGCCCACCAGTGCCGCCTTTCAGTGCCCATCAGTGCCACCTATTAGTGCCTATCAGTGCTGCCTCATCAGTGCCCATAAGTGCCACCTCATCAATGCCCACCAGTTCAGTCTATCAGTGCCCATCAGTTCCGCATCATCAACGCACATCAGTGAAGGAGAAAAATTACTTACCCGTATATACTCAAGTATAAGTCGTTCCGAGTATAAGTCGAGGCCCTAATTTACCACAAAAAAAATGGGAAAAACTTATTGACCCGAGTATAAGACGAGGGTGAGAAATGCACAGCTACTGTAAGTGGAAAAGAGGGTCAACAATGCCCATTTGCAGCACCACTGTGCCCATTTGCATGCCTCACTGTGCCCATTTGCAGCCATAGGTCCCCTGAACTTCAAACTCGGTAGTTAAGGGTTCCTAGATGCCCCCTAGCTGCAGCCAAAATTTGGGGTCTCTGAACCCAAAGGGTCCCGATATGACATTGCTGCAGATGGACACAGTTGACCGAATTTGGGGCCCTGTATCTCGGGGCCACTTAGTGCTAAGAACCCCAAATTTAGTGTGCAAACCCAGTGGAACTAGCACCATAAAATTTCCAAAGCTGCGGTTTCTAGCACCAAGTGGCTCCGAGATACAGGGCCCCAAAAATCAGTTCAGAAAATGTCAAGCACATTTCTGCAGCAGAGAATGACATTTTCCAAACCGGTTTTGGGGCCCCGTATCTCAGGGCCACTTGGTGCTAGGAACCCCAGCTTTGGATATGTTATGGTACCAGTTCCACTGGGTTTTGCACTCCAAATTTGGGGTTCCTAGCACCAAGTGGCCTTGAGATATGGGGCCCCAAAGTCGGTTCAGAAAATGTCAAGCACTTTTCTGCAGCAGAGAATGACATTTTCCGAACCGATTTTGGAGCCCCGTATCTCAGGGCCACTTGGTTCTAGGAACCCCAACTTTGGATATGTTACGGTACCAGTTCCACTGGGTTTGCACACCAAATTTGGTGTTCCTAGCACCAAGTGGCCCTGAGATACGGCGCCCCAAATTCGGTTCGGAAAATGAAATTTTTTGCTGCAGAAAAGTGCTTGACTCGAGTATAAGTCGAGGGGGGCACTTTCAGCACAAAAAAATGTGCTGAAAAATTCGACTTATACTCGAGTATATACGGTAATTACAAAATTTACTGACAGAAGTCTTTTTTTTGGTCTTTTTTTTGTAAAAAATAAAAAACCCAGAAGTGATTAAATACCACCAAAAGAAAGCTCTATTTGTGTGAAGAAACTGATAAAAATGTCATTTGAGTACAGTGTAGCATGACCGCGCAATTGTCATTCAAAGTGCGACAGTGCTGAAAGCTGAAAAATGGCCTGGGCAGGAAGGGGGTGCAAGTGCCCTGTAGGCAAGTGGTTAATATTTTAATTTTAAAAAAATAAGCTTTACAATCACTTTAAGTCTTGACATAGAACAAATTTGCTAATATGAACTTTTGACTTTTCTGACTTAATCTGGTCAGAGACTTAGAAAGCAATACAGGATCAGTGTAAAAGCCAGAGAAGTAGCATTTCCAGAAAGAGTCCAACAAAGATGTTCCCCATATTTTCCAAATGAGAGATTTATTTAAATAGTAATAGCAAGATTTAGCACATAATCATTAAAAAGGAAAAAGAGGAGCTAAGGCGATTTGGTTTGTTACGGTCAAACGTATACAATTTATGGGGAATTAAACTTACATTCTAAGAGACTGCAACTCTTTCGAATGTCAAAAGGAAACCAGACAGACTACAAAGCCATTACAAACTTCTGCCAAGTAAATAATGAGATTATACAGATGTGCTTCCTCTATAGACATTTGATCATTTACCGCAAACAACCGAAATCGCCCATTACAGCACTAAAATCACATTCAGAAAAGCAGGATATTTAAATCGAAACATTTTCCCTTGTGGATATCACATACAGTTATCAGCAGATGGAGAATTATTACTTAGAGAAAACCTGTTTTGATGAGATCTGACTTCAATACTTTGAGGAACAAGCATAGAGCAAGTTAAAGTGTACCTAAACCCCAAGGGATAAAAATGTAAGAAACCAAAAAAAAAAAAAATGTAAGACACCAATCAGCAATAACATTATGACCACCCATTTAATATTGAGTAGCTCCTCCTTTTGCCGACAAAACAACCTCATCAAGGCATGGACTCCACTAGTCCTCTGAAGGTATGCTATAGTATCCAGCACAAAGCCTTCAGTAGCAGATCCTTTACATCCTGTAAAGTTGTGAAGTGGGGCTTCCATGGATTGGACTTGTTCTAACAGCACATCCCAAAGATGCTCGATTAGATTGAGATCTGGAAAATTTGGAGGCCACATCGACACGTCAAACTCGTTGCTGAACCATTTTTGCAGTGTGGCGGGGCATATTATCCTGGTGAAAGAGGCCACTCTCATCAGGGAATACAGTTTGGATGTACTTGGTCAGCAATAATGTTTAGTTAGATGGTACTTGTCAAGTAACATCCACCTGAACGCCAGGACCCAAGGTTTCCCAGCAGGAAATTTCCCAAAGCATCACATTGCCTCCTCTGGCTTGCCTTCTTCCCATTTTGCATACTGGTACTATCCTGGTACAAAAAAGAAAACGTGACTCAGAACAGGTCACCTTCTTCTATTGCTTCATTGTCCAGTTCTGATGTTTATGTGCCCATTGTAGGCACTTTTGGATGTGGCCATGGATCAGCATGGGCACCCTGACCCGTCTCCGGCTACGCAGTCCCATACACAACAAACTGTGATGCTCCGACACCTTTCCATCGGAACCAGCATTAACTTTTTCCGCAATTTGAGCTACTGTAGCTCTTCTATTGGATCAGACTATATGGACCAGGGTGTGTAATGATAGGGGGTTATGTAATGATAAATTATTCAAAACCTTGTGCATATACAAATAAAGTGCATAGTACTTATCTAAATACTATAGCAATTGATGAATAATTAATAATCCAGTGCTGAAATAACAGTGAAAATATTTAATCAAAAACAAAGTCCATAAATCTTTTGTGATGCAACTTCAATCTTTACACCATCACTAATAGTAAACTGCATGAAAAACACCTGGTGGATGTGAGTGAATTTCCTACTCACCAGACCACCGTGACCTCTTTAACAAAAAAGATGGTCAGATGGGGCTTTTTAATGTTGCTCTGTGGTCTTGCTGGCATATCAGAGGAGATGTGGCTGGAATCTTGCTAATACTCCACCGCAATAACAGTTGAAAAAATGAAAAAAACAGGACCAAAGTGTAATACAGTTAAATTAAAAGATAATTTAAAAAAAATGTGCCAAATGGTTGCTTACATTAGTAGATGCCTTTCCTCAGCACTGAAGGTTTAAAGCATGTATCACCAGGCAAATGGAAGGTATGGCCGTCCCGCTCGCACTGTGTTGATCGGCGTGCGTTTCACCGCGGTGGTGAGACAGAAACCGGAAGTGGCGTGACGTGACCAGGATTCGACTCAACGTACGTTTCGTCTTCACAGCGTCATCAGGAAGCGTCCCGGTCACTAAGCAGGTTAAGTTTTTATTTCCCCAAGGTCTGATGTGATTGGTGGAGCCTATTTTCCCTCTCACTGTTTGGCCAATGCAGACAGGAATGACATTTAATGCTCTGGATTTAAACAAGTACACACGATAAAGGGATATGCTTTGTTCATATATTTCATGTCCGAGGTGTGCAACCACTTTAAATGTGCATTCATTTTAGCCTTTATTTTGTGCCTTTATTTTAGTTTCTCTTTCCTCATTTTTAGTTAGTGATTCTACCAGTAACATACTTCCTGACCTAGGATTCCTCTTTATAGGAACAGCATTGGCACCCTAGGACAATAAGCTTTGACAAAAGATTCATGATTTTGAATAAAGATGATGTTACGGCGAGTAAATAGATGCCCAACATGTCACGCTTTAAAATTGTGCGTGCTCGTGGAATGGCGACAAACGATGGTACCTAAAAATCTCCAGAGGCGATCGTTTAAACATTTTTGCAAGTTACCAGTTTAGAGTTACAGAGGAGGTCTAGCGCTCCAATTATTGCACTCGCTCTAACGTTCGCTACGATACCTCACATGTGTGGTGCAAACACCATTTATCTATGCGTGCGTGACTTACGTATGTGTTCGCTTCTGAAACCGAGCACAGAGGGATAGGGGAACTTTAAAAGTTTTTTTTTTTTTTTCCTTTACACTGTCCCTTTAAAAAAAAAAAATGTATCACTTTTACTTATATTACAAGGAATGTAAATATTCCTTGTAATAGAAATAAGGATGACATGACCTCCTTATGGAGAGATCTGGGATCAAAAAGACCCCCAAATTTTTTATTTTTTTAATGTTAAAATGAAAAATGTCTGCAAACGAAATGCTGCTAAACGCAAGTTACAGCAGCTTTTACAATCGGTTACAGGCATTTGCCATTTCAAATGCCTCTGAACATCCGTCTGAACCCATTTTTTTGCGTTTTAAAAGAAGCTTCTAAACTCAACTGCCTAGAAACGACTATAAACGACCCTGTGTACATGTATTGATAAGATAACATAGAGGAGAGTTCAAAGGCAGCTGAAAAAACTCCCAACTGCTCCTAATGGCCCATACACACAATCCGAATATCGTACGACAGATGGTACAACTTTTTTCGCTTAATAGTCGCAAGTAGAAATTTAATAGGTTACTAAAGTAACGAAAATTCTCATACGACAGAAAAAAAATCGGAAGTGATGTCATGTGTTGTAATGTATTTGTATTGTTGATAATTGTAAAGTTATGCACTTGGGGGCTAAGAATATGCATGCATCATACATACTAGGGGAAGTACAACTGGGGGAATCAATGGTGGAGAAGGATCTGGGTGTTTTAGTAGATCATAAGCTCAATAATAACATGCAATGCCAAGCTGCGGTTTCTAAAGCGAGCAAAGTCCTTTCATGTATTAAGAGAGGTATGGATTCCAGAGAGAGAGATGTCATTTTGCTTCTGTACAAATCATTAGTAAGACCTCATCTGGAATATGCAGTTTAGTTTTGGGCACCAGTTCTCAAAAAGGATATTGGGGAACTGGAGAAAGTGCAGAGAAGGGCAACCAAACTGATAAGAGGCATGGAGGAGCTCAGCTATGAGGAAAGATTAGAGGAACTGAATTCTCTCTTGAGAAGAGGAGATTAAGGGGGGATATGATCAACATGTATAAATATATAAGGGGTCCATATAGTGAACTTAGTATCGAGTTATTCACTTTACGGTCAACACTGAGGACAAGGGGCACTCTTTACGTCTAGAGGAAAAGAGATTTCATCTCCAAATACGGAAAGGTCTCTTCACAGTAATGCCCCGTACACGCGGTCGGATTTTCAACAGAAAATGTTCAATGGTAGCTTGTTGTTGGAAATTACGACCGTGTGTAGGCTCCATCGGACATTTTCCATCACACAAAATTTGAGATCTGGATCTCAAATTTTCTGACAATAAAATCCGTTCTCGTAAATTCCAATCATGTGTGCCCAATTCCGACGCACAAAGTTCCACGCATGCTCGGAATCAAGCAGAAGAGCCGCACTGGCTATTGAACTTCATTTTTCTCGGCTCGTCGTACGTGTTGTACATCACCGCGTTCTTGACGCTCGGAATTTGTGTGACCGTGTGTATGCAAGACAAGTTTGAGCCAACATACTTCGGAAAAAAAACATGGATTTTGTTGTCGGAATGTCTGATCGTGTGTACAGGGGGCATAAGAGCTGTGAAAGTGTGTAATAGACTTCCTCCAGAGGTGGTTCTGGCCAGCTCAGTAGATTGCTTTAAGAAAGGCCTGGATTTTCTTTCCTAAATGCACACAATATAACTGGGTACTAACATTTATAGGTAAAGTTGATCCAGGGAAAATCCGATTGCCTCTCTGGGATCAGGAAGGAATTTTTTCCCCTGCTGTAGCAAATTGGATCCTGCTTTTCTGGGGGGGTTTTCGCCTTCCTCTGGATCAACTGTGGGTATAGGATTGGGTATATGGGATTGTATCATATTTTTTATTTTATTTATTTATTTTATGGCTGAACTAGATGGACTTTTTTCAACCTGACTAACTATTTAACTATGTAACTATTGTATTTTCGGATGACAACTGTACTGACTAAACGAAAATCGTACGATCTGGTATCGTACAAGGAAAATCTTCGTGCTTGTCCGATCTAATAATAATCGGATGAATTGTCGTGATCCGCTCTCGAAAGCTCCGTACTAATGATTCGATTATCGTACGATCGCGTCGAAAGCGGTATTTTTCGTCCGATTTTCGGATCGTGTGTACGGGCCATAAAAGTCCTTTTAACAGCAGCAGTGCACATGAGGCCTAAGGTATGTTATTAAGAATTACAGGCCTACAATATAAAACACTAAAATTTCCATGCAAAACAATGTACCGCTTTGAGCTTCAAAAATCTGACATAATCATACTGCCAGGGAGGTTAATGTCTGATACTACATTTTTGATACTAATTTACTAGGAGAAAATACGTTTATATAGTATATTTACAGAGTAATATTGGTTGTGAGCCTCGGCCTGTTATTCATAGGCGTCAGTTCGGTGGCCAAGAGACACAAATTTTAAACTAAAGACGTTGACACCAAGGCTAAAGTTATAATGGTACTTCATAACTGCCTAAGGTTATGGAAATACTAATCTAATACATGGCACACAGAAGACGATTTTCAGGCTTGGATGACTTATAAGAAAGTGATTATTAAGATAGAAAACATACAAACTGGATATCCACATTACAAGGCATCTGCCAAAATGATTTTCTCAGAGCAGCGATGGAAACTTGCGCACATTTTTGGCCAGTATTAAAAGAAAAAAAAGATAATCACATTGCCAAAAAGGAAACGAAGAAGACACAAGACAACGCTTACAAGATCTAATGGTTCTGTGGGTGTGATTTATTAGCGGGAGAGCTAACACTTGTTCGCTCATTACAGTTTCCACCACTTCAGCAGAGTTCTTGTGATATTTTATTGCAGGGATTTTGTCAATGGGAACGACTATCAGTCCCATCCTTAGACTTTGCTTAAACATTCTATGATCAGAGCCAATTCTTTTGAAAAAAGACAATCCAAGCACAAATGTATATAAAAAAAGGGAAAAATAAGCAAAGAGAATTTTTAGGGAAAGTCGTAGAAAGGTTTTTGCGTGCTATTTTAGACACAAACTTTGATTTTCATTGTTAAAACAGACATTCACCCATAAAACTAATTTCCTCCCCTCTTAAAGTGGTGTTCTGACCGAAATTATACTTTTTAAATAAAAATACCTCTATAATACACAAGCTTAATGTATTCTAGTAAAGTTAGTCTGTAAACTAAAGTCTGTTTTGTTAGTTTATAGCAGTAGTTTGTTATTTTATAAACTTACAGCAGGCCGTGGCCATCTTAAGTGTGGGCATCTGAAGCCAGACTGTATTTCTTCCTGGATCTCATCCTTGCAGATCTCACACATGCTCAGTGCAGCACAAGCAGTGTAATAGTTTTCAGGTCAGGTTTCCATAGCAACGGCAGTGTCAGAGGAAGTTGCCTCCCCTTCCCAGAAGGCATTGCAAACAGGAAATGATGCGATGGGCCACGGCCAGGGACGAGGAAGTGAAAAATCAATACAGCAGATATACAGTAGGTGCTGAGAATTTTTTTTTTTAAATATCCAATTCGTTTACAGTGCACAGTTTAGTGAGGGATGCTGAAGAGTTGTAAAAGTGGGTGGAACTCCACTTTAAACAATATAAAGACATTTTCCTATGTTAGGCAGAGTTGGTCATACACTAGTAGAATTTTGTTCAAAATATTTTGTTTCCGGAAGAGTTGTTTGATTTTTCCAATAGTTCGTTGCGCTCAAACTAAAGACTGATATCAACTGTGGTAATAAGAAAAATCAAGGGAGCAGGATGGAAAATTTTCAAACAAATTCAATGCATAGGCCCCGTACACACGGTCTGATTTTCCGAAGGAAAATGTTCTATAGGAGCTTATTGTCAGAAATTGCGACCATGTGTGGGCTCCATCGGACATTTTCCATAGGAATTTCCGTCACACAAAATTTCAGATCTGGTTCTCAAATTTTCCCACAACAAAATCCGTTGTCGTAAATTCAGATCGTGTGTAGACAATTCCCATGCACAAAATTCCACGCATGCTCAGAATCAAGCAGAAGAGCAGCACTGGCTATTGAACTTCATTTTGCTCCGCTCATCGTACGCGTTGTGCGTCACCGCGTTCTTGACGTTCAGAATTTCTGACAAGATTTGTGTGACCGTGTGTATTCAAGACAAGTTTGAGCCAACATCCGAAGGAAAAAAAAATGGATTTTGTTGTCGGAATATCCTATTGTGTGTACAGGGCATAACTGTGATGTGGTTTTCATACATAGCAATGCATGCATGTTCTCGGCATAAAAGAAACCTGTTTAATATGTCTTCAATTCCATTCAAGTGGCAGTTCTAGAAGAAATTTTAAGGGCTTTTGAAGTAAATTATTTGCATAGCAAGATCAAATGCTCAGAGAAATAATTTTTCTGAAATTCCGTACAAACATTTACATTAACCACTTCAATACCAGGCACTTTCCCCCCTTCCTGCCCATGCCAATTTTCAGCTTACGGCGCTTTTGCATTTTGAATGACAATTGCGCGGTCACGCTACACTGTACCCAAACATTGTTATCATTTTTAAATAATAGAGCTTTCTTTCGGTGGTATTTGATCACCACTGGGTTTTTTATTTTTTGCGCTACAAATAAAAAAAAAGACCATGGATAAGCAGCACTGATGGGCACTATGCAGCACTGACAGGTGGCACAGGTGGGCACTGATATATGGCATGATAGGCAGCACTGATTAGGAGGCACCGACATGCAATCAGTGATGGGCACAAATTGGCATTTCAATGGGCACTGATTGGCATCCCTGGTGGGCTCTAGTGGGCACCCTTGATGGGTCTGCACTGATAATCAATGGGGTGATAATCAGCGCAGACCCCCTGTCAGGAGAGCAGCCGATCGGCTCTCCTCTACCCATGCCTTGTCAGTGGGAGTAGAGGAAAAGCTGATTACCGGCACTTCCTAATTACCATGTGATGACCTGTGATTGGACACAGCTGATCACATGGTAAAGAGCTAACATCAGGCTCTTTACAGGGATTGGAGATGCGGTGTGTCAGACTGACACACCGCACACCCGATCGCCACGCGCCCCCCACGTGCGTGCGAGCCGCTTATCCTGCTGGACGTCATATGACGCCCAGTCAGGAGAATACAACCACTTTCTGACCATCATTCTGCTATATGGCAGCTGGGGAAGTGGTTAAAGTGGACTAGAAGGCACTTTTAGCTGGAGACCTTTAACATCCCACTCACTCTAGTTAACCACCCCGAGGGGAAATAATCCCTACTCCTCATTCCCCCCTTCCCCTTTACTTTACTCCATCTCTTGAGGCAGCCAACATCCACAGAAGATCTGTGGTTAGTTCTCCAAGATGTTTGGAACAACCTACCTGCCGAGTTCTTCAAAAACTGTGTGCGAATGTACCTAAAAGAACTGATACTGTTTTGAAGGCAACTAGCGGTCATACCAAATATTGATTTGATTTTGATTACATACCAAATATTTAATGGATTAAGAGCGTATCATCGCATAGTGGTCATGCGGATACGAAATAAGTTACAAGTGCCACGTCTTATATGAAGTAGTTTAGGGGAACAAGAGAGTATAGGTGGGCTCAAGACTTTATAGGCACAATAATGAAGATAATATGCAATTAAAATATTATTTTTATTTCGAAATTATTATTTTAAAAAAAGAGAGACGAAGGATAAAAAGTAGGGTAGGACATACACAGTTTACAAATTATGCACTCCATACACATTTGGTTGGTTGGTAAAGAAAACCAGCGAAACTACAGAACCAACAAGAGACATACAGCTTATTGATCTATATAGTTACAGTACATTTCGTTGAACCAAACGCTATGTGATGGTGGCAATCAGATTCTGTATAAGCTCGACATGTTACGCGCCGTATGCGCTTCTTCAGGAGCACAGAGTTAGGATACCTGATAAATTTATGACTATGCTTGGGAGGAAGGGGAGGTAAAAGCAGAACCACAGCAGTCTCCTTAGTAGATATTAGTAATTCCCAGCACTTTCAGCGGTAATTGTTAGATGGGGGGGGAATATGCTAACAGTCAGAGACAGAATTAGAACTTTCATCAAGGTGCATAGAGGCTTTTATTCCTTGGGAAGCTATTCGGTCTGACCCCCAATCCTGCTGAGTCTGGATATATAGCATATAGGTCCTAAATGGAGGAGTTGGTGGTGGGACGCCACACAGCCGTCTCGCCACGAGTGACTTGTGGTGTGGATAGTTACAATTACCGCTGAAAGTGCTGGGAATTACTAATATCTACTAAGGAGACTGCTGTGGTTCTGCTTTTACCTCCCCTTCCTCCCAAGCATAGTCATAAATTTATCAGGTATCCTAACTCTGTGCTCCTGAAGAAGCGCATACGGCGCGTAACATGTCGAGCTTATACAGAATCTGATTGCCACCATCACATAGCGTTTGGTTCAACGAAATGTACTGTAACTATATAGATCAATAAGCTGTATGTCTCTTGTTGGTTCTGTAGTTTCGCTGGTTTTCTTTACCAACCAACCAAATGTGTATGGAGTGCATAATTTGTAAACTGTGTATGTCCTACCCTACTTTTTATCCTTCGTCTCTCTTTTTTTAAAATAATAATTTCGAAATAAAAATAATATTTTAATTACATATTATCTTCATTATTGTGCCTATAAAGTCTTGAGCCCACCTATACTCTCTTGTTCCCCTAAACATACCAAATATTGATTTGATTTAGATTTTTTTTCTGTTCGCTCAATTAGCAATTTGTAAATTGATAAAAATAAATTATTAAAATATATTTTTGAAAACATTCTTACTTTACAGTATTTCTTAACACCTGTCTAACTTTTGCACAGTACTGTGTGGTGTATATACAGTATCTCACAAAAGTGAGTACACCTCTCACATTTTTGTAAATATTTTATTATATCTTTTCATGTGACAACACTGAAGAAATGGCACTTTGCTACAATGTAAAGTAGTGAGTATACAGCTTGTATAACAGTGTACATTTGCTGTCCCCTCAAAATAACTCAACACACAGTCATTAAAGTCTAAACCGCTCGCAACAAAAGTGAGTATACCCCTAAGTGAAAATGTCCAAATTGGGTGCAATTAGCCATTTTCCCTCCCCGGTGTCATGTGACTCGTTAGGTCTCAGGTGAGAATGGAGAGCAGGTGTGTTAAATTTAGTGTTTTTGCTCTCACTCTCTCATACTGGTCACTGGAAGTTCAACATGGCACCTCATGGCAAAGAACTCTCTGAGGATCTGAAAAAAAGAATTGTTGCTCTACATAAAGATGGCCTAGGCTATAACAAGATTGCCAAGACCCAGAAACTGAGCTGCAGCATGGTGGCCAAGACCATACAGCGGTTTAATAGGACAGGTTCCACTCAGAACAGGCCTCTCCATGGTCGACCAAAAAAGTTGAGTACACGTGCTCAGCGTCATATCCAGAGGTTGTCTTTGGGAAATAGACGTACGAGTGCTGCCAGCATTGCTGCAGAGGTTGAAGGGGAGGGGGGTCAGCCTGTCACTGCTCAGACCATGCGCCGCACACTGCAACAAATTGGTCTACAGGTCTGGCATCCCAGAAGGAAGCCTCTTCTAAAGATGATGCACAAGAAAGCCCGCAAACAGTTTGCTGAAGACAAGCAAACTAAGGACATGGATTACTGGAACCATGTCCTGTGGTCTGATGAGACCAAGATAAACTTATTTGGTTCAGATGGTGTCAAGCGTGTGTGGCGGCAACCAGGTGAGGAATACAAAGACAAGCGTGTCTTGCCTACAGTCAAGCATGGTGGTGGGAGTGCAATGGTCTGGGGCTGCATGAGTGCTGCCAGCACTGGGGAGCTACAGTTCATTGAGGGAACCATGAATGCCAACATATTCTGTGGCATACTGAAGCTGAGGATGATCCCCCTCCCTTCGGAGACTGGGCCGCAGGGCAATATTGCAACATGATAACGACTCCAAACACACCTCCAAGACGACCACTGACTTACTAAAGAAGCTGAGGGTAAAGGTGATGGACTGGCCAAGCATATCTCCAGACCTAAACATTATTGAGCATCTGTGGGGCATCCTCAAACGGAAGGTGGAGGAGCGCAAGGTCTCTGACATCCACCAGCTCCATGATATCGTCATGGAGGAGGGGAAGAGGACTCCAGTGGCAACATGTGAAGCTCTGGTGAACTCCATGCCCAAGAGGGTTAAGGAAGTGAAAATAATGGTGGCCACACAAAATATTGACACTTTGGGCCCAATTTGGACATTTTCACTTAGGGGTGTACTCACTTTTGTTGCCAGCAGTTTAGACATTAATGGCTGTCTGTTGAGTTATTTTGAGGGGACAGCAAATTTACACTGTTATACAAGCTGTACACTCACTACTTTACATTGTAGCAAAGTGTAAATTCTTCAGTGTTGTCACTTGAAAAGATATAATAAAATATTTACAAAAATGTGAGGGGTGTACTCACTTTTGTGAGACACTGTAAGTACATGTAGTAATAATAATAAAAATGCCTGCTTAGACAGTTGTTGCCAGAAGAGATTTACCCATTGGAGGATTTCCCCTTATTTGTTCCTGAATTAAATAAAGAATGTGAGATTTCCTATCATGTTCTTTACAGGAGACAACAGTCCCAATGAAGTGGGTGAATCTCTCCAGTGGGTACACAGATGGCAATAAAACCTGCCATGGGTTCTAATCCTTTACCACTCTAGCCAAAATTGAAAAAAATAAAATTTTTAGTTTCACACTGTCACCAGAACTTGAAGTGAGGGCCAATAACAAATTAGGAGTCATCATCAAAAAACAAGAATAGAAGAAAAATCATCTAATGGGAATATCTGTTCTGGTGTCTAAGGCCCCTTTCACATAGGTAGCTTTAAAGCCATCTAAAGTCCCCAATAAAGCCGTATTCAGTTTATATGCTGTGGCCGCAATGCTTTGAGTCATAACAATGGCAAATCTAACATGGCAAATTAAGTTGACAGACAGCACAGCCTGTCAACTCAGCCATTCAAGTAAATAAGGCTGCGTCACAACCTCAAGCAAAAATGCTTGCAGCATGTTAGTCCCATTGTAAAAAACAAAACAAGGGCATACAGGTGGCCGCGGGATTAACTCCTGAACACCTGACAGCGACTGCATAGCCACCATGGATTGCTTTTCAGAGAATGGCCTAGTGCAATCCGCACCTAAGAGAGGATCTACTTCACTTTGGAGAGATTTCTTCTCATGTCTTGTTGTGTCCAGAGGTTGCAACAGAGGTCCAATAGGTCACAGATGATAAGAAAAACCTGGACAGGCTTCCCAAACCCTATCTAAAGAAAGGTATCCTTATATATGTTAGTGCATAACTGGGACCAAAGATGTTTTCACATTTGCTCTTAGTTCTACATTCCATGCAGTAGCGTAAAAGTTTCATGACCAAAGATTTGTGGCTCACAATGACTAAGCAAATCTGCTTCATAAAAAAAGTCTCTTTTATCAATGGTGCCAGAACAAAAACAAAAGGTTTTGCCAGATGAAACCACCGTCTGAAGCTTGGAGGAACAATATAGCATGTGCGCACAAGTTTGTGTTCTGCTTTCCGAAATCCTGGTTTTAATTTACTTTACTGCTACAGAAAAGCAGATGCAATAGTATCACATACAGAAGAGGTGATGACTCCAGTACTGTCAAGAACATGGCAATGACAGTCAAGGGACATTACAGGGAAGAAAATGAAGTTGGCCGGAATCTGCAGACGGGTCACAAAGACCTACAAACGGCACAAGCTGTCCTGCAGAGAACTGGCTTGCTCTGTCTTTCTATTCCATTACTAGCAGGCAGACTAGGACTTTGAAGTCAGTCCAATCTATGTGTCAGCGGGAACTTTTCTAGCAGGCCTTCACCCACAAGCTCGCCTAAAGTGCAACTCCTTCCATCTCTGCCGGGAGAACACAGTGACTATTGTTAGCAGCTATAGCTGCTGACAGAAATCTCATGTAAATATCCGGCATGCTGGTTGTACCCAAGTTAATAGGTCCCTGCTGAACCAACCAAGAGTGGAACTGTCTATGGCCAGCTTTAGTTTGGTTGTGGGCTCCATCTTATACCTCCTACAGTTGGGGTATTGTTGGGATATAGTAGATGATAGTCTCTGTCCTCTCAGGCCTTAATTTAAAGGTTGGAGTGTCAAATTTGTCTGAAAAATTCGTTTATCTTTTTTAATATTTGAAATTATTTCTATTACTGTTCTCCACTACCCCAGCATAATGTTTCCCTATAGTCTTGTCAGTAAATAGTTTTTTCTTTCCCTCCTCTCAGTAAAATGGTGAGACCAACATCTAGAGTTTGGCAACATTTCCCCAGTACAATTTCTGCTGAGAGCAAAGCTGCAATTTGCAAATATTGTGAGAAGAAATAATCTTTTCCAAATGCTACAAGGATGACAAAACACATCCTGGCATGCCTGAGGGGCCATAAAGACATTAACAAATACTTTGCATTGGTGGTCCTTATAGGGATACGATCCATGTGTGCCATACCCCATACCTTTGGGCCCGATTACGTTTGAGGAACACAGCCACGTGGAAGCCACTCCACCAACTTTGCCCTTCTGGGCCAACTGCAGTCCAGCACCACCTAAGCCTGTTTGACTCCACCTGGCGTATGCCTTGTTGGGTCCACCGAGTCCGGTAAGCCTTTTCACTTTTATTGGTGGTGTGTGGGCTCCCTCCACAGATGGTTTACACTCTTGTTGAGATCTGTTCCGGAGGACTTTTCATCTTTTCTTCAATGATGTTCCCTTTGATACACGAACTTTGAACTGTCAGTACATAGACTCCATTTTTTGACCCCTCTTCTTAGCGCTACACTTATTTTTGTTTTTTGAAATACTTTATGGAATGAATTGATGAGGACCAGAATGAATGTGTGAGGAGCTTTTCCCTCCAAACTACTCATTCCAGAAACACTCTTATGCCGCGTACACACGACCGGTTTTGCCGTCGGAATAAACTCTGAAGGTTTCTCCGACGGAATTCCATTCAAGCGGTCTTGCCTACACACGGTCAAACCAAAGTCTGACCGCCCAGAACGAGGTGACATACAGCACGTATGACGGGACTAGAAAAGGGAAGTTCAATAGCCAGTAGCCAATAGCTTCCGTCTTGTACTTGCTTCAGAGCATGCGTCGTGTTTGGCCCGTCGAACAGTATACAGACGAGTGGTTTTCCTGATAGGAATTGGTTCCATCGGAAATATTTAGAACATGTTCCATTTCTACATGTTCTACAAAACAGGTACCCCCCCCCCCCCCCCCGAAAGGTGCCAAATGTGGGCCAACCCAATATTGAACCCTATGAACACAGACTGGGATGCCATTAAAGTTCATGTGCGTGTAAAGGCAGGCATCCCAATACTTTTGACAATATAGTGTATGTGAAATAGGAATTAGCGATGCACCAAAAATTATCGGGCCGAAAACAGGGTTTTCAGGGTTGTGCCGAAAGAAAAAAAGTGCAGATAATGGCTGCCGAAACAGCGATTTTGCCACGATATTACCTTCCTTATGCTGTATTTTTCATAGGTCACGTGACTCAAAAAATACATCAAAAATGCAACATGGGTGCTTTATTGATGTGTTCTTGCTGCGTTTTCAATGCATTTTAATGGTGAGGTGCGTTTTTGATGCAGTTTGCCAAATATGGCAAATATAAAAATGCAACAAGCAGGAATTTTAACACCACTTCAAAAAGGTGCCGATAATGGCCGACAATAAATTTATATTAATTTACATTCATGATATTAAATAAAAAGTTGAATACAATACAATTATTTATAAAAATATATATTTTATTAAAAATCGGCAATTTCTGTTTCGGTTTTTGCCAAGTGCATCCTGAATTTTCGGTTCCTGCACCAAATTTTTCAATTTAGTGCACCTTTATCAGAAATCTTAGATTGCAAGCTTCTTTAGCGCAGAGACTGATGTGAATGTAAAACACTGCATAAATTGTTGGTGTTTTAGTTACATAGTAGGTGAGGTTGAAAAAAGACACAAGTCCATCCAGTCCAAAGCGTGTGTGATTATATGTCAGTATTAAATTTTATATCTCTGTATGTTAAGGTCGTTAAGGTGCCCATCTAATCGTTTTTTGAAATGATCGATGCCCCCCGCTTAAACCACTGCCTGTGAAAAAGAATTTCACATCCTTACCGCTCTTACAGTAAAGAACCCCCTGTGCAGTTTAAGGTTAAACCGCTTCTCTTCCAATTTCAGTGAATGGCCTTGTGTCTTTTTAAATTCCCTTTCGCGGAAACGTGTTATTCCTATTGTGGGGTCACCGGTACGGTATTTGTACATTGAAATCATATCCCCCCTCAAGCGTCTCTTCTCCAGAGAGAATAAGTTCAGTGCTCGCAACCTTTCCTCATAACTAATATCCTCCAGACCCTTTATTAGCTTTGTTACCCTTCTTTCTACTCGCTCCATTTCCAGTACATCCTTCCTGAGGACTGGTGCCCAGAACTGGACAGCATACTCCAGGTGCGGCCGGACCAGAGTCTTGTAGAGCGGGAAAATTATCGTTTTATCTCTGGAGTTGATCCCCTTTTTAATGCATGCCAATATTCTGTTTGCTTTGTTAGCAGCAGTTTGGCATTGCATGCCAATGCTGAGCCTATCATCTACTAGGACCCCCCAGGTCCTTTTTTATCCTAGATTCCCCCAGAGGTTCTCCCCATAGTGAGTAGATTGCATTCATATTTTTGGCACCCAAATGCATTATTTTACACTTTTCACCATTAAACTTCATTTGCCATGTAGTTGCCCACCCCATTAATTTGCTTAGATCTACTTGCAAGGTTTCCACATCCTGCAGGGAAGTTATTGCCCTGCTTAGCTTAGTATAGTCCGCAAATAGGAACAGGTTATAGAAATGCCTGTAATAATACATGAGGTTTCAAAAGACCTGAAAATACTTTGAAGGGTTCCTTCAAAAATAGTTGAGAAGAGCTGCTCTATCACGTATCATCTAAGACTCCTCAGAGATTATATGGAGAAATTACAGGACAATTAGAAAAGCATTGTGTCTTTTGGTCAGTGTGTCCGCACAGAGGACAATCTCACTGCTGGAGGCCTCCAAAATTACGAACTTAATTTTTGCAGTGAGCTTCCCCTTCTGGTCTTTGCTGCTGTCCTAAAGTATTGAAGCCTACCTTAATTTACCCCAAAATTAGAAATTGGTTCTGGGTGGAGGAGTTATTTGTAGCTGCCAAAAAATAGCAAAAGGAGCACAGCAAAGGCTGGATTCTTTAGATCTTTATTAGGCTACCCTAATAATGCTGAGAGCCCAGCCTAAATAAGTGCAAAATACACAAAAAAAAGGAGAATATGAAGATCAATAAGTAAAAGTTTGACGGACTAACAATGAGAATCTCAGAATACACAGTGTACTCTGCTGTCCTGCTGCTAATGAAATCCAAAGCAACTTAAATTGCACTCCAAGGAAAACATTTTTCTAAAGGGTAATAGCTCCATCTTGTGGTAGAAGTGATAAACAACAACATATCTTACCTATACATTCAGCAATACATAAAGGATGGCCTTACAAGTGTCTGACCTATGTGAGTATTGGGAGTTTGGCTTAACCACTTCAGCTCCGGAAAGTTTTAGCCCCTTAATGACCAGGCCGTTCTTTGCGAGTAGGCACTGCGTTATTTTAACTGACAATTGCACGGTTGTGCGACGTTGTACCAAAATAAAATTGATGTCCTTTTTGTCCCTACAAATAGAGCTTTCTTTTGGTGGTATTTGATCACCTCTGCAGTTATTCTATAAACAAAAAAAGACTGAAAATTTTGAAAAAAAAAAATCAATATTTGTTATTTTCTGCTATAATACATATCCAAAACAAAAAAAAAATGTAAAAAAATCTAATTTCTTCATTAATTTAGGCCAATATCTATTCTTCTACATATTTTTGGCAAAAAAAAAAATCCCAATAAGCGTATATTGATTGGTTTACACAAAAGTTAGCATGTCTACAAATTATGGGGTAGATTTATGTACTTTTCACTTTTTTATATTTTTTACTGTTAATGGCAGCGAACTTTGATTTTTAGCGGGACTGCGACATTGCGGTGGACAGATCTGACACTTATAGGGCGTACACACGGTCGGACTTTGTTCGGACATTCCGACAACAAAATCCTAGGATTTTTTCCGACGGATGTTGGCTCAAACTTGTCTTGCATACACACGGTCACACAAAGTTGTCGGAAAATCCGATCATTCTGAACGCGGTGACGTAAAACACGTACGTCGGGACTATAAATGGGGCAGTAGCCAATAGCTTTCATCTCTATTTATTCTGAGCATGCGTGGCACTTTTTGCGTCGAATTTGTCTACACACTATCGGAAATTCCGACAATGGATTTTGTTGTCGGAAAATTTTATAGCCTGCTCTCAAACTTTGTGTGTCGGAAAATCCGATGGAAAATGTGTGATGGAGCCCACACACGGTCGGAATTTCCGACAACAAGGTCCTATCACACATTTTCCATCGGAAAATCCGACCGTGTGCACGGGGCATTAGACCCCTTTCACACTGAGGCAGTTTTCAGGCGTTTTAGCGCTAGAAATAGCGCCTGTAAAGCGCCTGAAAACTGCCCCCCATTCTCCGCAATGGGTGCGTTCACACCCGCACAGTGCGGTTGCGGGACGTTAGAAAAAGTCCTGCAAGCAGCATCTTTGGGGCGGTTTGGGAGCGCTGTATACAGCACCTATTGGAATGAATGGCCGGCGCATTCAAAGTGCCTTAAAAGCGATTTGAAAGTGCCGCAAAACTGGAATTTTTAACACCTTTTTTGGGGTTAAAAGTGCCCTGCTATCTACCAAAAAGTGGCGCAAAAGCGGTAAAGCGCCGCTAAAATGAGCGGCACTTTAGCGCTAACATGGCCCTGGCCCCAGTGTGAAAAGGGTCCAAGTGACACTTTTTGGGGACCAGTGACACCAATACAGTGATCAGTGCTAAAAAAAAAAAAAAAAAAAAAAAAGCACTGTTACTGCATAAATGACACTGGCAGGGAAGGGGTTAACATCAGGGCGATTAAGGGGTTAAGTGTGTTCCCTGAGAGTGTTTTCTAACTGTGTGGGGGATGGACTGACGGGAAGAACACAGAGATCTGTGTTCCTGCTTACAAGAAACAGAAGATCTCTTTGTACTTCTCTGTCAGAACGGGGATCTGCCTTGTTTACATCGGCAGATCCCCATTCTGTCTCTCTCTGGAGCGATCGCGGGTGGTTGGCACACATCGGTTCCACTGGACCCGCTGATTGGCTCCCCCTCCATGTGGCAGAAGCGTGCGCGCCCACAGTATCTATCTAAATGACGAAATTTTGCGCAATAGAGCCGCCCCACCGCAGCGTAGATGCAGTGGGCGGTCTCTAAGTGGTTAAGCAACTATTGCAAAGACTGGAGGAAAATTGGACAATAGTCATAGTGGACAATAACAAATTAAGAAATTCTGCAATAAGAAAAAATGTAGGCTGCTCTCCTTTTGAAAAGATTTGTTACCTGGAAGTTACGATGAACCAAATGTTTCAATATTTCAATAATTTCTAAGTCACTGACCAAGGTATGCAGATTGGGACTTTTCTCTGACTTTACTAGCTTAATGTTTGTTCCAGGTCACCGACTCGGAAAACACTGAAGCCAGAGACAGCCAGGAAACTTGCATTTTAAGAAGGAAGTTATGAAAGAGTCTGTATATTTTTCTCAGTAAAGTTTTCTTATATTTGTCTTCTTATTTACAGTACCTTTACATACTCTGTGTCTGACTCAGCAGCCTGAAAGTCAGTGATCTGCAGCTGACTTTTTTTTATTGAAAAAAAAAGATTTTTTGTTATTTTTTTTATTGCATTTATGTGTAAATGTGAGATCTGAGGTCTTTTTGACCCCAGATCTCACATTAACCATTTAAGGCCCGAGCCTCTTTTTGAGATTTGTTGTTTACGAGTTAAAAACAATTTTTTTTTTTTTTTGCTAGAAAATTAGTTAGAAACCCCCAAACATTATACTTTTTTTTTCTAACACCCTAGAGAATAAAATGGCGGTCGTTGCAATACTTTCTGTCAAACCATATTTGCGCAGCAGTCTTACAAGCGCACTTTTTTTGGAAAAAATAAACTTTTTTGAATTAAAAAATAAGACAACCGTAAGGTTAGCCCAATTTTTTTTTATATTGTGAAAGATAATGTTACGCTGAGTAAATTGATACCCAATATGTCACGCTTCAAAATTGCACTCGCTCGTGGAATGGCGACAAACTTTTACCCTTAAAAATCGTTTAAAAAATTCTACAGGTTGCATGTTTTGAGTTACAGAGGAGGTCTAGGGCTAGAATTATTGCTCTCGCTCTACCGATCGCAGCGATACCGCACGTGTGTGGTTTGAACACCAATTTCATATGCGGGCGCTACTCACGTATGCGTTTGCTTCTGGACGGGACGGGGCGCGGCTAAAATATTTTTTTTTTTCTTATTTATTTTATCTTTTATTTTTACACTGTTCTCTTAAAAAAAAAATTGTGTCACTTTTATTCCTATTACAAGGAATGTAAACATAAAAAAAAAAAAAGCATGACAGGACCTCTTAAATATGAGATCTGGGGTCAAAAAGACCTCAGATCTCACATTTACACTAAAATGCAATAAAAAATAAATAAATAAATGGCCCTTTAAGAGCTATGGGTGGAAGTGATGTTTTGACGTCGCTTCCGCCCTGCAATGGTATGGAGACGGGTGGGGGCCATCTTCCCCTCACTTTTCTCCATACCTAACACCGAGAAGGATCCGATCGCCCCTCTCCTGCTGCCGATAAAAGTGATCTTGCAGCGAATCCGCTGTAAGTATACCAGGTATACCAGGGTTATGACCGCTAGTTGCGGCCATAACAACGATATTCCTCTTCAAAGTTAGGACGTATATTGGCGTGCGGCAGGCCGGAAGTGGTTAAACAGGTCCGGTCGGTGTGTCCAAGATGGCGCAGAGAGCAGTCGCTTGTTAACTGCGCTCCTCTCTCCAGCTTTATTATCCTGAGCAAATCCTGGTGTAAACGGCTCGTCCTACACATACTTTTCAGCGGCTACTTGGGGAGAAGCTCGGGCGATGCCCGCGGGCAGAAAAGCGGGGACAAAATCGAACGCTGCAACCCCTGTGAGTACCCGACACACGTCGCGGCCTACCCCCCCACGAGACATTCCACATGGAAACTCAGACGGACCCGCCGCCTGCCGGAGCCATAGAAGCGTGCTCGGCGGCTTTTGAGGCCCTCATGACGGCGATCTCCACCTGTCAGGCAGCACTGACTACAAAAATAGAACATGTACAGACAGAGACGGCGCTCATCCGTAGAGATATGGATAAATTTCGGGAGCGTGTGACGGAAGTGGAGAGAAGGGTCTCAGATACGGAAGATGCCCTGAGAGAACACCATACGGACATCCGAGCCCCACAATTGAAAGTAAAGCACCTGGAAAACAGAGCGGAGGACGCCGAGAACCGTAATAGGCGTAACAACCTGCGGGTTCTTGGCCTCCCGGAGGGAGCAGAGGGAGAAGGTCCGGTGGGATTCATGGAGGGCCTACTACCAGCCTTACTTCCCAGGGCAAAGTTCTCTTCACATTTCTCTATTGAGAGAGCTCATCGCATCCCAGCTACCAGAGAGCCCCAGGGGAATCCACCACGCACCTTTATATTCAAGCTGCTGCACTACCGGGACCGAGATACAGTGCTGAGGGCAGCCCGCCTGCAGGGAGAGCTAAAATTCGAAAACGTGAAACTTCTCATATTCCCTAACTACAACAGTGGAGACTCAACGCCAAAGGAAAGCTTTTGATCACGTTCGTGGAATGCTACGCCAAAAAGGTTTAAAATATAGCATGCTTTTCCCGGCGAAGTTACGAGTTTAGGATGGGGAACGTGTACAGTTTTTTACCTCGCCAAGAGATGCCGCGGCGGGTCGAATCGCTCCCTAATTTAACCGTCATCTGGTATGTTGTAACTTTTGTTTCCTGGTATATTGCTGGTCTGCAATCCTTACTCCCACCCCTGAACTGAGTAAACAGTCCCCATGTATGTGGGGGTCTCCACGTTGCAGTGAACTAAGGAGTGTGGCCCTGGAGATTACATGGCGGGGACACCCCCCCCCCCCCCTCTTCCTGCATCCCTCCATCAGAGAGCTGTGTCTTGTGAGTACATCCCCATCATGACATGTACTTAGAATGAAACTCCGGGCAGGCAAGAATACTCATCCCTGCTCCTTGCGGGGGGGGGGGAGACAGAAGACACGGCTTCTTCAGTTCTCTCTATGAAGGCATGCTCCCGCCATGGATTCTATCATCGAAGGAAGCCGCTAATATGCTAGGGGGGAAGAGACAGGTATTGCCTCTGAAACTTATCCTTCAGTTGCTTCCACTCCTTAATAACAGTCACATCCTATACCTACCTTCAAGGTTAGGAGGACACACATGCCGTCGAACTTGATTATCCTGTGTGCAAGCTAGCAGGATTGTGGGATGTCTGAGTTTGATTATGCAGCCACTGCAGGCCAGGAACTTTTACCAGTATCAGCAGTACAAATCTGGGGGGGGGGGATTTATGTCCTTGTTTTTAGTTTGTTTTTTGGTTTGGTTTACTAAGACCCCCCAGGTTTGAAGTATGAGCCCCCGGGGAACTGGGTGATTTACACAAGTTTTTGGGGGTTTTTTTGCCGGAATGTTCTATGCACATCTGTTAAAGAGGAGGTGCGCCTTTTGCACATTGCCCTCAAGTTGAGCTAGTCAGCTCTTTTTCCTTTGGGGAGAGATGCTACTGCAATGGGGGATGGGCGGGGTGGGGGGGGGTTCACCGGTTATTTTGGTCTGCCATTGCAGGCCTTGTGTTGCTCTTATTGTTTATATTTCTGTTTCCTTTTTTTTTCTTTATGGTATAAGACAGTATTGATGATAAATGCTCATGTCATAGCACTATTGCTCTCAAAATCCCCTATAAATCTCTATGGGTCTGAACACCTGATCGAGGATTGCCTTTTGCATATTAGTCACCCTACATTACTTACTAGTCATATAGATGTCTACTCTTAAGATAATCTCCTGGAACACCAGAGGCCTTAACTCACCTATTAAACGGTCATTGGTGTTCCAATTTGTCAAGTCCTACCAACCTCATATCTGTGTGTTCCAGGAGACGCATTTAATTGGAAAGAAGATGCTGACCCTTAAAAAGCCGTGGGTGGGATACCACTACCATTCGACCTATTCCACCTTTCCTAGAGGGGTAAGCATCCTAATCCTCAAATCACTCCCTTTTAGGCTCCTCGATCTGGCTCTAGACCCTAATGGTAGGTTCGTGGTGATTCACGCACTGATCCATCACATTCCCTGGGTAATAGCAGGCCTGTACCTTCGTCCTCCAGCCTCTCTCCAAATTCTGAACCAGATTACATCAAAAATAGCTGAATTCTCCACTGAGAATGTAGTCCTCCTGGGGGACTTTAATCTTGTACCTGATGCAGACTTGAATAGGTTGTTTCCTGCTGGTACGTCCCGAAGGGGGCTTGCAGACTGGGCTGACACCTATGGCCTTTTTGATCTGTGGCGCTGGAAATTTTCCCAGGATAGAGCATATACATGCCACTCTGCCTCTCATAAAACCTTCTCCCGCATTGACCTTGTCTATGCGGGAGGTCCGGTTCTCCCCAAGGTTCGTGATATCAGGATCCTCCCCCGAGGTATTTCGGACCACGCTCCACTCCTATTGGAGTTAGATCTCTCGCTGGCTCCCTCGGACAGACTTTGGAGACTGTCGATGTACTGGGTCTCGGATATGGAGGTGGTGCCGAAATACAGTGAGGAACTGGACTCGTTCTGGGGGATAAACGCGGGTACAGCTTTGGCCTCCTCCGTAAGGGATGCTTTTAAGGCATTTTCTAGGGGACAATACCAAAAAATAATAGCCAAAGTTTGTTGGGCACGAAGGGAGGAACTTACTAATTTAGAAGCAGAGGCGACAAGGCAGGAAGCACTATATATTAGGTCACCGAGTCCACAGTCCTATGCCCGGCTGCAGTCTCTTTTGCGGGAGACTCTCCTGTTAAGGACCTCTCTGACGCAAAAGAGGCTCCTCCATCAAACACAAAGAATATTCGAGCAAGGGGAGAAGACAGGTCACCTGTTAGCCTGGCTCTCTAAGGAGCAGACTGTGGGTATGTCTATAGGGCAGATTCGGGCAGCAGATAACTCACTGTTGTCCACCCCAGCCGAAATTAACCGGGAATTCACCTCCTATTATCAATCAGTATATAGCTCTAGGGTGTCTTATGAAACGGAGGAACTCACAGCGTACCTGGACAGGGTAGACATCCCGACTCTCACCCCAACATATGCTGCCAAGCTAGATGACCCCATCAAAATTGAGGAAATACATAAGGCTCTAAAAATGATGCAAACAGGTAAAACACCGGGACCGGACATTTTCCCATGCCGAACAACTTGCCCCTAAACTTCAAACACTATTTGCCAAATCTATGGAGGAAGCACACCTTCCCGATTCCATGCATGAGGCGTTAATAATTATTCCCCAAGCCGGGAAAAGACCCAACTCTCTGTTCATCATACCGTCCCATATCTCTACTTAATGTAGACACAAAAATTCTTGCAAAAATTTTGGCAAACAGACTTAATTCGGTCATCACAGCCCTAGTTCACCCCGACCAGACGGGATTTATGCCTGGGAGGGGGACAGACATAAATATCCGACGCTTACATACACATAGCAATAACCCCCTCGGATGGGCAGGGAGTGGTGGCCTCACTCGACGCCAAGAAGGCTTTCGACTCGGTCGAGTGGGGCTACCTTTGGGAGGTCCTTGGCAGGTTTGGGTTTGGACCCACATTTTTGAGGTGGCTCAGACTGCTTTACTCCCACCCAACAGCTAGGATCCGCACTAATGGGACACTTTCCGAGGCATTCACGCTGGGGAGAGGTACGAGACAAGGATGTCCGTTGTCCCCGGCGCTGTTCGCCCTGGTAGTTGGAGCCCCTTGCGGCCCTTCTGCGGGCGGATGACTCGGTCAGGGGACTGCGTGTAGGCCCTTTGGTGGAGAAACTTTCATTGTACGCTGATGACTCCCTTCTGTATTTGGCAGATGCCTCTGACTCCCTTAAAGCAGCCCTAGCAATTATTGACAGATTTGGTTACTTTTCTGGAATTAGGATTAACTGGAATAAATCAGTCCTTTTCCCCCTCAATCCAACAATGCCCCTGGTAGACACTGTTACCCCCTTACAGTGGACGCAGGAACTCAAATATCTGGGAGTGAGAGTAGGTAGTGATCTATCGGGCTACCTTGACAAGAATATTTTCCTGTTACTTTCTCAACTCCAACAGAAGTGTTCTACCTGGAAATCTCTCCCGCTGACCCCAGTAGGGAGGGGAAATCTCCTAAAAATGGTATACCTGCCCAAATGTTTATATTTTTTTTCGGCATACTCCAATACCAATTCCTAAATCATTTTTTCGGCGGGTGGAAAGTATAGTGGTCTCCTTCCTCTGGGCGGGGAAGTCCCCGAGAGTAGCAAAGCACATACTTTATCTTCCTTTATCTAGTGGTGGCTTGGCATTGCCCAACTTCCTGATGTATTATTGGGCTGCTGTCCCAGTAACGGTGAGGTGGTGGTTCGCGCAACCCCAACTTAACCCAGCAGTTACCCTTGAGGCAGCTATTTTGGGGTCCTACGCAGCCTTGTCTAATCTACCGTATAGAGGAGTGAAGGCTAGTGCTGTAGTTACAGGTCCTATGAGGACTACCATTCAGGTATGGAGATCTTCCAGAGCCGCCCTCCTGGGGGGATCCTCTATTTCCCCACATACCCCACTATGGGCTAATCCCATGCTCCCCCACCTTCTTACTATTCCTGATCCGGCGAGTTGGGCCAAAAAAGGTATTGTTAAATTAAAACAAGTTATCCACAGGGAGGGTATAATTTCGTTCCGGGAGCTGAAGTTGAACCATGCGTTGCCACAAACCTTTTTCTTCAGATATAGGCAGCTACATCACGCTCTTAGAGCGCAGTTTCCCTCCCAGGTGACGCTCGAACCAGACCCGATTGAGCGTGTCCTGATTTCGGGAATGTTGGATAAGCCTCTTTCAACTCTATACTTGCACCTCACAGTGGCACATGATGTAAAAACAAATAGGTCAAGGGCAAAGTGGCAAGGTGATATCCCTTCTTTGGGGAGGAGGAATGGGAGGAGTGCCTGACGGCTTTTATCCCCTCTATGATTGCAGCCAGAGATAGGTTCGTTCAACTAAAATTCCTCCACAGAGCATATTACATGCCACAAAGGCTGGCTAATATATACCCCGGGCTCAGCCCCAGTTGTAACAGATGTGGAGTAGAGGTGGGCTCCTTCTTTCATACAGTATGGTCATGCATTAAGTTACGCCCATATTGGACCTCAGTGGCAGACATCTTAGGCAATATATGCGGAATCAAAATCCCGCTTGATCCTTTAACTATGCTACTGAGTCACTTAGATGATATAGAGGGAGACCGCTATGTTAAACTTTGCCTAACTTACTCCCTATTTTACGCTAGGAGGGAAATACTCCTTAGATGAAAACAAAAAGAACCCCCATCTATAGCAGCATGGCAGAAGTCGATCAATGGTGTTTTGCCTCTATATAGGCTTACTTATGAAAGTAGGAATTGCCCACAGAAATACGACAAAATTTGGTCAAATTGGGTAAATGCATGTGGATGAGCAGTGTCGTGGATTACCGTTTTACTAGGCTGGCTAATACTTGTAATTTATCTTGCATAACGAGCTGAGACCTAACTGATGATAGATACCTTACTCTGATGTGAAATAAGGAAAGCGGAGAGAAAGAAGGTGAGAAGAGGGGGAGGAGACGGGGAGGGGGGGGAATAAGTATACTTATTAATAAAGTGAGATGAGGTGGATGGTGTCCCTTCCCCCACCCCCCCCCCCCCCTTTGTTCGGAATTTGACCCATGCATGACCTGCAGTGGTCAAAACAAATAGAGCTTAAAGTGATTGTAAACGAAAGGCAAAACATTTGTGTATAGATATAAAAAAAAAAACACATCATAAATACCTTTTTTCCCCTTTTTTATAAGTGATCATTCTCTCTGTTCTTAGCTGCATAAGACCTGGGGGAGGGGGGGAGAAACAGCAGCATACTGAACTCCCCAGTGAAAGGCTGCGCAGGGGGAGGGTAACAAGACAAGTCAGATCATTGGAGGAGAGCACACTGAGTTCCCAACACAGCTAGAGAACTGATCACTATGTGCTCTCCTGCCAAGCGTGGTCACTTTTCAATAGGAAAGCAGAGGGACCACCTTGGATTTTACAGTAAGGAAGCAAAGACTAATACAAAGAGAACAGGAGACTTTCTCATACAAGTACATGGTACAGCAGCCACACATCAGGAATATGAAATGTTGCTTTTACATATTCTTTAAAAAGGAGTGGAAATAGAAATCAGATTACATCTAACAATATATGTCTGACCATTTAGGTTCTTTGTAAAGTCACCCAGAACTCAGAACTGATATTTTGCTGTTGAGTGGAACCAGGAGAAATAATAGCAGAATTCACAAGGAGTATAAAAGTTTAGATATTACAAGGGATATAAAAGCTATCAGCAGGTATTTCCACAGGCTATAAAATACAGGGGCCCCTTTCTCTGCACCCCCTTCAAAACCCCCCTGTTACAAGGGAACCTGTAAGAAGACAAATATGGAAGCCGACGCTTCTTACGTGTGCAAAATCCAGACATGGAACAAGTATGCTGCTGTGGCCATTAGACTTCATTATTTTTTTTTGCATGCTCCTAGTCAAAGATTCAATAAGTAGTGGAGCCATGACCTGTAGGTAAGCCCCATAACATGTTCATTGCTAATAAAATAAGCAATGGAAGCTCCTGTATTGCTATCCTTACCTCAAAGGTGTAACTAGAACCTTCAGGGCCCCGGTGCAAGAAACCATATAGGGTCCCTCTGACCCCTGGCTGGGGCTCTTCCCACTGGTCCCAGGGCCCTTTATTCCCATTGTTGGGTCCTTTATTATGGTCCCACAGCAGGACCCTTTCACATGTTCTGCAGCAGGCACCCCTCCTGCTGTCTTGGGGCCCTCCCACAGTGGCGGAATGCCAGGGCCTGGAAGTAAATGCAACCTTTGTGATCCTGGTAGTTCCAGCACTGCCGCAGGTCCTAATTTGACAGGTGTGTGGGTGCAGTTGTACGGCCCCAAACACATTTATGGCCAATCACCCGCACCTTCACACCTGTCAAACTATTACATGCGGCTGTGATTGTACAGCTGTTGCACCCCCATAGACTAATAGCCGGCTCCAGCTGCTCATTCATGTTCCAGAGAACCCTTGTGAATGAGCCCTTTATATCTTATATTTTTTTTAATTTTTACATTTTTTACCTTTTTTTTCTTCATTTATTGCAATTTTTTTATTTTTTACACACAATACTTCTATGGGGACTTTGGGTAAATTTCAGGGGTCTGAAGTCCCACATTTGAGACAGAGAAAGAGACTGAGGAAACTCATTCCCCGGTTTATTTCTGCAGCCTCAGCTGCACAGAATGAATGAACAAGAGCTCTGCACAGCGATAAGGATCATAAGCCCCTTCCTCGCTCTCCATCCTGAAAACTTCCCTTGCAGCAGCCAGAGGGAGAGGGGAAAGCTGGCAGAGCTGCAGGGATGGGGGGGGGGGGCGCATACGGGTGGGGCCCAGGCAGCAGGTACACAATCTGTGCAGAGAGCACAATGAGGGGGTATGGTGTGGTAGGTGGCAATTAGAGGAACCGACCCCCTGCATGAAAGCAGCAGGAGGGAGAGGAGGAGAAGCTGGCTTTCAGCTGCTGCAGCGTGAGCCGTACAGGGGATCAGATCCTATAACTGCCCCACTCGCAAAACCTAATGTGACAAAAAGGCCGCAGGGGAACCCCTGGAGCCAGGTTGTAATTGCGACCCCTAATGGTATGCCACTGCCACATCCCCTTAAAGGAAGTAATATCGGTGACACAAGACCCTGAGTAAGTCCCTTTTTAGAAAATGTTTTGTGTGGCATACACTATAACAAGCCGATGTCTTAGATGTGAGTATGGTTTATATTTTTCCTATCCACCCAATATCAGGTGAATGATGCCCACTATTCAAACAGAACATTACATTGCTTTAAGGTTAAACGTTATTAACTTTATTGTATACACATAGATAGAAATGACTTCCAATATTTGAAGATGACCAGAGATGTCCAACCGTTATTATGTCAGGGTCCTGGCTGTTGGTGCGCTATTTTTTTTTTTCATCTAATTGGCCATATTTAAAAACCCTAAAGTATTTACCAAGAAAATCACTGACTTATCGGGGGGGCCCAAAAATTGGAAGTAGGACCGCACGGGGGTCTTAACTCATACAATGACCACATCTAGACTACATGATGAAAAACTGCCCTTCTTAACACAATATTCAAAAGTTAAATTTTGCCTGAGATTGTAATAAACTAGAGCAGGGGTCTCCAAACTTTCTAAACAAAGGGCCAGTTTACTGTCCATTAGTCTTAAAGTGGTTATAAACCCTCACATATACCCAGTGAAGTGAATAGCCTCAGATGACATAAAGATTAAACAAATCCTCCTACCTAAGTTTTACATGTATATCTGCTGTCTTCCCCTTTATACACCCATTAAAAAGTGCAGATCATGTTAAAAATCTTTCTTCCTCTTTCAGCAGCACACAGGGGTGGGTGGGGATACTGGACTTACACTGTGTGAGAGCTGATTGGAGGAAAGGGACACACCACCCTCCACATAGGCAGAGGAAGGAAGGAACTGTATATACATGTAATAATGTCTCACTTAAATCGGTACAGCTGTAATCTTAATAGACAAGCTCCCTGTTTATCTACCACTAACCTCCCTCCCTGACACAAATTTTTAGCTCAAGTTATCTCATATGTCAGAGAACTTGTCAGAAGTGACTGATAACAGAGGAACGGAGCACTACAGAGAAAAGACACCTAGAGCTTTGGAGAGAAATAAGTAAACACCACAGATCTATGTGCTTAGATTAACATTGATGAATGGAGTTTCCAACCACTTTAAGGAGGGCTAGACTGTGGCCATTGGGAGTAGAAAGGTCCCAACTTCAGTGGGAATAAACAATCTTTCATCATTGTTATTGGGAGGAATTGTACCCCCCCCCCCCCATCATTGGGTCCCAATGTTGGTGTAATTAGGAGGAATTGTGCCCCATCGTTGTTATCAATGGAAGGAATTGTGCCCCTTCATTGGTGTCAGTGGGGGAGTAATTATTAAATGATTAAAGCATGCAAAGGGCCGCAGTTTGGAGACCACTGAACTAGAGCAAAGTGCATGTGCAAAATAAATGTTGTAACCCACAAAGACTGCCTAAAACATATATTTCACATATACACACCATTTTTTTTATTTTTCCCTAAACCAAAACATGGGATCATATTACACTGGTTGGTATTGATAGCAAAGACTCTTTGCGCTCTTTATTTTAGTTTCTATAAATCATGACTTTACAGGTGCAGCTCCAAAAATTTGAATATCATCAAAAAGTTAATTTATTTCAGTAATTCGATTTAAAAAGTGAAACTTGTATATTTTATATAGATTCATTACACACAGAGTGATACGTTTCAAGCATTTCTTTCTTTTAATTTTGATGATTACGGCTTACAGCTAGTGAAAACCCAAAATCCAGTATCTCAGAAAATTAGAATATTGCAATAAAAAAAAAAAAATCTAATACAGAAATGTTGGCTTACTGAAAAGTATGTCCATGTACTGTATAGTATGCACTCAATACTTGGTCGGGGCTCCTTTTGCATGAATTATTGAATCAATGCTGCGTGGCAATCAGCCTGTGGCACTGCTGAGGTGTTATGGAAGCCCAGGTTGCTTTGATAGAGGCCTTCAGCTCATCTGCATTGTTGGGTCTGGTGTCTCTCATCTTCCTCTTGACAATACCCCACATATTCTCTATGTGGTTTTGGTCAGGCGAGTGTGCTGGCCAATCAGGCACAGTGATACCATGGTCATTAAGTCAGGTATTGGTACTTTCGGCAGTGTGGGCAGGTGCCAAGTCCCGCTGGAAAATTAAATCAGCATATCCATAAAGCTGGTCAGCAGAGGGAAGCATGAAGTGCTCTAGAATTTCCTAGTAGAGGGCTGTGCTGACTTTAGACTTGATAAAACACAGTGGACCAACACCAGCAGGTGACACATGGCTCCCCAAATCATCACTGACTGTGGAAACTTCACACTGGACCTCATGCAACTTGGATTCTGTGCCTCTCCACTCTTCCTCCAGACTCTGGGACCTCGATTTCCAAATGAAATGCAAAATTTACTTTTATTCGAAAAGGGGACTTTGGAACATTGAGCAACAGTCCAGTCCTTTTTCTCCTTATCCCAGGTAAGAAGCTTCTAACGTTGCGACAGTTGTAGCCCATGTCCTGGATACGTCTGTGTGTGGTGGCTCTTGAAGCACTGACACCAGCTGTAGTCCACTCCTTGTGAATCTCCCCCAAATTCTTGAATGGTCTTTGCGTCAAAATCCTCTCAAGGCTGCAGTTATCCCTGTTGCCTTTGCACCTTTTCCTTTTTTCAACACACTTTTTACTTGCACTAAACTTTCCATTAATATGCTTGGATACAGCACTCTGTGAACAGCCAGCTTTTTTAGCAATGACCTTTTGTGACTTACCCTTCTTGTGGAGGGTGTCAATGACTATCTACCGGACAAGTGTCAAGTCCGCAATCTTCTGGATGATTGTGTAATCTACTGAACCAGACTGAGAAACCATTTAAAGCCTTAGGAAACCTTTACAGGTGTCTTGAGTTAATTAGCTGATTGGAGTATGACACCTAGGGGGGTTATTTACGAAAGGCAAGTGCACTTAGAAATGCAGTCGCTCTAAATCTAAGGGGTAGATCTGAAATGAGTGGAAGCTCTGCTGATTTTATCATTCAATCATGTGCAAGCTAAAATGCTGTTTTTTATTTTCCTTGCATGTCCCCCTCGGATCTACAGCAACTGCACTTCCAAGCAGTGCAAAGTGGATTTTCCTTTAGTAAATAACCCCCCGTGAGTCTACAATATTGAACTTTTTCACAATATTCCAATTCTCTGAGATACTGAATTTTGGGTTTTCACTAGCTGTAAGCCATAATCAGCAAAATTAAAAGAAAGAAATGCTTGAAATATATCACTGTGTGTGTAATGAATCTATATAATATAGGAGTTTCACTTGAATTTGAATTGAATTACTGAGATAAATTAACTTTTTGATATTCAATTTTTTTTTTAGATGCACCTGAATGTGGCATATGCTATGCAATATACAAAACATGTACCATAAACATTCCCAAAATGCCACAAAAATTAGCTTTCTGCTGGTCCTACCTGCCATTCAGTGCCAGAAGGGCTCCTTCATCCTTCAGGCGTTTACTTTTTGTGACATTATCTTCGAGGAGAATTCCTTTCTTCCGTTTGACAGAGCGAAGCCAGTCCACATCATCCTTCTTAAAGGTACCTCCTTCTCCAGCCGACTCTTTTTCAAAGTTTTGCGAGGTCACCTTCGACACCTTCTCACCGATCTTCCTCTTCCAGCCAAAGGAAGCCATACTGAGAAGAAAACAGACTGATATGAAGATCTAGCACTCAAAGATTATACTAACTGCGGTGCACTGACAGAATACATTATATACAGATGACATAGGTCTACACAACATAGAAGTCTGGAAGAGGACTCCTTGTCATTTTATCATGGCATCTTAAAGTGTTACTAAGCCCACAAAGGTAAAAACAGTCTGTATATGCAGTAAAGCATGCTTGTTATATTCACTGTGGAACCTAAGGGGTTAATCCTCTGCATTGTAAAAAAAAAGGCTGTTTTCATCCTGTCTTCTCTGATCCTCCCTTTCTTTTACTGTCCCCAAACCATCTGCTGATAGTACAGACTGAGTCCTAGGAGGCACTCTGCACATGCTCAGTTTGGTGTGTATTGCTAGAGAGTTTTTTTTTTTCTTTTGGGAGGGTGCATGTGATCAGCACAAGGCCAATCAGCACTGTCCAGACAGAGGGTCAGGGGTCATGCAGCCTCATAGGACAGTCAGAGGAAAATGAAAACTCCTCCCACAAGCTTTAACCAGTGCTCAGCTGGACACTGATAGAAGTCACAAGACTGCTCTTACACTGCTGATGAGAAAAGGTATTTAGCAGTTTATATTTACTAAAATAATTGCATTTCCATGTTCTGTGTACTGTGGGTGACCAGATATAGTGAATGCAGGGTCCTGGGTTTAGTAACACTTTAACTACCCGCCAGTAATACTACCATCGTAACTTCACAACTGCAAATGAGATGTTTTTTTCTTAGTACATTCTTATAACATCAATGTGGCTACCTCACAAGGTAACCCTAGATGCATTTGACTTTTCAGCAGCTCCAGATGTTTTCAATAATTTTACCAGGCTATACTAGCCACTGAACCTGTCATATGTCCATATGCTGTGGCTTGGGACAACACACCCCATTTCCTTTCCACCTGTTTTAATGTGTATGAAGCTGTGATTCAGTCTTAAAGCAGTGTTTCTCAACTAGGGTTCCTCCTAAGGTTTTTGTGGGAGTAAGGGTTCACTTATTGGCTAATGGCCTCTCCTCTTTTCCCCTTAGATAAGTAATACAAATAATCTTTTTTTAACTGTTAGGTGGCACTCTGTTGAGGCATTTTCTGATTCATTGATTCACTGATCCTGGTCCTATCTGACTTTTCACACAGTTAGCAATCAAACCTTGGTGTCCCCAGACCATTTCATTGTTTTTAAATTGGTTGCACCACGCGAGCCGCACTCCGTGTCTGAATGGACATGCACAGCAGCGGCTCAGGAGCGAGGCTGCTCGGGTACCCCATAGCATGCTTCTTGCTCTGGGGGCCCTTGGCAGGAGGGCTCAAGAGTGCCCGGTGGAGGACACGAGAAGAGGAGGACTGGGGCTGCTCTGTGCAAAACCATTGCACAAAGCAGGATAAGTATAACATGTTTGTTATTTAACAAAAAAAAAAATCTGCCTTGAATATCACTTTAAGTCCTCAGGAAGGGGAAGATCTATGAGCCTCCAAAACGCTTGGCTGTTTGTTATCCTTTCCTTGGTCATTTACTGAATCAATAAATCATTGTTTGGAGCTCTTTCTGATGCAACTGTATATAGACTACTTCGTTTGGGTGACCCTCATTTTTGCTGTGCCCCCTACTTTGTGGAGAGCCTCTGATCCACAGCCATTTGTCTCCACTAAGGACTTCATTAAAGCAGAGTTCCACCCGTTTTTTAGTTTATTAAAAGTCAGCAGCTACAAAAAGCATAGCTGCTGACTTTTAATAAACCGACACTTACCTGCCCCACGGTCCAGCAATGTGGCCGCCCGGAGGCTAGCTCCTCTCCCCCTCCTCTCCTCGGCGTCGTCATAGTAACTGTGGGCACCCGGCCGTAACAGCTTAAGGCTTCACGGCCGGGCGCGCACTGCATATGCGCAAGTCGCGCTACGCTCTCCTATTGGCCAGCCGACCTAAGTTGTGCCCCAGAAGATTGCTGGCAGCGAGGGGCCGCCTAGGGTGAGAGGAGGAGTCGAAGGCAGCCGAAGATAGGAAGCAGGAAGTCCTACGAAAAAAAGGGTACACACTCCCCCCCCCCCAAAAAAAAAATGACATGCTAAATGTGGCATGTCAGGGGGCGAGGAGTGCTTAAAGCAGAAGTTCCACTTTTGGGTGGAACTCCGCTTTAAGAGAGGATCAATATCCAGTGTCTTATCTCCAACACTACAGCTTTCATTGTCTTCATTTATTTGCTATTCATTTTTATTTGTTTCAATTACGTTTCATGACAATTACTTTACCACCTTGGGATTGAAATACTCTAGGGACATTCCTTTTTATTTATTATATCTACAACTTATTGATCATGCTAATGTACTATGAGCATGAGATCTATTCATTTTTAGCAAGGGCTCCCCAAACTTTCAAATTATTTCTAAGGTTCCTCTGGGACAAAAGAGGTCAAGAAAGGCTGTCTTAAAGTGTTACTAAACCCAGGACCCTGCATTCACTGTCTGGTCTCCCACAGTACACAGAACATGGAAATGCAATAATTTTAGTAAACATAAACTGCTAAATACCTTTTCTCATTAGCAGTATATAGCAGTCTTGTGACTTGTCCGGCAAAGCACTGGTTAAAGCTTGTAGGAGGAGTTTTCATTCTACTCTGACTGTCCTATGAGGCTGCATGACCCTGACCCTCTGTCTGGACAGTGCTGATTGGCCCTGTGACAATCACATGCATCCTCCCAAAAGAAAACAAGGCTCTGTTCTATCAGCAGATGGACTGGGGATCTGGGGATCAGAGAAGACAGGATCAATCAGCCTTTTTACACAATGTGGAGGATTAACTCCTTAGATTTCACAGTGAGTATAACAAGCATGCTTTACTGCATATACAGACTGATTTTACTTTTGTGGGTTTAGTAACACTTTAAAATGAAGAGCTGTTCTTGTCTATGACAGCAAATCAAATTCTTCTTTCTATTCTCCCAATGGAGATGGGAAAATGAAAGGACAGATCTGATAACTTACAACAGCGAGCAAGAAAATTTTATGAAATTAGGCTCATGTGTCAACTTGTTAAATATGAAAAAACTTGTAAGTTTGATAAAAGTCACCAAACTGACAAGGTTATCAAAATGCAAGCACCTGATTCAGATTTTAAAGGAATGAGACAGGATAGAAACATGGCAAGAGAACGCCACCAGCACACCATAGATCTGCAGAATGGGCACAAAATCACATTGTTACAGCAGAAGCAATGCTTCAGAGCTTCGCAGGACCCTTTCATCAGGCACGTCACCATCACATGCGTGATAAAACGGTCCTACGAGGATCAGAAACATTGCTTCTGCTGTAACAATATGATCACTGAATAAAGTTTTGGACCCATTCTGCAGATCTATGGTGTGCTGGTGGCGTTCACTCTCTACGCTTTCATCCAGTTGTCGTTGCAGCACCCACTTACATACACAGAGCCCTTTCTACAGGAACATGTGCATTGGGAATAGTGTGTTAGAATAGAAACATGGGTGCTGTCACTCGTGATTGATTTTCAAATGTTCATGCTTGGGAAGTCACTGCATTGCAAGCAAGTTCATTTTAGGTGTCCGGACAGGTTTTCATTTAGGCAACACCCAGTGTCATTCAAAAGGCAACGTGGGAGACCGAGTGGTGCACAGTGCCTCTACTATCAATCTAATAAATTGCAAGGCCAGAGTTCACTTCTTTTTTTTTTTTTTTTTTCAAATTCTTTATTTAAGATTCAAAAGGTATCCAAGACAATAAATCAAATCAGAACATTGGAAAAGTAGTCAGGTTATATCAGTGCATCGAGTATATAGTTACCAAGCCCAGAACATGGACGTAACAGTAGAACCACTATTGTATTCAGGATAAGACTACTAAAATAAACACAAAGCTGGGTACCCAAGTTTTTCAAGGTAGAGGAGAGGGAGGGAAGAAAACAGAAAAAGATAGGAAGGGGGGTAGAAGTGTGTGTGTTGGGGGGGCAGTAAAGGGGCAAACTCGCTGGACAGGGTGGATCTATTAAGGCAGTTGTGGAAGGCCATCTAATAGAGATCGTCCTTCCTCTGAGTATATGAACATGTTCTAGTGAAGCCACGTTTTCCTGTAACGCTCATGCTTGTTTTGCACAGTTAACAAGTCTTCCATTTTGCTGGTATCCTCAACCATTCTTAGCCACATTTGGATAGTCGGAGGGTCAGGTTCTTTCCATCGTAAAGTGATGCAATGCTTGGCAGTGTCAAGTAGATGACGTAGCACTGATTTTTTATAATTTGTAATTGGGATGTCAGAGCAATGTAGTAGGAAGAAGGGGTCCTCTGGGACCGTATGGTCTGTGAACTGTTGTGTGAGTCTGTGCACTTTTTCCAGAAGGTCTCCAGGGCCGTGCAAGCCCAAAAAACATGCAAGAGCGTCCCTCTCTCCCCCCGGCATCTCCAGCACCGGTCAGAGGCCTCAAGAAAGAAGCGGTTTAAAATAGATGGAGTGTAGTACCATCTGTTGGGCACCTTATAGTTGCATTCCTGGACACGTGTACAAACGGAGGACTTAAGGGCGAACCACATGATTTTGCTATCCTGCTCAGGCGTAAAAGATCGTCCCAGATCTGCTTCCCATTTAATAAGGCCGGGATGTCTGAATTCTGCAGGCAGGGAGATCAAAATAGAGTACATTTTGGAGAGGGTGCGTGGAAGGAGTGTCTTCCCCCATGCAATGGGATTCAAATGTGGTCGGTGGCCTTCTGTCGGAGACCCTAGCCTTTGGAGGAAGTGATGGAGTTGGAGTGCCAAGCTTGGTGATATTTTTGGATATCCGGGACCGCGATCCCCTCAAATATTTTGGGGAGAGTCAATACATGTCCCCTTATCCTGGGCTTTTTGTTAGCCCAGATGAAGTAAGTGAAGAGAGTGTTCACTTGTTTAAAGTATGCCAATGGAATATGAATAGGGAGGGCCTGAAAGATGTACAAGAATTTGGGTAAAATACTCATCTTTATAATGTTACATCGACCGAACCATGAGTGTAGCCTATAATGCCATTTATCCAGAAGCTTCCGCACCAGGCCCAAGAGAGGTGGAAAGTTCAATTTAAAGACATTGGACACAGATGGGGGGATATGCATCCCCAAATATTTTAATGCCATGGAGGTCCACTTAAATTTAAAATTGTTTTGTAAGTAGTGTAGTTGTGTGGGAGTCATCCCCACGCCCATAGCCTCAGATTATGAAAAGTTAATTTTCAAGTTCGATAGATCGCCATATCGCTCAAGTTCCTGTAGTAGATTAGGCAGAGGTATAATCGGGTTAGATAATGTGAATAGAAGGTCATCTGCATATTCGAAGATTTTATAATGGGAATTGCCAGTCTGCAGGCCTTTGACGTCATTGTTTAATCTGACCTTACACAGGAACGGTTAAGCACGAATAGTAGTGGTGACAGAGGACAACCCTGCCGAGTCCCGTTCGATATTGCGATCTGGTCTGAGAACACACCGTTAACCTTGACTGGGGTCCTAAGACAGGTAATAGGGTCTTGTAGTATTGGATGGTGTAACCGTCAGGGCCGGGAGCTTTGCCAGGTTTGGCTGAGCCCACAGTTTGTAACTCCAAGGATATAGGAGCCTCCAAGTCACGCCATTGTGGAGACGACAGCCTAGAGAGGCGGGCTGAGGAGAGAAAATCTTCTAGTTGCGTCTGTGCTGGTCGGGAGGTTATATAAAGAGGAGCAGTATTCTCCAAAGGACTGTGCTATGCGTTTCGCTAATGTCATATTCTGACCCATCGCGCCTTACGTGGGGAATATAGGAAGCTATTCTTTGGTCCCGTAGGGTCTTTGCTAGTTGTTTTCCACATTTGTCTCCGGATTCGTAGTGAAGTCTCCTGCAAGTCTGAATCGCTGCCTTAGCACGATATCGTAGTAATTCTGACACCTGGCGGCGTAAGTGTGTGAGGTCGTGTTCTAGAGAGGCTTCAGGGGACTGCTTATGACGCAACTCCAATGCTTGTATGTCTGTAAGTAACGTAGTGAGTTTGGTGTCCCGGGCACGCTTGATACGGGCACCGTGCTTGATCAACACCCCTCGGATGAATAATGTACAAGTGAGTGTGAGAGATGACATCACTGAGGGGGCTAGGGAGGAGGTGGAATCTTTATGGGTAGAGCTCCAAAGGGATGAAGCTAAGGGGAAAATAATACTGGGAGTATGCTATAGGCCCCCAAACCTGAGGGAGGAAGTGGAGACGGATCTCCTATCACAAATTGGATTAGCAGCAAGGATGGGAAGTGTTATCATAATGGGGGATTTTAATTATCCAGACATAGACTGGGCGGAGGGAACCGCGCATTCATTTAAGGCTCGCCAGTTCCTTAGTGTTTTGCAGGACAATTTTATGGGTCAGATGGTAGACGCACCAACTAGAAATAAAACATTACTAGATCTACTGATTACCAATAATACAGACCTGATAACAGATGTGGTAATACGGGGCAATTTAGGTAACAGCGATCACAGGTCAATTAGTTTCAGTATAAATCACACAAATAGGAAACATGAAGGGAACACAAAGACACTGAATTTCAAAAGAGCCAACTTCCCTAAACTACAAACCTTGCTAAAAGGCATAAATTGGGATAAAATATTAGGAACAAAGAATACGGAGGAGAGATGGGTTTGCTTTAAGAGCATATTAAATAAGGGCATTAGCCAATGTATCCCATTGGGTAATAAATTTAAAAGAGCGAAAAAACATCCTGGATGGCTTAACTCAGATGTAAAAATGCATATAAAAGCAAAGGAGAAGGCCTTCAAAAAATACAAGGTTGAGGGATCATCCTCAGCATTCAGTATTTATAAAGAATGCAATAAGAAATGTAAGGGTGCAATTAGGATGGCTAAGATAGAACATGAAAGACACATAGCGGAGGAGAGCAAAAGAAATCCCAAGAAATTCTTTAAGTATGTAAACAGTAAAAAAGGGAGGACAGATCATATTGGCCCCATAAAGAATGAGGAAGGACATCTGGTTACAAAGGATGGGGAGATGGCAAAGGTATTGAATTTATTCTTCTCCTCAGTCTTCACAAGTGAATCGGGGGGCTTCAGTAACCAAAACTGCAGTGTTTATCCTCATGACACATCACAGGAAGCACCTCCATGGTTAACAGAGGACGGAATTAAAATTAGACTTGAGAAACTTAACATTAATAAATCACCGGGACCAGATGGCTTGCATCCGAGGGTACTTAGGGAACTCAGTCAGGTGATTGCCAGACCGTTGTTCCTAATATTTACAGACAGTCTATTGACTGGAATGGTACCAGCTGATTGGAGAAAAGCCAATGTAGCACCAATATTTAAAAAGGGCTCAAAAAACATCCCTGGGAATTACAGACCAGTTAGCCTAACATCAATAGTATGTAAACTCTTGGAGGGGATGATAAGGGACTATATACAAGATTTTAGTAATAAGAATGATTTCATTAGCAGTAATCAGCATGGATTCATGAAGAATCGTTCTTGCCAAACCAATCTATTAACCTTCTATGAGGAGGTGAGTTGCCATCTAGATAAAGGAAGGCCCGTAGACGTGGTGTATCTGGATTTTGCAAAAGCATTTGACACAGTTCCCCATAAACGTTTACTATACAAAATAAGGTGCGTTGGCATGGACCATAGGGTGAGTACATGGATTGAAAACTGGCTACAAGGGCGTGTTCAGAGGGTGGTGATAAATGGGGAGTACTCAGAATGGTCAGGGGTGGGTAGTGGGGTTCCCCAGGGTTCTGTGCTGGGACCAATCCTATTTAATTTGTTCATAAACGACCTGGAGGATGGGATAAAGAGTTCAATCTCTGTATTTGCAGACGATACTAAGCTAAGCAGGGCAATAACTTCTCTGCAGGATGTGGAAATCTTGCAAAAAGACCTGAACAAATTAATGGGGTGGGCGACTACATGGCAAATGAGGTTCAATGTAGAAAAATGTAAAATAATGCATTTGGGTGGCAAAAATATGAATGCAATCTATACACTGGGGGGAGAACCTCTGGGGGAATCTAGGATGGAAAAGGACCTGGGGGTCCTAGTGGATGATAGGCTCAGCAATGGCATGCAATGCCAAGCTGCTGCTAATAAAGCAAACAGAATATTGGCATGCATTAAAAGGGGGATCAACTGCAGAGATAAAACGATAATTCTCCCGCTCTACAAGACTCTGGTCCGGCCGCACCTGGAGTATGCTGTCCAGTTCTGGGCACCAGTCCTCAGGAGGGACGTACTGGAAATGGAGCGAGTACAAAGAAGGGCAACAAAGCTAATAAAGGGTCTGGAGGATCTTAGTTATGAGGTAAGGTTGCAAGCACTGAACTTATTCTCTCTGGAGAAGAGACGCTTGAGAGGGGATATGATTTCAATTTACAAATACTGTACTGGTGACCCCACAATAGGGATAAAACTTTTTCGCAGAAGAGAGTTTAATAAGACTCGTGGCCACTCATTACAATTAGAAGAAAAGAGGTTTAACCTTAAACTACGTAGAGGGTTCTTTACTGTAAGAACGGTAAGGATGTGGAATTCCCTTCCACAGGCGGTGGTCTCAGCGGGGAGCATTGATAGCTTCAAGAAACTATTAGATAATCACCTGAATGACCGCAATATACAGGGATATGTAATGTAATACTGACACATTATCACACACATAGGTTGGACTTGATGGATTTGTGTCTTTTTTCAACCTCACCTACTATGTAACTATGTAACTATGACCATTTTATGTGCCTACCAGATGATCCCAGGACCGCTCTCTGGGATATCATTGAATTGAAAATATGTGGTAAGTTCTCTGGTAACATCTGCCAGCACAGTAGGATCTTGTAACAGACTTTCGTTTAAGTGCCACTCTCGGGAGGGAGAAGGCTCCGTGAGTCTGTACTGTAATGTGATAAGTGCGTGATCTGACCAAGTGATGTTGCCGATCGTCACATCAATGACATCCGAGAGATGTTGATGGGGAGCCAAGAACAGGTCTATTCGGGAATATGAGTGGTGTTGAAAGCAAGAAAGAAAGTAAAGGGAGGACACAAAGTAGTTGTACGATACCAAGTGGCTCCGGGAGATAAACCCTAGAGCCCAATTGGTAATTAAATTGTTAAGGCACTCACCACGCCAGTGAGTGCAGGCCTAGGGGGGAAGTGTAAGGAAACAGCAGGTAGGCCGTGTGCTGAACTTTCCAGCAAATTTAAAAAACCAATGGATTAATATCAAAAGGCCATGGGGATTAAGTCCCCTTCATTTGTTGTGTCCAAAGGTATAAAATGTCACCTTAAGTTGCAATAGCATATCTTATGTAATAAGAAGGTACTATACAATTATGTCAAGAGTATTAAATGAACTTTAATGGATGGCTTATGTCCTAACAAGCAGGCATCTCATAACGTGTATAGGTAAAATAATGACAGCCTTAATCTATATATGGTGCTTGTCAACGTAGCTGTATTACACTGTGCGGTGTTTATAGTGCAGGTGTCTATGCCTACACCCCAATCGTCAACCACATGTCATATAAAACACTTGCAGGCCCAGTGGTACTGACAGGCCACTCCACCGTGGGGCACAGCCATGAGACCGTGCTCCTGCAGGACAGCTCGAAGTACCTGCCGTGTATCGCCGATGGCAGCACCACGCAACAGATGGAGCCCCATCATTGCTACGCAGACTGGTAACATGCAATAAGGTGGATAAAGTAAATAAAATAGGAAATAGCCGTGACCTTATGTGGACATAAAAAAGAAAAACAACAGTATATAACATAGCATAACACCCCAACAGGAGCTAGGGAGCAGCAACATAAATTGGGGGCTGTCTTTGTCCCTGCATATGGTGGACAGGAAGTGTTCTGGAGAGCTCTTCAGCGTCCTCAAATATAAACCTGAGGGGGAGAGGTCACAGAAGAGGGAATATAGTCCAGGCAGTCATAACAGCAGTACCTTAGGTTGATGAACATATCACTGACAATGAGCGTAAAAAAACTGAGGGGCAAAGCCCTCCAATTTGAAGAGAGTGTCCACAGAGTGTCAGTACAAGACAGATAACAGGCTTACCATTGTAGTAGTTGTATGGGTATAGAGGCTAGGAGGAAGCCCATAAAAATTAAGGAACTAAGCCCTTGTCTGCAGGGAGCAGAAATACAGGAATGCAGCACAATGTAGTGCTGTGTAGTCCCCTGGGACTGGTAGGCACCATACTTAATTTGCAAGACTTTAAACAGTACCTTACAGAGAAATGGGGAGATCAAGGCTCAGGGTCAGAGGAGCTTGGTGGATTCCTAGGGATTGGACGGGTCCTAGGCGTTCAAAGAGTGGTGGGTCCCCTAGCAAATCCGGCTCTTCTGGCTGGCCGTGGTAGAGGTTGTAGCCAGTCCGGTACCGCGATGGGATCCGTGTCTAGGAAGGTGAATAAGGCTGGGAGGTCATGGGGATGATGCAATACAAAGGACGATGAGCTCTTTCGCAATGCTAGGCGTTAAAGGGTCGCCCCGGAGAGATCCGGGAGTATTTTTACTGATGCTGCATCAAAGTCCACCTCCCCTCGTTCCCACGCCTTTCAGAGGATCATTTCCTTGGAGGTATACTGGTGGATGCAGCATATCACATCTCGCGGCCTGTTGGGATCCGGCGAGCGGGGGCCCAGGGCTCTATGCACTCTGTCCAGCTCCAAATTCAGTGGATTGGACGAGTCAAGTAGCCTGTTGAAAATTTTCACCACTGTGTCTGGCAGGTGTTCCGGTCCGGTAGCCTCCGGGAGGCCCCGGAGCCGTAAGTTGTTGCGACGGCTCCGGTCCCCCAGGTGGAGCTGCAGGGATGAACCGTGAGCGGCCTGTGGGGCCTCCGCTGTCTCTGTGTGGTGTGAGCCTCCATGGAGACAATAGAGGCTTCCCCCGTGGAGACTCGTTCCGCCACCTAATGTACCTCGGTGCGGACTGCCTGCAAGTCTTTGCGGTGCATCTCCTCTAGACGATGAAAGGGTGCCTCAATGTTCGCCTTGGTGAGGAGTGCTTGGATTAAGGCGCGCAGGTCTGTGTCTCCGATATTCGGCAGGGCTCTCATCTGTTTACATGAGGGGTTCAACGGAAGACATCCGAGAGATCAGGGAAGGTGTCCGAGAGATCAGGGAAGGTGTCCGAGAAACCGGAGGTGGTGCCATCTGAGAGGTCTCTGATGATCTGCCACATGCTGGAAGACCGTAAGTCCGTGAAATAATGCTGTATCTCCGATCGGGGAGGTGTTCCTTGGAGGATTTTCACTTACCTCCATTTAGAGCTCATTCCGTGCAAGTTTGCCCTCTGGAAAGTGTGGGTTTGCTGGAAAGGGAACAGGAGCTCAGGCACTGTCCTTCTCCACTCCGCCATGTCCAAGCCACGTCCCTCCAGAGTTCACTTCTGAGTATGGCAAAAATATAGGTCACTTGCAACGCTGCATGAAATAGATCTGAAGAATACCTGAGTACCTAAACGTTAGTAGTTTTGTTACTTGCCTACCTTTTATGAAGATGAGTTGTTCAATTTACAGTAAAACCTAGTACACACAGGCCAAATGTCGGGCATCATCGGCCAGGTCAATAGAACCCGGCAGACATTCGGCCAGTGTGTAATGGAATCGGTCTGACAGAAGCCAGCGGTTTGGCTGGCTTCTGTTGAAGGGGCATGATCGAAAAAGGTCTGCTGATCGGCTCCAGATCAGCGCTCTCGCCCAATTGCTGAGAGCGCTGACCAGAGCGTTCTGGCGGAGGGGGGGCGTCCCACTATCAGAACACAATAGAACAGCAGGGGAGATCGCTGTACTAACATTGGATAGTTAGTATAGCAGCTCCTCCAAAGCTGTCAGGTGTTTTTTCATTTATCCCTGCTGGGTTGAACGAAAAAAGACTACTAAAGTGTAGGAGGCTTAAACCTGTCATGAAAGATACATGGTGCCACTTCTGAGCTATCTTCCTGGCTTCAACAACTTGAATCACTGACCCTTGAAAGGTTTGCAGATCTAATCTGATCTGCACACTTGTTCCAGGTCAGAAACTAAAGCTGGTCATACAGTCTATGAATTTGGTCTGTTTCCTGAGGACTGGACAAAGTTCGTTCAGTTGATGGCCCTCTCGGCTGCCTCCCACCCAACATCCCTTAAATGAAAAACGAATCGAGCAGGGCAGAAATTTGTCAATTTGTTCAGGTTTTTTGACAGCTGGCAGGGCCCGCTTCGAATAAAAATGCTCTTGGGAAAACAAATCTGTATCAAGGACCCAAAAGGGGAAGAATCAGTCTAACACTAATGCCCCGTACACACGGTCGGACTTTCCGACGTAAAATGTGCTTGTTGTCGGAAATTCCGACCGTGTGTAAGCTCCAATCGGACAGTTTCCATCGGAATATCCGTCGCACAAAATTTGAGACCTGGTTCTCAAATTTTCCGACAACAAAATCTGTTGTCGAAAATTCCAATCGTGTGTACACAATTCCGATGCACAAAGTGGCTATTGAACTTCATTTTACTCGGCTTGTCGTACGTGTTGTACGTCACCGCGTTCTTGACGTTCGCAAATTCCGACCAACTTTGTGTGACTGTGTGTATGCAAGTTTGAGCCAACATCCGTCGGAAAAAAAACATGGATTTTGTTGTCGGAATGTCCGCTCAATGTACGATCGTGTGTACGCGGCATAACAGTCACTGACTGCTTTCCTGCTGAATCCTTGTTACAGATTTGTCCACCAGGAATATTTTGGAGTCCTCCAAATACTCCAGTACTGTCAGAAACCATGAAAACAGATGGAGACAGAAGTACAGTTAAATCACACTTGTTTAATAATAAAAGTAAAAGAACAAACATAGTCAAAACATAGCCAAAGTTCAGTAACCGGATCGGATAGTCAGCCAAGCCAGAAGTCAGGGATCAATGTAGTGGAACAGCAAGCAGGATCTGGAGCCAGAGGGGATGTCAGCAAAGGCAGTCTTTAAACAAGAACGCAGGAGATGTTTCTTGTGATGTTGATCAAGGTAAAGGCAGAGCTCCTCTGGACTGGATGGCTTAAGTAGGCAGGACTGAGCAGGATCATCAACAGCTGAGTAACTGTGGAGAGAGATGGGAGCTGGCAATTAGCCGACAGCTGAGCGGCCAGCTCAGAGAAGGAAGGGCTGAGCCCAGCCCTGACAAGTACATTGTTTTAAGCTCTGCTAAAGGGGGATGTTCTGGACCCCAAAACACATTTGCTGCCTTTGCAGTCACTGGTTTATTAATGAAAAAAACTGTAGACTTCCAAGACATTTGTTTGGTGCAATTATTGGTTTGATCAGATGTGGATAACCTGGGGTTGTCCAAAGTTCCCCCACCCCCCATTTTCATGGAGAGCTGCCCAACTTTAGTGATCAAGCTCACAAAATGGTTTATCATCATCTGAAAATTTGTGTCCACTGACTCCTTTCTACCAATTCCCAGCTCTTGGGTCCTGCCACTGCTCTGGAGGTTTGTGAAGGCAGAACCCAAGCCACCCACTTCTGGGATGAATAAAAATGGACGTCATTCATTGTAGAAGACACTGGTGGCACTTCATGGAGGAAACAGCAGGGGACAGTTGTGAAGCATAGAGAGGGTGATTATTGCTTCGCCACAATTTTTAATACAGAGTGGGAGTATTTTTTTTATTAAATAAGAGGGGGGCAGATGATCGCCGTGAGCGGGACTGATGTCCCTCTCACGGCCACCGGTGACCGGCTTTTTTTTCCCTCCTCACGCTGTCAGCGCGAGGAGAAAAAATAGCCGATTACCGGCTCTGTTTACATCACATGATCAGCGGTCATTGGCTGACAGCTGATCATGTGGTAAGGGGTCGGGACCGACCCCTTACTCTGATCTGTGATCAGGCGAGTCTCCCCCCTGCAGGGGGCGCGCAGGCTGCTCGTGCACGGGACGACGTCAATAGACGTCGTCCCGCGTTGTTGGCGTCATTTGGCAATAGCGCGGATCTGAAGCGGTTAAACACCGTTTTCATATGCGGGCGCGACTTAGATATGTGTTCGCTTCTGAGCGCGAGCTTGGCGGGATGGGGCGCTTTAAATTTTTTTATTATTATTTATTATTACTTATTACATATTTTACTTTTTTATTTTACACTGTCCTTTTTAAAAAAAAAGGTTGGGTCACTTTTATTCCTAAAATCCCTTGTAATAGAAAAAAGGCATGACAGAACCTCTTAAATGTGAGATCTGGGGTCAAAAAGACCTCAGATCTCACATTTACACTAAAATGCAATAAAAAAATAAAGAAATAAAAAAAAAAAATGAAATGTCATTTTTTTTCAATGTAATTTTTTTTTTTTGGCAGAAGGGACGTCGTTTGACGTCGCTTCCACCATTTAATGTTATGGAGCCGAAGGGGGCAATCTTTCCCTCCCTCGGCTCCATGCCTGTAAGGGGGAAGGACGCGATCATCTCCGCTGCTACCGACAGCTCCGGTATGCGGCGGAGATGACCGGAAAGTGGCGGGAGGAGGGCCCTCTCCCGCCCCTGATAAAAGTGATCTTGCGGCAAATCAGTCACGGAGGCCACTTTTATCTGAAGGAGAGCGCCACTCGCTGTTGTTGAAAATACCAGGGTTATGCCAGCTATCTGCTGCCATAACAATGCAATTTAGCGTCAAAGTACCGACGTACAATGACCGCGATTTGCGCTAAGTCGTTAACCTTGACCTGGGAGATCTCCGGAAGAGTCAGTCGGGTAGACTACTGAAGAGTCAGTCAGGTAAACTAGTGAAGAAGCAAGGAAAGGGATGGTCGGCACTCAGGGTGACATACAAAATGGTATTTCTTTATTGAGTACATGTACAAAGCTGTAAAACAGCCTACGTGTTTCAGACGTTAGTCCTTAGTCATGGCTAATAAAAAACACTTAAATAATATATACAAAGGTCACATGTTTAACCAACACAGGTGAATTAAAAATGCAAAAGGCGAGGGGCGTGTCCAAGATGGCGACGGTGCAGGACGCTTAGTTAAGGAGCTCTGCAGCCATCGCAGGGAATTTATCCTGTTGCCCCATCCTGGTAATCTTCTCACCCACTTGAGCCCTCTCCCAACCTCCACCTGCGGATGCGGACACGGAGCCGGCGACGTTTTGACCACCGCAGACCGAGCAATACCCAGATCAGTCCAGGCGGTGCGGCCGTCCACGTGGGGGAGGGGAGCAATATGGCGACACAGACGGACGCGCCGGAGCCCGCTCTCACGGAGCAGAGCAACTTTGCCACTCTGATGCAAGCCATCACGGGCTGCCAGTCCTCCCTGTCTACCCTTACTACAAAGATAGACACTGTCCAATTGGAAATAGGCCTCATCAGACAAGACTTTGAGAAGGTGAGGTACCGTGTGACTGAGGTGGAACGCAGAGTGGGAGACACAGAAGATACGGTCAGAGATCACTCGGCCTCCCTGCATACCCTGCAAGTGAGGGTGAAACATCTGGAGGCAAGAGCCGAGGATTCTGAAAACCGTAATCGACCTAATAATCTGAGGATTATAGGACTCCCTGAGGGGTCGGAGGGCACTGACGTGGCCGCCTATACCGAGCGGCTGCTACGCTCACTGTTTCCACAGGCAGCTTTCTCCCCATATTTTGGTGTTGATGCCACCGGCCCGAGGCCCTCCTGGGACCCCACCTCGCACGTTTATATTTCGAATGCAGAACTTTAGAGACCGAGACCTGATACTTCGCGAGGCCCGCAAGATGGCGGACATCCGACACGAGGCGGCCTGTCTGATGTTCTTCCCAGACTTCTCGGTGGACACACAGAAGCAGCGCAAGTCCTTCGACGCGGTGAAGTAAGCTCTCAGAGCCCAGGGACTGCGGTATAGTATGTTATTCCCTGCCCGGCTCCGCGTTCAAGACGGCGAAAGTGTTCGATTCTTCACTTCCCCTAATGAGGCCTCGCAATGGTTGAACACCTTGGCCCGTCACTAGGGGGGATGCCATCCTGACACCCGGCAACTGTTCCCTGCAGCGGTTTGGTGTTGGGGAATCCTATTTGCTGTATAAAGTTCCTTTGGCCTACTGCTCTGTCACTACGAAGCAGCTAATCCAGACAGGATCTTGTGTCTGAGGTCAAGAAAGGGGGTCCTCATTAGATTGTTCTCCCCTACATGGCCTGTCATCTGCTAGACACTCTGATTGATGGACATCCTTTATGTAGGAGACAAGCATGAGTGTTTTTCGTTTTTCTTTTCCCTTTTTCTCCCTCTTTTTTTTTTTTGACCTAGGGAGAGACGCTGCACTGAAGGGGGGTTTACCCCCCACACTCCTGAGACACACTGACGGAGAGATTTGCTGAATAGGCTGTTGTGAGCTTTGATTGCTGCTTAGTTTAATGCCTGATACCCAGCTCTTGGACCAAGGAATGCAATAACTCTGCTTGGCTCAACCAACTTATTTTTGACGTATGTTTTTCTTTTGGTCTACATTTTTATTTTTTCTCTTTCTTTGGGAGGAGGGAGGGGGGTTGATTGAAACTTAATTTTTGAAGTTTGTGCCCCTGGTCTCAGCCAGGTGAAAACTCTGTGAATTCCTGCTTGATGGCGGCATCTCCTTCAGACTGGGACTACTATACCCTTGAGTGGTAGGTTTCTACTACTCGTCCTCTAGTTCATGACCCCGATTGGTCGATGATCATATCTAGTGGTTTGGGGGGGTGTACGGGGAGGGGGGGGGTTGAGTTTGGAAGGGTGCTTATGAAAGTTTTACACAGGAATGTACATTGTATGGATATACTGATTTACGAGGTTGGGTATTAACCTATGTGCTGAGCCCTAATGTGCTGTGGGGGATGGGTTGGACTTCTTTCCCTTGGGGTCCGGGTGCACTCCTCCTTCAGACTGTTTCAAATTATCTAGAATTCCCATGGCCCCTATAACATTAATTTCTTGGAACGTTCGAGGGATGAACTCCCGCATCAAACGATCCTTAGTTTTTAATTCTCTTAAAGTACACCGCCCGGATATCTGTATTTTACAAGAGACCCACCTCATTGGTGGCCGGGTCCTTGGTCTCAAAAAACCGTGGGTGGGTCACTACTACCATGCCACCTACTCTGCATATGCCAGGGGGGTAAGTGTACTAGTGCATAAGACCCTATCTTTTACACTGTTGGACCTGCACCTAGACCCCGAGGGTAGATTTGTAATACTACATGCAGTTGTTGCAAACGTGCCTATGGTGATCGTGGGACTTTACATACCCCCACCGGCATCACTACTGATACTTCACAAAATTTCTAAATATATAGCAGGTTACTCTACTGATAAGGTGCTCTTGGCAGGGGACTTCAATATGCCTCCATGTCCGAATATGGATAGGTTGACGCCAGATACGGCAACGGAGTCCTCTTTATCCAGATGGGCTGCCACTTTTGGTCTTACTGACGTCTGGAGTTGGAAAAATCCCCTGTCGAGATCCTTTACCCGCCAGTCTGCCTCCTATAGAGCCATTTCTCGTATTGATCTGATGCTCGCCACGAGTACCATTTTAAACATGGTACAAGAGATCTCTCACTTGCCTAAGGGTATATCTGACCACTCTCCGGTCCTGCTCCGATTAAATATGACCCCCGTCCCCACCGACTGTCTTTGGCGCTTATCCTGGTTCTGGGTATCAGATGATCGTATAGCAGCAGACGCGGAAGTGGCTGTGCGGGAGTTCTGGACTGATAACCCGCCTGCTACGACACCCGCATCTAGTTGGGAGATGTTTAAATACCACGCTAAAGAGCATTACCAAACTGCCATAAGTCGCACCCGACGTCAGACTGGGGCAGCACTGCTCCAGGCTGAACAGAGGGCTACAGAATTGGAAGCTCAATATGCTGTTAGTAGAGATGAGGCCCACAGAGTAGACTTGAAGTGTGCTATGAGGGAAGTTGCGTTACTTCAAACAACGGCCACCAAAAAATTATTATTACATCAAGCGCAGCGTATATTTGAGCAGGGTGAGCGGGCTGGACGTCTCCTGGCATGGTTGTCCAGGGAGCAGGCGGTGTCGGCCACTGTGGCCAATATTAGAGACGCCTCGGGGCGGCTGCTGTCTGATCCCAGAGATATAAATACCTGCTTTGCTTCGTACTTTAAGGACTTGTACACGTCCAGAGTGCGATACTCTGCAGATGAACTTCAAACATATGTGTCGGCCGTTGAATTGCCCTCCCTATCGGAGGCAGCTCGTAAAAGCCTTGACGCTCCACTAACCCTTAAAGAGCTCCAAAACGCTATTGGATCTCTTCAATCGGGCAAGACCCCGGGGGATGATGGATTCCCTGTTGAATTCTATAAGACACATGCTGAAACCCTGGCTGTTATGCCGCGTACACACGAGCGGACTTTACGGCGGACTTTGCCCGGCGGACTTTTCTACGTACTTTCCGACGGACTTTCTGAATGAACGGACTTGCCTACACACAATCCACCAAAGTCCGTCGAATTCGTACGTGATGACGTACGACCGGACTAAAACAAGGAAGTTCATAGCCAGTAGCCAATAGCTGCCCTAGCGTGGCTTTTTGTCCGTCGAACTAGCATACAGACGGCGGACTTTTCGACCGGACTCGATTTCAACGGATGAATTTTAAACAAGTTTCAAATCTAAGTCCGTCCAACTTTTGAGCAAACAAAGTCCGCTGGAGCCCACACACATCGAATTGTCCGACGAAATCCAGTCCGCCGGGCAAAGTCCGCCGTAAAGTCCGCTCGTGTGTACGCGGCATTAGACTACTTGAAGTCCTTTCTGCTTCCTTTGATTCCGCCTCTTTGCCCCCTTCCATGTCAAGAGCTGTAATTGTGGTGGTTCCTAAGCCTGGCAAGGATCCTGAACTTTGCTCCTCGTACAGGCCTATTTCGCTCCTCAACGTGGATGCAAAGATCCTTGCAAAGGTTCTGGCAACCAGACTCAATGCAGTCATTTTATAGCTGATACATGGAGACCAGACCGCCTTCATGCCGGGCAAGGGAACGGATATTAATCTGCAGAGACTGTATAATGTATTGGCGAGACCGGCTGCTGAAGGGGAGGCTAACGTGGTGGCCTCCCTGGACGCAGAAAAAGCCTTTGACTCGGTGGAGTGGGAATACTTATGGCTTGTGCTACATAAATTTGGGATAGGACCTAACTTTGTACAGTGGTTACGATTACTCTATTCAGGCCCAACGGCTAGAATCCGTACAAACGGTGTCCTGTCATCCTCCATTCCCCTCCACCAAGGCACCAGGCAGGGCTGTCCGCTCTCCTCGGCTCTTTTTGCCCTGGCGATTGAGCCACTAGCGGTACTCCTCAGAGCCTCTACGGAGGTGGGGGGTATTTCGTTCCCTCCCCTGACAGAAAAAGTATCACTTTATGCAGATGATATGCTGCTGTACCTACGTGATGCCCAACAATCGCTAAAAGCTGCTTTATCTATCATTGACCGGTTTAGGGTGTTTTCTGGGATCAGGGTGAACTGGGAGAAATCCCTCCTGTTCCCTTTGACGGATGCTCCGCCACCAGCAGGCCCCCCTCTTCCTCTCAAAAGAGTGACGAGGTTCAAATATCTAGGCATTCAAATACAGGCTGAAACGCAAAAGTACCTAGTCGACAATGTATACCCCATCCTCCAACAATTTATCCAGCGTTGTTCGGTCTGGAAGACACTACCGCTGACACCAGTTGGGAGGGTGAACCTAATCAAAATGTCCTTCCTTCCTAAATTCCTATATGCCTTTCGTCACACTCCGGTTCCCATCCCGAACTCGTTCTTTGTTAAATTGGACCAAGCTATCACCTCCTTTCTATGGGCAGGGACAACGCCCAGGGTTGCTAAACAAACACTACAGTTATCGCTTTCTGAGGGTGGCCTCTCCCTCCCCAATTTTAAGAAATACTACTGGGCGGCAGTGCTGGTCTCGGTGCGATGGTGGTTTACTCAGGACAACACTAATCCAGCGGTCAATCTAGAAGCAACCATTCTTGGCTCATACTCAGAACTTGGTCTACAGAGGTCCGAGGTACAGCCCCCAAGTCACAACACCTATGAAAACGACAGTTAAGGTTTGGCAACAAGTATCCCATTACTTTAATGACAAAAAAAGTGTCTCTCCATATACTCCGCTGTGGGGTAACCCAACAATGCCGCACTTCCAATCTGTCCCAGACCCTCGGGTCTGGGCCAGGTACGACGTCCGGACATTGCGTGATATCTTCAAGGAAGGCCAACTTCTCTCGTTTGTAGAGATGAAGGGTAAATGCCACCTCCCCCCATGGATTTTTTTTGGTTTTTGCAGCTTAGACATGCAGCCCGAGCGCAATTTCCTGATGGGGTAGAACTAACGGTTCATTCGGTTGAATCCCTGTTGATAGTCACTGATATAGACCGTACGCTGTCCTCTATATACCTTAGGCTTACCTGCAAAGATACCTCTAAAATGCTCCCACTGTTCACAAAATGGCAGTTGGATATTCCGGCTCTGACTGAGGAGGACTGGTCGGAAGGACTGCAGCAATGCATTCCATTTATGATTTCATGTAGACACAGGTTTGTCCAGTTGAAGTTTCTGCATAGGGTGTACTACACCCCACATAGACTCTCCACTATATACCCGGGACTGGATGATACTTGTCCCAAATGCAGACAGTCGGTGGGGACTTTCTTCCATGTGGTCTGGTCATGCCCAGTCTTACAGGCTTATTGGACTGCAGTAGTGGCGGATGTAAACGGAGTGGCAGGACTACACTTAGATATGGCCCCGCTTGTTTTTCTCCTAGGCATTACAGACAACTTGGCCACTGCTAAGTATACAAAACTGTTCGTGTTTTATGCCAGGAAAGAGATATTATTGCGCTGGAAGTCACCAGACCCTCCTACGGTAAAGGCATGGCGAGCCCAGGTAAATGCGGTGCTACCGTTATATAAACTTACTTATACGGGCCGGAATTGTCCCCAGAAGTTTGATAAAATATGGGCGGTCTGGGTTGAGGCTAGGCAATATAGATATCCCTGAGATCCCCCTGTAGAGGTCTATTAAAGAGTGGCGGATATGGTGTTTCTACTACTTGGTGCAGAGGATTTGGAGGCATGGAGGTAAAGGATTCACAGATACAGTGAAGGGTCCATTACTCCTGTTCCCTGTATCATTTCTCTCCCTTTCCCTTCATTCTTTTATGGTGGTACCCCTTAAACTATTGGACTGCTCTCTCCTGGGGGCTCTTAGGATCCCTCCCCTCCCTCTCGCCCCTACTCCCCTTCCTATCCCCTCCTTCCTCTCCTAGTCGCTTTTCCTCCCCCCCCCCCCCGTCCTCCTCTATGGCTGGGGGTTCCCAGAGAGCGCATTTGGTCCCCTCATGAGGAGAGATTTCTAACCTAAGCATTATACCTACTTACAAGAAGCTTTTTTAAACTAACTGGGGAATGAGAATGATATATAATTAAAATGGATTGTTCAAGTATAGTTGATCAACGTCCCTACAGTGCATGCTTCTGAGATTACTGCATTTTCCACAGTATATCCTGTTCCATAAATACTTCTGTACGTGATATATATCTTGTATTTTCAAGTGTACTGTACATTTCATTCAATAAACATTACCTGTGTTAAAAAAAAAAATGCAAAAGGGGAAACCGGACATGACTTGATGCAATGGAACACATCACAGAAAATAGACATAAGAGAAACCAGGCATATAAAAAGTGACCCACAATAGCATGGAACATCATAAAAATAGTGGGTGGTACATAAGGATATAATTGCCTAGATGCTAAATTAATAAAAAAAGAAAACAAAAGCAGTTGGGTGGGCTGGTGGAGAAGCAGCCAGGTGGGCTAGCATTCCCTGCAGTTGGTAGATCTGGGAGCAGTGTCTACAAGGGAGTTGGAGGTACTCCAGGATGGAGTTCACAACACATTATGCTACTTTCCAAAGGGATAGAGAGTTCCTTGCTTTTCTAACAGACTGTTAGCCACCAAGAGAAGAATCAATCCGAGTTGTACATAGGGAGGAAGCTGCCCTGGTTTTGCTGCTATCAAATTGGGCATCCAATAATTCCTATTCCCCATCCAAGTTATTACCCCCCCTAATAAAACATCAAAACAAAGCTCAAAGACTGTTCCTTGTCTCTGGAAAAAGTGTGGAAGTTACTTGGTTAGTTACTAGCTGCTTGGCTGTGCAGCAGTGGGGAACCCTGTCATCTGCAACACCTACGGGGGTAGTGCTACACACTATTGTACGTTCACATCAATCCCTGTGCTCAAGGAGCTTACAATCTAAGGTCCCTACCTCACATTCATACATACACATACTAGGGCCAATTTATTCAGGAGCCAATTAACCTACCAGCATCTCTTTGGAGTGTTGGAGGAAACCCACGCAGGCACAAGAAGAACATGCAAACCTAAGGCAGGTAGTGCCATAGTTGGGATTTGAACGGATGACCCTAGTGCTGCTAGGCGGAAGTGCTAACTGCTAAGCCACTGTGCTGCCACATGAGCTTTCTCATACCTACAAGCAAAAGCCACTGCTATAAAACTGAGGTGCAGAAGAGAAGTGGACCAGGGAGTGGCTGCCCTAGTTGGGAATCTGCATATTGGCACCAACAAATACGGGCACATAGATAACCCCACCTGGCATACCAACACATGACCAAGATGCAATAAAGGTGAATATCAGCAGATGGGGAGTTTGTTCCTACAAAAGAATCTACCACTTTGGGCAAAATGACAGATTCTCTTTAATCTTTCAAAAGATACAAAGATTCTGCTGAACTACTACGAATAATAGCTCCTCTTTTGTTCCTATTTTATTATAAATTGTCTCCCTGAATGCACATGTACATGTGTTCTAATAACAGTGATAAAAAGAGGTTATAACTGCATATAAAAAACTGAATGATAGAACGCCAAGTAACCAAACCACATTTAAGCCTCGTGCACACGATCGGATTGTTGGCCAACAAAACCGTGGAATTTTGTCCGAAAGGTGTTGGCTCAAACTTGTCTTACATACACACGGCACACAATTGTTGGCCAACAATTACGAACATAGTGACGTACTAGATGTACTAGACATACTACGTGGTTTTTCAGCTCTTTAGCACCACCCTTTGGGCTCCTTCTGCTAATTTTGTGTTAGTAGAAGTTTGGTGAGTGTTGATTCATGCTTTTCATTTCACAATGTTCATTCAGCACTTTTCATTTTGCGCTTTTCAGTTCGTTTCTGAACGGCCGTTCGTCAACCAGCCATATTGCGGAATCAGAGGAGATAACATGTTATTTATTATTGGCCTTGGAGTTATTGCTTTGACATTATTTTTTTGGTTGAATAACAATGATTTGATTTGGTATATTTTCTATATTTTTGGATGCATAGAATGCACTTTTTGGTTATGTTCTATTGGCAGATAGCATGTCTAATTTTATTTGTTCTCTTTTTTAATGCATAATAAAAAAATTGTGTAGAATAATACTTAGCTATGTGTTTTACTTCAAATGACAGTTTGGGAGTAGGCAGTTACATTTTAAAAATACAATGTTAAATTGACAAGGGACACCAACATAGTTGTATCTTTGATCTTAAAAACTACGGGATAATGGTGTTGTGGTAACTTGCCCAAAAAAAAAAAAAAAAAAAAAAAAGCATAATAATATTATTCTTGATATCACGAGAAAAAAAAAGCCTTTGAAAATGTGTTTGCAATAACTCCATCAGTATCACCAGCAAAGCAGCTTCATTATTATCCCATTAAAAGAAGAAGAGAATTGTGCGCTGCATTTTAAGATTTCATAATTTGCCGCGTCACAAATGTTAATTCTCCATTGCGAACGCTAGTTTACAAGACCGACCGCTTCTGGCTCGTCCTTGCTTCCGAGCATGCGTGTTTGTACGTTAGACTTTTGTCCGACGGACTTGTGTACACACGCTTGGAAAATCCGACAACAGACATTTGTCTGCGGAAAATTTGAAAACCTGCTATCCAACATTTGTTGGCGGAAAGTGCGACAACAATTGTCTAATGGAGCGTACACACGGTCGGATTTACCGACACCAGCCTGTCATCGAACATTTCCCGTCGGAAAGTCTGATCATGTGTACGCGGCTTAAGTACCAATATTGCCATTACGAAGAACGTAAAACCAAAAATGATACATTGGTTGTCAGCAGTCCTCCAGAAAATGTATTGAATTCTAGAGCACACAACCAACGTGGTGTCATACCCCAATATTACTCCGCTCCAAGAAAGTCATTTATTATTTGAGGCTGGGTTCACACTTGAGAACACAGCGGCTCACAGCAGGAGTCCGGTGTGTCCCTGTTCAATGGTTCAGGTCTGATTTTAGCCCAAATTTTTGGCTGAATTCGGACCTGAAAGGGACCAAAAGACGCACAGGACTTCTGTGCAATTCGCACCGCAGCCGCTGCGCTGCAGAGATTTGTGAACCATAGAGAGCCGCTCACATTCTCCTGACATGTGAATTGGATGCAGGGAACTCACATCCAATTCCCAATAGTGGTAACCCAGCCTTAAGGCAGGCAACTGAATATTCTGTGGATGTAATACATGAAGACAAGGCCATCTGTAAAAAAACTGCGCTTAAAACATCACATTTCCAGAAAAAAGTAAAAAGCAACAATAAATAATTCTGATGCTTTTCTATGTTGTGCCAGAATTTTAGTCAATCAATAATCATTATTTATAATAAAAGGGTTGGAAGTGTACGTAAATCAAAAATCTAAATTGAGCTCCAACCAAATCATTTTTTGGCAAAAGGTGGAAAGAGTGAGAACCTCTGTCTGCATTTTATCCAGAAAGGGGAAATGCAGAGGGACACAGAGCACAATAAAACCCTGGGCCAAGGCCGTAACCCTTCACCACCCTTCACCACTCTGCCCAAAATAATAAAATGAGGCTTTACCGTAGATGGAATTTCTGTTTTAATGGTGTGTTCAGATGGCGTCACAGAGTGAATCGAGTCTGCATCTCATTTGTATTGTGTTTTAGCACAGGGTCTTCAAACTTTGAAAACAAAGGGCCAATTTACTGTCCTTCAAACTCTAAGGGGGCCGGACTGAGGACAGTGGAAGTAGAAAATGCCCTGGCATCTGTGGGCATAAACAATGCCATAGGCTTGGTGATCAGTGGGAGTGTAAAAAAAATAAATGATACAATTGGTATCAATGGGAGGAATGGTGTCCCATCATTGGTGTCAGTGGGAGGAAGAGCGTCCCATCATTGGTGTCAGTGGGAGGAATAGCGTCCCATCATTGGTGTCAGTGGGAGGAATAGCGTCCCATCATTGGTGTCAGTGGGAGAAATAGCGCCCCATCATTGGTGTCAGTGGGAAGAATAGCGTCCCATCATTGGTGTCAGTGGGAAGAATAGTGTCCCATCATTGGTGTCAGTGGGAGAAATAGTGTCCCATCATTGGTGTCAGTGGGAGGAATAGTGTCCCATCATTGGTGTCAGTGGGAGGAATAGTGTCCCATCATTGGTGTCAGTGGGAGGAATAGTGTCCCATCATTGGTGTCAGTGGGAGGAATAGTGTCCCATCATTGGTGTCAGTGGGAGGAATAGTGCCCCATCATTGGTGTCAGTGGGAGGAATAGTGCCCCATCATTGGTGTCAGTGGGAGGAATAGTGTCCCATCATTGGTGTCAGTGGGAGGAATAGTGTCCCATCATTGGTGTCAGTGGGAGGAATAGTGCCCCACCCATCATTGGAGCACAGGTGTGTCAGGAGGAGGCTGTCTCTGGAGCTGCTCTAGGTGATCCGTGTGAGAGGGGAGTGGTGGAGAAATCTATCCCAGCTCTCCTGGCTCCTTTCTGGGGAAGCCATGGAGGCCAGCAGGGCCTCTCCTGCTGGAAGCTCCCAGCCATCTCCTGGGCCATCAGGTAACATGCCTGCCCCTGTACAAGCCATGGCTGGGGATCTCTCTACCCCTGGTGAAAATGAAGGTTCCGGGGCCATCCGGGAGCGAGTGGTGGCCGGGATTAAAGTCCTGAATAAGGAGAGAGACAAGCTGTACAAGCTCAGAGCGGAGCTGAAGCGCCTGAGAAGGCAGCGTGAGGGCTTGCATAGCCAGAGACGTGGGTCCATGGATCCGGAGATCCAACTGGCCAAGGTTCGGGTGGAACACCAGGAAACCATTGTGGCCATGATGGAAGGCAGAGATGGGTCATTTAAAGAAAAGTTTTGTAATGATAAAAGGTTTGCGAGGATGACAAAGATGGAGGTGGAGGAGGAGACCCCCAGTTCTGACCCCCTGCCCCCTCAGGGAGAGGTAAGCAGCCCCATGCCTTCCCAGGACTCAGGAGGCATGCTCAGGGCCATCCAGGTAATGGAGTCTCCTATGCGGGGGGATCAGCTGGCGTTTGGTGATGAGGATATAACAGACAATGTGCCTGATAATGTCAAGCCCCAAGCAGGGGATGAATCTGTTTTTGTGTCATCTAACACCATGAGCAATGTTGAAAGTGTGCCCAGTGACAATCAAGTTTCTAATGCTATGTGTAGCAATGTTGTACCTTCTAATGCTGCAGCGCAGCAAGAGCTGCATTTAAAAAATGACATTTCTGAAAAGGAACTACCGGTGTCAGCAGAGCCTATTAACTCTCCTTTGGCTGAGTCTAAAGCTGTTTGCCCCACAGCTGCTGGAGACTCTACAGTGCAGCATCAGGAGACAGCTGGTATTGCAGCAACTGTGACTATTCCTGATGGGAAATTGAACGTGTGTGTGACTGATAGCAATTGTACAAGTGTGATGGACAATCGTCCCAGCTCAGTCCAAGCAAATAATAATAATGTACAGACTACTGTGACTTCAGTGTGGGGCCTTGGCCCTGATAAACCCACGTTTGCTCAGGTGGTACACTCTGCTCCTGGTAGCTCCGCCCCCAAGCGGGTTTTCCCCCTGCAGCCTACCACTTTGGGCACCCCGGGATCTGGTCTTGGGTCTCTGGCTTCTGCTGGGGGTCCGAGAAGAAATGTGGTAATTCTGAAATGGGAAGGTAGTGCAATCCCTCCAGCACGGCGTGCAGTGGTGGATTTGATTCTGGAGATGGGTTTTGGGGCAAATGACCTGTATGCTCTAATACATGTAGCTGGGACACGGGATTATACCATTAGTTTCACCAGGCCAGAGGGTCTTGACCTGTTCTGTGAGCGATATGAGGCTCGGTGCAGGTCAAGACCAGAATGGGAAGGTCTGGCCCCAGTGGCGGTTTCGCAAAGGTCAACGGTGAAAAAGATCACCATCATACTCATCAATGAGAGTGTTCCTGCTCGGGACCTAGAGGTCTGGTTAAGGAACTATGGTGAGGTTTTGACTAAGCCCAGCAAAATCCTTGATGAACGTAACATCTGGACTGGGGGTTGGTCAGTAACAGTCAGGTTGGCCAGGGATGGGAATGTTGTCCGTCACCTGCCCTCCCCAGCTTTTATAGGGAGGGATAGGATGACTATTTTCTACCCTGGTCAGCCGAAGCTGTGTCACCGCTGTGGAGAAAAGGGGCATTTGAGCTCTTCCTGTTCAGCCTTGATATGTTCAGTGTGTCGGGGTCAGGGTCATATGGCCAAGGACTGCACCGAGATGATCAGGTGCAACCTGTGCCTGCGCCTTGGCCACCCCTACAGCAGATGTCCTGAAGCCTGGCACAATATGGAGAAGGAGGTAATAGATGACTTGTCAAGGCTAGACAGGATGGAGGGTGAGGCCCCTGGTGTACCATCCTCCTCTGCGGTGACTGACTCCCCTGGTCCTGCTCAGGGTCCCTCTCCAGTTCCTGTGGCCACCCCTCCTGTGTCTGTAAGTATTCCTTCTGTATCTGTCTCTGTGTCCCCCCAGCCTACTGTACCCTCTCCTCTTGTGTCAGAACCTTCCAAGTCTGTGCCCCCCGAGTCAGTTCCCCCCCAGGAGTCTACCCCTCCTAAGTCTGATTCAAAGGGAGCATCCCCCCCACCAGGAGTGGTAGTGGGTACTAAAAAGGTCGCTTCTTCCTCTCTAAAGGAGTCTTCTGTAAAGACTCCAAAGAAAAAAAACAGGAGATGAGGGCATCTCTGAAGCTGACCTGCAGTACCTGAAGGAGAGAAGGAAGGTTGGGAAGCGGAAGAAGCAGGTGGTGAGGACGGAACAGGCTCCAGTGCCTGTCTCCAACCGTTATAGGTCCTCTAATTGGGATATCTCTTCATCTGGAGCTTCTTCGGAGCGAAGTTCTGATTCCGAAATGGAGTTTGAGGCGGCCTCAAGAAAGAGAGAGGCATCTGGTGATGAGCAGCAGAGGGGAGCTAAGAAGCAATCCACCCAATAACCCAAATGGCGGTTCCCCCTCCGTTAAAAGTGGTGACAATAAATGTCGCCAGCATTAAGTCAGTAAGAGCTCGTTCTATGGCCTTCTTTTTGTTCAGCCAATTAGATGCTGAAATTTTATTTTTGCAAGAGACTAGGCTCACCTCCTTGGCAGATATTCATATGGCCAAGAGAGAGTGGAGGTATGGTCCATCTTACTGGTCTCTTGCGGCCGAGCCTTACGGCGGTGTGGCGGTGTTGTTTAAAACCGGCATGGTAACTGTCCGGCGGGTTATTGAGGTGGAGATTGGGAGATGTATGGTCTTAGACGTCCTTGTGGGAGGGCAGGACCTGCGCCTAATTAATGTTTATGGGCCGCACACAAAGTGGGACAGGAAATGCCTTTTTACAAGGATCAAGCCATTTCTTTTTACATCCGGGCAAGTGGTCTTTGGAGGTGACTTTAATACAGTAACTAGGCCCAAGGACAGGAAGGACTTCAAGGACAGGCTGGGATATGATAGCGTTTTTTTAAATAGTATGGTTAGGGATGCTGGTCTTGTGGATGTGCACATTAAGCACCTCCCGGATGACACCGGGTTCACCTTTCATCGAGGTAATAGTCAGAGTAGAATAGATAGGTTTTTTTTTTAAGGAGCCCTCTGCTTTCTCACCCCCAGTGGTGCAGGCAGTAGAGTTCTCTGATCACTGTATGCTATCTGTGGTCCTGAATGCTTCAGACGCCCCTCAGAGGGGTAAGGGCATCTGGAGATTGAATTTGACTCTACTCAAGGAAGAACATGTTAGACAATCCTTTGAGGAATTCTTTCAGGCACAGGTGACCATCCTGGACTTTTGTAGCAGCAAGGCTGAGTGGTGGGAGCTGACCAAAAAGAGGATCGCTGGATTCTTCAGGGGCCTAGCCAATAGAAAACAGTTTAATAAATACATGACCTACCAACGTTTACGGAGGAAGCTGGATATTCTTGTCTCGAGAGGAGGAGATCCTGGGGAAATCTCCGAAGTGAAACTCCTTCTCAGCTAGTGTCAATATGACCGGCATGCCTCTTTGGTTCTGGAGAGGGACTATGGGAAGTACCACTCGCCTGACCCTTACCAGAACTGCAAACAAGGTGTAGCAGTTAAAACGGTCGTTGGCCTTAAGGACAGTACAGGTTCCTTGACAAAGTCCAGGTCAGGGATCCTAGAGGTCGTGAGGTCCTTTTATGCTGACCTTCTTGGGAGGAAAGGGCTTGACCATGACAAGATGGAAAGCTTTTTGGACTCTACTCCAGGTCTAAATGATGAAGATGTCCCATTGATGAATTTGACAGAGGAGATCACAGTTGAAGAGGTGATGAGGGCAATTGAACAGCTTGCCATCAAAAAGTCACCTGGACCGGATGGCTTGATGGCTGAGTTTTACAAAGCTTTTAAGTCTATTCTGGCCCCACATTTGGTAGAGGTTTTTAACAGTTGCCTTGCTGAGGGGGTACTTCCCCCTTCCATGAGGCACTCAGCTGTGATTCTTCTTTCAAAGGGTAAAGATCCTTCGATGATTGAGAATTGGCGCCCCATCAGCCTTCTTAATGTTGATAGAAAGATACTGGCAAAGATCATTTTCTGGCGCCTATCGTCAGTAGCAGAGTCTTTGCTTTCTCGCCATCAGCACTGTTCGGTCCAGGGTAGGTGCACCTTCACAGCAGTTTTAGCTGTCCGGGAGGCCTTGGAGCGGTGCAGGGCTGCAGGCTGGGGAAAGTATTTGCTGACATTGGATCAGGCAAAAGCTTTTGATCGTGTTAACCATGAGTACTTGTGGTTGCTCCTTAGTAAGTACGGTCTGCCGGGTGGTTTTGGCGATTGGTTAAAAGTCTTGTATAAGGGGGCAGAAAGCTTTCCTCTTGTTAATGGTTGGGTTGGGCAGTCCTTTGAGGTTGGCTCTGGGGTGCGCCAGGGTTTTCCCCTGAGTCCCCTGCTCTATGTGTTTGCAATCAACCCCTTCATCAGGAGGCTAGAGAGCAGCATGTTGTGTGGGGTGCCAGTGGGGCTCCCGGGTGAGCCGCCTTTGAGGGTTGTTGCCTATGCGGACGATGTGTCTGTGATTGTCACTGGGGCGGATGAAGCAGAGGAGGTGGTCTCTCTGACATCACGGTATTCTGAAGCATCAGGCTCCAAGATCAATCAGGAAAAGAGTGAAGTTTTCTGGATGGGAAAGGAAGGTGAGGGTTTTGATCTCCCGGACACCTTTCCAGTGCCCCAGGAAAGAATTAAGATTCTAGGCATTGAATTTGGACCCGGCGATTATGGCCTCAAAAACTGGGAAGGCAGACTGGAAATTGCCAATACTAAGGTGGTCAGCTGGAAGAGATGGACGTTATCTATGAGGGAAAGGGTTGATCTGATTAAGACTTACCTGATTCCGATCTTCTTGTATGTCAGCTTTGTCTGCATCTTGCCAGTGTCTCTCTATGCTAGGGTCAGAAGTGTGTTCTTCCAGATGTTGTGGGGGAACAGACTGAACCCCATCAAGAGGAATGTCACCTATCTATCCAGGAGGGAGGGTGGCTTAGGTATGGTCAACCCAGTTCTTTTCTTTTCACTGCTTTTTCTCAAGTTTAATATTGGTAATATGCTTGCAGTGGAACCTCCTGGATGGGCAGGCATATTTAGATCTTGGTTTAGGCCTTTTCTACGACTTTGGGAAGAAGGTGGCCAAGTGAAGAATCTCAGGGGTCATCGTGGTCAGCTACCAGCCTATGTCGCTCCGTGCCTGAAGTTACTACGGCAGTGGCGATTGTCGGCTGAAGATCTCAGATCGGTTCCGAGGAAAGTCCTTATGAGTCGAGTCTTGAGCGAAGTCTTTCATGACCCACAGGCCTTAAGGGATTGCCCAGGCCCAGTTTTGAGGGCAGGGTTAAGACTTATTAATTTGGACAGAGTACCTCCTAAATTCAGGGATCTGGCCTGGATGTGCTTCCATGGGAGGCTCTATGTTCGGGGCAATTTGAAATTCCGCAGTGGGATGGATCGTAGCTGTCCTCGGGAGGAGTGTGCAGGTGAGGAGGAGACTATGGACCATTTTCTGCTTCATTGCCCTTTTAACATAGAGGTGTACAAACAGGTGGGGTGGGCCCTCGGTGTCCCTTTCCTCTCCAGGCTGGGTTATGCTGAGTGGGTGTATGGAGCATTCAATACTGGTGGGGTTTTTTGTTTAGATACACTTTTTCTAGTTAGCATAGTAGTCCGTTATTTCACTTGGAACGCACGGTGTCAGGTCTGCATTCGGCGTAAAATCCTTCCTGTTCAGGTGGTGGTGTATGACATTTTGCATGAGGTGGAGAAGATTCGGGTACTTGAGAGAGACAAGCGGAGTCAGGGGGCTTGGTTGAAGGCGTGGAGGGGTTTCAAGCCTCCCTGACTGCCAGGAGTCTCTTTCCCGGGTGTGGCTGTCTGTCTCTTTTCACCCTAGATTATTTTTTGGATTAATTTTTGATAAATGGCTGCGTACATAGGTGATGGGTTGTGCCTCTTAGGCCCTCTCTGCTGCTTTATGTAAATAATTTTGGTAGTGGATTATGTATATATTGTATATATTCTGAACATGGATATGTATTCCTTGGATTTCTGTTGAAGTTTTGTACTATGGTTTTGTTTTTTACTTTTGTATAAAATTGGTTGCTTGATTCTTTTTAATAAAAGATCAATAGTGCCCCATCATTGGTGTCAGTGGAGGGAATAGTTTATATCTACTTTAAAGAGGAAGTAAACACTGATGGCTTTTACTTCTTCTTTTGTTCCCTGCAAAGTAAAGCATAATGGGCTAGTATACATTGCCTACTAGCCCATTATGTGGCACTTACCTGCAAACAATGCTGTCACCGCTGGTGGCCGCATTCATCTTCGCCCCTCTTCCTTCCGAGGCCACAGACTCCGGATCTGTGACTGGCCAGAGCCACGTGACGTCACTCCCGCGCATGTGCATGGGAGCCTCCAGTCACAGAGGGCTGTTTCTTCACAGCAGATGCGCCAATGACATCATCAGCGCGCTACAAAGGTAAATATCTCCTAAATGGCGCACGTTTAGGAGATATTTACAGTACCTATAGGTAAGCCTTATTCTAGGCTTCCCTATAGGTACAAGTTCCTCATGGAGGTTTACAAGCACTTTAGGTAATGCCCACATGTGACACTGACCTACCAGAACTGAAATCCAATGAATGATAGGGGCGGACCAAAGACAGTCAGGCCGAGGAGAAAACTGCTGGATGATGCTGGATGTCCTCCAGCCAGGAAACAAGATGACTTGTTGCAGCTTCTAACGCACACTGTGAGGGCACACTCAATGGCACGGTCCCTGGGTTCCAAGTGTGACATCACCCCGTGCCAAAGAAGCTGGGTGAAAACTGGGACCCAGAAAAAGATGGTGGCCTCGGTATGGGACGGAGACTCTTGAAGGAAAGGTAAATTTAGCTCTGCTTAACTACTTGTGGACATTTATGGCGATGGGGCGGCCGATCTGCGCCAGATCACGTACATGTATGTGATCTGCAGTTTGCGGGTAGGGAGAGCGCAGCCAATGATTTATGGCCAGGACCTGCTGATCAGCTTAGCAAATCACAGTACAGAGCCCTGTGTTCAGGAACAACACAGAGCTCTGTACACAGAGCAGAGATTATACATAGTTAGGCACACAGTTCACCCTTTCATTGCCCCTAGATGTTAACCCCTTTCCCAGCCAGCGTCATTAGTACAGTGACAGTGTATATTATTAAAGAAGAAAGGTTATCACCCCTCCAATGCGGGACATATTTCTCTATAGCTATAACTTGGAGAAGTGAACTATTTCAATTATGACATAGACGAAAATGCTTAGACACACTATGACCTATGAATCAGCTTTTAATATCGCCTATTCTAATATTGAGGGCCCTAGTGGTCCTGCCTACATACTGTAAGCCACATTTTTGGGATTTTTTGTTTTCGATTAATTCAGTTTTTTTTTGGTTTTATTTTTTACATATCACATGGACTATATGTTTTGATACATCATTTAATTTTTCGCATTGCTATGTTCTAGAGAATTTGTTTACAGCAATATTCATCACTATTTTCAGCGGTTTTGCGCATCTTTTTCTTCTTTAATATTTGCCTTAGGTTTTAGTATATGACCTATAGGAGGTGCAGCATTTGATTACGCTATATTTAGTCACATCACCTGTGCACTTATATATATTTTTTATATATACATTTTTCATTATTTGGTGGTTAGCGCAAATATCCCCTTCTTTTTAGTGTATATTATTAGCACCGATCACTGTATTAGTGTCACTGGCGATGTCAGTTCCCACACAGTGTCAGATTTTCCGCCACACTATCACAGTCCCATTTTAAGTCGCTGATCACCGCTATTACTAGTATACAAAAAAAAAAGTAAATAAAGATTCCAGTATAAATCCCATAGTTTGTAGACACTATGACTTTTACACAAACCAATCAATATACGCTTATTGGGATTTTTTTTTTACTCAAAAATATGTAGCAGAATACATTTTGGTTTAAATTTATGAAGAAATGTGTTTTTTTCCCCTTTTACTTTTTTTTAATTTTTTTTTTATTGGCTATGTTTTATAGCAGAAAGTTTTTTTCAAAATTGCCGGCCTTGCTTTGTTTATAGCGCAAAAAATGAAAAACCGCAGAGGTGATCAAATACCACTAGAGTTGCATGACGGCGCAATTGCCAGATAAAGTAGCACAGTGCTAGATAGCAAACAAATGGCCTGGTCATGGGGGTAAAATCTTCTGGAGGTCAGGTGGTAAGGCTGCATTCACGTGTTCCCCGCTCGCGAATTTGGTTGACCGGTTTGCAGGCAATTCTGTGCGTCACATTCATTTCATAGGCTGCCCTATGAGCGCTTGTTGCCTGAAAAGAAGCTCACGCTCCGTTTTGGAACGATCGTGGAAGAATCGCATCGCGTTTGGGGTGACATTAGGGTACTTTCACACTGGTGCAGGGGTCCGTTAGCGGTAAAGCGCTGCTACTTTTAGCGGCGCTTTACTGCCATTTTAGTGGCGCTTTGAAACCCCGCTGGCAGCTGAATAAAGGGTTAAAAGTGCCCGTGTTGTGGCGCTTTGGAAGCACTGCCCATTCATTTCAATGGGCAGGGGCGGTGAAAACACGGCTCCAAAGAAGCTGCCTGCAGGACTTTTTTTCCCCGTCCCGCAGGCGCACCGCCCCAGTGTGGAAGCAGAGAGAGGCACCTCAGTGTGAAAGGGGTCTTACAGACTAATGGCACCCAAAAGCGTGTCACACGTTTTGCCACGATTTGGGACCTTGAGTTACAATCTCAGCGATTCCGCCTGCGATCCCAATTCGTGAGATGTGAACGGGGGAGACTTAATGATTGTAAGGTAGGCTGCGCTCAGATCGCTTTTGACAGGCAGTAAGGCGGCAACAGCCTGCCAATCGATTGCCTGTTTTAACCCTGTAAATGGCGCACCACCACGTTGCAAATACATGTGGTTGCGGTGCTGCTTTTGCTACTGAGGGGGGTAATTTTTGTATCCAGACAAATACTAAGACCAGAGCAGACACAATCTGGGGGGAGCTGTTCATGACAACCTATCAGCTTCTTTCTTTCATTTTCAAAGCTTAACTGAGAAAGCTGAAGATAGAATGTGATTGGTTGCCAGGCTCCAGATTTCCTATACCCCCTCCCCCTTAGATTATCTATCCAGATCTGTGCACCAGATCAAGACATGTGTCTGAGTCCACCAATAGATAACTGGCAGAGATAGTCATTGGTCACATGACTGCCTAATAATCACCTTTATAGAGACTACAGGGGTCCCTACCAACCAATCACAACTGCTATTCCATTGATCGCTACAATCTGATTGGTCCCTGCACCGTGCAGCTCATCTCCCCCCCAGGGATCGGTGTAAGTATCGAAGTATACACAGCACGGAGCCCCCAGCACTGTACATGTGATTCCGGCCCCTGTGTACACCGTCCCCGGTCCCCGCTCCCCACCATTACCTGCACTGTGCCCGGCTCTGTCTCTTCCTCTATGCAGCTCTGTCAGGGGGCGGGGCTTCCTACAGCGGGGAACACGGGACAAACACAACTTACCCGGGGAAAGGGAGGAGAGGCCGAGGAAGATGAAAACTCCTATTATTTCTCTAGGAAATGGTCATGGTTGGCCATAACAAATCCAACCCTTCACAGATCAGCTGTGCATGATAGCTGAGAGAGAAATACAGCAACATACAGAGCCTTCCAGGTGTAAAAAGAACCCCATAGATCCTTCCAGGTGTACAAAGCACCCCATAGATCCTTCCAGGTGTACAAAGCACCCCATAGATCCTTCCAGGTGTACAAAGCACCCCATAGAACCTTCCAGGTTTACAAATCACCCCATAGAGCCTTCCAGGTGTAGAAAGAACCCCATAGAGCTTTCTAGGTGTACAAAGCACCCCGAAGAGCCTTCCAGGTGTACAAAGCACCCCATAGAACCTCCCAGGCGTTTAGAGGACTTCATAGAGCCTTCCAGGTGTATAAAGAACTTCACAGAACCTTCCAGGTGTATGGAGAACCACAGAGCCTTCCAGGTGTATAGAGGACTTCATAGAGCCCTCCAGGTGTATCAAGAACCTTATAGAGCCTTTCATAGAGAACCACAGAGCCTTCCAGCTGTATAGAGGACGTCATAGAGCCTTCCAGGTGTATAGCTAACCTCATATAGCCTTCTGTGTGTATAGAAAACATCATAGAGCATTTTAGATGTATAGAGGTCTTCATATAGCCTTCCAGGTGTATAGAGAACCTCATAGGGCCTTCCAGGTGTATAATGAACATCATAGAGCCTTCCAGGTGTATAGAGAACCTCATAGGGCCTTCCAGGTGTATAGAGAACTTCATAGAGCCTTCCAGGTGTATAGAGAACCTCATAGAACCTTCCAGGTGTATAGAGGACTTCATAGAGCCTTCCATTTATATAGAGAACCTCATAGAGCCTTACAAGTGTATAGAGAACCACAATGCACTCCAGGTGTATATAGAACTTCATAGAGCCTTCCATGTGTATAGAGAACCTCATAGAGCCTTCCAGGTGTTTAGAGAACCTCAGAGCCTTCCAGGTGTATAGAGGACTTTATAGCGCCTTCCAGGTGTATAGAGAACCTTATAGAGCCAGCCAGGTGTATAAAGAACCATGAAGCCTGCCAGGTGTATAGAGAACCATGGAGCCTTCCAGGTGTAAAGCACCTCATAGAGCCTACCAAGTATATAGAGAACCACAGAGCCTTCCAGGTGTACAGAGGACCTCTTAGAGCAGTGGTTCTCAACCTGGGGGTCGGGACCCCCTCGGGGGTCGAATGACGATTTGCTAGGGGTCACCAAATCCTGGGCTGTTCCTGAGGCTCTCCCAGCCTTTTCCTGGCTACCCAGCTGGCCTGTTCATGGAGCCTGCGGACGCCCATTCAGTTCACGGCATGGCTGGGGGGCAGAGATTAGAGTTCAGCTGACTGGTGAGGCATGTGAAGTGGGAGGGGCTGAAGGAGACCCTATCTCCTGATTTCGGCATAGGGGTTACTGCTGCGAGACACCACAAAGTCGGAGACACAGTGAAGCCAGAGACACAGTGAGTAACACTACCTGTGATTATAGTTGCCATTAAAAGTCCCCACTACAGTTCTCAGATCAGTAGATGACCTTGATCAAGAGCACCTAAGTTTGCTGATCAGAACTTCCCCAGCACTGCGACTGATCCCACCCCCCACCAGTACTGCCACTCATCCCATTCCCCCCACCCCCCCACCAAAGAGTAAGAGAAGGAATAAAAATAGAGAATACATGGAAGGGAGAGGAAAAGAGGGGGAGGAACAAAGGAAAAGGGAGAGAAAGAAAAAGAGAAAGAACAAGAAAGACGGCTAGAGAGAGGGATAGGGAAAAAAAAACAAGAAATTAGGCTAGAGAGAGATAAAAGGGAAAGAAAGGAGAACAAATGAAAAGAGTGGTACATCCACAATGTACCATAAGGGGTTTTAATACTGTACAAGTAAAAGGGACTCAGGGAGTGCTAAATATCCTAATGGGTTAGGTGCGCAAATTACTTGTCTTGCCTTCGGTGCTGACAATCCACGCTACGTAAATAATTTTACTGTTAGGGGTCCCCACAACTTGGATAATTTTATCAAGGGGTCACGGCACTAGGAGGGTTGAGAACCACTGTCTTAGAGCCTGCCAGATGTATAGAGAACCATGGAGCCTTCCAAGTGTATATAGAACCTGCCAGGTGTATGAAGAACCTCATAGAACATGCCAGGTGTATAGAGAACCTCATAGAATATTCCAGGTATATAGAGGATCTCATAGAGCCTCCCAGGTGTATGGAGCAGTGTTTTTTTCAACTCCAGTCCTTAAGGTGTCCCAACAGGTCATGTTTTCAGGCTCTCCATTATTTTGCACAGGTGATTTGATCTTTTTTACTGCCCTAGTAATTACCACAGCTGTTTCATCTGAGGGAAATCCTGAAAACATGACCTGTTAGGGCGCCTTGAGGACTGGAGTTGAGAAACAGTGGTATAGAGAACCACAGAGCCTGCCAAGTGTATAGAGGACCTCGTACAGCCAGCCAGGTGTATAGAAAACAATGGAGCCTTCTAGGTGTATAGAGAACCATAGAGCTTTCCAGGTGTATTAAAAACCATGGAGCCTTCCAGGTGTATAGAGAACTTAATAGAGTCTGCCAGGTGCATAGAGGACCTTATAGAGCCAGCCAGGTGTATAAAGAACTATGGAGCCTGCCAGGTGTATAGAGAACCATGGAGCCTTCCAGGTATATAGAGAACCATGGTGCCTGCCGGGTGTATAGAGTACCTCATAGAGCCTTCCACGTGTATAGAGGACTTCATAGAGCCTTCCAGGTGTATAGAGGACTTCATAGAGCCTTCCAGGTGTATAGAGGACTTCATGGAGCCTTCCAGGTGTATAGAGAACCACAGAGCCTGCCAAGTGTATAGAAACCCTCATAGAGCCTTCCAGAAGTATAGAGAACCTCTTAGAGCCTTCCAGCTGTATAAAGAACCTTTTAGAACCTGTCAGGTGTATAGAGAACCTCTTAGAGCCTTCCAGGTGTATAGAGAACCACAGAGCCTGCCAAGTGTATAGAGGACCTCATAGAGCCAGCCAGGTGTATAGAAAACGATGAAGCCTTCCAGGTGCGTGGAGAACCATGGAGCCTTCCAGGTGTATAGAGAACCATAGAGCCTTCCACGTGTATAGAGAACTTCATAGAGCATGCCAGGTGCATAGAGGACCTTATAGAGCCAGCCAGGTGTATAAATAACCATGAAGCCTTCCAGGTGTATAGATAACCTCATAGAGCCTTCCAGGTGTATAGAGAACCTCATAGAGCCTTCCAGTTGTATAGAGAACCTCTTAGAGCCTTCCAGTTGTATAAAGAACCTCATAGAACATGCCAGGTGTATAGAGAACCTCATAGAACCTGCCAGGTGTATAGAGAACCTCATAGAACCTGCCAGGTGTATAGAGAACCTCTTAGAGCCTTCTAGGTGCATAGAGAACCACAGAGTCTGCCAAGTTTATAGAGGACCTCATAGAGCCTTCCAGGGGTATAGGGAACCACAGAGCTTGTCAAGTGTATAGAGTACCTCGTAGAGCCAGCCAGGTGTATAGAAAACAATGGGGCCTTCCAGGTGTATAGAGAACCATGGAGCCTACCAGGTGTATAAAGAACCATAGAGCCTTCCAGGTGTATAGAGAACTTCATAGAGCATGCCAGGTGCATAGAGGACCTTATAGAGCTAGCCAGGTGCATAGAGGACCTTATAGAGCCAGCCAGGTGTATAAAGAACCATGAAGCCTGTCAGGTGTATAGAGAACATCATAGAGCAAGCCAGGTGTATAGAGAACCATGGAGCCTTCCAGGTGTAGAGCACCTCATAGAGCCTACCAAGTATATAGATCAGTGGTTCTCAACTCCAGTCCTCAGGACCCACCAACAGGCCAGATTTTAAGTATTACCTTGGGGAGATGCAGACTAAAATACTGCAATCACTGAGCAGCAAATTATATCACCTGTGATGTATTTTGGTTATCTTGCAAACCTGGCCTGTTAGTGGGTCCTGAGGACAGGAGTTGAGAACCACTGATATAGATGGAGCCTTCCGAGTGTATATAGAACCTGCCAGATGTATAAAGAACCTCATAGAACATGCCAGGTGTATAGAGAACCTCATAGAACCTGCCAGGTGTATAGAGGATCTCATAGAGCCTTCCAGGTGTATAGACCAGTGTTTCTCAACTCCAGTCCTTAAGGCATCCCAACAGGTCATGTTTCAGGCCCTCCATTATTTTGCACAGGTGATTTGATCAGTTTTACTGCCTTAGTGATTACCACAGCTGTTTCATCTGAGGGAAATCCTGAAAACATGACCTGTTAGGGCGCCTTGAGGACTGGAGTTGAGAAACACTGGTATAGAGAACCACAGAGCCTGCCAAGTGTATAGAGGACCTCGTATAGCCAGCCAGGTGAAAAAAAAACAATGGAGCCTTCCAGGTGTATAAAGAACCATAGAGCTTTCCAGGTGTATGAAGATCCATGGAGCCTTCCAGGTGTATAGAGAACTTAATAGAGTCTGCCAGGTGCATAGGGGACCTTATAGAGCCAGCCAGGTGTATAAAGAACTATGGAGCCTGCCAGGTGTATAGAGAACCATGGAGCCTTCCAGGTATATAGAGAACCATGGTGCCTGCTGGGTGTATAGAGGACCTCATAGAGCCTTCCACGTGTATAGAGGACTTCATAGAGCCTTCCATGTGTATAGAGGATTTCATAGAGCCTTCCAGGTGTATAGAGGACTTCATAGATCCTTCCAGGTGTATAGAGGACTTCATAGAGCCTTCCAGGTGTATAGAGAACCATGGTGCCTGCCAGGTGTATAGAGAACCATGGAGCCTGCCAGGTGTATAGAGAACCATGGAGCTTGCCAGGTGTATAGAGAACCATGGAGCCTGCCTGGTGTATAGAGGACCTCACAGAGCCTGCCAGGTGTATAGAGAACCTCACAGAGCCTTCCACGTGTATAGAGGACTTCGTGGAGCCTTTCAGGTGTATAGAGGACTTCATGGAGCCTTCTAGGTGTATAGAGAACCATGGTGCCTCCCAGGTGTATAGAGAACCATGGAGCCTGCCAGGTGTATAGAGAACCATGGAGCCTGCCAGGTGTATAGAGGACCTCACAGAGCCTGCCAGGTGTATAGAGAACCATGGAGCCTGCCAGATGTATAGAGAACCTCATAGAGCCTTTCAGGTGAATAGAGACCCTCATAGAGCCTTCCAGATGTATAGAGAACCTCTTAGAGTCTTCCAGCTGTATAAAGAACCTTTTAGAACCTGTCAGGTGTATAGAGAACCCTATAGAACCTGCCAGGTGCATAGAGAACCACATAGTCTTCCAAGTGTATAGAGGACCTCATAGAGCCTTCCAGGGGTATAGAGAACCAGAGCTTGTCAAGTGTATAGAGGACCTCGTAGAGCCAGGTGTATAGAAAACAATGGGGCCTTCCAGGTGTATAAAGAACCATGAAGCCTGCCAGGTGTATAGAGAACATCATAGAGCCAGCCAGGTGTATAGAGAACCATGGAGCCTTCCGGGTGTAGAGCACCTCATAGAGCCTACCAAGTATATAGAAAACCACAGAGCCTTCCAGGTGTACAGAGGACCTCTTAGAGCCTGCCAAATGTATAGAGAACCATGGAGCCTTCCAAGTGTATATAGAACCTGCCAGGTGTATAAAGAACCCCATAGAACATGCCAGGTGTATAGAGAACCTCATAGAACCTGCCAGGTGTATAGAGGATCTCATAGAGCCTTCCAGGTGTATAGAGCAATGTTTCTCAACTCCAGTCCTTAAGGTGTCCCAACAGGTCATGTTTTCAGGCTCTCCAGTATTTTGCACAGGTGATTTGATCAGTTGTATTGCCTTAGTAATTACCACAGCTGTTTCATCTGAGGGAAATCCTGAAAACATGGCCTGTTAGGGCGCCTTGAGGACTGGAGTTGAAAAACACTGGTATAGAGAACCACACAGCCAGCCAGGTGTATAGAAAACAATGGAGCCTTCCAGGTGTATAGAGAACCATAGAGCTTTCCAGGTGTATTAGGAACCATGGAGCCTTCCAGGTGTATAGAGAACTTAATAGAGTCTGCCAGGTGCATAGAGGACCTTATAGAGCCAGCCAGGTGTGTAAAGAACTATGGAGCCTGCCAGGTGTATAGAGAACCATGGAGCCTTCCAGGTATTTAAAGAACCATGGTGCCTGCTGGGTGTATAGAGGACCTCATAGAGCCTTTCAGGTGTATAGAGGACTTCATAGAGCCTTCCAGGTGTATAGAGGACTTCATAGAGCCTTCCAGGTGTATAGAGGACTTCATAGAGCCTTCCAGGTGTATAGAGAACCATGGTGCCTGCCAGGTGTATAGAGAAACATGGAGCCTGCCAGGTGTATAGAGAAACATGGAGCCTGCCAGGTGTATAGAGAACCATGGAGCCTGCCTGGTGTATAGAGGACCTCACAGAGCCTGCCAGGTGTATAGAGAACAATGGAGCCTGCCAGGTGTATAGAGAACCTCACAGAGCCTTCCAGCTGTATACATGACTTCATAGAGCCTTCCAGGTGTATAGAGAACCTCACAGAGCCTTCCAGGTGTATGGATGACTTCATAGAGCCTTCCAGGTGTATAGAGAACCATAGAGCTTTCTGGGTGTATGAAGAACCATGGAGCCTTCCAGGTGTATAGAGAACCTAATAGAGCCTGCCAGGTGCATAGAGGACCTTATAGAGTCAGCCAGGTGTATAAAGAACTATGGAGCCTGCCAGGTGTATAGAGAACCATGGAGCCTTCCAGGTATATAGAGAACCATGGTGCCTACCGGGTGTATAGAGGACCTCAAAGAGCCTTCCACATGTATAGAGGACTTCATAGAGCCTTCCAGGTGTATAGAGGACTTCATAGAGCATTCCAGGTGTATAGAGGACTTCATGGACCCTTCTAGGTGTATAGAGAACCATGGTGCCTGCCAGGTGTATAGAGAACCATGGAGCCTGCCAGGTGTATAGAGAACCTTACAGAGCCTTCCAGGTGTATAGATGACTTCATAGAGCCTTCCAGGTGTATAGAGGACCTCATAGAGCCTTCCAGGTGTATAGAGACCCTCATAGAGCCTTCCAGATGTATAGAGAACCTCTTAGAGCCTTCCAGCTGTAAAAAGAACCTTTTAGAACCTGTCAGGTGTATAGAGAACCGCATAGAACATGCCAGGTGTATAGAGAACCTCTTAGGGGAGCACAGGTGCGAAGCTGCTGAGCAGTCATGAATGCTTAGAGCTCCGCTGTCACCGGGACGAAAACAGCCTTCTATCGACAAGTCACGGTCGAATACCGCATTAATACGGTAACCCACTTATTACTGAGACTACAGGGCACAACTACATATAATGTTTAGCGGGAAAAAGACAAAACTTAAACAGCCAGCAGGCAAAGAAAAGCTGACAAGAAACGCTCCTAATATGACAGCAGCACAATCTTCCCGCTCTGCATTACCTCAGAGACAGTCACAAAGGGGGAACTCTACATATTTTTCCTCACAACTTGCTGACTCTGACCTTGATTATGGATTAACACCAATATCTCTACAGAATATTCCTAATAACTCGGATATTCTTAGTCAGTTTGAACGTGTTTTACAAAAAGCCCTCCAAAATACCTCAGACACAATAACAGAAAAACTGACAAGGGAAATTCGTGAGGTAGGGCGCCGCACATCTATCTTAGAACACAAAATGGAGGATATAAATGATATCACTAATACTCATACTGACGAGCTAGAAGCCTTGAAAGAAGAAAATTTTACTCTACACACACGTCTGGAAGATTTCGAAAACAAAGCGAGGAGATCCAACCTGCGACTGCGTGGTATACCTGAAACTATAATAGATCTTCAATCAATCATTACAGCGCTTTTTCAGGAGTTAGCCCCATCAATCCCCATTGAACGATTGGAGATGGACAGAATTCATAGAACTTTGGCCCCTAAAAAATAAGATGGTCCCCCCAGGGACATTGTAATAAAATTACACTATTTTAGAACAAAGGAACAACTGATGGAAGCGGCACGTAATAAAGATACATTAATGTTTCAAGGCCATCGCTACCAAGTATTCCAAGATCTCTCGCAGCAAACTCTCTACAGAAGAAAAGAGATGAAACCTCACCTACAAATACTCCAATACCACCACATCCCCTATCGTTGGAGTTTTCCATTTGCCCTGCGATTCACCTATAAAGGTACAGCATATACCTGCAAGAAATTGGACGACCTACTGACTGCGATCCAGGAGCTTCGTTTGTCAATTCCAGATAATTCGACTGGAAGCTCCAAACGCAGAGCATCATCAAACTCACCCAAGGCTCAGCAAGACAACCCAACTCAACTAGCTCACTCCAGTACCAGTAAAATGAGTCGTTTTGCATCACCACCTCCTAATTCCGAAGATCAAATGGACTGAAAGCCACTACGATTCTTTTATTTCATTGAAACCTTTTACCTAGTGTTACTATTATAACGGTAACCAATTTCAGGTAGATTCAGAGTAGGGATCGAATAATCCTTCCTCTGTCTTTACCTTTAGCCTTATAATTTCATTTAAGCAGAAGTTAATCAATCTTTTGTAAAATAATAATTGTTACCAAACTTTATTACTCCAATATCATTCTTTAGGTTTAGTTTAGTAAATGCAATGCCCTTTTTTATAAGTGCATGATGTAATGCAAAGTTATAGAAACATATCTCTATTACATTATCCTAATAATAGTGATTATATTATTAGTGACTTGTATTATTTTATTATTGTTTGTATAGCCTTTGAGGAGGCTGCCTTTGTCCCGGAGACAATCCACTGAGCCTCTCAATAGATCCTCGAGTAGCCGGACTTACTGACCGGACTCTCTTTGGACCATTTGTACCCACCGGTTGGTGATATTTCACCACCCCTTGGATACTAGCTCCATATAGGAGCTATTTTCCTCTTTATTTAAAAACAACTTCTCATCTACTGCTCTAAAACAGGAATTTTACTTATTCTACTTCTCATATTCATCCCCTTTTATTCTTTTTACCCATCCTTTCCTGCCCCCCCCCCCCCCTTTTTTTTTTTCTTTTTTTTTGTTTTTTTATTGTGTTTTTTTTTTTTTTTTTGTTTTTTCTCGCCCCTCCAGAGTATAACCTTCTTGGATACTATCACATTAAGAATTTATTATAATCCCTAATACCTTTATTCAAAAATGTCTTTAAATGTACTAACACTTAATGTCCAGGGTCTCAACTCCCCACCAAAACGAACAAAAGCCTTTCATTCCTTTTCTTCACTTTCTGCACATGTAATATGTCTGCAGGAAACACACTTCTCTACACAGTCTTCCCCTAAATTTATAAGTCGCCAATACCCACAAGTCTATATGGCCTCGGCCACTACAAAACAAAGAGGAGTGCTGATTGCATTTCATAACACAACCCCCTTCACTTTACATAGAGAAATAAAAGATCCTGAGGGTCGCTATATAATCCTTACAGGTCTCCTGTTAGATAATGAAATAACTATAGTTTCTTACTATGCTCCCAACAGAAATCCTCTTTCATTCCTCTAACACTTGTTCTCAGTAGTTGAATCTCATAAAAAAGGTACCCTCATGATGTGTGGAGACTCAAATCAAGTTTTATACCCAATTTTAGACAAATCCCCATCACCACTACAACCTCAACGCCTTAATTTCAGACAACTCCTTGAACAACATTCTCTTATTGACTCTTGGCGTGAACAAAACCCTAGAAGAAAACAATACACTTACTATTCCCATCCCCACAAAACATTTTCTCGTATAGACCACCAATTCGTCCACATTGGCACGTTACCACAAATACATAATTCCTTAATCATCCCATGCGCATGGTCAGACCACAATGCGGTCATGACGTTCTTCTCATCCTTGATCCCGAGGCCTAGCCATAGATCCTGGACTATAAATGATAATTTATTAGTTGACCCAACATACCGTCTAAAAATAGAAACAGCCATACAAGATTACATCGCTAATAATTTACCAACAGATACTAATCCACTGAATCTATGGGAAGCTCTTAAACCTTCCATTAGAGGTGTCTGTATCAGCCAGTCGTCTTACCGACGTAAATTGAAACAGCAAATGCAAAACAAATTAGAGGAAGCTTATTATAAAGCCTCTGAAATTTTCCAAAATTTGCCCTCTCAAACTACAAAGCTAGACTATGATAAAGCAAAGTTGGAGCTTGATCTTTTTTTAACAGACTCAGCTATACAGATTCTTCGCAAAACTAAACATACAATATATATGAAAGCTAATAAGCCAACCACATTCTTGGCATTAACTCTACGCAGAGCAGACCACATTCCGAAACCAATTCCGCTACAAATCACCAAAAACAATTTTTCTAGTAATCCACAGAAAATTATCAATGAGTTCCGTAGGAAACTCAAAGATTTATACCAAAATACACAAACATTCGACTCAACAAAATTAGACGCACTGTTATCTTCTATTCTTCTCCCAACCCTTTCTGTTACCCAACAAGAAACTTTAGATAAGCAGATATGGAAGTCATATCAGCAATAAAATCCCTAAAATTGCATAAACGCCCAGGCCCTGATGGATACTCAGCCACATTTTATAAACACTTTACTATACTACTAGCCCCACTTATGACAAATGCATTTAATTCTCTATTAGAAGGCTGTGCCTTTAACGCGGAATCCCTACTAGCTTCAATATCCATGATTCCAAAACCGCATGCAGATGACACGTCATGGTCCAATTACAGACCAATCACAATCCTTAATATAGACATAAAAATATTAGCAAAGATTCTATCTAATAGACTTAATCCAATTATTGGCACATTAATTCATAAAGACCAAACGGGTTTCATACCTTTCAGACAAGCAGGTGATAACATACGGCGTGCTAACCTACTGGCTCATATAGCCAGGTCTCGCAAAATCCCTGCCTGTTTCCTCTCTATCGATATACAAAAGGCATTTGACACTCTGTCATGGTCTTATCTTAAAGCCATTCTTCATAAATGGGGATTTGGTGAGCGGTTCCAGGGATGGATTTCCTCTCTTTATCATAATCCAAAAGCGTATATAACCTATTCAGGTTACCGCTCAGACCCCTTTAATATTGAAAGAGGAACCAGGCAGGGATGTCCATTATCCCCTCTTCTATTCTCCTTGGCTATTGAGCCCCTAGCTCAACTTATTAGATCCAATATAAATATAAAAGGACTTGAATTAGGTGGTCACCAACATAAGTTATGTTTATTTGCCGATGACGTCTTAGTATTTCTTACTTCGCCCCTACTATCAGCTCCAAACCTCATTGAAATTCTTACAAAATTCGGTAAAATATCTGGTCTTAAGATAAATCAGCAAAAATCAAAAGCCCTAAATATATCGTTATCACCTGATTTACAGAAACAGTTACAAGACTCCCTTCCATTTACATGGTCAACAACACATTTACCATATTTAGGGATCTCACTAACGGCTAATCCAGCTGACCTATACTCTGCAAATTATCCTCCCATGCTAACTCAATTATCAACCTTACTGAGAAAATGGTCTTCTTTACCGTTAGCATGGATGGGTAGAATCACAGTAGTAAAAATGTCCATATTGCCTAAAATCCTATACCTGTTCCGTGTACTTCCTATAAATGTTCCGGCTTATTTTTTCCGAATACTACAACGCAAATCAGCCCAATTTATTTGGGGCAAACTTAAACCATGATTACCACAAAATACACTACATATGGCCCGAACCTGTGGAGGTTTGGGTGTTCCAAATTTCTCAAAATACTATTATGCTTCTCAATTAGCACAAATTATTAAATACCATGCCACTAAAGAAATCCCTCTTTGGGTAACTATAGAATCGGTGGAATGTGATCCACTTTCTATATCAAATCTATTATGGCTTTCACCACCCCAACGACGTTCAATAACAAATCTAGTCACAAAACATAGCCTCTCAATATGGGATAGACTTAAATTCCGTTTTGGTCTCCAATCTCCACTAAACCCTCTCCTCTCCTTTCTAAACAACCCCTCCTTCTACCCAGCTTGGACTTTACCTTCCTCCTTTAAAGCTTGGATAAATGTGGGTCTTACACGAGTTCATCACTTCTACGACTCTGATAAACTTATTTCATTTCCTACAATAAGCAAGACACACAACATACCCAGTAATGAAACATTTAGATTCTTACAAATTAAAAACTTTTTATCCCAAAACATCCCCACAAACTTGACAACTCCAGAATATACTTCATTTGAACGATCATGTATGTCAGATCCACACAGACGAGGACTTATCTCTGACATATATGCTCAACTACTTTCACAAACAAATTCCTCTCCCTCGCCTTATACTACCAAATGGGAAGCTGATTTAAACCTTCCTCCAGACTCACTGGATTGGTCACAAATCTGGCAATCTACAAAATCAGCCACACCCAACATAGTTGCCCTAGAAACAAATTATAAAGTTCTTACCAGGTGGTATTTAGTGCCAGCACATATATCAAAATACCTTCCCCAATACCCCCCTCACTGTTTTCGCGGATGCAGCGACATTGGTACACATCTGCATATTTGGTGGACTTGTCCAATAGTCCAAACATATTGGTCAAAAATATTTCAAATTCTCTCTACAATGTTTGAAACCACATTACAACCGGATCCATTGGTAGCCCTCCTAAATAATAAGCCACGAAACATAACTCAACGTCAATTTAAACTTTTACTATATGTCACAACAGCTGCAAAACAATCGATAGCAAAAGCCTGGAAAACCAATAAGCTTTGTGACATATCTGTAAAACAACGTGTAACTCAAGCTATGATCCATGCTAAAATGGAGGCAATCATACTTGATAAACTGGACAAATTTGAATCTCTTTGGCTTCCATGGATAACACACATACTACCACCGGATTTGAACTATTCACTTCTTTTACCCTAATGAGATCTACGACCTTCACGGTCTATATTATTACATGTTCCCATAAATACTTAACACTCGCTTCTCTCTGAAGACCCCAAATTCCCTCCGTAACCATTTCAGATCCCACCATATATTCCCACTTATTAAATTTTATTTTTAGTGATGTATAATAAAAAATATGTCTTTATCTATTTCTTTTAAATTATTATTTGGTTAGGCAAACTATGTCTTTTTCGGATGCAAACTAACTATACCTTTGATGGGGATGCTTTGGAGGGACACCCATACACCCGGGATATGCCGGGCCAAATAGCCTGGACCTTGGCCCTGGTTGTTTGGGTGTCTCTCTAGGTCATCTCATTAATACCCAATTTATCTAATTTAGTTGCATTTTATGTCTCACTATTGTGACATATTGTATTTTTTTATATATATATATTTATCTACTTATTTAATTATTTTTCCAATTACAAAAGCTCTATTAATTGTTATAACCATATAATTCAGATATGTACACTGGATAATAGATTTTCTTACTGATTTCTACAAGATAACTTAAGTATTATTATTCTAAGTTATTATTGAGAAGTTCCTTTTCCTCATATTTTGTAACCTTACATAAATTTAAAACCAGTACTGTAAAATTGTATTGTTGTATTCTCAATAAATTATTTAAAAAGAGAACCTCTTAGAGCCTTCCAGGTGTATAGAGAACCACAGAGCCTCCCAAGTGTATAGAGGACCTCGTAGAGCCAGCCAGGTGTATAGAAAACAATGGAGCCTTCCAGGTGTATAGAGAACCATGGAGCCTTCCAGGTGTATAGAGAACTTCATAGAGCATGCCAGATGCATAGAGGATCTTATAGAGCCAGCCAGATGTATAAAGAACCATGAAGCCTGCCAGGTGTATAGAGAACATCATAGAGACAGTCAGGTTTATAGATAACCATGGAGCCTTCCAGGTGTAGAACACCTCATAGAGCCTACCAAGTATATAGAGAACCACAGAGCCTTCCAGGTGTACAGAGGACCTCTTAGAGCCTGCCAGATGTATAGAGAACCATGGAGCCACCCAAGTGTATATAGAACCTGCCAGGTGTATAAAGAACCTCATAGAACATGCCAGGTGTATAGAGAACCTCATAGAACCTTCCAGGTGTATAGAGCAATGTTTCTCAACTCCAGTCCTTAAGGCGTCCCAACAGGTCATGTTTTCAGGCTTTCCATTATTTTGCACAGGTGATTTTGATCAGTTTTACTGCCTTGGTAATTACCACAGCTGTTTCATCTGAGGGAAATCCTGAAAACATGACCTGTTAGGGCTCCTTGAGGACTGGAGTTGAGAAACACTGGTATAGAGAACCGCAGAGCCTGCCAAGTGTATAGAGGACCTCGTACAGCCAGCCAGGTGTATAGAAAACAATGGAGCCTTCCAGGTGTATAGAGAACTATAGAGCTTTGCAGGTGTATGCAGAACCATGGAGCCTTCCAGGTGTATAGAGAACTTAATAGAGCCTGCCAGGTGTATAAAGAACTATGGAGCCTGCCAGGTGTATAGAGAACATCATAGAGCTAACCAGGTGTATAGAGAACCATGGAGCCTGCCAGGTGTATAGAGGACCTCATAGAGCCTACCAAGTATGTAGAGAACCACAGAGGGCAGGGAGGATCATTGGGACTTTGTATGAACCACACCACCAGAATCAACCGAATCAATTAGTGTACACTAATGCCCCGTACACACGGTCGGATTTTCCGATGGAAAATGTGTGATAGGACCTTGTTGTCGGAAATTCCGACCGTGTGTAGGCTCCATCACACATTTTCCATCGGATTTTCCGACACACAAAGTTTGAGAGCAGGATATAAAACTTTCCGACAACAAAATCCGTTGTCGGAAATTCCGATCGTGTGTACACAAATCCGACGGACAAAGTGCCACGCATGCTCAGAATAAATAAAGAGATGAAAGCTATTGGCCACTGCCCCGTTTATACTCCCGACGTACCTGTTTTACGTCACCGCGTTCAGAATGATCGGATTTTCCGACAACTTTGTGTGACCGTGTGTATGCAAGACAAGTTTGAGCCAACATCCGTCGGAAAAAAACCTAGGATTTTGTTGTCGGAATGTCCGAACAAAGTCCGACCGTGTGTACGGGGCATAACATATTTATTGGTACATATGGGCATGCATATAAAACAGTAAAAAAATTCATATAATAAATAACATACACATATATATATATATATATATATATATATATACACACACACACACATAGATATTCCCACATAATAGAAAAATAATTTGTATTAGATATATGTTGGCTAATTAAGGGATGGAAGCACACACCTTTTCATTATATTTAGGTTCAGTCTATGACTTACATCTGTCAATATTACCCATATTAATTACGGAAGGATATATCAACTCTGGTTTGAGTTTGTGCTGGGGGGTGCATTTTGGTTTGCGTCATTCTCGGGAGCTGCGATACGCACCGAGGCCCTGCCCTCCTCTCCCGATCATATCAACGTGGGGGGGACGGGCGGGTGCTCACTGCGCGTCGACGCCACGCCCACATGCCATACCTTTGACGTCAATCATGATGCCGAGGGTCTACATTGTTTTTCCATCTGCGTGCGCCATGTGGAAGGGTTGGGGCATCCATGCCAGGTGTCACTGCCCGCTCTGGCATTGGCGCCGCCTTCCCATTAGCATATAGCGTGACATTGGTGGGGTCCTGTGGCGGTTTGGTCGCTATATATACCACGCCCTTATGGAGCACATATCTTGTTTGCTCCTTGCACTCTATTGACACCATGCACCTTTCTGGACTATGCTTTCTACTCCTTACTAAGGGTAACAATTTGGTTTCTCATCTATCTATGGTTTTTCTGAGGTATCCTCTGTTCCAATCAACCATGATATGGTGAGACACTTAGCTCTTTCCACTCCACACTAGAGTTCTTGTTTTTTTGTTTTTCCTCCTTTAGGCTATGGCTTTCCTGTTTCCCCCAATTATCAATTGTGAGGTCACTTTATTGATACACTATATTTATAATTTTTCCACAGAAGCCCTTTGGGCAGGTATCCAGCACTTATTACAACCACAGTTGTTGATTGGGGACCCTATACCTACTGAGGCTCACTTCTTGGTGTCTGTTTACCGCCATGTTGCCGCAGTTACCACTACCACTACTTCTCTTAGTGCCTCCAGTCACCATCATCAGCTATGTTTTTGAATTTTTAGCTTACTCATAGGTAAGAGTGTTGGGATTAAGACGTTGTTCCCCCTCTTCCTGCTATTCTATCTAGTATATCCTTTGGCATTTATATTTCATTGCAGACATACCTATCTCGCATCTGCTCCTGACGAGTGAAAGCTATCCACGAAACGTGTAGAGCTTTCTATTGATGCATTGTCACAGCAAATATGTTTATTATGAGACAACCTTTGCAGAATTATGAATCATTTTTTTACATTATTATGTGTACAATCAATTATGTCTATATGAAAATTTGGGTTTATATCTAACACATATTATATATTATGTGGGAATATCTATGTGTGTGTGTGTGTATATATGTGTGTGTATATATATATATATGCATTAATTGTATGTTGATTATTATATGAATTTTCTACTCTTTTATATGCATGCCCATATGTACCAATAAATATGTTAATGTACACTAATTGATTTGGTTGATTCTGGTGGTGTGCTTCATACATAGTCCCAATGATCCCCCCCCCCCCTCTTTCATATGATACAGGGGTGGAGACATATAAACTTTATAGTAGTCGTTGTCTCATATAAAGTCCCAAAATTTTATTTGTTCTTTCAGGTGTATAGAGAAACTCATTGAGCCTGCCAGGTGTATAGAGGACCTCATAGAGCCAGCCAGGTGTATAGAGAACCATGGAGTCTTCCAGATGTATAGAGGACCTCATAGAGTCTTCCAGATGTATAGAGGACCTCATGGAGCCTGCCAGGTGTATCGAGAACGATGGAGCCTGCCAGGTGTATCGAGAACCATGGAGCATGCCAGGTGCATCAAGGATCTCACAGAGCCTTCCAGGTGTATAAAGGACCTCACAGAGCCTTCCCAGGTGTATAGAGAACCTCTTAGAGCCTTGCAGGTGTATTGAGAACATCTTAGAGCCTTCCAGGTGTATAGAGGACCTCATAGAGCCAGCCAGGTGTATAGAGGACCTCACAGAGCCTGCCAGGTGTATCGAGAACCTCTTAGAGCCTTCCAGGTGTATAGAGGACCTCATAGAGCCATACAGGTGTCTAGAGAACCTCATAGAGCCAGCCAGGTGTATGGAGGACCATGGAGCCTTCCAGGTGTATAGAGGACCGCATAGAGTCTTCCAGGTGTATAGAGAACCTTTTAGAGCCTTCCAGATGTAGAGAGACCACAGAGCATCCCAGGTGTATAGAGACCACAGAGTCTTTTAGGTGTATAGAGAACCTAATAAAGCCAGCCAGGTGTATAGAAAACTTCAGAGAGCCTGCCAGATGTACAGAGACCACAGAACCTTCCAGGTGTATAGGGAACCACAGAGCGTCCCAGGTCCATAGAGAAAGAACTATAGATTCAGTCAGGTATATAGAGAACCATAAAGACGGCCAGGTACGCAGGAAGGAAAGGGGGAGGGGGGAATTTTTAGGGGCTTGCTTGACGTCACTGCTTCTTTTATGCGCTTTGTGGATGAGTTAGGTCACACTGCCTGCAGCTACAGAGGTCAGTGAGGGTTTGTTGTAAAGCTTCTTTACAGCTTTATAATAATTTACTGTATAAATAATTGAATGTTCACTAGCCTGGCCACAGTTTTTCACCACATCCAATTCGCATGACATGTGAGTGTGACCGGCTCTCAATGGAGCTGGTTCAAAAATGCCTGGGGTGGCCACGATGCGGTTTCCAAAAGGATCTTGTGTGCTTTTTGGGTCCGGTTCAGGTGCGAATTCATGCAAACAGAACAGAACAGAAACACACTGGACCCCAGGGTGCAAATCGCGGCCGCACATATGTGAACCCGGCCTCAGGGCTTGTTCACACAAGAGCTTCCACGGTGCGACCATGGGACTGTGCACCAGCATGGTTGTTACATTGGGAGCAGCAGCTGTGTCCGTGCAGCAACTCCTGTGCGGGTAAACCTGGCCCTCAGATTTATACTGTATGCCCTGTGTGAATGAGGCCTTCGGCATTTTGACAAATGATGTCCACAGCAAAGTACTGAATGTGCACATCTCCACTGGTCAGTGATAAGAACAAGTTTCATTCTTTTTCTCCATTACTACCTCAGTTACTAAAAATTGGAACACTGTGTAAAATATACATAAAAACAGAATGCAACGTATTGCAAATCTCATAAACCAAAATTTTATTCTCAAAAGAAAATAGAAAACATATCAGTTTTACTGCTACAGGGTGGCACCACCGCACCGGATCACGTGGTCTGACTCTTCTGGGTAGGGGGCGCGAATGCGCGCTGCCGGTAGCTTGCTCCTGCTGTGATTATGTTGAATGTACATAATGCCTGGTGTCAATCTGATTAAGTGTTTGCACAACATACCATCAGAGGACTCATACTACTGTTTTATCTCCTTGTAATCTGTGTTCTGCTTTCCAATAAAAACGTATTAAATAGAAAATCTTTTAAATTCATCATGTCACTTATTTCATAGTGTCACATAATATAAACTCAACACTAATAAATTTTATGCAAAAACGTATAATTTAATTATCACTATAAATCTAAATCCACTGTATTATATTAAAATATATTTTATTTTTACTTAATGTTATTTAATATTATTTAATTTCACCTATTCACATTAAAGCGGATCTTCACTCATTTTTTCAACTTCAGCTCCATGGCTTCTAAATATAGCACTGAGTGCTATATGGACCTTTATTTTATTTTTTTTTCCTACCTTACGATAAATGTCCCGGCCCGTGTTCGTTCCCTGCGGCTGTGGGCGGGGATTTTGCGGGGATTCGCATCATTTCCTCAGATCGCACTGTCTCCTGGGATCTCGTGTCATTCATCCCAGGAGTCAGTGCGGACACCCACCATGAAATCTCGCGTGATTTCAACAGACGTGACGTCAACCTGAGCTGTTGACAGCGCTACGATTTCTGTTTACTGCGCATGCGCGAGATCGGGGATAGAACGGGCGGTGCATGCTGGTCGATCAGCAGCACCGTATCCCGGAAGAGGATGCCTGTGGGCTTCACATGCCCACAGGCAAGATGACAACCAGCAAAAGGATAATATATAACTTTTTTTTTACTGAGAAAACAGAGAGCAGTAGGCTGGAAAAACGGAACGAGTAAGTTAGATATTTTAATATATCAAACATTGTCATTTTGCAAAAAAAAAAAAAAAATTTAATGACAGTGAAACACCGCTTTAACTGCAAATTTAGATTGCACCATTAGATGGCCGCTTTGAAATTAACATTATTGTTTTAAATGGTATTCCCTTATGACCACTAGAGGGCCTCCTTATTACTCACTTTTTTTTCCCCATCTAATCTATTTACATATATATATAATATATATATATATATATATATATATATATATATATATATAAATTATTTTTTTTTAATTTATTTTATTATGTAACTCAGTTAACACTACCAATATGATCTAGTAGATGTCATCTTGTCACAGAATTTAGATTGTACACTCCCCCGAAGTATCTAGCAGCTACAGGCATCATTCAGATATTGTCTTTTAGAACTGGCAAATCTGTGCACCATACGAATGAGCATAGCGGCTGTTTCGCCGCTTGATCGTTCTTACGGGAGATACAAAGAAGGTAACCCCCTCCAAATGGGACTTTAACAGACCACCCACTCAGAAATAGATAAAATGTAATCTTTAATGATATAGAATAAAAAACATATAAAATCTACATATGACAAAAATGCACAATATGTATTACATGGAAAATAAAACAAATACTGTACACATGAACGTCATACAATGTGAATGCCCAAATGCCCCATGATGTTCATGTGTACAGTATTTGTTTTATTTTCCATGTAATACATATTGTGCATTTTTGTCATATGTAGATTTTATATGTTTTTTATTCTATATCATTAAAGATTACATTTTATCTATTTCTGAGTGGGTGGTCTGTTAAAGTCCCATTTGGAGGGGGTTACCTTCTTTGTTCCTATTGATAGGGATGGGACCACCACGCTCTACGTGATATGGTGGGAGCCTCTCTTTTTTCTTCTTACGGGAGGTGAGAGGGGACGTCAACCCCCTCCCGCCGTCCTCCGGTGCTTCTAGCGACTCACCGATACGATCGGTGAGTCGGACACAGGATCCGCTGGCCCCAGATGTTCAGAATAGAGATTTCCGGCAGACCAGATGGTCGCCGGAGTCTCTATGATCGTTCGGAGGCCGGACGCGATGTTATGACTTCACGCCCGGCCTCTGTAAAAAAAAAAAAAAAAAAAAGGGCGTCGCTTCGGCTGGGAAGCGGTGATCGTTTTTTTTTTTATTTCAGGCTTCCCAGCCTAGAGGTGAGAAGTGGGGTCTTATTGACACCATATCTCACTGTAAAGAACACCTGTCATGCCATATTCCTATTACAAGGGATGTTTACACATTCCTTGTAATAGAAATAAAAGTGATCAAAAAAATTTGGGGGGGAAAAAAGAGTGTCAAGCTAAAATAAATAAAGTAAAATTATTTAAAAAAAAATAAAAAATTTTTAAAGTGCCCCTGTCCCCCTGAGCTCGCACGCAGAAGCAATCGCATACGTAAGTCCCGCCCACATATGAAAACGGTGTTCAAACCACACATGTGAGGTATCGCCACGAACGTTAGAGCAATAATTTTGGCCCTGGGGCGTGGCCAAGATCAGCATGTGAGAGGACGCACTTCTCACAGCTCCTGCCTCATCCGTAGTCTGATCCTCTCCCGGCAACTCTGATCCTGCTTTTTTCGGCCCCCCCAGCTGGCTTCCGAGACGCCCCACGGCCCTCTGCACACAAGGGAAGACCCGCCGAGGCCCGTTGGAGATGGCGGGACCGGACTCCCAAGATGGTGCCGCCGCTGCAGCAGCCAAAGCACAGCGCACGCCACGCACGACAGACAAGCCCAGGGACAATACCAGCAAAAAACAGCTGAAAGCACCAGGTAAGGAGCAATACAGGGACATGACATATTATACACAGAAATTGAATGGCCCGGAGGACGGGGTGGGGGGGGGCAAGCAATGGGGAGGCTGCAGATCTTTTTACACAGGCCGAATGGGGCCATGATACAGACAGTACTCCTGTGCAGTTTTAAGAAGACATGTCCCGTCCTCCCTCCCCCCCACCCTCGGATGAAATTCTAGAGAACCTGGAGCAACCCACACTGGCTGATATTCTAAAGGCTGTTCATATGTGCACGGCTACAGTCAATGATATGAAGGAGCAGTTTGGGGGCCTGAGAGAAGGGGTATCTCTACTTAGACAAGACCTTCAAAAGGTTAGAGAAAGAGCAACGGCAGTTGAGAGCAGAGTTTGTGATATAGAGGAGCAATTACCCCCGTTGGCGCGAGAAGCGAAGGCAGCATACCGCATAGCCCAAGACACATATAACAGAGCAGAGGACACGGAAAACCGTTTGCGCAGAAACAATGTCCGTATTGTTGGCCTCCCAGAGAAATCTAAGGGTAAGGATCCCACATCGTTTGTGGAGAACTGGCTGGTAGCGATATTTGGCCGTCAAGCTTTTTCTCCATTTTTTACAGTGGAGAGGGCCCATAGAGTGCCGGGGTGGCCTCCTCCACAAGGTGCTCCCCCCAGATCAATGCTGGCCAAGCTGCTACACTATCGTGACAGAGAGGCGGTGTTACGCTGCACGAGGTAGCAGAACAACGTAAAGTTTAATGGAGTAAGAGTGTCGTTCTATCCAGACTTCTCGGCCGAGGTGCAGAGAAATAGAGCTAAGTTCAGCGAGGTGAAGAGGCGCCTCAGAGCCTTGCAACTGCCATACGCTATGCTCTACCCAGCGAAATTGCGAGTGACAGCGTAAGGTCATGCACAGTTCTTTGACTCTGCCAGAGAGGCGTCTGCCTGGTTAGATCACAACGAACAGGCGCTACGCCATCACCGAGCGGATGCGGAAGGTGACTGACCGGGACATTGATCTGGATAAAAAGAGGTTTGTCTGTATACCTGACTTTCTCCAAGTTACCTAAATTACGGGGATTATCCTATATCTCTTAAGTGAAAGGAACTGAACTGTAAAACCCCCCCTTACTCAACTTGAGATGTGTGATTTTTTAGTTGGCCCACTTTTAGGCCGTATTAGGCCCTATGGACCTGCCCTGTTGGCAAGGTTTGTCTGGTTGATTATATTTTTTATTTTTGCATGGTCTCTCACTGAAGTGAGGGCGTCAAACCATATATGGAAATACCCAAGTGCAGTTGCACTGTTGTTCACTGGCACCGTTGTGCTCTGTTATAATTTACATCATAACCCATTCTGCAGTCCAGGATTCTTCTCTCCATCGATCATATGGAACCCTGATACTACTGAAGCCTACTGCCAATCCTTCAACCAGGATCCCGGTGGCAGGGCCGTAACTAGAAATAGCAGGGCCCCATAGCAAAATGTTGTATGGGGCCCCCCTGCAAACAGCCCCCCCCCACAGCTGCCCTAGTGTCAATGCAGCGTGAGCTGTGCCACATACAGCGTGACCTGTGCACAATGCAGCGTGAGCTGTGCCACATACAGCGTGACCTGTGCACAATGCAGCGTGACCTGAGCCCAATACAGCATGACCTGTGCCCCATACAGCATGACCTGTGCCCCATACAGCGTAATCTGTGCCCAATGCAGCGTGACCTGTGCCCCATGCAGCGTGACCTGTGCCCCATACAGCGGTACCTGTGCCCCATACAGCGGTACCTGTGCCCAATACAGCGCGACCTGTGCCCCATACAACGTGACCTGTGCCCAATGCAGCGTGACCTGTGCCCCATGCAGCGTGACCTGTGCCCCATGCAACGTGACCTGTGTCCAATGCAGCCTGACCTGTGACACTTACAGTGTGACCTGTGCCCCATACAGCGTGACCTGTGCCCCATACAGCGTGACCTGTACCCCATACAGCGTGATCTGTGCCCCATACAGCCTGGTCTGCCTGTGCCCCATACAGCATGACCTGTGCCCCATACAGCGTGACCTGTGCCAAATACAGCGTGACCTGTGCCCCATATAGCGTGACCTGTGCCCCATACAGCCTGGTCTGCCTGTGCCCCATACAGCCCCACCTATGCAGAGGAAGAGGCAAGCCACCCGGATCAGCAGAGAGCAGGATTGCCCGCTGTAATAGCTTTCATTTGAATTTCCCGTCTTCCCGGGGCTCAACGTCACATAGCCCCACCTCTTGGCCCGACGCCTTTGATGTCGTCACATGTCCCGCATTGGATCAGCGTTCTGTCTATCAAAGGCGCCAGGCCAAGAGGTGGAGCTATGTGACGTGAGCCCCGGGAACACTGGAAGTTCTAATGAAAGCTATTACATTGGGCAATTCAGCTCTCTGCTGATATGGACAGCTTGCCTCTTTCTCTCCTCTCTCTTCCCCTGGCTGGGAGACTGTGCCGGCGGTGTTCTCACCCTCACTGGGCCCCACTCGGCTGCGGGCCCCATAGCGCCCGCATGGGTCGCTATGGTGGTAGTTACGCCCCTGCCCGGTGGTTTCTATACAAGGAAGCCGCTCCATGGCCCACCCCCGCAGCTGACTTTGTTTTTGAAATGGCGGGCTCTCCGGTGATCTCCTGGAATGTTAGGGGCATTAACTCCCCCCTAAAACGCACTATGATTTTCTCATGCCTGAAAAATTTTTATCCTGCGGTTATATGCTTGCAGGAAACGCATTTAACATCCGAATCTAAAAGTTGTATGAAATATAGATGAATTGGGTGGTCGTACCACTCCACTCACACCTCCTTTTCTCTGGGGGTGAGTGTAGTGATACACAGCTCCCTGGATTATCAGGAATTTGATTCAAAAATAGACCAGGAGGGTAGATTTGTATTCTTACATTGTCGCTTTGGTATTCTCAAATGTGTGTTGTATATTAAAGTTTGCAAGTGAAGCTTCGCAGAGCAATATCAAAAGCCACAGTGCATATCATATGACAAACCAAAATGTAGCATAATATTACAATGATTATAAGTGTAACCAATATCCGTGAAGGAAAATATAAAAAGGTGTGAAAAGTTCACAAGATGTAAGTTTCCAATTGGTATCCAGATCGCATGAAAAGCGCTTTATTCAGTTCATGGAAATCAGAGTCGCAAAAAGAAATTGATAAGGAAGATAAACCGTTCCTTTAGTGTATCACATCAAGATGGAAAAGTGAAAGATGAAGGGACACTTCCAAGCCACCAATAGTTCCAAGAGAGTAGTTAAGGTGTACTCTTACCGAACGTGTTGGACCTCCTATGTAGCGAGGTCATATAAGCCTGCAGATATAACCCTCTGCGGGGACAGATGAATACCAATGTTCCGGTCCTGCTCGTAGGCGCCACCCACTGAAAGATGTTTTCACTACCTCAGCGTCAGAAGGGAGACTCACTCCCCACAGGATCCATAAACAATAACAATTTTTCTTATTGTTTATGGATCCTGTGGGGAGTGAGTCTCCCTTCTGACGCTGAAGTAGTGAAAACATCTTTCAGTGGGTGGCACCTACGAGCAGGACCGGAACATCGGTATTCATCTGTCCCCGCAGAGGGTTATATCTGCAGGCTTATATGACCTCGCTACATAGGAGGTCCAACACGTTCGGTAAGAGTACACCTTAACTACTCTCTTGGAACTATTGGTGGCTTGGAAGTGTCCCTTCATCTTTCACTTTTCCATCTTGATGTGATACACCAAAGGAACGGTTTATCTTCCTTATGAATTTCTTTTTGCGACTCTGATTTCCATGAACTGAATAAAGCACTTTTCATGCGATCTGGATTCCAATTGGAAACTTACATCTTATGAACTTTTCACACTTTTTTATATTTTCCTTCACGGATATTGGTTACACTTATAATCATTGTAATATTATACTACATTTTGGTTTGTCATATGATATGCACTGTGGCTTTTGATATTGCTCTGCGAAGCTTTACTTGCAAACTTTAATATGTTATACACGATTTATTTATGCAAGCGCACAATGTTTGGTTTATGTATGGTTTTTTCACTTCACTGATATTTGAGGTAATTTGTTGCAGCTGCAGTTTTTTCCTTTATTTTGTCGTTTTTGCTCATTAGCGCAGGTTTCCTTTTACAATCTCAAATGTGTGTTGGCCTGTGTTTATATACCTCCCCCGTTTGATGCTCGGGTACTCCGGCTTCTTCTGGAATTTTTGGAGGGGAAGCCGAAACTCCCGCTGCTACTAGTGGGAGACTTCAATAGTTGGCTAGCTCCGGCCCTGGACAAACACCCAGGCCCGAGCTCTCCTGCTCCCCTCAGGACAACGCCTCTGGCTAGATTGTTGCAGGAGGTGGTTTGGTTGGATATATGGAGGCACCGGAATACCACTGCTAAACAGTTCTCCTGTTTCTCAAAAGCACACGGCTCATTATCTAGAATAGATTTGGCAGTGGGAAACCCGGCTAGGCTCCCCTCGGTTCTAGACATTTCTTACAAACCCCGGTGTGTATCTGATCATTCTTATATGGTGATAAACCTTATTGTATCCCATCAATCCACACTCCCAAGGGCACAGTGGAAATTTAACACCTTTTGGCTACAGCTATTTACCTCCCATGTAGACTAAGGCTGGATTCACACCTATGCCTTTTTAGTGCTTTTTGCATTTTGCAGATTTGCACTACAGTCCATTTAACATGGTTTCCTATGGAATACGTTCTGTAGTGCCAATCTGCAAAATGCAAAAAGCACTAAAAATGCATAGGTGTGAATCCAGCCTTAGAAGGCAATATCAAAAAGTTTTTCTCCTCTCAACCGGGCTCTCTGTCTGTCTGTACAGAATGGGAGGCCTTTAAAACCCATCTTAAGAAAATACTTAGTAATGGGGTTACCAAGATTAAAAGGCATTCTGAGGCACTACGGCAAACACTGGAATCACATGCTTATTCTCTGGAGGCAAAGTATGTTCAGGACTCCACTGACTCCGCTAGGGAGGCATGGCAGTCGGCTCAATCAGCGTACGAGCACCTGCTGGCCTCCTCAGCGGAAAAAAAGAGTTTTTTCTCTAAAACTGCCTTTTTTGAGGAGGGTGAAACGACAGGCCGCCTTTTGGCTAGAATAGCTAATTCAGAACAGAGATCCTCATTAATAGGTTCTATAAAGAAGGCTGATGGGCGGCTGGTACACTCCCCAGATCAGATACTCCAAGCGCTGGCAGAATTTTATGAAACACTATACTGTTCCGCGCCCCTGGGGAGTTGACCAGCTAGCTGGATGGTATTGTTTTTCCGCATCTCTCGGTCTCCCAGAGAAAAGAACTAGACGCCCTTTTAACTCTGGATGAGTTGCAGACGGCTGTGGCAGAATTCCCTAACTGTAAAACCCCAGGGGGGGTGGCATCCCCATGGAAATTTATAAAACTTACTCTGAGATACTACTTCCCAAGCTATTAAATGTCTTTAATACTGCAAGAGAGCACAATACCCTACCCCCTTCCATGTCTAAGGCCCACATTGTGTTAATTCTAAAACCAGGCAAGGACCCAGTGGACCCGGCCTCGTACAGACCGATATCCCTACTACAGTCCGATATAAAAATACTAGCAAAGGTTTTGGCTCTCAGGTTAAATAAGGCTATTGCTTCAATTATACACCCCGATCAGGCAGGGTTTATGCCCAACAAATCCACAGCAATAAATCTTAGAAGATTATATCTTAACATGCAGTCCCAGCCGGATAACAAAGGTAAGAGGGCTCTGCTGTCAATAGACGCAATGAAAGCCTTTGATAGTGTGGAATGGCCATATTTATGGGAGGTAATGAGGCCATTCGGCTTTGGTGAAATATACATTTCTTGGGTGCGCTTGTTATATCACTGCCCTCAGGCGATAATTAGAGAAGCGGGTAGAATGTCGCTGCCCTTTGCTCTGGGCCGGGGCACACGGCAGTGGTGCCCTTTGTCCCCCCTGCTATTTGCCCTGGCAATAGAACCACTGGCAATACGGATTACAGATCACATGGATATCACCGGCTTCTGCTATGGAGATAGACAGGAGAAAGTTATGCTCTATGCCGATGATACCATGATTCTTTTGGGAGATACGGATCAATCACTAAGAAACACAATGGATACGGTGGTTCGGTTTGGGGAATTTTCAGGCCTTAAAATAAACTGGACTAAATCAGCCCTAATGCCGAGAGATGATGAACATCTACTAAATGTAGAGAAGGTGGGGGATATACCGATAACCCCTTCCTTTAGATACTTGGGGATACAGGTTTCCCCTAAGATCAGGGAATATAGTCAGTTAAATATCTCCCCATTGTTGGTACGATTTCGTTTACGAGTCAAGACCTGGAATGCTCTGTGTATGTCGGTTGCAGGCAAGGTGAATCTAATTAAAATGATTCTAATGCCTCAATTGTTATATATACTGCATAATTCACCGGTAGTGATTCCACTAAAGATATTCAGGATTGTGAATGCCATTTTCCGTGAACTGAAATGGAAGAATCGTCCACCTAGGATAAAACTAGAAAATCTACATCGCCCTAAAGATGAAGGTGGTCTTGCATTACCGAATCCATGGCTTTACTACTTGGCATCGCAAATGCAACATTTGATAGGTACCATGGTCATGGAGGGGGACCTTACAGTCAGAAACCCTAGTGCTTCAGAATGCTTAACCACTTCAGCCCCGGAAGGATTTACCCCCTTCCTGACCAGAGCACTTTTTACAATTCGGCACTGCGTCGCTTTAACTGCTAATTGCGCGGTCATGCAATGCTGTACCCAAACGAAATTTGCGTCCTTTTCTTCCCACAAATAGAGCTTTCTTTTGATGGTATTTGATCACCTCTGCCGTTTTTATTTTTTGCGCTATACACGGAAAAAGACCGAAAATTTTGAAAAAAAATGATATTTTCTACTTTTTGTTCTAAAAAAAATCCAATAAACTCAATTTTAGTCATACATTTAGGCCAAAATGTATTCGGCCACATGTCTTTGGTAAAAAAAATGTCAATAAGTGTATATTTATTGGTTTGCGCAAAAGTTATAGCGTCTACAAACTAGGGTACATTTTCTGGAATTTACACAGCCTTTAATTTATGACTGCCTATGTCGATTCTTGAGGTGCTAAAATGGCAGGGCAGTACAAAACCCCCACAAATGACCCCATTTTGGAAAGTAGACACCCCAAGGAATTTGCTGAGAGGCATGTTGAGCCCATTGAATATTCATTTTTTTTGTCCCAAGTGATTGAATAATGACAAAAAAAAAAAAAAAAAAATTACAAAAAGTTGTCACTAAATGATATATTGCTCACACAGGCCATGGGCATATGTGGAATTGCACCCCAAAATACATTTAGCTGCTTCTCCTGAGTACGGGGATACCACATGTGTGGGACTTTTTGGGAGCCTAGCCGCGTACGGGGCCCCGAAAACCAAGCACCGCCTTCAGGATTTCTAAGGGCGTACATTTTTGATTTTACTCCTCACTACCTATCACGGTTTTGAAGGCCATAAAATGCCCAGATGACATAAACCCCCCCCAAATGACCCCATTTTGGAACGTAGACACCCCAAGCTATTTGCTTTGAGGCATGTTGAGTCCATGGAATGTTTTATATTTTGACACAAGTTGCGGGAAAGTGACAATTTTTTTTTTTTTTTTTTTTTTTTTGCACAAAGTTGTCACTAAATGATATATTGCTCACACAGGCCATGGGCATATGTGGAATTGCACCCCAAAATACATTTAGCTGCTTCTCCTGAGTACGGGGATACCACATGTGTGGGACTTTTTAGGAGCCTAGCCGCGTACGGGACCCCGAAAACCAAGCACTGCCTTCAGGATTTCTAAGGGCGTACATTTTTGATTTTACTCCTCACTGCCTATCACAGTTTCGGAGGCCATGGAATGCCCAGGTGGCACAAACCCCCCCCAAATGACCCCATTTTGGAAAGTAGACACCCCAAGCTATTTGCTGAGAGGCATGGTGAGTATTTTGCAGCTCTCATTTGTTTTTGAAAATAAAGAAAGACGAGAAAAAAAAATTTTTTTTTTCTTTTTTCAATTTTCAAAACTTTGTGACAAAAAGTGAGGTCTGCAAAATACTCACTATACCTCTCATCAAATAGCTTGGGGTGTCTACTTTCCAAAATGGGGTCATTTGGGGTTTTTTTTTGCCACCTGGGCATTCCATGGCCCCCGAAACTGTGATAGGCGGTGAAGAGTGAAATCAAAAATTTACGGCCTTAGAAAGCCTGAAGGCGGTGCTTGGTTTTCGGGGTCCCGTACGCGGCTAGGCTCCCAAAAAGTCTCACACATGTGGTATCCCCGTACTCAGGAGAAGCAGCAGAATGTATTTTGGGGTGTAATTTCACATATTCCCATGGCATGTTTGAGCAATATATCATTTAGTGACAACTTTGCGCAAAAAAAAATAAAAAAAATAAAAAATTGTCTCTTTCCCGCAACTTGTGTCACAATATAAATTATTCCATGGACTCAACATGACTCTCAGCAAATAGCTTGGGGTGTCTACTTTCCAAAATGGGGTCATTTGGGGGGGGTTTGAACTGTCCTGGCATTTTATGCACAACATCTAGAAGCTTATGTCACACATCACCCACTCTTCTAACCACTTGAAGACAAAGCCCTTTCTGACACTTATTGTTTACATAAAAAAATAATTTTTTTTTGCAAGAAAATTACTTTGAACCCCCAAACATTATATATTTTTTTTAAAGCAAATGTCCTACAGATTAAAATGGTGGGTGTTTCATTTTTTTTTTTCACACAGTATTTGCGCAGCGATTTTTCAAACGCATTTTTTGGGGAAAAAACACACTTTTTTACATTTTAATGCACTAAAACACACTATATTGCCCAAATGTTTGATGAGATAAAAAAGATGATCTTAGGCCGAGTACATAGATACCAAACATGACATGCTTTAAAATTGCGCACAAACGTGCAGTGGCGACAAACTAAATACATTTTTAAAAGCCTTTAAAAGCCTTTACAGGTTACCACTTTAGATTTACAGAGGAGGTCTACTGCTAAAATTACTGCCCTCGATCTGACCTTCGCGGCGATACCTCACATGCATGGTGCAATTGCTGTTTACATTTGACGCCAGACCAACGCTTGCGTTCACCTTAGCGCGAGAGCAGGGGGGACAGGGGTGCTTTTTTTTTTTTTTTTTTTTTTTTTCTTTATTATTATTATTTTTTTATCTTATTTTTAAACTGTTCCTTTCATTTTTTTTTTTTTTTAAATCATTTTTATTGTTATCTCAGGGAATGTAAATATCCCCTATGATAGCAATAGGTAGTGACAGGTACTCTTTTTTGCAAAAATTGGGGTCTATTAGACCCTAGATTTCTCCTCTGCCCTCAAAGCATCTGATCACACCAAGATCGGTGTGATAAAATGCTTTCCCAATTTCCCAATGGCGCTGTTTACATCCGGCGAAATCTACGTCATAAAATGCTCGTAGCTTCCGGTTTCTTAGGTCATAGAGATGTTTGGAGCCACTCTGGTCTCTGATCAGCTCTATGGTCAGCTGGCTGAATCACCGGCTGCATTTTCAGGTTCCCTGTTGAGACAGGAGAGCCAGAGAAAAACACGGAAGATGTTGGGGGGGGGGGGCATTCCCTCCCACTGCTTGTAAAAGCAGTCTAGAGGCTAATTAGCCACTAGGATTGCTTTTACATGAAAGCCGACCGCTGGCTGAAAAGAATGATACCAAGATGATACCTAAACCTGCAGGCATCATTCTGGTATAACCACTCAAAGTCGTGAATGGCATACCTGAAGACAAAAAAATGGTTAACAATAAAGCACAGTAAACGGTAAGGTATAAAAAAATTGCATACCTGAAAAGCAAACATGATAAAACATAATAACAATAACAATAACAATAAAACATTGCAGAATAGAATACAGTAAAAAAGAGCAGAACAATAGAGAGAGAATAGAGAGAGAGAGAACAATAAAACGACAACTATTTTTATTTTATATTTTTGTTTGTGTTTTTTTTTTTTTACACTTTTTTTTGTAACTAACTATAATAACTGTAACCGGTTCCAGGTTCGGGTCTCTCAAAATGCGATGGCATCTTGGGAGACCCTGTGAAAGTGTGCCTAGTCTGTGCAATGTTGTACCCTACGCTAATACTCAACTAGTGCATGGTAGCGTTCAAAACATTCACCAATGCAAAGACCAGGATTGTCAGGACAGGAGGGACAATAATAGCGGGTGTCACGGCTATATCCGCGCTTGCTGCAGACACAACATATTTTTTGGGGGGTTCGCTGGGTAGGGGTACTCGGGAGGACATAAAGAAAATGCCTCTCATGCAGCCGACTGCATTTGGTTGGGGATGTGAATGGGGGAAGTACGGGCGCTGCAGAAGCGGTGGGTTCCCAATTAGGATTGGCGAATGCAGCAGGAAGGGCACTATGGGCATGACGGGCCTGTGTTTGTCTTTTTGGTGGCAGCGGGACACTACTTGTGCTTGCCACCTCACCAGCTTGAACTGCACTTATGGGACTCGCCACGTCACCAAGTGTTACTGCAGTGCTGGTTTGACTACGACCGGGGTGACAGTGATCGATCGATACTGCACTTGGGTGGGCTGGGCCGGGCCGGGCGGAGGGGCAAAACGCAGGTGCTAGCAGGTATCTGGGCTGATCCCGCTAACACTGCGTTTTTGGGAACCCTAAACTGCTGGGGACGCTAGTATAGATCTGATCGGATCAGATATTGATCTGTTCAGATACTATACCACTAAGGGAGGCGTATGCTGCGTGCGTGGGTGTTAGCGGTACTGGCGCTAATCTGACGCTGCCTGGGGCTGGTGCTTGCCAGTTCACCAAAATGCTACCAAAAAAACTGTTAGCGATCGCAGGGATCAGGCCTGACTCTGCGAACGCTGCAGTTATGCGTTTAGTGTTTTGTAAGTGACAGTGATCGATCGATACTGCACTTGGGTGGGCTGGGCTCGCCTGGGCGGAGGGGCAAAACGCAGGTGCTAGCAGGTATCTGGGCTGATCCCGCTAACACTGCGTTTTTGGGAACCCTAAACTGCTGGGGACGCTAGTATAGATCTGATCGGATCAGATATTGATCCGATCAGATACTATACCACTAAGGGAGGTGTATGGTGCGTGTACGGTGCGTGCGTGGGTGTTCGCGGTACTGGCGCTAATCTGACGCTGCCTGGGGCAACGCATATCACCGCCGGGCGATCAGGGGGCTAAACCTTTATTCGGTAATAAACGGCGGGTGCCCTGACACTATAAAAAATAAACTAACTAACCAGCGTCACCCGTAACAGTTATACGGTGATCAGTGGTGAAAGGGTTAACTAGGGGGCAATCAAGGGGTTAAAACATTTATTAGATAGTATATGGGGGTCCCTGTCGCTATAAAACACTGACGGCGAACCTAAATATTTACGTCCCTAACTAGCGTCACCAGTGACACTAATACAGCGATCAGAAAAATGATCGCTTAGCGACACTGGCGACAGGGGGTGATCAAGGGGTTAAAACTTTATTAGGGGGGGTACTGGCGCTAATCTGACGCTGCCTGGGGCGACGCATATCACCGCCGGGCGATTAGGGGGCTAAACCTTTATTCGGTAATAAACGGCGGGTGCCCTGACACTATAAAAAATAAACGAACTAACCAGCGTCACCCGTAACGGTTATACGGTGATCAGTGGTGAAAGGGTTAACTAGGGGGCAATCAAGGGGTTAAAACATTTATTAGATAGTATATGGGGGTCCCTGTCGCTATAAAACACTGACGGCGAACCTAAATATTTACGTCCCTAACTACCGTCACCAGCGACACTAATACAGCGATCAGAAAAATGATCTCTTAGCGACACTGGTGAGGGGGGGTGATCAAGGGGTTAAAACTTTATTAGGGGGGGTAAGGGGGGTACCCTAGACCTACAGGGGGGTTACAGTAACTGTCCTAACACTGCTAACTGTCACAAACTGACACTATGCAGTAATCAGGAAAAAAAAAAAAAAAAAAAAAAAAAAACCTGCTTGGTGTCAGTTTGTGACAGGGGGGGGGTGATTGGGGGGGGATCGGGGGGCGATCGGGGGGGGATCGGGGGTGTAATGTATGCCTGGCATGTTCTACTGTGTGTGTTTGTGTTGTGCACTTACTTACATGTCATCTCTCCTCGGCGCTGGAACGGAAACTGACAGCCGAGGAGAGATGACATCACATCCTCTGCCTCTGTGTACTATACAGAGGCAGGGGATGTTTGTCAGTGGCTGGGAGCGATCGCGAGGGGGGGGCCACGATCGGATGGTCTCCCCCTCGTCTCTCATCGCTCCCAACCAAATGCCGACCGCAGCTGGCACCGGGGGGGGGTCCGATCGGACCCCCCACCCGCGGGAAGGCAATCACGTTTCAGGTACGTGATTTTGCCTGCCCGTGCCGCTCTGCTCACGTATATAGGCGTGAGGCGGTCGGCAAGTGGTTAATGCTACACATGGTAGGTGGGAAGTCTATTCCAACCTCCCTAGAGGCCTCAGCTTTCGGAAAGCCTCATAAAAGTTTCCCCACGTATGCCCTTATACAAAAAGTATGGAATAAAACTAAGTATATACAGGAGGCGATAGGTATTAATGAATATAGTCCTAATTGGGGAAATGAATCCTATCCAGAGATGGCTAAACTACAGCACGCGGAGAGGTGGAAGAGGTTTGGTATTTTTTACTTAAAGCAAATTATAAGCGAGGGGAAATTACGATCTTTTGACACTTTGGGGGACCTGTATAGACTGCCGGCTTCCAGGCTTTTTTATTATATGCAACTTAGGCATGCATTTACAACCCAATCAAAAACCTCTGAATGGCATACTGACTCGACCCCTCTTATCGCTTTACTTAAAGGTGCTGAGACTTCTAAAGGTTTCATTTCCCAGAGCTATAGCATTTTACTCCACAAACACCTTATAAAACACCCCTTGACAGTAAAAGGAAAATGGGAGCTGGATGTTGGGTCCTTAGATGAGGATCAATGGGAGGAGGCTCTTCAATCAATTTCAGTATGTTCACTGAACGTAACGCAAAGACTAACGCAACTATATACACTCCTGAGAACGTATTATACACCTCATAGGCTACATAATATGGGTCTGTTTTCCACACCAACCTGTACTAGATGTAAAAGAGATCACGGAGATTTAATACATATGTTATGGAGGTGCCCCAGATTACATAAGTACTGGAGGGGGGTGGTGGACGTACTGGGTGCAGTGTTTGGGGTCTCGATTCCATTGGACCCTAGACACTGCATTTTAAATGTACTGGATGAACTGGAGTGGGACCCTCAAGTCAGGGAGGCTCTCACTAGGGCCCTTTTTATGGCCCGTAAGTTGATCATGGTGCACTGGAAGTCTGAAACGCCCCCTTCAGTCAAGGAATGGATTGCCGCACTAGGTAATACACTGAGAATGGAAAAAATCATATACCAACACAGGGGATGTTCAAGTAAATTTGAAAAACTTTGGGAGCCATGGCTTGGTACTCCTGGGCTAGCTCCAGAGGACCTGGTCATGGATAGGCTATTGCGTTTTAATAATGGTTGAATGCATTTTTTGTGCCCAGCATTAGATTTGAATAGTGCTTGAAAGCCCTGCCTGCTGAGGACAGAGGGAAGGGTTCAGTGAGGAAATGGACATAGTAAATTTATTGTTTGGTTATTGTTTGGTAGTGGGGATTATATCAATGTACATACTCAAATCTATTTCTGGAACTGTGCCCATTTATTTTGTATAACTTACCTGAAGATTTTTTTGGACTGTATGTACTTGTTTTTCAAGAAAAACTTCTTTTTGGATAAAAAAAAATAATTTTGGCCCTAGACCTCCTCTGTAACTCAAAACATGTAACCAGTAAACATTTTTAAAGCGTCGCCTAAGGGGATTTTCAAGTAGCGAAGTTTGGCGTCATTCCACAAGCGTGTGCAATTTTGAAGCGTGACATGTTAGGTATCTATTTACTCGGCGTAACTTCGTCTTTCACATTATGCAAAAATATTGGGCTAACTTTACTGTTTTGGGTTTTTCTTTAAGCACAAAACTGTTTTTTTTTTCCAAAAAAAACGCATTTGAAAAATTGCTGCGCAAATACTGTGCGAGATAAAAAGTTGCAATGACAGCCATTGTATTCTCTAGGGTCTTTGCTAAAAGGCATGTATAATGTTTGGGGGTTCTATGTAATTTTCTAGCAAAAAAATGATGATTTTTACATGCAGGAGAGAAATGTCAGAATTGGCCTGGTAGGCAATAATTAAAGCGGAGTTCCACACAAAAATGGAACTTCCGCTTTTCGGAACCCTCCCCCCCTCCGGTATTTGCACACACTTCCGGCATAGACTCCCACGGGAGTCTATGCCTCTTCCTGTCCCTCGGCGCTGTCTCCTGGGAAACACACAGGTCCCAGGAGATAGCGTGGACCAGTTACGACGCGCAGCGCGACTCGCGCATGCGCAGTAGGGAACTGGGAAGTGAAGCCGCAACGCTTCACTTCCTGATTCCCTGACCCAGGATGGCGGCGGCAGCTGCCGAGAGTCGAGCGATTTATCAGCGTCGGCTGCCGACATCGCTGGACCCTGGGACAGGTAAGTGGCCATGTATTAAAAGTCAGCAGCTGCAGTATTTGTAGCTGCTGGCTTTTAATATTTTTTTTTTGGGTGGACTCCCTCTTTAAGTAACGAGATCCAAAGTTAGGGTATAAATGCCCTTAACCAATATGGTGGAATTAGAACTTCCTGATGATGGCTCTGTGATTGGTAGAAATGTGTCAAAGTTTTACCGCGTCATCGAGACACACTTCCGGCCATAGGAAACACCCGGGAATCGAGCCGAACGGCGAGTGCGGTGTCTTCCATGAATGGGCCTGATTACCCAATAATTTAATCACCTGCTAAACACGCCGGGTGCCAGGACTATAGGCACTTTCAAATGTGAGTGGAAATATTTTATTGTCTTTTACCAAATAAACTCATTTATAATGGCATTGCACAATGAGGATCTTCTATTGTCATTTCCATCTATCTATATGAGATTTTTCTCTGCATGAGACGTCAGTCAACAGACTTCTACAGGGGTATCCCCACATGCTTAAGAGACCATACTAGAGATAGGTGGTCAACATCTAGGGGTGAGTGCACATCCATGTGGGGCACCCAGTCTGAGCACCTCTGCACATAGATATGTCATTTAAGCACGAGCACTTTATAATCATCACCTATTGGGATTGTTTTAGATGTATATGTGTGTATATATGTTAACACTAAGCGCAGCAAACTGTTTTTATATAGGCACCCAGATTTCAACTTCTAGTTTTCACCTAAACTCCACTGCTCTGAGTGATGCGTCATTTTGTTTGCACAGTGCATTATGGTTGCTTAAAAAGGGTCTGGTAGCATTTTTTTTTTAAAGTTTAGTTTTCTACTAACAGCAGCCTGCATGTTAGTAGAGCAGCAGCCCACTGAGCCCTGACCACAGGGTCAGGGCTCAGCAAACCGTGGTCAGTTTACAGGGAAGGGCAGAAAATGGCAGAATCAGCCAAGTTTTTTACAGCTTCCAGAGGGACAGGTTAGACAGCACAAGCATTGTACTGTTTAACCTGCTATAAGTGAACAGGATCTCTTATTTATTTTTGTGTTATAACCACTTTAATGTAACCCCCCCCCCCCCCCCCATATACTGCTTATCTCAAGTTCAACCCAGAATTACACATTTGTGCAGAAGAAAGCAAGCACAAGTTTTACATTAAGCCCCGGTTCACACTGGAGCAGTTTAACATGTCAAATTGCCGTCAATGGCACCACCCTAATCTGTGGCGCTGCACCAATTTCAAAAAGTTGTTTCTGTACTACTTTTTGCGATTTCCAGGGTGGCACAGTGGGTAGCACACTTGCCTAGCAGCAAAAAGGTTTGCTGGTTCAAATCACAACCACGACACTACCTGGCTGGAGTTTGCATGTTCTCGCTGTGCCTGCGTGGGTTTCCTCCCACACTCCAAAGACAATGCTGGCAGGTTAATTGGCTTCTGTCCAAATTGGCCCTGGGATAGTGCCTTAAATAATAATAATTTTCAGCTGCAATTTACATTGACATCTATGCAGAAACCTGCACAGATGTCTCTGAAATCATGGCCGAAAATGGATCTGACATGCAGGAGTGAAATCTGAACTCGCACGGCTTCATTCACGCAGCTCAGTGTGAACCTGAGCTAAATAGGTACGTTTTAATGTGGATTTGAGATTACATCAGGCCGGATTCACACTGGTATGACACGACAATCGTAACACTTTGGATCCGACTTTGCCCTGCAACTTGAAGTCTGACTTCAATGAACAGGGATCTGACTTTGACCCCCGACAATACCAGGCATTGTGTCTGGTATGAATCTTTAGGGGGAACTCTACACACAATGTAAAAAGACAAAAAACGGCATGGGTCCCCCTCCAAGAGCATACCAGGCCCTTCAGTCTGGTATGGATTTTCAGGGGAATCCCGACGTCGAAAAACCGTTAAGGTCCCCCAAAAATACATACCACACCCTTATCTGAGCACACAGCCCGGAAAGGGGTTGAAGCCGCCTCCTCCTATCGAAAGAACACAGAAGAGCCGTAGAAGAGATCAGAAGAGACGCCGCAGCTGCCTAATAAATTACTTTAAAAACACGTGTAATGTGTTTTATTTTTGACATTTACTTTTTTTTTTAGGTGAATGGGTAGGGGTACAATATACCCCATTCTCATTCACATAGGGTGGGGGCCGGGATCTGAGGGCCCCCTTTAAAGGGGGCTTCCAGATTCCGATAAGCCCCCCACAGACCCGACAACCAACAGGGAAGAGGCCCTTGTCCTCATCAACATGTGGCCTGGAACGGTTCGGGGGGGGGGGGGTGGGGCGCACTCGCTCATCCCCACAACCCTTTCCTGACCTACCAGGCTGTGTGGGTCTGGTATGGATTTTGTTTTTAGCATGGGGGTTCCCCTTAAAATCCATACCAGACCCAAGGGCCTGGTATGCTCTTGGAGGGGGAACCCATGCCATATTTTCTTTTTTTTTTTTTAAATGTGGTGTGGAGTTCCCCTTCAAGATCAGAGCACAAGTCGCATGCCAAAGTTGGATCAGTCAAGACGGCGATCCGAATTTGATCAGACTTCAGTGATATTCAAGGGGGTGAAGTAGGATCAAAGTCGGACCAAAGTAGTGCAGGGACCATTTTCAAAGTCGGACCAACTTGTGTCAGCCCAGTTAAGACGGCTCCCATTGGTAAATATTGATTTTCACACGTCATGTGACATGAGCTCCCAATGTCGGAGCGTTTTTCGTCCTTGTGTGAACCCAGCCTAAAAGGAGAAGTCCAGCCTGAGCTCGTGTGGCTGGGCTACTCCTATGGCTCACAGGAGTGCAATTAATTTTGCACTCCTGTGACCAGTTTTCAGCAGGGAGCGGTCTGCAGTCCACTCTCTGCTGATGTCACAGGAATCAGTTCAGGCACCGTGTCATCCCAATAGTCTGGATCCGCCCGGTGCCTGGACCGAAGCACGTCTCAGCGAGCTGCTGAGATGGCCACTCCCACCCCTCCACAGCTCAGCACCCCAATGAGTGTGGAGGTGCAGAGCAGGAGAGCTGCTGACTGACAAGCAGCAGCTCTCCGCTCAGGGATCTGTGAGAACCAAGCCATCGGCGGTGTTCAATGGCTCGCCACACCATACTTCTCCTTTAATGCAATTTCTAAAAATTATTTTTTGCTAGATCAACAGTTTCCCCATAACACCCCAACTTCCATCAGCTGTAAATGAACATTTTAAAAAAGGACAAGTACAGCCAAAGCTCGTTTGGCTATGGATCACTGGAGTGCAGTTCGTTCTGCACACCTGTGACCAGTTTTCTGCAGACAGCAGGCTGAAGGCCGCTGTCAGCTGAAATCAGAGCCGGTCCAGGCTGGGGAAAGATCGCAACCCATATGGTCGGGATCCACCCAGAACCTTGTACTGGCACCTGGCTCAGTGAGGCATTGAGACCCTAGGCCCACTGCTCCTACCCCCTCCACAGCCCAGCTCTCCAGTGAGCAGGGGTGGGGGTTTAGGGAGCAGGGCAGACGATAGCCAACAGTCATCAGCTCTCTGCTCACAGAGCGATTAGCAGTGTTTGATCACTCGGTTATCAGTTTTCAGACCCAGGGGGGGACCCAAGCTACAGCCACCTAGGCAAGTACGATTGATTGGGAAAATAATAATAATAATAATTATTAATTATATATATATAAAATTTACAAACTTCTCTTAAAGCATTTGTAAACCGCAGACGTTGCCAAGAAACCCACCTGCAAGACAATGGCGTAATGTGCTTGTATGCACTGCATACTAGCACATTATGACATACTTACCTTGGAAAGAAGCCCTCGAGCGCTGTAATGTCACAACTGAGAGGGCAGACATGTTCCCAGTCTTTCTTCCAGGTTTGCGCTCCGACTAGGTGATTGGCCAGAGCCACAATGATGTCACTTCTGCAGGAGCCCTCGGTTCCAACATAAAGCTCTGAAGTTCTGACAAGGCATGCCGAACCTACAGAGTGCATGCGCCAGTGATGCCACTGGCAGGGTGAATATTTCCTAAATGGTGCACATTTAGAAGATATTAATTTTACCTACCAGCAAGCCTTATATGCTTACCTGTAGATGAAAAAACAAAGCAGGGTTTACGACCGCTTTAAGGTTTCCCCGAGATCTCAAACATCTTGCCAAGTTCCTCCAAGGTAAAAAAAAAATAAAAAAAGGGCTGAGAACCATGGTTTAGATCAGTGTTTCTCAACTCCAGTCCTCAAGGCGCCCCAACAGGTCATGTTTTCAGGCTCTCCATTATTTTGCACAGGTGATTTGATCAGTTTCACTGCCTTAGTAACTACCACAGCTGTTTTATCTGAGGGAAATCCTGAAAACATGACCTGTTGGGGCGCCTTGAGGACTGGAGTTGAGAAACACTGGTTTAGATCATCTTCTCAACCAGTTTACCCCAGGGGAAACCTTGAAATAATTTTTAGGTCTCCGGGAACCCCTGGAGTCTAGTCTTTCAGGGGTCATTAGGGAAAACACTCCTTACATTGGGTTGGGTTCAGTGGTAAGAACACACAGTTTACAGTGGGGGTTAGAATATCACCTTTTGCTGGCTCTGCCAAGCGACGTTGGACTTAGAAGTTAGCCACAGCTCAAGGAATCTCTAGCCACCACTGGAGGACCCTAGTTGAGATTTTCAGGTCTCAGAGAAGCCCTGCTAAAACCAAATCATTAGTGAGCAGTGGGTAGGCGGCAGCCACCTTCCATACAGCTGAAAAGATCATTGGGTTCTTACAGCTGGCTTGGGCAATCAGTCACAGGTCAAGGAACCCCCAGTGACTTCCAGAGGAACCCTAGAGTTCCACAGAAAGCTGGTTGAAAATGGCTGTAGTACACTATTGAGCCTCTGTAGTGGACGTGTGAGCCATGACACCCACAAGTCTCTCACCGACTCAGTGATCGACAATACATTGTGGCCTTGAAGCTCCGGGATCCTATCCACATGGCATTTGTCACTTTGCTATGTTTCCACATTCCTTAATGGTCCACTATGTAATCACAAGGAAAAGGCAGACACAATTGTGATAAGTACATATTTTATTCAATGTTCATACTGTAATACACACGTGTGATATTTGCCATAGTTTACAACAAATCGGTTCTGCTGTATTGCACCAAAATATCCCATATGTTGCATATCTACATCCGACACAATGTTGTCCACTTGATGACAGACCTCATCTAGGCAAGTTAGCTGCACTTGTCAGAAAATACTGGTCCTTAGAACTGCGATTACAAACAGATACCTGCAGCAATGTTTTGTACACCAACAGCCACTTCTTGAAGTGACTTTCAAATAAGGACAACTGCAGGATGGTATATATAAAAAAAAATAATAAATCAATCTCCCCAAAAAGTGATGTGCATTCTTAGGCTAGGTTCACACTGTAGCGATGCAGGAACCAGCGCAATTCCAGCATCGCATCTCTCCCACAGGCAGTTCACACTGTCCTCTGCAAACCACTGCGGGTGTCAAAACAATGTTAATGACACCCCCAGAACGCTTCACAGATCGCAGTGTGAACTGTGGATTCGGATTTCATGGGTGAGAACACTGCCCTGCACCTTTATGCAAATTAAATGAGTTCAGCACTGCAGTACGGGTGCAAGTCACATGCGATGTCTGCATTCGCTATAGTGTAAACCCGGGTTCAGAAGTGTACCCAAAACTACAACCCCTGGCAAGAATTATGGGATCACCAGCCCCTGAGGATGTTCCTTCAGTTGTTTATGGTTGTAGAAAAAAAAAAAAAAAAAAGCAGATCACAGACATGGCCAAAAACTAAAGGCATTTCAAATGGCAACTTTCTGGCTTTAAGAAACACTAAAAGAAATCAAGAAAAATAATTGTGTTGGCCAGTAACAGTTAGATTTATAGAACAAGCACAGGGACTAAATTATGGAATCACTCAATTCTGAGGAAAAAATTATGGAATTACCCTGTAAATTTTCATTACAAACACTAACACCTGCATCAGATTAAATCTGCTTGTTAGTATGTAGGTAAAAAGGAGTGATCACACCTTGGAGAGCTGTTGCAACAAGTGGACTGACATAAAGCATGGCTCCAACACCAGAGATGTCAATTGAAAAAAAGGAGAGGATTATCAAACTCCTTAAAGAGGGTAAATCATCACGCAGTGTTGCACAAGATGTTGGTTGTTCACAGTCGGCTGTGTCTAAATCATGGACCAAATACAAACATGGGAAGGTGGTTATAGGCAAGCATACTGGTAGACCAAGGAAGACATCAAAGCGTCAAGACAGAAAACTTAAAGCAATATGCCTTGAAAACAGAAAATGTACAACGAAACAAATAAGGAACAAATGGGAGGAAACTGGAGTCAACATCTGTGACCGAACTGTAAGAAACCGCTTAAAGGAAATGGGATTTACATATAGAAAAGCTAAAAGAAAGCCATCTCTAACACCTAAACACAAAAAACCAAGGTTACAATGGGCTAAGGAAAGGCAATCGTGGACGGTGGATGAAAGTCATATTCGGTGATGAATCTCGAATCTGCATTGGGCAAGGTGATGATGCTGGAACTTTTGTTTGGTGTCGTTCCAATGAGATTTCTGCAGACGACTGTCTGAAGAAAACATGCAAATTTCCACAGTCAATTATGATATGGGGCTGCGTGTCAGGTAAAGGCACTGGGGAGATGGCTGTCATTAAATCTTCAATAAATGCACAGGTTTACATTGACATTTTGGACACTTTTCTTATCCCATCTATTGAAAGGATGTTTGGGGATGATGAAATCATTTATCAAGATGATAATGCATCTTGCCATAGAGCAAAAACTGTGAAAAAATTCCTTGAAGACACATAAGGTCAATGTCATGGCCTGCAAACAGTCCGGATCTCAATCCAATCGAAAATCTGTGGTGGAAATTAAAGAAAATGGTCCATGACAAGGCTCCAATCTGCAAAGATGATTTGGCAACAGCAATCAGAGAAGGCTGGAGCCAGATTGATGAAGAGTACTGTTAATCACTCATTAAGTCAATGCCTCAGAGACTGCAAGCAGTTATAAAAGCCAGAGGTGGTGCAACAAAGTACTAGTGATGTGTTGGAGTGTTATTTTGTTTGTTTGTTTTTCATGATTCCATATTTTTTTTTCCTCAGAATTGAGTGATTCCATAATTTATTCCCTGTGCTTGTTCTATAAATCTAACTGTTACTGGCCACCACAATATATTTTTCTTGATTTCTTTTAGTGTTTCTTAAAGCCAGAAAGTTGCCATTTGAAATGCCTTTAGTTTTTGGCCATGTCTGTGATCTACTTTATTTCTACAACAATAAACAACTGAAGGAACATCCTCAGGGACTGGCGATTCCATCATTTTTGCCAGGGGCTGTAACATTTCAAGTGGATGGATGCTCATCACTCCAGGTTCTTGCTTCAGATAACAGCGCATTTTCACCCACATTCCCAGCTCCTCCCACAACCATTACAAGCCCATTTTTTATAAAAGCAAAATTCCTAAGGGGAACTCTTACTTCTAAAGACACCAATACATTGAAGGCCAGGTTCACTTTTAAATAAACAATGGGAAGATAATGAGCAGGCAGGGCTAGAGAAGATTTCAGCACTGAGGCTGTAAATACTGTATAAAGCCGCTTCTGTCAGAGGTAAGAAGGCACATGGGGTGTGAGGGTTGGGCTATTTATTAGGTTAGGAGGTAGAGGGAGGGGCTTGTAGGTTAGGCAGAAGAGGGAGGGGCTTGGAAGTGTCCTCAGGGCCCACTAACAGGCCAGGTTTTATGTATTAGCTTGGGGAGATGCAGACTAGAATACTGCAATCATTGAGCAGCAAATTATATCACCTGTGACGTATTTCAGTTATCTTGCAAACCTGGCCTGTTATTGGGCCCCAAGGACAGGGTTGATGACAACTACTTTAGGCCAATGAATGACTCAACTGAACAGGAAATAGAGATCAGTTGTGGGTGGTCAAGCCCTTTAAATAAAGCAATATTGGTCTAAGGAATGGCTTTGAAGTTTCAATATGTGTCTGTTGTCTAACAGACTATCAACATTACTTCTGGGAAAAAAAAAAAAAAAAAAAAAATGCACCTGTCCTTTTATGTAAAAAGCTATATTATAGGCTTAACAAAATGATGATTTTTTTTTTTTTCAGAACCTGCTCACGGATACACAGCAGATCCTCAAAACAGGACTCTGTTATAAGTTAGTCCCTCAATCCCTTTGTCTAATAGGTCACAGGCTCACGTTAAAATGTGTTCTAAATGTCCAACTTAAAATAAATGCATATATTTTTGCTTGTAAAGTGTGTATTTTTTTTGTTCTAAAGGAGCATAAAGCATTGCACCTGTGATCAGCAGATCATGGGTGCAATGCAGGGCTCCTGCAGACTGTCAGTATAGCCATGTGCCTGTACTTTGTATGGACAGGCAGTTACTGAATGACAGGAAGGATCCAGGAGCTACCTGGAGCGCCCGTAAGGGCCCTGGTAGTTTATTGAGAACTACAAGCCATCAGCTGCAATGCATGATGGTTGTTGTAGTTCTTCTGTTTAATTCAGAGTTTTGTAATGACACTGCTGGGTGGGCAGAGCCCCACACGGATGATTATTTTTGTGCTTAAATTAACAGGTGTGGGGAGAAAACCCCCAGCCTGCAATTGGAAAGGTCTTGAGGGGGGGGGGGGGGGGGGGGGGATGCGGGGGCTGCTGTATCAGTAACAGGTTACATGCTGGATACAGGCATAACGTTACACAAGGTGAACTCCTTCAGCCCTGGTTCACACTGGAGCATTTTCAAATCGGCCTCAATGGCACTGTCCTAATCGGTGCAGCGCTGCACCGATTTCACAAAGTCGTTTCTGTACCACTTTGACATCTGTGCAGAAACCCGCACAGAGGTCTCTGAAATCGGGAATGACATGCAGGCGTGAAATCATGCGAGTTCAGCTGAATGCACACGGCTTCATTCCCGCAGCTCAGTGTGAACCTGGGCTTAGGCTTGGTTGGAATGTTGTCTGCAAAGGGCTGACTGGTAGCAGCATACTGGCGAGGAGCATTGAATAAGGTCAGAACCATTTACCATATTACAGACTGCAATGCTTAATCACATTGTATATGAAATGAAGATTTGTACACCCATAATATATTTACAGTATATAAGGCGTATTCACGTTTCACAGTACTAACAGGAACTGTACTAGAAGCACTTTTGTTTTGAAGAGTCTCACAAAATGATTACTCTGCCACTTCTATATGGTGAAGCTTAGATCCTACCGTGGTCAGACATATGCTCCTATGGACCAACCACAATAGCACATTAATCTGCTGGTAGATTACATTTTACAGATGGATTGTTCAAGCAAGACACAGCTTTCATGCAAAGTGCAGGAGTCCATAGATGCAAGGCTGGCATGAATTACTGCCGTTTGCATTGCTTCACCATTTCATAAGAGTACATGGATGGTGAACCTTGGCACCCCAGATGTTTTGGAACTATATTTCCAATGATGCTCAACTACACTGCAGAGTGCATGATCATGGGAAATGTAGTTCCAAAACATCTGGGGTGCCAAGGTTCACCATCACTGCTCTAGGCTTTACTTCTGGCATGGACAGGCTAAAAACCAATATGGCAGGGCCAGCATTTGGGAAGGGCAAGCATGACATTTGCAACTGTTCTTCACCCATATATCCAATTACTAATGAACCTAGAAGCTCATTTACAGCAGCCCTGTGAATAGAACTACAGCTGTTGCATTGGCCAAATACACAAGCAAGAGTAAAGAAAGAAAACTGGCCATATTTGTTGCAGCTATTACATGCCATGCAGGTCATCCTCTATGGTCAAGCCAACAACTCAGAGCGCACCAAAAAAAAAAAAAAAGTGTACAAAAAAAACAGACCCTGGGCAGGCTGCAGCAGCAAGAAGAAGAAGAAAAAAGGAGGTATTTGGTGAAAGAAAAAGGGAATACCACAGCTCAAACAAGCTTAAATGGGTAATGGTAAAAGTCTAGTGCTAATAGACTAAATGTGCCAAAAAACACAATTGGTGAAATTTCATAAACAAGCAATATAACCAGTGAGAATTCAAAGGGTGCAAAAATGCATATATACAACTTCAATTACAAAATTGCTTTACCAAGTGCTAGGCTTGAACTGAATGTGGGGACAAAAAATAAAAATCAATAAGGATGTAGCCAGTGAACGTTCAAATAAATGTGCAAAAATGTATGGTTCCATTTGCAAAATTTTCCCCCAAGTGCTGCTGTGCTGACAACTCAAAGTGCTGAAATGATTCATATCCACACAGGTGACAACATGCTGCAAACACACCCCCCCCCCCTTTGTGATTAGACTCACCAGATCCAATGGACCCCTCAAGCAGTACTGCATTGTGGGTCAAACAGGTTTAGTCTGGTGAGCAGGGCAGAGACGTCAACTCCAGGATATAATCCTTCTGATGAAGTTTCAAATGTACACAAGACTAATTTTTTTTTTTGCACATTTGAATGTTCACTGGCTACATGCTTTCTTCTGCACATTTAGTTGAAGCCTAGCACTTGGTAAAGCAATTTCAGAATTGGAGTTCTATATATGCATTTTTGCAGTTTGAATTTACACTGGCTATGCTTGTTTATGAAATTTCATCAATTTTTGTTTTTGCACATTTAGTTTATATTAGCATTTAACTATTACCCAATTAAGCTCATTTGCGCTGTGGTATACCTACTTTTTTTTCACATTTTTGACTTGTGTCATGAACAGCAGCAAGTATGTTTATTAAAGAGGTATTTGGTGCCCTCAGGGGAGGCTGGTACAGGTTGTGTCCAGATAGTAATATAAAAATGTCAAGAGTAAATCTGAAAGAGAAGTCTATACAGTCCAGGTGACAGTGCTTGAAAATGAGAGGGTGCGTGACTCCGTCATTACCAGCTCATGAAGTGCTAGAATAGACTTAAGGAAACCAAGGGAGAATGGAGCAGCGCCATCTAAGTGCAGCAATAGATTAACCATTTAAGGTAAAACCCAAGCACCTCACAATAAGGTAACAAAGCGCTTTTTGTAAAAAAAAGGCCATGTGCTATAATCCAGGCAGCACTCCCAAGGATACCGGTTGACACCCAACAGTGGCACAGAACTCAGAGTACAGCAGATGACCTTGTTTCCACAAAGCGCTTCATTACCTTCTTGTGAGTTACTTATGTTTTACCTTAAATGGTTAATCTATTGCTGCACTTATATGGCGCTGCTCCATTCTCCCTGTGCAACAGCAAGAAGAACATTTGACATAATATTTTATTTGAAGTTTCAAACTATAATCCCTCTTTCTGAACAGGTTTCATGCATATTTAGAGTGCAACATTAAGGCCTCATGCAAACTGGACGTTAAAATAACGTTATAAAGTCAGTAGCTTTGCAGTGAGTTTTTCATCATTTTTGCAATAGCGTTTTAGCCCTTTTTTTTTTAGTGGATCAAAAACATTTAAAATGCTGGTGAGCGATGTTTGAGCGTTTATCGATGTTTATCAGCCGTTAGAGCGTTTTTACAGCTGAAAAACATCTTTCAGAACCCACTAGTTTTGGGTTTTTTTACTGCTCAAAAACGTTACTGTCCAAAACTGCTGATAACAGCCTATGTGTGCATGGACATCTAGGATAACATGGAGCGTTTGACTGTAGAAAAAAAAAAAAAAAGGGTCTGCCAAAAGCAGCTGCTTAAAAACGTCCAGTGTGCATGAGGCCTAAAAGTGGTCCCATGCCACAGCAAAAAATAAAAAAAAAAAGCTATTTTTTCTTTTTTTTTTTTCTTTTTTTTTTTAATGATTTTGTCCATTTAGGTCTGTACACACCTGGGGGTTAGGAAGAGTATCCTGAAGCCTGTGCATTGCATCAGATAAGCCCCGACTGTGGCTGCAATGCACTGAAGGCTTCAACAAATGCATTATTTTAGCATTACATCTTTTGGAAAAGGCAGACTATGCTTTTAAAGTTTGATGTAGAGTGGGAGGATTACAATTACAAAGTGGTTGTAAACCCAGCTTGGTCATTTTTACCTACAGGCCTATAAGGTTTACCTGTAGGTAAAATTTAATATCTAAGGCTTCATGTACACGGGACGTTTTTACAACTTCTGCTGAATGATTTAACTTGACAGATAGTAACCCACGTTTAAAACGTCTGTTTTGCTGCGTTTACGTAAATTTTACCCAAATTAGCCAAAAAAAGAAAAAAGTTAAAGCGTTTAGCACTTAAAATGCCTCTAAACACAGCTTCTGAACCCTTTTTTTGCATTCCAAAAAGCCTCTAAAAACTCAACTGCCTAGAAATGACTATAAATGACCCTGTGTACATGTACTGATAAGAGAAGAGTTCAGGGACAGTTGAAAAAAAAATATATAAATGCCCAACTGCTCCTAAACATCCATTTATAGGGGTGCAACGGATCAAAAAACTCACGGATCAGATCGATCCTCGGATCAGAGTCACAGATCGGATCATTTTCAGATCAGCAAAAAAACCCCAAAAAAAAAAAAAACAAACACAGAAATCTTGTTACACCCACCGGAGTTTTAGATTTAAAAGCTATTTTCAACACAAAACGGAGCTTATATGCATAAATACAGTATTTGTAGATCAGACGGACTATTTAGATGTTAGATATTAAAAACAGCAAACCTGCTGACCTTACATGGTTGCTAATGTGACAGAACACCTCTGATTTTCACATGTATATGTTTATGCATATAAGCTCGGTTTTGTGTTGAAAATAGCTTTTAAATCTAAAACTCCGGTGGGTGTAACAAGATGTCTGCTTGCCCCCTTCTCACTCTATCAATACTGTGCAGGAGTGTGGGGTGTAGCAAGATGGCGGCGACGAAACGTCACTTCCTGACGAGACAGCGGCCGCTTCCGGGTGTACCAAGATGGCCACCGCTCCGGAGCTGGGCCGAAGCCGCGGCCTTTCCTATGGCGGACGCCGCAGAGTGCTCCGTGGATCGCGGGTTTGCCGATCCGGAGGTTGATCCGTACGGATCAGCAACGATCCATTGCACCCCTATCCATTTACCAGCAGCAGTGTACATGAGGCCTAAGTGCTGGTTCACACAGGGGCGGCACGACTTGCAGGTCGCACCGAGGCGACCTGCACACGACTTTAGCGGCGACTTGCAAAACAACTTCTGTATAGAAGTCAATGCAAGTCACCTGAAGTCGCCCCAAAAATACTACAGGAACCTTTTTCTAAGTCGGAGCGACTTGCTTCGCTCCTATTAGAACGGTTCCGTAGTACAGAACGGGAGGCGACTTGTCAGGCGGCTAGGTCGCCTGACAAGTCACCCCTGTGTGAACCGGCAGTAAATGTGCACAGTTTAGGGCAGGGAAATGCAGTTGGCGGACCTCCAGCTGTTTCAGAACTAAAAGTTCCATGAGGCATAGCAAGACACAGCCGCAAGCATGACACCCAGAGACAGGCATGATGGGACTTGTTTTGCAACAGCTGAAGGTCCACCAATTGCATATCCCTGGATTAGGAGATATTCACCCGGCATGCAGCCAGTGACATCACTGGCACATGCACTCTGAAGGTCCAGCATACCTTGTCGGAACCAAGGGCTCCCAAGGCGCATGCGCGGAGTGTCATTATCACAGCTCCAACCAATCACAGACAGGGGGAACACATCAGCTCTCTCAGCAGTGACTTTAAAAGCGCTGGAAGGCTTCATTCCAAGGTGAGCATTTCATAATGTGCTAGTATGCGGTGCATTGCCTTGAAGGTTTTTTTTATGAAACATCTGGTTTACAACCACTTTAAAAAGCTACAGGTACCTTTTAAAGCAAGTTATTGGCAGGCGGAAACCAGTCTTAAAATATTTCTTTCCACTCTAAATGTAAATAGCAACCATCTAAAAAGGTTCAAACAAAGCTTTACAGGTGAACAATTTCTGTAAGGCCGTGTACACACAAGCTTTTAGTATTTATAGCAAGCTTTAAAACAAATCTCATCAAGAGGCCACACAAAGGGAAAAATCCCAGCAAGAGACCGGGTAAGATCTGTCCCTTTCACACCAAAGGATCTTTTACGATCACATGCAACCATCTCACAATATAAGCGACTCTTCACCTACCATAACACCTAGGCTTCATGGAATGAATGACAGCAGATATATGTCCTACAAGGAAGATCAATGAATACGGCAACATTGCCAGCGTGCGCGCCAATCACAAACTCATCTTCATACAACTAACCCCCAGCCCATTGGGCAAATCTCACATGAAACATTTCATTGACCAGCACACCAACTGGAATGTCAGAACAGGCTGCATCCTCACAGTACACTGGGAATGTATACAGACTCACCGCTAAAAACAAAAAAAAAAATAGAAAATCCTGGGATGGTGTTAGAAGTTGGTTATCAAATAAGATCTGCAACCATAGGATTATCTAGGGAACATGCAACGCAATAAAAGGGTTGGGTTGTTCAAGGCAGTTTACAAATATTGACGTGGCAAGCTCTGTAAGCAATGTTAACCAGCAAGAATAGTTTAGATTATTTCTAATGGTTTGCTCCAGACTACTGAACTTTACCCAAATAAGCCTGAGTGAACACATTCATAAAAAAGTCAAAGTAAAGCACAGCAATATTTAGTTTGCATTCACACCACACCAGTGTGAACCATGGCTTACCCACCAAGAGGACATTGGCCATATGCTCTGTGGAGAACCGTAGCGACACCAACATGTAAGACATGTTGTAAAACACGTGTGCTGAACTGTGTCCCCCAATAGTAAAATGCATAGTGTAATACTTGGGCTTCCTTCACACTTGTGCGACTTTGGACACTAAAGTCAGACAAGTCACACCATGTTTTTCAAGGACAACCGTTTATGTCTAAGTCACGTGGTCCGACTTGCATGTGATTTGAGTGCCATAGACTGCAATGTAAACCTTAAAAATGTTGCATGAAAGTCACACCTGAATTTTACACATGCAACAGTTCATTGGTCAAAGCCAAAGTCGCATCCAAGTTGCACCCCAAAGTCAGGTGATAGAGTCAAACAAGTGTGAATGGAGCTTAAAGCCAGTATAAGTCCATGGATACTTTCCAGTAATGCCAATAGAGAATCTGATCTTGGATGTTGCAGAACGATGCGTGCAACATTTCTGGATGTATCGGACGCCAGTGTCATCCCACTGAAAACTTTGGATCCATCTGCTAACCAGTCACTAGCATGCCACTTCCAAGCTTCAGGGACACCACCCCCTCCCTTTAGAATGTAAGCTCTATGAGCAGGGCCCTTCTGTACCTTTTGTATTGAACTGTACTGTAATTGTGTTGTCCCCCTTATACATTGTAAAGCGCTGCGTAAACTGTTGGCGCTATATAAATCTCGTATAATAATAATAGCTGCTGGCAGGTGGGACCACAGTGGGGATCTGACATCCAGAAGGGTCCTATGCTGGAGATTCTAGTGGCTAGTGTAGCTTTACAAAAACAGCCTCATCGGAGGCAGCACTGGTAAGTATTTTTTACTCTTATTTACTACCCAGTCCACTTAAATATGCAACTAGAGACCAACTACTCTGGTCACTGACTGGAGCCTGCCACACTATAAAGCTCACCTTGGTGATCAGAAACTTTGCTGTGCAGTGGTGAAGTCCGGGCATCAAACCAAGGAATTGGTCAGCATTTGCAGGCTAGGATCACTGGGGCACTCCATTACAGGTGAGCTGAATTTCAGCTACCAGCTATTACAGAAGTGACAGCTTGGCACACCAAGCAGGGCTACAGTTTACATCCACCCCAGCAGATTTCTTCCTTTTCAAAATAAACCAACACAATTGGTCAGACTCTAAAAATTCCCTGAAAATGGGGAAAAGAACTGAATCACACCTGAAGATCTGTTTGACCGAAAGCTTGTTTTTACCTTTGGTCTCATAACCAACACAGGCTAATTAAATATGGCAAAAAAAAAAAAAAAAAAAAAAAAAGGGGGGGAAATCCCCAAGTATGCAGAGTGCCATTCACCACCATTAATCTGAAATCACCTTGACTGATCTAGCTGAAATCTGATTGGTTCTAGTTGGTGTACTTTGCACATCAAACGTAATCACCCAGGAGATTTTTATTCCCTTGATAATTTAAAGTGCTCGTAAACCCTTACACATACCAAGTGAAGTGAACAGCCACAAGGGTTTAGAGATGAAACAAATCCACCTATAAGTTGCACCTGTTTATATGCAGCAATCCATATTCTACATCTGTAGAATGTAGAAAATTTATAAAGCTTGTCTAAGCATTCAGGGGGAAAAAAAAAAAGTGGAGAGCAAGGAGAACTCTAAAAACCAGTTGTTGGGGTATTAAAGCAGCTGCAGATGTCATAATACAAAAGCCAAAAGTGGGGCCTCCCTTTGTCCAGGTTGTTAATGTGGATGGGGCAATGGACTGATATTTTGCCTGTTCAGCCAACCCCAAGCAGGAGATAAATTTCAAACTACTGAATGATTAAAATCTCCTGGGTAATTTAGCTGGGATGTATATTGTGCACCAATTAAAGTTATAACCAATAATCAGATTTCACTTTAATTAAGCCATCTCTGTATAAAGCCAGCTATACTCTGGATGTTTACTGCCAACATGGCTACCAATGCATTGTCATTTACCAATACATGGCTCTTTGCATGAAAGGACATAGATTTACAAACTAACCATATTCTAAGTTGTAAATGCTTAATTTGCAGACCTTTAATCATGTTATAGTAACAGCAAAAAAAAAAAAAAAAAAAAAAAGTAAACTCACGATAAAAAAAAAAATTTGCTCTGTGCGAAACATCTCTGCTGTACCCTCTGAGACAAACATACATAAGAGGTGCAGCAGACAGTATGTCCTAAGTTTCCATCCTAATGGTAGAACAAGCGTATTAGTACAAAACACCTTTACATGAGCTTCCCACATTCTTTTCTACTGTTGAACAAAAACCTGACCGGGTTACATGTGGATAAAAGCCCCCTGGCTCAAGCCTGTGCCCTTACATATCCTGCTCATTAAAAAAGACTTGCTCCAACATGTAGCCGACACATGAACTAGAACTTTAATGCAGTCATTCCCCGCACATACAACCTAGGAGTTTAAGGTAATACAGGCATTCGTTGATATGTTTCAAAATTAATACTTTAAAATTTTATTTAAAAAAAAAAAAATAGCAAGTGAACGCCAGTTGAGCACTTGAAGGAAAAAGCCTGTTTTTTTACTATTACCAAGAATAAAAAAAATCAGTGTTTATTTATCCAGCCAGGTAACATTCTACATTTATCCAATGTTTAAAATCAATTTAACAAAAATGTTCAACTGTTATATATAAAAAGAAAAACAAAAACGTTTATTACATTTGTACAAATTACCGTCCCTCATTAAACTTGCATTATATAAACCAACCTAACCATAATTAAAAGGGAATTTTCAGGGTTATTTCTAAACAGCTGGCAGTCTCATTGCTCTTGATATAAAGATGGTCTTGTGCAGCAAAGGGAGGGGGGCCCCATTCACGGTTTACACTGAAGGGGAAGGAACCCAAGTCATGGTAAACATACTTATGTTGGTTGGGCTGCCCTAAGTGAGAACACAGAATTAAAGAGGTCAGATGAGCACAGAGTGCAATTAAATGTCTTACATAATCTCCCTATAGCCTCAATTCCAGCCCAGTCATAAATCCACCCAAAGCATCATAAATGACTACAAAAGCTGAGATACTAAATTTCACCATTAGGTGGCTCTGGAGAACAAGTCTGAAAATGTGCTGTCCATATTCCATTCAAACTTAGAAATAGAATCTAGAGAGACAAAAGCAATGGCATGAACAACCAAATTGTATTTCCTGTGCACACCATGATCAGGTGGTCTGGATTTGGGTGAGTTAAATTAAAATGTGCTTCAGTCCTCTGCTCTGTACCACCCAAAACCAGTAATCTTTATAAATCTAAATGGGGATTTGCCCAGTCATCTTGCCGCAGAGATCTAGAGCTCTTGTGACCAACAAGCCCTCTTTCAGGGAGCGGCCATGTTTAAATATGCAGAGATTGGTGAGAATTTACTTTCTGGTGCCCTCACTGTGTGAAGTCTCCAGACCTCAGATCTGTGCTGCCAACGTCATCCCTGTCCTATAGGCAAGAAAGCGACAGCCGACATGACTGGCAGGCCAAGACTTCTCAGAGCCAACTGTACTAAAAACCATGCTTCCAACATAATACAAAATGCTTACAAATTCTACAAAGAAAAAAAACAAACAAAAACTATGGATGCAGTCATTGCCAACTTTAGTTTAACAATTCCAACTGCCTGGCTATCATGCCAACCCTCCTATGTCAAATACTCAGGACCACTAAAACTGGCATATATGTAGATCAGGCATTCTACTGATCCGAATGCTGGCTCCTGATACTGAAGCCAGGTTATCAGTATAACTGGCAGGGAACTAGTATTTTAGATGCAGTTTACCCACAGCAACCTCAGTCTCAAGACAGCTTTACTTTGAAATGTAAACCATCTTTCAGTATACTTGGCATCTCAGTACACTGTAGACCGCTTTAAGCAAATCTTTGAATCTGTTCCCAGGTTTCTTACCTGGAGATCCTGCCAGTGACAGCACTTCCTGTTGCAGGCTAAACACACCATCAAGCCACTGCCTCAATTAGCAACATCGTTGTCAGCCCAACATGCATGCTCGTTTAGTTGGCCTATAGGCTGCCAAACACGGCCTGCACGCATACGATGAAGAATGCTGCTTGCAATTGAAAGGCGGTGGCTCATTGCTGTCAGCCTGTAACAAGTCAGTTACTGGCAGGACCTCCAGGTAAGAAACTATGCAACACATTCACCAATTATTGCATGCCTAAAAATTGTATAGTTAGGCATGAAGCCAGACATACTTAAAGTATAAACTACTCAGAATATTTAAAAAGTGTAAATGCATGTTTGGCCTCATGCCTGCCATAAAGTGGAAGTTCGCCCTAGAATTACTCTGAACATTAAACAGCCATGTAACACATATACCTTGATAAATGCCATAGCACTGACTTCTACCCGCTTTCTGGTTGCCCCGCAATTAGCACTGGAAACTGCTGGCCATTTAACAATGACAATGCAACCTGTGGTGTTGCTCAGACCCCTCATGCTACCTAAATCTTGTGATTGAAAGCCTGACAGGGAAACATTCTCCATTACTTGATGCTGCCCCTACAACCACAGCTGTCACTGTCAGTCTACCCTCTGAGTATGTATGTATGTATGTATGTATGTAATGTATGTAATGTATGTAATGTACAGTTTGGGAACTTCCCCATTTAAATAGCATGCAGCAACAGCCCTGAGGAAGGGGGGGGGGGAGTTATCCTTTGCGCCGAAACGCATTGGCTTTGACATACTTAATACCTTTCATCCTACCTTCAGATCTGCATTCTTTTGGACACCGTGTTTTTCTTCCTACTTTTCAAAGTTCTGATGCTGTCAATAACAGATATGAGGGGGCTGAGTAACACCATTAATTGCATGGAGTCACTAATAGCTGGCAGTTTCCAAAGCCAATTACTAGACAACCAGAGAGCAAACAGAAATCACACATGGTGCTATGTATTTGTCAAGATGTGTGTTATAAGGCTGTTTATTTCTGCAGAGTAATATTAGGGTGAAAGTAATATTAGGGAGAAAGTTCCCTTTAAAATAGATTTAGGGTTTACATACACTATACCTCCCTATCAAGAGCAGAGACTGTCCAAAGCTGTTAAAAAAAAAAAAAAAAAAAACGAAAATCCCCATTAATGTAAAATCCTATGAAAAAAAACACAATAAAAATCAAGCGCATGTGGTGTCTCAGGAATAAGCGACACAGCCCAGTGTTCAATAAAATGTGCAATAAAAAGTCAAACCTTGGTAAAAAAAAAAATTATATACATAAAATTTTATAGCTTTGTTGACATTTCTATATGTTAAAAATAACACACAATAAGCTTTACTGTTTTAGACCGAGCGACTACGTCGGATCCATGTGCAAATTGCATTTGTGATGTTGCTTTCAGCTCTTTGTGTACTAGGACTGGATTAAGACTGGAAGCATTTTGGCTACAGGTTACTGCATGCTTATTGCTCGGAATGAGATCTGGTAAAAGGCCTCAGCCTATCGCGCTAGGATTTTGATTAAATTTGCACACATTTCAAAGAACTCTATAGTATGGCTTCCTGGTCGAGGGACCAGGTCAGTGTTGGAGGAGTCTGCAGATGAGGTCAGTGAAGAAGGGACAGAGCCATTGGATGATTTTGCTGGGGCTTCGGCGTCAGAGTCACTTTTCTGAGGCGGACGGTTACTGCCAACAGACCCCGACCGTCTTGGTGTGGTATTTTCAGATTTGACATCGCTAACCTCATCTGTTGAAAAATAACACACATCATCAACAGTATTCATGCAAATGAAGATCAGCATGTTTGTGAGGCAAGCATCCAAAGTAAATCTGTCACCTTGCTTATTTAGAGACTGGTCCTCTTGAAATCTAACCCTCTTTACTACATTAACCTCTAGTTTGTCCAAGGCATAGGTCATTCCCCATAAGGCAGTCATGCTCAACCAGGGTTCTGTGGAACCCTAGAACAGCATTTCTCAACCTTTCAGTCATGGCACTCTCCAAAATTATGGACAGTCTTGAGGCACCCCATTCTAAAACAAAAACTATTCTGATAGTTTTGGAAATTGTATCAATACAAGGACACCCACATTAGAGGCGATTCGTTTTTCCAAAGCAAATACACGTTTGCAAACTGGTACCGACTAGTATTACAATGTTTCTTCTCCCTCAGCTTTTCTCCAACACTCAGCCAATTAGACCTCAAAGATGATGGGAAGGCCAAACAAGGATGATATGCAGGCAACTGACATCCTCCTTATCAACTGAGGTCATTAGTAGTTAGGAGGTGGCAGCTAGAAGGTTGAAACTGTGTACAATAAAAACCTGTGGCTTTGTGCAACTAAAAAGGCAAGTTTCATCCATCTGCTGGCTTGTATGCAATTTTGGGGCATTTTGCCAAGGCACCCCTGAAGAAACCTCAAGGCACACTGGTTGAAAAAGGCTGCCCTAGGACTCCCCCAGAGGTTGCTAGGGGATCCTGGAGCGGTGACTGATTGACCTCCAATTATGTGGAGCTTGCAAAATTTCAGGTCACGTGCCATTTGGCAGTGCCAACTGTATAACACTAGTTAACCTTTTTAGCTGGCCGTTAAGGGTGGCATTTTGATCACCACTGAAAGTGGGGCATCTTTCTCACCAACCAACAATGTTAATGGGCATTCTTCCCACTGACCCCAAATATTGACATAGCAAAGGTTCCCCAAGATCTGAAAATTTCAAAGGTCCCCATTTATATTATACAGGATTTATATAGTGCCAATACAGCTCAATACAGAAGGAATAGGAGGGCCCTACTCAGTTTACATGGTGGGGATGTGGTACAAAAGGTAATCTCTGCAGGAAATGATCCGATTGCGTTCACTTGGGTACAGTTCTTAGGTGGAGGTGGGGTAGGCTTCCCTGAATGAGTTTAAGGATCAGGGTAGGAGCTGACAGGACATAGTAGGACAGGGAGTTCCAGAGGATGGGAGAGTCCGGGGAGGAGAGTATGGGAGGTGGTGACGAGGGAGCTAGAAAGGAGGTCTTGGGAGGAGCGGAGGACAACCTGGCGACATCTGCAGATGAGGTTGGGGGGGGGGGGGGGGTGTCGGATGATTTGGCAAATAGACACGCACAAAGAAGAAGAGTATGGGGGGTGGTCTTTCAAGAGAACTCGCCACTTGTCCTGAGTGGGCAAAAAAGACCACCTGAATACCTCCCAGTATCAGAGCAGTGACCTGTGTTTGGCTTCACTCATATCTAAAATTGTCCCCAGCAGTATTATAAAGTCAGCTAAGGGAAAAAGTCCAGTGAGGAATAGTTATACAAATTAACCACAACTGCACGGCAAATGTAACCAAGGTTCATTCTTTGTATGTTGGGGCCATACATACATATATACATATACATATATATATATACACACATATATATATATATATATATATATATATATATTACACACACACGCATGTGTGTTTGAGCTTTGGTGTGTACACCCTAATGCAATAGGCTGTGCAGACCTATGGCAGTACCAAGTTATGGGCTTTCAGTCGGAGAGAAGGAGGACGTGTCAATGGATTACAAGTGCGGTGATTGCCACACTTCCATTGAGAACTACAAGTCCGCCTGCCATGGTGGAACACAGACACACATGAACTTGTAGTTCATTCATTCACAGATCTCAGTGAATAAATGACATGACATATACATATATATATATATATACACACACCATACATACACACACACACATATACATACACACACCACCTGTTTCTAGCCTAACATTCTCTATCCTAGTAAATGGGTCATGTTTTACCCCAATATGTAGAGCCCCCTCCCATTAAGAGGTCTTCCTCTTCCTATCCCCACCACACACATTACATGCAGAGTATTGTCCAGACATTACTCATAATGTGCCAGTGCGCCCCCCCAAACATTGCTCAATAAGGCCTAACAGTCTGGAGGTGCAGCACTATGGGCGATACTAGTCAGCAGCAATCGCTGCCCCGCAAATACCCTCTGCAGAAGGAAAGCACGATAGGAACTGCTGTGGCCGTTCATGGGCATGCTGGTATGGCTCCAGTGACAGGCTGTAGGTCTGGTAGGTTTCCATATACGGAGAATGAAATGCGAACAACATTGCTCGGTTTCTTCTAGAATGACAGCTTTGTGCTGTTACCAGAGCAACAGATTATGGGTCTGAAAACTGCTATGATTCAGTCTCAAATTTTTAATTTGAACTCCAGGCAAACCTTATATTACACAAAGTGTGCATCGGTAAGCAAAGCATGTTTTTACATGTCCAAGAGTTTACTACAAAGAACTCTCATATCAAGTGTCTTTCCCTCCAATTTGCTGCCTACCCTGAAGTCAAATTAAACAGCTTTGTTCCCTTTGTGACCATGCCAGTTGTATTAACCCCAAGAGCAAACATACTGAAACTTACCAGTTCTTAGATGTAATGGCTGCATTTGTTTTGTTTTTTGTTTTTAAAGTGGGGTACACACTAAGGAAATCAGTCCAAGCTCTGTGGTTTTGTGATGTCCAGTTCTGTCATATTGACAGTTAATATTTGCATGAACTTTTTTATTATGTATGCTGCTGTTTCACAATAAATGAGGATTTTACTCTGATATATGGAAAAGAAATTCCTCAGATGATTTATTGTGGAAAAAGCAGCATACATAGTAAAACATTCATGCAAATATTAAAAAAAAAACTGTCAATATGACAGAACTGGACATAAAAACCACAACATCAGCCCTGTTCGTGAGAGACTTTTCCATATACCACACATACTGGGATACACATTAATGACCTACAAGCACAGTAGACTCCTCTTGCGATAAGGCAAGGGAGTCCCGCATATCTTGTAAGTGTGGATCTTCACAGCCCCCATGATGTGGATGCAGTGACACTGAACACCATAACACTGTTTTGTAAGGAAGAGACCTTTTGCACAGCTATCACTATATGCACTTTAAATAGTTTATATAAAAATCTCTCTAGATCGAGTATGAGTATGAGTATGAGTGTATATATATATATATATATATATATACATATATACACACACACACACACACACACACACACACATACATACACACACACACACACACACACATTATCTGATGAAATTATTCACATTTGACTTTCGTTCATACAGCTATCCATATATGCACTTTATATTCACTGTTGCATTATTCATTTGTAACATCTAATAGGATATTGGTATCTATATGATATAGATAAGGTATATACGGGTCTAGCAGTACGGGTCTTGCCGTACATACAACACCCCCCTCTCCATAGACTGACAATGTTGCTGTCCAAAGGTATCCCCATTGCTCCTTCATCCAGAGTGGGGGCACTAGTACAGGTGGTGTTACTGGCCAGATCACCAGGTGAAAACAGAGGGGGGGAAAAAAAAAAAAAAAAAAAAATAGTCTAGTCACCACATCTGATTGGCATGCTGCAATATTTTTTGTGTTTAATACCGCTTTAACATCCAACACCACCATCCACCTGAATCACAGGTTCTTCTCTCGGCAGCCTTGATTTTTTTTTTTTCTTCAAGTCAGTGCAGCTCTGCGTGACTCCACCATCCATTCACAGAACAGTTTACAGGATCTGTTAATGGAAGACTACAAGTCCCAGTCCAAGTGTGGTGGTGTCAAAACAGTCAATTGTACATTTCCTCTGCTGAAGCCTGTGCTTTGCACCTGGAATGCAATGCAAATATTTAATGTGGAAGCTTGCTCTTTTTTTGGGGGGTAGATTTTTAATGCGGAAGAGACATGGTATGTCCTTCTGCATTGAAGTTACTTAACTGCCTGTACTGTGCAGCTCAGTGTAAGAACTTTGGCAATGCTGGGATGACTGAACTCCCATGCACATACGAGGAAGTACCATCATCTCGGCCTGGCCAATAGAAATGGATGGGGCTCGATAGCCGGAAGCTGCCAGGCTGAGGATGTCAGTGGCTGGCAGGGAGATCTGGTACAGCACTGGAGAAGGGGCGAGTATAGTTCCACTTTAACCCCTTTGCGCCCAAGGGTAAAACAAATGTTAATGGCCAAGCAGAATTTTTGCAACTTTGACCTGTTACTATAACCATACATATAAAATACTTTGTGCATCCAGGTGGATTATACCTTGGTTTTCTTCAGGGGGAAAGAAAAAAAAAAAAAAAAAAAAAAAAACACACCCTTTCATTTGGTGGTATATGGTAATGGATATCTCCTGATTTTTTCTTCAAAAGGAAAAACTGTCCCATAACAGTAAAAATAAAAATATTACATTTAGTTGTATATTTACCACTGCAAAAGCCTTCCACCAAACCAACACCCAAAATAAGTTCATCTATTGACGATTGCAGCGATACCACTTATAATTACAATAGTGCACATTTTTATAGGTTTTTACAGTTTTCTCTGCTAGCAGAGATAGAATGAGTCTTACTCTCCATTCAGGGAAAAAAAACCATGGGGACGGGCTTTAGTGTGACTGATCACTATGATAGCCAATCAGAGGCCATTACAGCGATCAGGTGAGTTTCAGGTCCCGATCGTTAGTGCAGGGCCCTGGGCTCTTGGCGAGATTCTGGTCTCTGTGCTGGGAGCGTGCTGTGCAGTCACAGCACAAAGACATATGCAAATATATGGCCCTATGAAAAAAAGCCCAGTCCCATTAGGGCCGCATATTTTTGAGTACTCAGCACCAAGGGGTTAAACAACTTACTCTTCACCAATTTAATGTGGTTCAAATTACTACATTTCTACAAAAAGGTGGGCCACACCTTTAAGTCTTGAGAGAGATGAGTGATGTGGTGCACTGTGCATTACACACAGACCACTTTACACTGGTTGTGTTCTTTACCGGTTTCAGCTTTACACATATTCTGGGTTATTTAGAAATCAGTAGAGATTACTTATGAAGTAACATCGCTAAAATATTTCCAGCATTTTAAACCTGGTCTTGTTTGGCTCTAGCTTGTGTAGCTATTCTGCCATCACTCCCCCTAAACTCCTTAATGCAAAAGTTGGCTATCGGTCCTGGGAGTGGGGTGGCACTACTCCCATAATAAAAATTTTGTAGCCTCCTCTTAAAAAGCCCTTGTGTGCAGCAGCCCCCCCCCCCTCATTTACCCGAGTACCAACTCTATCCAGCGATGTCTACAAGTCCCTTGGCCGTCTCGAACTCATTCCTGATTAGCAGACAGCAGCTGCGCCATTGGCTGACTGACAGCAAGTCAGGAGAGAGGGGGCAGGGTTGAACCACTGCTCCGTGTCTGAATGGATACACGGAGCTGTGGCTTGGCTGCCACCATAGCAAACTGCTTGCTGTGGGGGCACTCAGAGGGAGGGGCCAGGAGCAGCAAAGAGGGACCAGAGAAAAACGATCCAGGCTACTCTGTGCAAAACCAACTGCACAGAGCAGGTAAGTATAGCAGGAAAGATGATAAACACACACACACCTTTACAATTACTTTAAGTATCCACATCCTACCTGCACAGTACGGTCTGCCTTTACAGTTTCCTCCCCACAGCCCTTAAAAGCCTGGACCTTTGTTTATGGGGCACATCTGCACATGCCCCTCTGATAACCAAAATGCAGAATTAAAGAGGAAGTCCACCTAAACCACCATAAAAAAAAAAAAAAAAAAAAATTAAAAGCCAGCAGCTACAAATACTGCAGCTGCTGACTTTTTAAATGGCCACTTACCTGTCCCAGGGTCCAGCGATGTCGGCAGGCGACGCCGAGAACCCGCTCGGTAGCTGCCGCCGCCATCCTAGGTGAGGGAATCAGGAAGTGACGCGTTGCGGCTTCACTTCCCGGTTCCCTACTGCGCATGCGTGAGTCGCACTGCGCATCGTAACTGGTCCCCGCTATCTCCTGGGAGCTGTGCGTTTCCCTGGAGACAGCGCGGAGGGACAGGAAGAGGCATAGACTCCCATGGGAGTCTATGCTGGAAGTGGGTGCAAATACCTGTCTTAGACAGGGATCTGCACCCCCCTCCCCCCTGAAAGGTGCCAAATGTGACACCGGAGGGGGGGAGGGTTCCGAAAAGTGGAAGTTCCATTTTTGTGTGGAACTCCGCTTTAAGTGCTTGAGTAACCCATAACGCTATTAAAAATATTGCTTTAAGAAGGTAAATAAAAAACCTCTGCATGGTGGTACAGTAGCAGTATTACATACCATCTATGCTGCGGAAGTCCAGCAGGTATGTTCGGCTGTCCACTTGGTATAGCTGCAGGCTCATTTTTGTATACATACTGGTCACTGGATTTTTTCTCCTAACACGGAGGTAGTATGGATTCACAATCTGCAGATTTGAAGAAGCAACCTTGATGAATGCAGCATGAGATATACATGTTCACACTAACATCGTTTATAGTTGAGTAAGAGGATGTTTAAAGGGCAACTCCAGCTAAACAGGTAAAATTCGATCTAAAACTATGGTCAAAACGAGAAAAAAATAAAAAGAATAAAAACAGGGTTGTGTTATAGCGAATACCAAAGTGCAGCGCTAAGTGAACACAATTAATCGATAAATGTGATATGTGATCCTCCTATTGTGGATGGTCAGTAGTGTACAGTGCTCAATACAATCTGATCCTCAGTAAAGTGCAAGTGTGCAAAAACTCTACATGGATTCCCAATCATAAACAGCAAATTGTTTTATCTCATCGCTTAATCTATGTGCTTATAAACAATAAATGATGAATAGTCCAATCTATAGTGAACATAAAAAAATAAAATAGTCCAAGGTACGTGAATAAAAGGCGAGATGCTATAGACCAAAGCTCTTCACTTTGATCCACCTCTGTGCATGATTGTTTAATATATTTTTAAAAAGGATAAAGCACTATTGCCAGTTTATACTTTGCATGTGGGTGATGTGAGAGGAGGGCTCTAGTGACTATTAGGGGTGCGCATCATTACTGGCCTCACGATTCGATTACGATCAAGTCAACGATTCGATTTCGCGATGCATCACGATTACAGCGCAAGTCCGCAAGTGCTCATGGTTTTCATTAAAAAAAAAATTCTAGTAGTCAGGAGAACTCCATTTTTTTATTCTATCTGTTCTTAAGAAGAAAAAAAAAAAAAAAAAAAAAAAAAAAAAAAGACAGCAGAGGAGCTCCAGGCTCTCTTCCAAAATACTAAAGGAGACGGTCAGAGACTGCGGACATGGCACAGGAGACGGTCAGAGACTGCGGACATGGCACAGGAGACGGTCAGAGACTGCGGACATGGCACAGGAGACGGTCAGAGACTGCGGACATGGCACAGGAGACGGTCAGAGACTGCGGACATGGCACAGGAGACGGTCAGAGACTGCGGACATGGCACAGGAGACGGTCAGAGACTGCGGACATGGCACAGGAGACGGTCAGAGACTGCGGACATGGCACAGGAGACGGTCAGAGACTGCGGACATGGCACAGGAGACGGTCAGAGACTGCGGACATGGCACAGGAGACGGTCAGAGACTGCGGACATGGCACAGGAGACGGTCAGAGACTGCGGACATGGCACAGGAGACGGTCAGAGACTGCGGACATGGCACAGGAGACGGTCAGAGACTGCGGACATGGCACAGGAGACGGTCAGAGACTGCGGACATGGCACAGGAGACGGTCAGAGACTGCGGACATGGCACAGGAGACGGTCAGAGACTGCGGACATGGCACAGGAGACGGTCAGAGACTGCGGACATGGCACAGGAGACGGTCAGAGACTGCGGACATGGCACAGGAGACGGTCAGAGACTGCGGACATGGCACAGGAGACGGTCAGAGACTGCGGACATGGCACAGGAGACGGTCAGAGACTGCGGACATGGCACAGGAGACGGTCAGAGACTGCGGACATGGCACAGGAGACGGTCAGACTGCGGACATGGCACAGGAGACGGTCAGACTGCGGACATGGCACAGGAGACGGTCAGACTGCGGACATGGCACAGGAGACGGTCAGACTGCGGACATGGCACAGGAGACGGTCAGACTGCGGACATGGCACAGGAGACGGTCAGACTGCGGACATGGCACAGGAGACGGTCAGACTGCGGACATGGCACAGGAGACGGTCAGACTGCGGACATGGCACAGGAGACGGTCAGACTGCGGACATGGCACAGGAGACGGTCAGACTGCGGACATGGCACAGGAGACGGTCAGACTGCGGACATGGCACAGGAGACGGTCAGACTGCGGACATGGCACAGGAGACGGTCAGACTGCGGACATGGCACAGGAGACGGTCAGACTGCGGACATGGCACAGGAGACGGTCAGACTGCGGACATGGCACAGGAGACGGTCAGACTGCGGACATGGCACAGGAGACGGTCAGACTGCGGACATGGCACAGGAGACGGTCAGACTGCGGACATGGCACAGGAGACGGTCAGACTGCGGACATGGCACAGGAGACGGTCAGACTGCGGACATGGCACAGGAGACGGTCAGACTGCGGACATGGCACAGGAGACGGTCAGACTGCGGACATGGCACAGGAGACGGTCAGACTGCGGACATGGCACAGGAGACGGTCAGACTGCGGACATGGCACAGGAGACGGTCAGACTGCGGACATGGCACAGGAGACGGTCAGACTGCGGACATGGCACAGGAGACGGTCAGACTGCGGACATGGCACAGGAGACGGTCAGACTGCGGACATGGCACAGGAGACGGTCAGACTGCGGACATGGCACAGGAGACGGTCAGACTGCGGACATGGCACAGGAGACGGTCAGACTGCGGACATGGCACAGGAGACGGTCAGACTGCGGACATGGCACAGGAGACGGTCAGACTGCGGACATGGCACAGGAGACGGTCAGACTGCGGACATGGCACAGGAGACGGTCAGACTGCGGACATGGCACAGGAGACGGTCAGACTGCGGACATGGCACAGGAGACGGTCAGACTGCGGACATGGCACAGGAGACGGTCAGACTGCGGACATGGCACAGGAGACGGTCAGACTGCGGACATGGCACAGGAGACGGTCAGACTGCGGACATGGCACAGGAGACGGTCAGACTGCGGACATGGCACAGGAGACGGTCAGACTGCGGACATGGCACAGGAGACGGTCAGACTGCGGACATGGCACAGGAGACGGTCAGACTGCGGACATGGCACAGGAGACGGTCAGACTGCGGACATGGCACAGGAGACGGTCAGACTGCGGACATGGCACAGGAGACGGTCAGACTGCGGACATGGCACAGGAGACGGTCAGACTGCGGACATGGCACAGGAGACGGTCAGACTGCGGACATGGCACAGGAGACGGTCAGACTGCGGACATGGCACAGGAGACGGTCAGACTGCGGACATGGCACAGGAGACGGTCAGACTGCGGACATGGCACAGGAGACGGTCAGACTGCGGACATGGCACAGGAGACGGTCAGACTGCGGACATGGCACAGGAGACGGTCAGACTGCGGACATGGCACAGGAGACGGTCAGACTGCGGACATGGCACAGGAGACGGTCAGACTGCGGACATGGCACAGGAGACGGTCAGACTGCGGACATGGCACAGGAGACGGTCAGACTGCGGACATGGCACAGGAGACGGTCAGACTGCGGACATGGCACAGGAGACGGTCAGACTGCGGACATGGCACAGGAGACGGTCAGACTGCGGACATGGCACAGGAGACGGTCAGACTGCGGACATGGCACAGGAGACGGTCAGACTGCGGACATGGCACAGGAGACGGTCAGACTGCGGACATGGCACAGGAGACGGTCAGACTGCGGACATGGCACAGGAGACGGTCAGACTGCGGACATGGCACAGGAGATGGTCAAAGACTGTGGACAATAATGCAGAGTTGTGGTGTGATGAAGGCACATAGAAGACAATTCTATGATATGGACTTGTGTCACAGCACCTGTAATGAGCAGGGCGATCTGCCTGCTCACCATCTGCCCCCGATCTCCATTCCAGCCGCCGGTGTTCCGCCGGTTGTCACATCTCTCCTGAGGTCAGCGGGGAATTCTCCCAGAAGAGCGCTCCGTGCGTAAGGGTCGGTTCACACTAGGACGACTTGTCAGGCGACCTAGCCGCCTGACAAGTAGCGTCCTGTTCTGTACAATGGAACCGTTCTAATCGGAGCGATGCAAAAGGTTCCTGTACTACTTTGGGGGCGACTTGCATAGACTTCTATATAGAAGTCGTTTTGCAAGTGGCCGCCCCTGTCGTGTCCAGGTCGCCTGAGGCAGACTAGCTGCTTCAGTGTGAACCGGGGCTAAAGCTGTTACTAGTGTGTGTATATCCCGCTCATGTGACTCTCGGCCATGCCTCCCTCCTCTCACGTCTCTCCTGATGTCAGCCCCGCCCGCCTCTCTTCTGACCTGATAGCTCCAGTCAGTGGGCGGGGCTGTCATCAGGAGAGACTGAGAGGGAGGCGCGGCCGAGAGTCACATGAGCGGAATACACACACTAGTAACAGCTTTACGCACGGAGCGCTCTCCCGGGAGGGGGCGGGGCAAGAAATCGATTTTTCGGGTCGCATGCATCGATGCCGCATCGGGGACACCCGAATCGCGATGCATCGATGCTGCGATTAATTTTAGCAGCCCTAGTGACTATCAGGAAGGAGTATTACATGGTGGAATCAGTTGCCCAAGATATATACCAAAAGAAAGGAGGAACAAAAAAGGAATACCCCTGAGGATTAACCACTGTCACGTGGTTTTTTATTAAGCCTTAAGGTAAGGGCACATCTGGTGAAGGGTTGCACAAGGAGTGATTTGTTGCATGCACAGAGGTGGATCAAAGTGAAGAGCTATAGCATCTCGCCTTTATTCACACACCTTGGACTATTTAATTAATTATTTATATTCACTATAGATTGGACTGTCATTTGTTTATAAGCACATTGTTTTATTATCACATCAATTATTCATATTTACATCACTTAATCCATTTGCGGTTTATGATTGGGAATCCATGTGGAGTTTGAGCACTTGCACTTTACTGAGGATCGGTGATTATGCTGAGCACTGTACACTGACCATCCACAATAGGAGGATCACATTTATCGATTTATGCTCACTTAGCGCTGCACTTATTTGGTTTTCGCTTTTGCGTTATTACATAAATAGGAAGTGTGGGGAGTGCTGGGAGCTTATTTAATTTGTTGGCTTTGCATAACAACTCACAAGGTTCTAACACATTTATATACAGGGTTGTGTTACGATTGCATTAGATGTGTGGCTAAAAGCAACAATTTCAAAAGTCAAGTCCCACATACTTCCAGGACACTGACTTGGTAGGTGAAGCCTAGACAGCTCATGAACGAGGACATCAGTGGACTGGAGTATGGCTTTTTTCCCCCCGCACTGAAGCATTCTTGCATAGCAGTTTTACTTTAAGACATTACATTCAGGATCCATTTCACACCAGATGCGGTGGGACTGCGCTGGGCAGTTATTCCAGCGTAGTCCCACCACATGACAAGGCAAAATGCTTAGTCTTCAATTCACACCACTGCATTTCGTCTGAAAAAAAAAAAAAATAAAAAATAGTAGTGGACATACAGTAGGCGACCGCGATAGTGTGTCAATCTCGCTGCAGTTATCGGCAAGATTTGACACCTGCAAGCCCCGTCGCGGGAGCCAGCGTCAAGATGGCTCACTCATCGGGAAAGGAAAACTTTTCCCCCTTTCGCAATGAGCGACAGGATTCATACCAGACAGCTGTCAGCACTGCCTGAGGGGAAACGCAGCGCCAAATTTTCAATGAAAAAAACTGCGTGGGTTCCCCCCAGGGGCATACCAGGCCCTTAGGTCTGGTATGGATTGTAAGGGGAACCCCCTACGCCGAAAAATCGGCGTGGGGGTCCCCCCAAAATCCATACCAGACCCTTATCTGAGCATGCAGCCCGGCCGGACAGGAAAGGGTGGGGACGAGCGAGTGCCCCCCCCTCCTGAGCCGTACCAGGCCGCATGCCCTCAACATGGGGGGGTGGGTGCCTTGGGGGAGGGGGGCAAGCACATTGCCCCCATGTTGATGACAAGGGCCTGTTCCCGTCAACCCTGGCCGTTGGTTGTCGGTCTGCGGGCGGAGGGCTTATCGGAATCTGGGAGCCCCCTTTAATAAGGTGGCCCCCCCCCAAAAAAATAAAGGTGGCCCCCAGATCCCGGCCCCCCACCCTATGTGAATGAGTATGGGGTACATCATACCCCTACCCATTCACCTAGGGGAAAAAGTGTCAGAAAAAAAAAAAAATAAAAAAACAGTACACAGGTTTTAAGAGTAATTAGGCAGCTCCGGGGTCTTCTTCCGACTTCTAACGGTGTTCGGCCTCTTCTCCCGGGCCCCTCCGCTATCTTCTTCCAGCTCTTTTGCCACCGGGGACCCGGTCTGCTGCGCTGTCTTGTCCAGTCTTCTCTTCTTCCGATGTTGACACGACACTCTCTCCGGCTGGAATGCTGTGTGCGAGCTGCGGAGCCATTTATATAGGTGGTGACCCCGCCCCCTTGTGAGGTCACGGTCTCAGCATGCGCAGAGACTCTGGCATCATAAGGGGGCGTGACCCCAGAGTCCCTGCGCATGCTGGGACCGTGACGTCACAAGGGGGCGGGGTCACTGCAGCTCACACAGCATTCCAGCCAGAGAGAGAGTCGTGTCAACATCGGAAGAAGGAGAAGAGAAGACGGTACAAGACAGCGCAGCAGACCGGGTCCCCCGCTGGCAAAAGAGCTGGAAGATGATAGCGGAGGGGCCCGGGAGAAGAGGCCGAACACCGGGAGAAGTCGGAAGACCCCGGAGCTGCCTAATAAAATTACTCTTAAAACCTGTTTTTTTTTTTACTTTTTCCCCTAGGTGAATGGGTAGGGGTACGATGTACCCCATACTCATTCACATAGGGTGGGGGGCCGGGATCTAGGGGCCCCCTTATTAAAGGGGGCTCCCAGATTCGGATAAGCCCTCCGCCCGCAGACCGACAACCAATGGCCAGGGTTGACGGGAAGAGGCCCTTGTCATCAACATGGGGACAAGGTGCTTAGGGGTGGGGGGGCCCGCAGGGCGCCCCCCTCCCCCAAGGCACCAACCCCCCATGTTTATGGCATGCGGCCTGGTACGGCTCAGGAGGGGGGGGGGTGATCGCTCGTCCCCACCCCCTTTCCTGACCGGGCTGCGTGCTCGGATAAGGGTCTGGTATACATTTTTGGGGGGGACCCCCACACAGATTTTTCGGCGTAGAGGGTTCCCCTTACAATCCAAACCAGACCTAAGGGCCTGGTATGTCCCTGGGGGGGAACCCACACCGTTTTTCTCATTGAAAATTTGGCGCGACGTTCCCCCTCAGGATTCATACCAGAAAGCTGGCAGCACTGCCTGTCGCTCATCGCGAAAGGGGAAAAAAAAAAAAAAAAAAAAAAAAAAAGAAAAAAAAAAAAAAAGTCTTTCCCGATGAGTGAGCCAGCGCGACATGCACAGCATCCTGTCACCGAGAACCAGCGCAATGGGATCGCGCTGGAAACACAATCTCGTGGTCAGGTACTGTACCACTTTTTCAGCTTACTGCAGCGCAAAGCAAGGCGGCCAATTGAACTTTGAGATGTCCATGTGACTTTTTTTAATGAAAGGAATGGTGTAGTACAAAGCGGTGATTCCTGCTGGAACACACCAGCCGCTGCGTTATAAAGCAGCGACTGGTGTGTAGTGCACTTATTCTTGCTGCTTTGCACTGACCTTCACAGATGCAACCTTTGTTTACATCCTGGCCAAGGCATGGTGTAAAAAAGAAAACCACCAGGGCAATTTTAAATGCACATGTAGCTTAAAATGCATATCAGAGGGAATTACTTAATCTTTCTGCAAGATTTGGGATTTTATTAGCATTGACAATCCCTCAGAGGATTAAACTTTACATAATGTACAGCCTTCCATATTGGACAACCTTAGCCTCCCGCCAATTCTGCAGCCAAGGCTAAAGCAAACTACAAAGAAGGTTCAGGAGATTAGAGGTTCTTATTTATAATTTTAATAACCATTTAAGAATGGCATCTTAAAATAAAAATGATCACCCTTACCTTCCACTCATAGCCCAGCTGCTTCATGGCTCGGCATACTTCTGCCATGATGTCATTTGGTCGGCTTTGACTTCTAATCCCTAGGTGCCATTTTGCTCTTCTCACCCCAACCTGGTGCTTTGATTTTTGTGGGTTCAGCTCATCAAGCGTGTGTCTCTGGCGGGGGGACTCTGCAATTAAGAAAGGCACCCTCTCTGGATGGGCCCGGGGTACATGAGGCTCATCCACAAATGAATCGGGCGGGCTTGTAGCCAAATAGAAATCTTTGGCCTCGTTCATAATCCGTCGGTTGTCTATGATCAGGTGATAGGCTACAGCCAATGGGTCCTGGTGATTGTGGCTGTACAAGCAGCTGAGCACCTCCTCCTCTGTACACTCACACTTCTCACACACTTCCTTTAAAGCTTCGTCATCGATCATGTTTGAACTGTAAGCTTGGTCCTCTGGGAACAGATACTTCGGGAGGTCCTGTTTGAACCAGTCATGATCTCTGGATTAAAAGTAAAATTAAATCATGATAAAACAGCTACTTAATGTTCTTCAAGGAACACAAGTGTCCAAGTTATTGTGGTATTTATGAAGTTCTGAAATAGAAGATAAATCATGCACATGGGACCAGTGTTTCCCCACTTTGGAAAGAACATGAAATGGTTTAAAGGCCAATTTCCCCCCCAAATGTGTGTCATTGGGGAGATTTCACTTGACTTCCTGTCATGTAGACGACTGGAATCTAGAGGGAAAAAAAAAAACAAAAAAACTATACCTTCTCAGACAAGTTTGTCCTCGCTGGAAGATTTTCCCCTCTATTCCTGTTCTGACACCAATTCGATGTTCAATTTTCCATCACATTCAGCCCCAGCAACAATGGTTACCAGTCAATAAGCAAATGAACACCCTATATCATGGGTCTAGGCCAGAGTGGGTAGCAGGATGAACTTCTCTAATTGTCCAGATAGAGCAGGGAAGCAAAGCCCATCAGGTTTTTACTGTTGGCAGTGCCCCCACTGAGGAGACTCACCCCATTTGCCCTGGTGACCACTGTCACCACTAACAAGTGATGGAAAATCCAAAATTCTACAGCTGTCACCAGAACAGACCACATGTGAAATCTTCCAACAATGGGGACAAGTGCTCATATGACAACTAAGAAGAAGCCTTATAACCGTTCGGTCTAACTTATATCTGAGGTTTAAAGGGGGGGGGGGGGTTAAAAATATGCAGCTAAAACTTTTTACCACCATTTTAAAGCTGTATTAAACCCAAAAGCAAACATTGCAGCTAACCAAGCCTTAAATTTTATCTCAGGTTACGGAAAAAAAAAAAAAAAAAAAAAAAAAAAACCCCATGCACCCACATCTGACTGGTAAGCTGTTACAAATACATTTCCGGTTTTAGGTTTAATACCACATTAAAGTGGTTCTAAAGGCTGAATTTTTTTTACCTTCATGCCTGAAGGTAAAAAACCTGTGTGCAGCAGCCCCCCCGCCCGATCCAGCGATGTGCACAAGCGCATCAGTCAGTGAGCCAACGAGGGAGAGGGGTTGGGGCTGAGCCATGGCTCAGTGTGAACAGACATGCAGAGGCGCGGGTCGGGAGAGTGTCTGCTTGGGTGCCCCCAATGCAAGCAGCTTGCTCTGGGGGGCACTTGAGAGGGAGGAGCCAGGCATGCCGGCAGAGGATCAGGGCTGCTCAGAGCAGGCACGTATGGCATGTTTAAGGAAAAAATACATTTACCTTTAAATATCACCAAGTAATTTTCTAACAAAAACAAAAAACAAACACATGATTACAATATTGTAGAAATATACCCACACACTGATGGGATCCATACAAAAGCATTTATGAAGAGGTTTGTTTATAACCGCTCGAAAAAAAACTAACTAAACCATTATTTATTCAATAGTAAAGCTGACCCCAGCACCTAAAGTGGGGTGATCTTACAAGCTTACATCTTTTTGGCACACTTTAAAATCTACCCTGAGCTGGACATATGGAAGTCTCATCTCCATGCTTTAGGGCAAGGCTGCCCTTCCAATATATCAAAGCACATCAGAGTTTATTCTGCAGTGCACACATTCTGTCTGGACTCTGCTCCCTTATCCAGGCAGAGACAACCTGTCAGATCAGGAATTATATGACCTTAGGTAATCGGGTGCTTCAACAACTGAACAGATGGTGCCGTCAGTATACATTTGTCACTAGCGCACCATTTAAAAATTAATCCGCTTTTACTTGCGTGCATCAAAGTCAACAGCACAAAACTATTGTTGCTGGCGCCGGTGACAAATATCTTCTCTATTGGGTCTGTCAAACAGGGAGAATTGTGGGACATCTCAAAGTCAAATGATCTGTATGCCCTGTGTGAAGAGGTGGAAACATTTTGGCGAGATACAGGCATCCTTCGTTAACCTTTAAAAAAACTGTAATCTAAGACCATACCACACTAGATTTTGTTTCAAATATTTACTAATGGTTCTGGTGCAATTTTAGTACAGGCTTTTGGTAGAAGAGTTTTCCAAAATGTCATCCAATCAAAACAAAAAACCGTACTAGTTCCACAAATTGTGGCCTCATTACTGGCGTGTGGGTCTGAAGCCTGGTCTGTTTGGAAACAAGTACACATTATGGTCAGAATGTGATAAAATAGCAAAATGGACTTTGAAAGATGGCAGCACCGATTAAGTGTTGTGCTCTGGAAGCAGTTTAGTACTACTAAATGACTTGGGATAAATATGCCAAATACCAATGAATTCAGAATTAAAGTGGTAGTAAACACAACTTTGCAAATTTTACCTACAGGTAAGAAAAACGTTCCCATAGGTAAAGACGAATATATCCCCTAAACAGCACTGCGTAGGCCATCCCTTCAGATCACTGCAGGAGTGAAATCATCCCAGCCCTTCAAAATAGCAAGAACCCACAAACCCAGAAGGCAGACCAGGTAAAGGTAAAAGCCTGGGGGCGTGGCCTGGACCAACATGGTGTGAGAAGCCTAACTTGGGAGCTCTGCTTGAGATCCGATTCCTTATATCCTGTGGCTATCCTTAACTTTTCTGCCCACCTTACACTGCTTGGATCTTCCCCCACCTTACTACCCCATGTCTCCGCTGAAAAAGGTGACTGACACTATTGCAAAGTTGGATAGATAGCAGCTTAAGGAAAAAAGGAGTCCCTAGGGGAAAATGGCCTCTACAGACTCGGCAGCAGCTGACAACTAAAGTACTGGAGGCGACATCAGACTGCAAGAGCACACCGACAAGATCGAGGAGGTGAAGAATGATGTTTCCTTGATTCGGCAGGACCTGCAGAAGCTAAGGGACCGGGTTACAGAGACGGAGACCCGCACAGACTCGTGGGAGAATGACCTGTCGCCATTGCAGGTTACCACTGAGAGGCTCCAGCATGAACTGCATGCAATGCTATCCAAACAGGACAACATGGATAACAGGCTCAGTCTGTGTAATCTTAGACTCGTGGGGCTGCCTGAGGGTGTGGAAGGCTCAGATCCTCAGTCTTTCCAGAATTTGCTCATCTCCACTTCTGGTAGGCCTGCATTTTCTGCACCCTTTGCAGTGAAAAGATCAAGTGTTGCTAAAGGTCTGCAAACACAACATGGATGCATTTTGTATCTAAGCGCCATTTTTAAAGCAAATTTAAAGAAACCCCGCCTGCTGCAAACCCTTGAAGAATCTTCAGCCACCACACTGCTGGGGTATGGCTTCTCCCACCACCACCCATTACATCACTACTGTGTGAGGTAGTAAAATGGGAGCCAGCAAAAACAATGAAGCATGGCAGGGGATACAGGCATCCGTTATACCTAAAAAGTACGCAGGATGTCAAAATTCTCCAGGGATACTCTACAGCACCCACTAACAAATCTTCCTTTACAGGACAATTTTGTATGCCTCCGACAGGGTGGCTTTAAAGTAGTAATAGAAAAATTATATAAGCAGACAATTTACAAAACACACAAGCGATCAAGCAGCATTAGTTTGCATTTACTGGCAAGCTCACCTGATGTCCCTTATGGTAGCCCTTTTCATAGGATCCACTTGAAGCATGTGCTTGAGAATGCTGATGACAGGTGGGTTCAGATACTGAGGAGTGTAGAAGATGCCATCACAGATCTTCTTGAACAGGGTTGGCACATGGTCATCATCGAATGGAAGAGTCCCACATAACAAGGCATAGAGAATGACACCACTGCTCCATATGTCGACTTCTGGGCCAGCGTAGAGCCTGGATAGAGCAAACAGTAGGCTTACAGCAATGTTTGGGGAGGGGGTTGGAGTGTATTTACTGATACATTTTTTTTATAGCTCGCTTTACAGAATCACACTTGAACTAGTGCATCTTTTAGCTCTGGTCAGTGGAGTAAGAAGGCATAAAAAGGTGGTGCTCAGGCTTCAGCTGACAGGTGTGTGCACAGTTAGGTCTTTGTGACCATTGTGCTTAGGAGGGCTGGATTGTGGTTTGGCACACTGTGGCCAATGTCTTACCTCAGATATTAGGCGGTGTTATTGCAGAAGCTAACCTACCCCATCTCCAGAAAGCAATCTACAAGTCTCAACACTTAAGCTAGCCAAAGATAGAGCAATTTTCTGTGGTTGCAGGAAAGAAAAATTGGTAGATTCCCCCGGAGCTATTGTGTTCTCTCAGCAGGGGGAACCATCCCAGCCAGTATAGAACCTGATTACCGCTAGCAGCTATAAATAGCTGTTAGCGATAATTGCACATAAAAGTCAACAGGCTGGTTGTATCTTTCCAGGTCTCACTGGCTTTGCTGGGCTATTGGCTCCCAGTGCTGTCAAAAGGCAGTGATGAGAGGGAACGTGGCCAGGTTCTTCCATCAATGGAGGCAGCAGCAGGGCTCAGGAAAAGCTACCCATGGGGTGCACTGGATAGAGGGACCAGGAGTGCCAGCAGGGGTTCACGGCAGCTCTGTGCAATAGAATTGGTAAATAGACAAGTTTGATTATTTTTACCTAGTTACAGTCCAGAAAGAAATGTAGCAGAATACATTTTGGCCTAAATTCATGGAAGATTTGCAAATTTATAACAGAAAATAAAAATGTTTCCCAAAATTTTTCGGTCTCTTTCGTTTAACTTTGTAAAAGCCCCAGTGGTGAGCAAATACCAAAAGAAAGCTCTGAAAAAAAAAAAAAAAAAAAAAATTATAAAAAATGTCATGGGTACAATGTAGCATGACCAAGCAATTGTCATTCAAAGTGTGACAGCGCTGAAAGCTGAAAATTGGCCTGGGCAGGAAGGGGGTGAAAGTGCCTGGTATTGAAGCGGTTAATTAAAATGTGTGAATAGGCATCTGTTAGACATTGGTTTTACCAGACAAGAAGAGGGGACAAATGCAATAGGGACACATACTTACAGTATAGCAATAAAAATCTTACAGGGGTAAGCCTTCCCTTACTCTTCCGAAAAAAAATAGAAATTGTGTTGCCGTTCGAGATTTCTGCTCTTTAGGTGAAATCTCTCCAACAGGGCCCAAATAGCTCTCTAGCTCCCTTGTTACCTCCTCCCATGCTCGCCTTCAGGACTTCTCCAGAGCCTCTCCCATCCTCTGGAATTCCCTGCCCCAGTATGTCCGATCAGCCCCTACCCTGTCCACCTTTAGGAGATCCCTGAAAACTCATTTATTCAGGGAAGCCTATCCCACACCCACATAACTGTCCCTGAGCCACCCCCATCAAATCATTCTCTGCAGCTATTACCTTTTGTACCACCACCCCCTCTAGAATGTAAGCTCTACGAGCAGGGCCCTCCTGTACCTTTTGTATTCAACTGTACTGTAATTGTGTTGTCCCCCTTATACATTGTAAAGCGCTGCGTAAACTGTTGGCGCTATATAAATCTTGTATAATTATAATAATAATAATAATAATAATAATAATAATAATAGAAGTAAAAACCACAGGTGTTCTAAAGCTTCCTGACTATGCCAAAAAAATGTCAGTAGACATCCACAAGGTAAAACCTGCGGAAAACTCAAACATGCTTCTTGAGCAGAAAGTTGGATTTGAAGATCAGCTGCAGAGCCAAGAAAACAAATTAGGTTTTCATTGTATTTTCCTAGGTGAAACTCAAACTCAGCAATTTCAAATTGTGCATATTTCTACAAAACTATGAGGGTCATAAAGTCACTACATCCCACGGTGTCACCCAAAGATGTGTCGCTGACTGGCCTGACTCTTCAGCAGCCATTGTCATGAATGGGTAAATCTGGCCACGTTGCATGCTTCTATTAACCCATTTTAGTAAATATAACACATACCTTCCGGAAATTACTTCTGGCGCAGCATAATTTGGAGATCCACAGCTTGTCCTTAAAAATTCTCCATCGGCCATCATGTTGGAAAGGCCTGTAAAATATTGAGAAAAAAAAAAAAAAAAGTCCTGGTTTAAAGGGCCAAACAAATTCTTCCAGTAATAACCTACCGAATGTAAAAAAAATATAAATAAAAATAAAAATTTAGTAGAAAATGTTCAGAGTCAAATTTCCTTTTCCCCATATATCCTGTTGCATTCTCCTTAAAGACCATCTAAACCCAAGAACAAAAATATGTAGCAAATTTGCAGTCCTTCAAAATGGTGGCAGTATTCGTTTTCATTCTACAGGTTAAAGGAGTTGCACCCGAAAGTGGACCTTCCACTCATTTGTCTCCCCCAAATCCCCCCCCCCCCCGTGCCACATTTTCAGGTCGGTGGGAGGATACCTGTTTGACAGGTATCCCGATCCCACTTCCAGGAGCCACGACTATTGTCACCGTTCGGCTCCCTCTTCCCAGTCGCCAGACCAGTAGGAGAGAGGAGCAAAAACCTTGGGCAAGCGCAGTAGGGTTCCTGGCGTGAAGCTGTAACGCTACAATGCCGCGTTCCCTTAGCCACAATGGCAGCACCCGACAGCAGATGGAATCAGCTGCGTTGCTGACATCGCTGGACTTCAGGATAGGTACATTATTAAAAGCCAGCAGCTGCAGTATGCGTAGGTGCTGGCTTTTAATTTTTGCAGCAGTGGGCAGACCTCCTTTGCAAGGTACTTTCTGAAAATGTTCTTAATGTCACTTCCTGTGAGCTGAACTGAAAGCACAAACGTGATCTCAAGTCACAGCTATCTTCTGTAAACTACCAATTGCCCTACATTAATGGAGGAGGGGATAAGTTAGTCCAAATCAAGTGAGCAGTTTAAGGTGAGAATAGTGCTCCTCCACAGATAGTGGCGTGAGTGAGCAAAGACACCTAAAATGTGTTACTTCCAGGATTACCAGGTGAAAATATCCAAATCCCCCCCCCCCCCAAATATAACCTTCACGTCTAAGGACTGCTAAGTGGCAACACATGAAAATCTGGGATTAGAGGAGCTTTGACACCCTCAAAATATATGTTAGGGGGTTTTAAGTAAATTTTCTAGCAAAAAAATAATGATTTTAACTGGAAACTAAACAAGTGTCAGAAAAAGGTTTAGTTTAAGTGGTTAAACTTCACTCATTAAAAGACTGAAGTTCATTGCTTTGATCTAAAAAACAAAACATTACAATGTTAGTTAGCTCAGGGCCAAGGATGTTGATAATTGGCAGACTGCCTTGTCTTGACAGCTGTCAGCTTGAGCAGAGAATTCTCTGCATAGAATCGGGGGAAATGCCTTGTCAAGATTGCAAAAAAAAAAAAACCCACAAACCACAATCGATTAACAATTAATCGTGCAGCTCTAACCACCCCTTCACTAACATTTATCCCCTGCAGGTTGAGCATAGCCCCACTGCAAGGGAGGTCTTACCTTTCCTGGATCTGGACTTTAACAAATCATGGTGATTAATGGAAAGGAAAGTGTTCCCAGAAATAACACTTGCCTGATACACTTTAACGGCTTCTCTTTACTCACAGCAGCTTCCGCTGCGAGAAGAGGAGGGCTCTGACTGGCAGCATACATTGGAAAAAAAGTTCATAAGTTATGCATAAATTACAGCTATTAAGTACAGAATACAGTCATGGAAAACACCTTATAATACACATTGACTTAACCATGCCGAGCTGACATGTTAAAACCTACACATATGTTGTCACTGCATCAGGATAAATATCTAAGAAAATAAAATTTAATGCAAATATTTCAAATAAAAAATAAAAAAAATAAATAAATAAAAAAAAAAAAACACACACACAACACTTTTCCATATACATTTAGGCCGCACACTAGTGCGACAAACGCTCCGACATTGGGAGCTCATGTTGCATGACGTGTGAAAATCAATGTTTCCCTATGGAAGTCGTCTTAACTGGTCCGACACAAGACGGTTGGGACTTTGAAAATGCTCCCTGTACTACTTTGGTCCGACTTTGATCCTACTTCAGCCCATTGACTATCATCGAAGTCGGATCAAAGTCAGATCGCCGTCTTGCATGATCTGACTTTGGCATGCGACTTGTGCTCAGATGATCTTGAGGGGGAACTCCGCGCCAAATTTAAAAAAACGGCATGGATTCCCCCTCCAAGAGCATACCAGGCCCTTGGGTCTGTTATGGATTTTAAGGGGAACCCCCTACGCCGAACGTGGGGGTCCCCCCTCCCCCCCAAATCCATACCAGACCCTTATCAGTGAGCGCCCCCCCTCCTGAACTGTACCAGGCCGCAGTCCCTTAACATGGCGTGTGGGCGCTTTTGGGCAGGGGGCACCCTGCGGCGCCCCGAACCCCAAAGCACCTTGTCCCCATGTTGAGGACAAGGGCCCCTTCCCGACAACCTGGCCGTTGGTTGTCGGGGTCTGCGAGCGGGGGGCTTATCTGAATCCGTGGAGCCCCCAGATCCCAGCCCCCCACCCACCGGGGGGGGGGGGGGGAATAGAAACACACTAGACCTTTTTAAAGTAATTTATTAGGCAGCTGCGGGGGTCTCTTCCGACTTCTACTGCTCTCCGGCCTCTCCCCGGCTATCTTCTGCTCTTTTGTTAGTGTTGGCCCGGTCTTCACAGTCTTCTTCCGATGTTGACAGTGCTCTCTCCCGCTGCAATGCCATGTGCTCAACGACTTATATAGGCATGGGGCGTGGTCACCGGGTGATGTCATCCGGTGACGCCACCCCTTATGACGTCACCACCCAGGGCATGATGGGGTGGTGTCAGTGGATGACATCACCCGGTGACCACGCCCAATGCCTATACAAGTCGTTGCGCACCGCGCACGCGGTATTACAGCGTCGTGTCAACATCGGAAGACGGTGAAGACCGGGCCAACGCTAGCAAAAGAGTGGGCAAAAGAGCAGAAGATAGCGGAGGAGACCGGCAGAAGACACCAGAGAGCGGGAGAAGAACCGGAGATCGGAAGAAGAGGCCTTGGAGAGCGGCAGAAGTCGGAAGAGACACCCGGACCTGCCTAATAAAATACTTTAAAAACCAGTCTAGTGTTTGACACTTTTCCCCCCCAGGTGAATGAGTAGGGGTACAATGTACTCCATACTTATTCACATAGGGTGGGGGGCCAGGATCTGGGGGCCCCTGGATTCCAATAAGACCCACGCAGACCAACAACCAAGGTTGTCAGGAAGAGGCCCTTGTCCTCAACATGGAGACAAGGTGCTTTGGGGTGGGGGGCCGCAGGGCACCCCCCTGCCCCAAAGCACCCACCCCCCTGTTGAGAGCATGTGGCCTGGTACGGTTGCGTACACGGCATTACAGCGAGATAGAGCATTATGTCAACATGGGACGAAGACGGTGAAGACCGGGCTAATGCTAGCAAAAGAGCGGGCAAGAGAGCAGAAGATAGCGGAGAGCGGGAGGAGAGGCCGGAGAGAGCGGTAGAAGTCTGAAGCTGCCTAAAAACACTTTAAAAACCGGTCTAGTGTGTTTTGACAATTTTTTCCCCCCAGGTGAATAGGTAGGGGTACGATGTACCCCATACTCATTCACATAGGATGGGGGTCTGGGAACTGGGGTGCCCCCTTAAAGGGGGCTCCTGGATTCAGGCAAGCCCCCCGCCCACAGACCGACAACCAAGGTTGTCGGGAAGAGACCCTTGTCCTCATCAACATGGGGACATGGTGCTTTGGGGTGGGGGGGGGGCGACAGACAGACGTTCAGCTGGATTCTGAATTGCCAAATTTGTACAGTGAGCGGTATGTGTGCAGCTCACTGTACAGGGGCAGACAGGCAAGTAGCTTTAATGCAGAAAACAAGTTGCTAATATAGCCTAAAGTTCCACTTTAAGCAAAAGTTAAGCTTTTTTATAAAATAACCCTCGTTAAACTGCATTTCCTGCTGGCTTGTACTAAAGTATGAAAGTGGTGAGGAATGAACAACAGCTTGTTTCTTCATGCAAAACATTGTCCTTGAGCCCCAGTTTTAGTAACCATGGCAGATTGCTAGAACTGTAATCAGTTCCGAATTAGTTGGTTAGATGGGAGAAAAAAAAAAAAAAAAACCATATGCAACAAAGGGTTTAATTTTTTTACATCGAGTGAAGGCTAAACATGAGCCGCAGATAAAAACAGACCCAAGCACCAGAGTAACCCAGGCAGTTCACGTGCCAATACTTACCAAAATCAGCAATCTTAGCATTCATATGAGCATCTAGAAGAACATTCTCAGGTTTCAGGTCTCTGTGCACCACCATGTGCCTGTGACAGTAATCAACCCCAGAGAGAATTTGCTGGAACAGGCGCCGAGATTCCTTCTCATCCAACTGAGGGGGGAAAAAAAAAAAAATAAAACAAATGAACGGGAAGTCAAACACAAGCAGAAGCTGTTCAATGACAATGTCAGGAATGGTCATTTCAAAGAATCTAGATCTCCACTTTGTCTACCCCAACACGGAACTACCCTTACTGAACAGAAAAGACTTTCAGTGATAAACCAAGAGCAAATTACAAACAATTACCTGGTGAACCTTCCAGAAACCCAGTGCTGTTGTGTACTCTACAGTTTTCCAAAAACAGCTCACTTCAGTGAAATACAGAACAGTCTCCCCCCCTTCCTAAAAGATGAAGAGCTGGGAATATTCTGTAGTCCCAACACTTCCTGTCCTAAGGTGACAACACTACTCCTACACAGATATGGCAAGTATGGTTACATGTGGTGCGTTACTGGCAAACCGGGTAAAAAAAAAAAAAAAAAATTAAAAAAAAAAAAATCTGATAACAAAATGCAGCCACCACAGCCATTGTGAGAAAAAAAAAAGGCAGAAAGCTGACCAGAGAGGAGAGAAGAATGGAATCATCAAGTACTAGAACACGAGAGAGAGAGAGAGAGAGAGAGAGAGAGAGAGAGAGAGAGAGAGAGAGAGAGAGAGAGAGAGAGAGAGAGAGAGAGAGAGAGAGAGAGAGAGAGAGAGAGGAGTGTTGAGGAGCAACGGGAAGTGGAGGGGAGAAGACTGGTAGCATTCCACAGTGTGGAGAGAAGGCAGACTGAAAAAAGGAGCTGCAACATGGAAGTGGAGGGCATTTACTGTGGACACTGCTGAAACAATGTGATGGTGAGAGAAGGTCTCTACTAGGGCATGACTATACATCTGTATTGGGAATTTGTCTGCACTGCAGTACAAAACTTTGGAAGTCGTAGTGAAGGTGCAATATCTTTCCTGCTACATTCAGTACTGGTGACAAAATCATCCAGCAGTGAAAAGGAAAAAGTCCCTGTATAAAAATAGGATTTTTATAGCAGCTTACCTGTAAAATCCTTTTATTTTGAAGTACATCACAGGACACAAAGCCATAGTAGTTACACTATGTGGGTTCAGGTGCTGGACACTGGCACACCCTAAACAGGAAGTTGCCTCCCTATATAACCCCTCCCACTACTGGGAGTATCAGTCTGGTAGCAAAGCAACACACATGCATACTAGAAAATAGCGGGACCTCTGTGTCCGTGATGTACTTCAAAAGAAAAGGAATTTTGCAGGCAAGCCGTTATAAAAATTCTATTTTATCTAATCGTACATCATGGGACACAGAGCCATAGTAATTACTATGTGGTATGTCCCAGAGCAATGCCAACTGAGGGGAGGGAGACAACCAAAGTAGGGCACCATGAGATCAGAGGATTTATGCTGCTGCCTGCAGTACACTGCGCCCAAAGGTGACATCCTCATTTTTTACATCCACCAGATAGAATCTGGTAAAACATTGATTGAATACCAAGTTGTGGCCTTGCAGATTTGAGCCATGGAGGCTTGGTGATGCACTGCCCATGAAGCACTAAAAGCTTTAGAGGAGTGCGCTTTGATTGAGGGTAGAACTACCTCTTTAAGCCATAAGCTTGAACAATTACTTGTCGAATCCATTTAGAAATAAATTCCGATGCTGCCTCTCCTCTTAGGACCTTCAGGCAACACGAACAAAAACATCCGTTTTTCAAATCTGAGCAGTTGCCTTTAAAAGTAGACTCCCTGCTCTCACCACATCAAGAGAATGTAGTGCTTTTTATTCCATAGAACAGGGTTCTGGAAAAATGAAGGTAGAACAATATCCTGGTTTAGATAAAAACCTGATATTACCTTTGGCAAAAAGTTAGGATGAGGACGCAATACTACCTTATCCTTGTGAATAAAAACATGGCTCTTTACAAGAAAGAGCAGCCAATTCTGATACCCTTCTTGCAGCAGATATGTTTACCAGAAAAAAAAAAAAAAAAAAAAAAAAAAAAAAAAAAAGTAGTTTCCTTGTCAAAAGTACCAAGGGAATATGTCGTATTGGCCCAAAAAAGGCAGTTTTGCAATGCCGACAAAACTAAATTCAAGTCCCAAGGGTGACCCAACTAGAGATTAAGCAGTGTTACCCCCCAAATAAAGTTCCAAAACAAAGAATGCGAAGCAAGTGGTCCTTGAAATATCAATAAGGCCGAGACCTGTCCTTAGAAAGCACTCAAGGCCAGCCTCATTTCTCCCACATCTACCCCATCTGCAGAAAAACAAGGATTCTACATTTGAACTATTGCCTGGGGTGCAACTCCTGGTTTCACACCAGGAGACATGTTTCCCAGACTCCATAATATATAATTATGGAGGCCAGCTCCCTTGCATTAACCAAGGTAGATACTACTGAACCCGACAGCCCACGCTTCTTCAGAGTGTGTGTCTCAATAGCCAGACCGTTAAATTTAACATTTGTAAAGTAGGATGGAACACCGGACCTTGCGAGAGAAGGTCTGGCCGTGATGGTAGGGTCCGTGGGTCTCCTACTGTCCTCTTTACGATCTCTGCATACCAAGATTTCCTGGGCCCCACAAGAATCAATGGCTTCCCTTCCTGCGTGACCCTGCGAAGAAGTCGTGGATGCAGGCAGAATAGGAGGGAATGCATAAATCAGTGAGAACCGATTCCACGGGAATAGCAAGGCATCTATTCTGCATGTTAGCGGATCCTTTGTTCTTGACAGTTGTTGATTTCTTTGTTGAACCTGGACGCAAACAGATCCATGTCTGGGATCCCCCATTTTTGACATATTGACAGGAAGATATCGGGGTGAAGGAACCATTCTCCTGGGAACAAGTAGTCCGCCTGCTAATTTTCTATTTCAAGAATGAAGACTGCCAATAGGAATGGTTTTTCGCCCAAGATAGGATATGATTCACCTTTCTTTGGGCCGCACAACTTCTTGTGCCCCCTTGGTGATTAATGTAGGCCATTGCTGTGGCATGGTCGGATTGAAACCTGGCAGGACAACCGTATACTGAACGTTCAGGCCCTCAGGACTAAGCTCTGCCTGAATTTCTAAAATGTTAATGGGCAAGGCCATTTCTGATCTGGGCCACTTCCCTCTTCCAGGACTGTTCACCAACCTAAAAACAAAAAAAGATTGGCATATGTGGTTACCACTTCCCAGGTAAATTAAGGATTTTCCCAGTAGATTTTTGGATATTAACCATAAACTGAGGCTCCGGCGCACCCAGTCTACAGTGCCTAGTATTTCCAGATGGTCTCCCATCTGGGTACTAACCATAGACATATTGGAAATCTAGAGCTTGAACCCTTTGTTTCAAGCCGATAGGATACTGCTTTGCAGCAGTCTCGAATGAAACTGAGCATAAGAAACGGCCTCCAATGAAGCCACCATCTTTCCCAACAACCTCATGCAAAGTTGAATAGAAGAAATTCATCTCGCTTCGACCACCTAAATCAGTTCCTTTATGGCGCTGATCTTTGCCTGGGGTAAGAATACCCTTTTCTGGGTGTACCTATGATCGGACCCAAATATTTTAGCCTTCTACATGGTTTTAAAGAAGATTTCTCCTAGGTTGAGAATCCGACTTAGATATTCCAGGTACAGTGGCTTGCGAAAGTATTCGGCCCCCTTGAACTTTTCAACCTTTTGCCACATTTCAGGCTTCAAACCTAAAGATATAAAATTTTTATTTTTTGTGAAGAATCACCAACAAGTGGGACACAATTGTGAAGTGGAACGAAATCTTTTGGATTTTTGAAACTTTAATAAAAAAAATGAAAAGTGGGACGTGCAAAATTATTCGGCCCCCTTGCGTTAATACTTTGTAGAGCCACCTTTTGCTGCGATTACAGCTGCAAGTCGCTTGGGGTATGTCTATCAGTTTTGCACATCGAGAGACTGAAATTCTTGCCCATTCTTCCTTGCAAAACAGCTAGAGCTCAGTGAGGTTGGATGGAGAGCGTTTGTGAACAGCAGTTTTCAGCTCTTTCCACAGATTCTCGATTGGATTCAGGTCTGGACTTTGACTTGGCCATTCTAACACCTGGATACGTTTATTTGTGAACCATTCCTTTGTAGATTTTGCTGTATGTTTGGGATCATTGTCTTGTTGGAAGATAAATCTCCGTCCCAGTTTCAGGTCTTTTGCAGACTCCAACAGGTTTTCATCCAGAATGGTCCTGTATTTGGCTGCATCCATCTTCCCCTCAATTTTAACCATCTTCCCTGTCCCTGCTGAAGAAAAGCAGGCCCAAACCATGATGCTGCCACCACCATGTTTGACAGTGGGGATGGTGTGTTGAGTGTGATGAGCTGTGTTGCTTTTATGCCAAAAACATATCGTTTTGCATTGTGGTCAAAAAGTTCGATTTTGGTTTCATCGGACCAGAGCACCTTCTTCCACATGTTTGGTGTGTCTCCCAGGTGGCTTGTGGCAAACTTTAGACGAGACTTTTTATGGATATCTTTGAGAAATGGCTTTCTTCTTGCCACTCTTCCATAAAAGCCAGATTTGTGCAGTGTACGACTAATTGTTGTCCTATGGACAGACTCTCCCACCTCAGCTGTAGTTCTCTGCAGTTCATCCAGAGTGATCATGGGCCTCTTGGCTGCATCTCTGATCAGTCTTCTCCTTGTCTGAGCTGAAAGTTTAGAGGGACAGCCAGGTCTTGGTAGATTTGCAGTGGTCTGATACTCCTTCCATTTCAAAATGATCGCTTGCACAGTGCTCCTTGTAATGTTTAAAGCTTGGAAATCTTTTTGTATCCAAATCCGGCTTTAAACTTCTCCACAACAGTATTACGGACCTGCCTGGTGTGTTCCTTGGTCTTCATGATGCTCTCTGCGCTTTCAACAGAACCCTGAGATTATCACAGAGCAGGTGCATTTATACAGAGACTTGATTACACACAGGTGGATTCTATTTATCACCATCAGTCATTTAGGACAACATTGGATCATTCAGAGATCCTCGCTGAACTTCTGGAGTGAGTTTTCTGCACTGAAAGTAAAGGGGCCGAATAATTTTGCACGCACCACTTTTCAGTTTTTTAATTGCTAAAAAAGTTTAAAATATCCAATAGATTTCGTTCCACTTCACAAATTGTGTCCCACTTGTTGGTGTGTCTTCACAAAAAATTAAAATTTTATATCTTTATGCTTGAAGCCTGAAATGTGGCAAAAGGTTGAAAAGTTCAAGGGGGCCGAATACTTTCGCAAGCCACTGTAGTTGAATGTGGTGACCATACTTTGGTCTAAGCTGGCTACAGACTAGTCTATCAAGAACAGATCGACTAGGTAAACCATAATAGTTATACCCTGGGCCCTTAATCTAGCTAGAAGACTGGCCAGAACCTTTGTAAACACACAAGGTGCAGTAGTTGGACCCGAAAGCAGAGCTACACATTGAAAATTAAGATTTTCCACCTTGAAAAGTAGATATTACTAGTGAGCAAGGAAATAGGCATATGGAGGTATGCATCTTTGATGATTGATGCCAGAAGTTCTCCTCCTTGTAGGATGGAGATAACCGATTTGGATTGACACCATACGGAAAAAAAAAAAAAAAAAAAAAAAAAAGTGGTTTGAATCAAACCTAAACCTCTGTTCTTACATTGGGACCCCCATGATCACTTTTTTCTTTTTCTCTGGATCCTTAGAAAATGTTTGATCTGAGAAAACGAGGAGATGGGAACTCCTGGAACTCCAGTTTGTACCCTGGAGCCATTGAGGAAGTCCCCCATTCGTCTCACTACACTTCCTGCCAGATCCTTGAGAACTGCAGAAGAATTTCCCCTATTCGATTAAACCCGACGTGGAAAGCCACCATGACTGCTTGGAGACTGATGCACAGGAGAAGGAGCTTTAGAACAAAAATACATTTACGCCTTTTCTTAAATGGCAGTAGGTGTGCTTTCCACTAGAATTTCTTTGGATGCATTATACAAACATCCCCAAATAGCTGTTCCACCACAAAAAGGAAGACTAGCCATGAGCTTCTTACAAGGCGCAAGGCCTGAAGGATAGAATCTCTCATAGCAACTAATGCAAACATAAAGCTGCCTCCTGGGCCTGCTCAGCAGGATAAACTTGAACACCTGTTTAAACTGGTCTCTCAACGATTAAGCAATTACTGTCAGCGCAGGCTGAGACACAATCTGCCAGAGGGGGAAAAAAAAAAAAAAAAAAAAAAAGTGCTTTTTTGTAATAGGAATTCCACCTTTTTATCCATTGGATCCCTAAGCATTTGAGCATTGTCTGCCGGACAAGTCAAACTTATTCACAGAGGATATAGCAGCGTTAATTGCTGGTATACCCTACTTAGCGAATTTCCTCCACCATAGCATAAAGCAGGGATATGCAATTAGCGGGCCTCCAGCTGTTGCACAACTACAATTCCCATCATGCCTCTGGGTGTCATGCTTGTGACTGTCAGAGTCTTGCTATGCCTCATGGGAATTGTAGTTCTGAGACAGCTGGGAGGTCCACTAATTGCATATCCCTGGCATAAAGGGTGAAAACTTGAGGAAAAAAAAAAATAAAAAAAATGCTTACCTGGGTGATCCTGATATAAAAAAGCTTTTACAACAATGAAATGGACAGGAAAAGGCATGCACAGCTTGAGGAGGCTTTCGTGAACCCAAACACTCAGATAAGGGTCCATAAATGTGGAGCGATCATTCAGCAAGAAATTGCACCATCAATCTTAATATTGGAACAGCTGATTCTCCCGCATGACACCTCAGAAGAGTCATCATCAGCCTCACCACAGTCCCCTGAGGGTATTAGTCTTCTCCTGCCCCTAGTTCCTCAGTTTGAGAGTCCTGGGTAATGGAAGAGAACCGGTCGCATTTTGACCCACACTGGGATGCAATTAAAGTCGCTATTTTTGTTCATTTTATTAAATTATCATAAAAATAAACAGTGGCTGCAGTGTTAAAACCAGTTGCAGACATTTCATGGCCCTGATGCTCACTCTGACCAGCCACCCCCTCTCAGGGGAGGATGCCATTTGTAGAGATGAGTAGGCGTTCCAGAGCTTTAAGGAGACCCTTTTAGCTCTTTTTTGGGATGTTTCAACGTAGGGCTGGGCGATAAAAAAAAAAAAAAAAAAAAAATAGATTTCACCTCTCAAGACTTTAATCGATTTTTTCCCCAGCCCTATTTAAACCCCCTTCTGACCATAGCCCGATGCTTTTAATGCTCAGCCTGATGCAAATAGTAAATGTGTCAAATAGGTTGTGGGGATACAGGCATTTCCTTTCATGCTCTTTGCACTTATGTCTCCAAAAATTTTGCAGCCAGCATGTTTTTTTTTTTTAAAAACACACTCCAGCGTTGGAGTACGCCAACGCCACGCTAAGCCCCACCCCCACCATCGCATCGCTCCCCTCCTTTTTAAAAAAAGTCTTCCCGCGCAAGCACGGGCCTCCGATCCGACGGGATCGGCTGAGTGAGGGAGGGATGGCGTGGAGGAGGCCTGGAAGCCACCGGGTAGGGGCGGTGAAAGGGAAAAAAAAAAAAAAAAAAAAAAAAGGCATTGCCGATAGTATTTAGTTCTCCCTTATATTCAGCCTCTTGAAGAGGGGGAAGAGTTCAGCTCAGGTGGGGGTGTCTGGAGGAAGCAAACCCCCCCCCCCCCCCCAAACTTACCGGAGGTCTGCCTGCTAGCTGGAAGAAAAAAAAAAAAAAAAAAAAAAAAAAGTCTGCTGCTTCTGTGACAGCGTGACTGAGCAAAGCATGAGAAGGTACGTGCTCCATACAGCCCCCAGTGGTGACACTTAGGCATGACATTTACTTTAAAAGGAGACATTCCATAAAAGGAAAACTCCACTTCCCTTTCCCGCCGCAGGGTTTTCACGGCCTTCACGGTGGGTTCTGTTAAACCTTGAGGAACCGGGGACCCACAATCCTGGACCTGTAAAAAGCACCCCACCAGTAAAATCTTTATGGCCTTAATACCAAAAAGTACTGGATCCCAGGGTCCAGCTCTCTAAAAAGAAGCGTTACAGGCAAAACCTCATTTCTTTGGATACAAGGCCTGGGTACCATTCAATTCGGCCTAAAAGACACTTTGAATGGATACGGCTGCATAGCTAGCCCCAGCAAGGATTGCTCCAGTGGAGCTCAGCAGATCTTCACTTGTAACCAACACCTTAGACACTGGTGAAAAAAAAAAAACTGAGATACTCCCATTAGTGGGAGGGGTTATATAGGGAGGAAACTTCCTGTTTAGGGTGTGCCAGTGTCCAGCACCTGAAGGTGGACTATAACCCACATAGTAACTATGGCTCTGTGTCCCGTGATGTACGATTAAAGAAAGACCAGTGATGAAGATGAAGACACATGTTTCCTGGACAGGGGCTGATCACTAATCAATGCTGTATGCATTGAACACAGGAAACTGGGGTCTATTCACAGCCAGTGCTGCTCAGCCACCTTTACAAAATACACACCAAAAAGCACACATGCGCATGCCCACTGGTGTAAATGGGCTTTAAATACACCATACCAAATGGAAAAAAAAAAAAAAAAATCAGCATATGCAAATCTGTCTTGACCTCAGGCTACTGTAATTTTTCGTCAGGGGTCTCTGGCATGCCAGAGAGCATGGAAGAGCATTACAAATTTTTACACAACTACTACAAGTGACACATTTCAACTGAGTATTTAGCAGTTTGGTGTTCTCTTTAAGAGACCCCATCACCTAATCATTCAACACAAACTTTACATAAGGTTAGGGCATTTAACATTTTTATGCATGCTTTTTGCTTGTAAAAGCACTCACTGGGTAGATCAGGGCCTTTTGAAGAGCAAGGGCCACTTAAGGGATTTGGTAACCGGCCACAATGAATAGGGTTTTACTGCCACCCCCCCCCCCAAAATGTAAACAAGCCCTAAAAGGCAGATTTCACACCACTGACTCAATGAAGTTTACCCACACCACAGGTGCAGTGCACTTCACCTGAAGCTTGGCTGCACCGAGCAATAGACCTCTATGGCTCAGTGCAGCTAACCCGCAGGAAGGCCACAGGTGAGCTGCACCTGTGGATCAGTGTGGAAGAAGCACAATAACCCCTTTTATAAGTGCCAATATGCCCATTGCAAAAGTGCAGGGTATGCGATGTTTAATGCATTGACCTTTTCCTCTTAGTGTCTGCTGCCTGGAAAAGTAGCCGGCGATAGAGGAAGCATTGGCTTATGCAGCCCCTACACCCTTCGTGACTGCCTGCTTCCTCCACTGCCAACTCCAAGCACTGATGCTCTGGGATGTCGGGTTGGCCTGCGATCTGGGCTTGCCAACTCACCATCCCAAACCACGGGCATATGCTTTCCTGGTTCGAGTTTGAAGGTCAGAGGGTTCTGAGGGCCACAGGTTGAGCATCCCTGGGGTAAACCTCTAAAAATCCCAAGATTGCTGCTTGGCACCACCATCTTGGATGTGATGTCAGCAGACTGCACTGTCACTCAACTGACTTTACACTGCTTACCTGGCAGCTCCACAAAAGGTTATGCAGTGAGGTGAAGGAATGGGCAGAGGAGCTTGGCCAGCAGAAAAAGTAATTAAGACACTCAGAGTAGAAGGCTGTGATGTGCAAAGAAGGGAGCGGTGTTACGGAATTGACTCTCATGAAGGAAACTTTTACTCACATTGAAGGCAAGAAAAATCTTTTTGAAAAGAAAAAATACTGCAAGCATTTAAAATACATTTTGTACTTTTATCCCCACATTTTAAAGTCAACAGGGTCACCAAGAATGCTGCACGGCGCTAGCTAAAAGCACAAAGTTCTGCCTCTGCAGTTTGCCAACAAGGTTTACATTGTGCTCTATAGGAGCCAAGATATCAAGCTCTGGTGCCAAGTTGGTTTATTTATACAACATTCAAATGAGCCATTGACATATCTACAGGAAATATCAAAACTTGTTAATTTCTGCCTCTCAGAAACAATTGAGTACTGTCTGATAGTTTGCACTAACATACAATTTTTCAGGACAAGCTTTCGGGGTGTGTCCCCTTCAAAGTCTCAGCAGTACTGATTCACAAGTTTTAGCAGAATGTTAAAAAAAAAAAAAAAAAAAAAGTAAAAAAAAGTAAAAAAAAAAAGTTAATCTGTACTGCTGGGACCTTTGGGGGGGGGTAGCTTGTCCTGAAAACTTGTATGTTAGACAATGGAGTATTGTCTGATACTTTTATTTGCACTGTCGCAAGTGCACTAATACAGCTACAATCACCTCAAGCTTGATGGCAGATATTGCGTCTCACAGCAATAACCCAGCAAAATTTTGCAGAGATTGTACCAGTTTAATAAAACAGTCTGATTTAGAACTTGCAAAGGCGGCCACAGAGCACACAAGATGCAGCTTGTATAGCGAACATCCCCTGAATGTATTTCATACACAAAGGCCCACAGGAACTTCCCTAAAACCACAACTATTCTGAGCTTGTGGCTGCACAAGAAAACTGGGATGTCTGAGTTTGCTAAAGGGAACTTAAATGTACTCAGTGAGCATATACTTTGAGTTACTGTTACCATACGCCATTTCTAGATGCTTGCTTCTCCATGTCCTGTTACTGGGTTATAAAAACACAATTGCTAATACTTCACCAGGTTAAGTCAAATTAAATGCAGGCTGGGGGGTGGCCGGATGTGATTGTGGCAGGAAGGGTCTTCTAGGAGCTCAGTCTTTCCTCCGTAAAAATTTCCTGATGGCAGCTGACTGACCGTCTATTGCACATTGGAATTGTGTTCCTGTGTTTACGGAACTGACCGGGAACACGATGCCATTCTGTGTCAAAGAAACAAACAGAATATACAGCCGCAGTTGGGTAAGAGGCAACGTCGCTCCCAGGACAGCATGGCGGCTGACTCCGCCCTCGCCATCTTGGTTCCCGTCTCCTCCACACAGCACGCCAAAGCACAGATAAAGATGGCGCAGCAGGCGAGCACCGCACCTCAGGTACCGGAGGTCCTTCCTATCCTGCCACAAGAGATAGAGGTGGACATTGCAGCCATAACGGGTCCGATCCTGGAAGCAATAGCAGCTTCAAAGACGGAGCTCATGGGTCGCATAGACTGTCTAGCGTCGGAATGTAATCTCATCCGACAGGATCTTGGTAAGATCAGAGGCAGACTGACTACTGCAGAGGATCGTATCTCTGAAGTGGAAGATGCTTCTCACACACAGGGCTCTCAACTTGCTGAGCTTAAGGATATGGTTAGGTCGTTACAACACAGAGCAGATGCTGAGGACCACCAGCGAAGGAAGAACGCAAGAGTGGTGGGGCTACCTAAAGGGGCTGAGGGGTCTGCCCCGTCTAATTTTGCTGAGCAGTTTTTCAAATCTCTACTGGCTTTGGGGGGGGGGGGGATCTCCCCCCCCCCCACGTATGTTGCTGAAAGAGCGCACAGAGTGCCCATGGGAGCTAGGCCATCAGGCGCCCTGCCACAACTGTTTTTGGTCTGGTTCCTCAATTACAGGGACCGATACATGCTGCTGGCAGAAGCATAAAGAGTTGAAGTTTGAAAATGCCTGCAATAATGCTGTTCCTGGATTTCTCAGCGGAGACGCAGAGAAGGCGTCACTCCTTCATGGATGTGAAGAGAAGGCTCAGAGAGAAGGAACTGAAATATAGCATGTTATACCCCAGCCGTCTACATGTGCAGTACAAAGGATCTGTAAAATTCTTTGAAACGCCGCAAGATGCCTGCGACTGGTTGGATCAGAACCCATGACGGCTTACTCTCATGGAAGTTATTCTCTTGGATAAGTGGTTTCATCATTTTGTTTTTTGCTGCATTATGGAGTTTTTTTTTACACGCTGGAACTTCCAGGGGGTATTTTGTTGTTACCCTGAGGCTATTGCTGTACTGCGCCTCAAAGTCTTTGCTTCTATAGTATTACAGCTCTCCCTACCAACGGAGTGCATTTGCTGAAAAAGATTCGCAAAATTTGATGGGCTAGAAGAGCTGTGTGTTGTGGTGTGTGCCACACTATGTATTATCCGCTGCTCACCGCTGTTTCCAAAAATCTAGGATGAGTGCACCCAGGTTGTTACAACCTGTTAAAAGCGGTCAGCTGCACATTTTCCAACATGGACTGCCAATGGAGTCTTGTGAAGGACATATATATCTTCCAATGCCGAACTGTCAACTCATAAGGTTGAACTCCTTCAGGTTTGTTTGTTACGGGGATCAAGCTGCATACCAGACAATTTATGTTTTTTGGGGTTTTTTGTTGTAGGTTCTGATCAATACCACGGACTATATACTTGTAGTGCACAAATGTTATCTAGACTATACTTATCAATTTGTGGAAAGTCTCCGCTTATTTCCTCTTATCCAACAGTAATCATATGGTTATAATGCTTTCCTACCCTATATAAATGGATATTGGACTTAAGATTTGGCCCTGGAATGTCAGGGGTTTGAACAAATTCAAGAGGGCAACAGTATTCAAATACCTCGGGCAGGTCAAACCACACATCGTTCTCATCCAAGAGACTCACCTCAAGGGCAGCAAAATATTATCCTTATGCAAACACTAGATTCAGAGGGCCGTTCATTCGACATATTCAACGTATGCACGAGGAGTTTCTATTCTGATAAGTAAAGCTATTACATGTAGTCTACCAGGTGATTACTGACCGGGGGGGGGGCATCAGTAATCATAAAATTCTCTTGGTAAACATACTTGCCCCCCCTTTTCAGGTTAAAATGTATCATTTGATGGCGACATTGGCCTCTTATCGACATCTCCCAACACTTCTCATGGGGGATTATAATGCCATTTTGGACCAGGTGCTGGACTCCAATGCTACTAGGCCAGCCTCGGTGTACCTCTGCTCCTGGGCGACTGTGGCGGGCCTGACCGAATTATGGAGGTGGAAGCATCCCAGTGTCACATCGTATTCCATTTGTCCTCCACCCACCGATCCCCAGCTAGGAATGATTTAGCGTTTGGTAGTGCTTCCCTCTTAAAACATGTATATGAAGCGGAATATTTGACTGGGAGTGTCTCAGATCATAACCCGCTTATGATCACTTTGGCCTTCCCTTCGGGGGGTAAAAAAAAAAAAGGAGCGTGGCTATTGCCAAGTTGGTTACAGGAAGAACAGGTGACTGCCCACGTTCAAAAGTCTATGGACACCTATTGGGCAACGAACGAAGGCTCGGCAGACTCCCCTCTGGTGCGAGGTGCTTTTAAGGCAGTGGCAAGAGGGGAGTGCATTTCTGCCACAAAATCAGCCAGAAAAGACCAGAATCAAGAGGGTGAGTTTCTCCTGGCCAAAGAGCGAGAGATAGCCAAAACCCATGCAGACTCTCCATCAGAGACCAGCTATGTGTACTTACTGGAAACTAGATGTTGAGTCGTACTACACTTTACAAACCCGACCCACGCTGAGGTCAGTCAAAGGCAGGAAACAATTTTCACAGAGGGGGATAAGAATGGTAAGCTTTTAGCTAACCTAGCCGCTGAACAAAAAAAAAGGAGCCCAATTACAGACCCAGCAGATATTCTAGAAGAATTTGTACAATTTTACTCGTCATTATATTCACCCATTCCTCCCTATGATCCTTTGGACTTGGATGCTCTGTTAAAGAACCTTTCCATGCCGAGATTGTCAGATGCTGCATTCTTGGATGACCATATCTCTACATTGGAAATTGAGGCAGCCATACTTGCTTCCCCCCCCCAGAAAGCCCCGGGGCCAGTAGGGTTACCTGCAGACTTATAATGTGTATATATGTCCCAATTAGCCCCCAGGATAAACAAACTTTTCACGCATTACCGGGAAAGGGGAGCCTTGCCAGCTTCAACGATGGAAGCTTATATGGTGCTCCTCCTGAAGCCAGGCAAGGACCCATTGGAATGTTCCTCATACCACCCCTTTGCTTTACTTAATATGGATCTGAAGATCCTTACTAAGGTGCTGGCATCAAGGTTAGCCAGGGTCCTTTCCACCGCGGTGGACATTGACCAGACGGGATTCATGCCTGGTATGTCAGACACGAATCTGAGGAGGCCATTTACTCATCTTCAATTAGAAAATACTGAATCGCCGGCCAGGGTCATTGTCTCCATAGACCTTGAAAAAGCCTTTGATTCTGTGGATTGGCTGTACATGTATAAAGGTATTGGAAGTGATGGGGTTTAGTCCTGGTTTCTGTCACTGGATCACAATGTTGTACATCCTCGGACAGCAATCCGATTAGGCATAACGGTTTCTGACTTTTTTGCAATAGGTAGGGGAACCAGACAGGAGTGTCCGCTCTCCCCATTCCTCTTTGCCTTAAAGATGGAACCCATTGCCAGGGCACTTAGACAATCTAGGGAGGTGGGGGAGATTCAGGTGGGGATGATTAAAGAATGTGTAGCACTTTATGCTGACGACTTGCTCTTGTTCCTCAGGGACCCAGGGCCATCTTACAGCTGCCCTTCAGCTCCTGGACACGTTTGCCTCCTTTTCTGGCCTGAGTGTGAACTGGAGCAAGTCATCCATTTTACCACTAGGCTCAGACACGGAGGGACGATACCTTGCCGCTGCGGTGGGTTTCCTCCATCACATATTTAGGTGTCATAATAACTGCAAACATCCAGGAATACACGACACCATCTTCTCCCGCTTGTGAATAGACTGAAACAAAGAACTCAGGTCTGGAAAAAACTGCCCCTTTCATTATTGGGCATAGTTTGATTAAAATGAAATTTCTATCAGAAATTTTGTACTATCTGCATCACTCCCTCATGTGGATCCCCAAAGCTTTTTTTAATACTCTATGGTCCCCACAGTCGCCTCCTATTAGTATTAAGGTCCTTCAGGAGCCGTGGGGGGGTTGGCGCTTCCAGACTGGCATAAATATCTGGCAGGCCAGGTGGTGTTTGCCAGACGAGGGAGACTGCCACAGTCCTGGAGGCGGCACACTTTGGGTCCTACGAAAGCCTGCCACTGGCCCTCTACAGGGGCCCAAAATAAAGCCTGCATTTGACTTACTCAATGAAAGCCACTATTCGGGCCTGGGAGACCACTACCCTAGTGTCACCGAGTTATCTGGGAATCACCTTCGGCCCAGCTATGGTTGAACCCAAATTTATCACATTTCTGCTCCCTCCCAGATCCCATGATATGGGCTTGTGGGGGCATTAAGGTGTTGGCGGACATCACTGGGGAAGGGGATCTTATTACCTTTGATCAACTAAAGGAAAGACATTAAAATTACCAAACTCATTTTTCTTTCGCTATCTGCAGCTGCGACACGCTTTTCAGGCGCAGTTTAGTGGCCAAAGAGTGGAGTTTCTTCCCTCAACATTAGAGACCCTATTAAAAGATGAGTATCTATCCAAGCCCTTGTCAACTGTTTACAAATGCAAATAAAAAAAAAACACCTTAAGGGGTGTTTAAAATGTAGGGAGAAGTGGGAGAAGGAAATTCCGGACATTCAGGGGGAGGATATGTGGGATCACCCTTTTAAACATTTGGTTTCTGCTATGGACCGTCTAATTCAGTCTAAAATTTCTGCATCGCATTTATCTCACCCCAGCCAGGCTGTCCCGTATCTATCCATCAACTAGCAGTCAACGCTGGAGGTGCACACATTCCCCAGCAGACTCAGAACATATATTTTCTGGAAATGCTCACAAATTCACAACTTCTAGTCCGGTGTTACACCCTGTTTATCGAAGTTGCTCGGTGTTCCAATCCCTAAAACTCCTAGGGTCTGCCTAATAGGATTGGTGGAGGGGGTAGTTCCATCTGGCACACCGCACATTGCAAAACATAGGGTTATTTTATGGTCGAAAGGCTATCTTACTAAAGTGGAAGTCGTCCAATGCACCCACACTGCCGTTTTGGAAGGGATTGATCAACTCTGATACATCTTTATAAAGCTACCTACAGAGCTAGAGGCTGTGAAAAAAGTTTTAAAAAGTTTGGCAAGCATGGCTCAACTAGTCAGCAAATGTGGGCTAAATTAATTGTACTGGAGGTAGGGTGAGTTTTAAGTGAATAGAAGATTGCCAAATTTGGAAATAAACAGAATTTTCCATCTGAGATAATAATAAAAACGTATTCGCTTACTGGAAAATTAAGATAGCTGTGTTTAAAGAGGACAAATAACGGTACAGAGTTAGGTGGTGCACGTCTACTTGAATCAAATGATCAGGCAATTGGTCAGTTTGGGGGGGGGGGGGGGGGGGGGTTGATTTTGCAAGTTGCATTTTTGGTGAATTTGTAATGCTGGGCCCTGCATGGCCAATGCCGGGTCAGGTATGTTGCCTACTTGGCTTAAGGTGGTAAGTTGTTTTGTATTGTACTGCAAAAAAAAAAAAATAAAATAAAAAGATTTTGGAAAAAAAAAAAAAAATTAAATGCAGGCCAAGCTTAAAGCAGCAAAGACCCTTATTGGAAGAGAGCTGATCACATGACCGATTTTGGCATTTGGGGGAACTAGTGGAAGGTTTTTTTCCTTAAAGACTAAAAAGGCAAAAAAATTTTTGGCCGTTTTGCTGTCTGTTCCCCACGTTAAAGGAGATTCACACTATTCTGTTTACCAACATTGAAAGTTAAAAAAAAATAAAAAAAATCTAAAATTTGGGTTGTCCCCAGAAAAGAGGTGAAATCTTCCAATGAGGACACTATTGGTGGTGACCTGGGGGGTCCTAAAGAATCTCTAGAGATTTCCTGTTTGGCTATGGGGCAGGAAGGAAAGGGAAATCTCTGCAATGGGACATAGCAGGAAAAAAATAAATAAAAATTGACCAGGGTTATAACCCTCCCTTACAGTATCCAAAATTAAAAAATGTTCCCTAAAGTTCTACTTTACTGCAAGTAACACATTAACCAAAGTCAGCTCTGGAAGGTTTTACCTCCCTTCATGACTAGGCCACCGGTTTAGAACTGTGTTACTTTAACAGGCAATTGTGCAGTCATGCAACACAGTACCCAAACAAAATGTATCTTTTTTCACACAAAGCTTTTGGTGGTATTTGATCACCCACTTGCTTTTGATCACGTTGATTACTTTCTGCTTTTAAAACATATCAAAAAAATAAAAAAATTTCATAAAATTTTAGGCCAAAATGTATTCTGCTACATGTAAAAAAAAAAATAAAAAAAAAAAGTATACATGTATATCTCAATAATTGTATATGGATTGGTCTGTGAAAAATTATAGCATACGACAATATTTATACTGGAATTTTTTGTTTTATACTTACAGTGGTGATCAGCAACTTATAATGGGACATCGATAGTGCGGCAAACATGACATCAATACAGTGATCAGCGCTAATACTATACAAAATACTAATGACACCGTCTGGGAAGGAGTTCCCTTCTCGGGTAATCAAGGGGTTAAAAGTGTGCCTACCAATGTGTAATGTGTGCTGGTTAATACCAAGGCTCTTCGTGGGGAGAAGAAAGCGATAGTTTCTCCTGCACAGTCTTGGTTGTCAACACAGAGCTCTGGGCTGTGAGTGGACACAGCAGATCCTGGCCATGAATCATTGGCTGGGACCTGCTGAAACCCCAGCTGTGTACAATCACATCACTTTGCCTGTATGGGCCGCAGTCCACAGTACATTGCAGGTGGTCTGCAAGTGGTTACGGGAGGGGGAAAAAAAAAAAAAAAGCAAAAACAAACCAAACAACTTTGAACCATTTTAACTACCTCAAGTCTCGTTATTTACAAATGAATGAGTGTCAAAACGCTTTCATGCTTCCCTCTCTGGATCCCCCCCAAGCGTTCAGCACTTAGACCAAAGAATCTCAACATAGGAAAAATGCATAGAACTGTGCTGATACTATGTTTAGAGACTGATCATGCTGCATTCAAGGCCCCACAGACACTGGTCCTGGGAGATGAGTGTATTTGACAAGATCAGGTTGCTGGGATAAAAGAGAAATAAGTTCAGCCATGAGACTTTGGGCAGTGACCCCTGTCGCTGGAGGGGATAAAGTATATGGCTGCTCTGAACCAGTTGGTGGCAGCCATGACCAATAGACATTTGTAGGCAAGTGCTCCAAATTAAGGACGGGATAGAAAAAAAAAAAAAAAAAAAAAAGATAGATATAGAGATATAGATATAGATATATAGATATATATAGAGATATCACAGTTTGGGTGCCATCGGCCTCAGAGCGACATTACACGTAGGGTGGAGTCTGATGAGTTT